>CM057389.1:91530918-92183918 GCA_030015415.1 Cynopterus sphinx
TGTGTTGTCAGCCGTCTGGGAATCCTTTAGTCCAGTCCAAATGGCACATGCAATTAAGAATCACAAATGTTGAATATGTATATATTGTTTTTTATGTAAATTCATTTGCTATTCATATATTGTCCTGTGTGAAATGTCTGTTCAAGTCTGTTGCCCATTTTCTAATGGATTGTTTCTAATGGATTGTTTGTTCTCTTACTGTTTGGTCTTGAGAGTTCTTTACATATCCTGGATATGTGACTTGCAAATATATTCCCGTAGTCTGTGGCCTTCCTTTTCATTCTTGTAACAGTCTTTTGTATAGAAGTTTGAACTGTGATGAGGTTCAGTTTATTAATTTTCCCTTTTATAGGTCATGACATTGGTCTCGTTTCTAAGAATTCTTTGTCTAGTTTTAGGTCATAAAGAGTTTCTTCTGAATTTTCCTCTAGAAGTTTGGTAATTTTACCTTTTCTATTTACATCTGTGATCCATTCAAGTTTCTTTTTTTTAGATATGACTTTTAGTTTCATATATATATATATATTGGCCTAAAAATTTCTAATTTTTCAAACACCATTTCTCAAAAAGACTGTGTTCCTTCCATCAAATTATTTATGCACTTTTGTCAAAAATCATGCTCATGTGGACTGTTTCTTAGTTCTCTGTTTCATTGATCTATGTGTTTAATCTTTTGATCAGACAACACTGTCTTGATTACCGTAGCTACATAGTAAGTCTTAAAAATCATATATTGTGATTCCTACAACTTTATTTTTTTTTTGAAAATGAAAATTACTATTCTAATTCCTTTTCCTTTTCATATACATTTTAGATTTATATTTACAAGAAATCCTTCTGAGATTTTCATAGTGATTATGTTAAATCTGTAATCAATTTGGGGAGAATTGACATCTTTCTTATATTGAGTCTTCCATTCTGTAGCACAGGATGTCTCCATTTATTTAGGTCTTCATTGATTTCTTTCATTAACATTTTGTAGTTTTCAGCATACAGATCCTGTATATATTTGTGAGATTTATATCTAATATTCTTTTATTCTTTTGGAAATGGTTGCAAATCGTAACAAAAAATATTTTAGCACCAACATTAATATACGTCTAGCTCTTTGACAATATGAATTTACTCTTATTCTATTTTGCAGGTAAAGTGTTACAGGATAAATGTTTGCAATCTATTGTTCTAAACATAAGCTCCACGGGTAAAGGACTGGGTGGGTCTCTTGCGCTGACCCAGAACAGGGTCTAATACTTAATAAGCACTTAAAGGAATGAATGAATGAATTTAAAATGTTTTTAAATGTTTTAATTACTTCTCAATTGATATTAACATGGTTGTGAATTATACAAGTAACACCCACAAGCGCATATAGGACTCCTCAAATTTTCTCTACTGGGTGGGACATGCCCCAAGGAAGGCATTATCAAATATCCAGGAGAACATTTATTGGCTGATGTAACTTTCTCATTCCTTGCTGAAGATAGCCTGTGTCTACAGTATTCTATTAGACAAAGCAGGAGCTTAATGGATATTAGTTAAATAATTAAAGAAATGTGTGACTGAGGGAAAGAATAATACAACCTCTAACTGTTAAAATATACGACCTCTAACTGTTAAACATGGTTTATGTCATTCCAGACATTCTCTGTACTTAGAGATATAGTTTCCATCTTTCAAATTTAGATTGTACTATATTCAGTATTTTTTTAGCTGATGAGAATACATGAACATTTCCTAAGTCATTAAATTTTTTAATATGATAATAAGGAGTAGGTAATATCAATTAATATATTTCTATATATTCTGACATAATGTTTTGTCATTAAAAATCTTTTTATCATTCGATGTATGTTTTCTATTTTTTTCACATATATAACAATAATTGCATTACAATAAATACAAGTCATTATGTATTTGGTTGTTTCCTTAATGTTCCTTGGAGGAAGCATACTTACTGACCTAATATGCCCACATATTTTAAGATAAATGATACATACTCAAAATGATCCTCTAGAAAGTTTTTTAACTGATTTTTGCAAAGCAGTGTTACGGAGCTCTGTACACTAGGCTGTAGCCAATACTGAGCAGAAATTGTTTTTTCTGCTTGATAGTCAAAAATGGAACCTCGCTATTCTTTTCATTTTTTTTATATTTCTCTAGTAACTTGGAAGGATAAGCATTTTCTTTCAAGTTTACTTGCCATAAACATGTCATATTGTTTTTTGTAATCTGTATGTCACTTTTATTCTGCTTCCTCATGCTTTCCTCCAAGAGAAAACTAGTATTTATTCTAGTATTTGCAAACTAGAAATTGTATGGATTCTCTTTTTTTCTTTTCTTGATGTACATACAGTTCTTACCAGAATCTTTTTATTGAATCTTCAGATGAGGGATGTGGTTGTATATATCCCTTAAAAAAAATTCTGGGATTGCTGTGGGCTTGTACCTGAGATACATATTGAAAGATAATTGAGAGCTGGCTGAGCTTTGGTGTGGGGGAGGGGAAGAGAAGACAGGGCTGGAGAAGTAGGACGTTAGGTTAATATGTGAAAGTCAGTCACTTTACTATACGCCAGCAATGAACAAGTAAAATTTGAATTTAAGAACAATACTATTTACACTAGCCCTTAAAAAATGAAATACTTATGTATAAATCTATCAAAATATGTGTAAGATCAATATGAGGAAAACTGCCAAACTCCGGTAAAAGAAATCAAAGAACTAAATGAAGTGAAGAAACAGTCTATGTTTGGAAGACTCAGTGAAGTTAAGACACTCATTCTTTACGACTTGATCTTACTCAGTGCAATTGCAATGAAAGTTCCAGCATGTTATTTTATGAATATCAACAAATTGATTCTAATTTTTATATGGAAAGGCAAAAGACCCAGACTAAACAACACAGAGAAGAACAAAATTGGAGAACTGATACCTCAACTTCAAAACTTACTAGAAACCTACAGTAATCAAGACAGTATGATATTGACAAAAAAACAGACACATAGATCAATGAAATAGAATAGAGAGCCCAGAAAGAGATCCACATAAATACAGTCAACTGATCTTTGACAAAGGAGCAAAGGCATTACAATTCAGAAAAGATAGTCTCTTCAAGAAATGGTGCTGAGAAAACGAAACAAACAATGAATCTAGAGACAGACTTTACACCCTTCACAAAAAGTATCTCAGCATGGATCACAGACTTAGATGTAAAATGCAAAACTTTAAAACTCCTAGAAGATAAACATAGGAGAAAATCTAGTTGACCTTGGATATGGCAATGTCTTTTTAGATACATTACTCAAGGCATAAACCATGAAATACATTGAAATCAAAATTAAAAACTTCAGTTTTTCAAAGGGCAATATTAAGAGAGTAAGACGATAAGCCGCAGGCTTGGAGAGAGTACTTGCAAAAGATGTATGTGCTAAGGGATGAAATATATGAAGAATTCTTAAAAATGAACAATAAAGAGAAAAAACCTGATTAAAAAATGAGCCAAAAATCATAACAATCATCTTACTGAAGAAGATACATGATGGCAAATAAACATATGAAAAGATGTTTCATGTCATAATGGAAGTGCAAATTAAAATACACCTATTAGAGATATTCGGAGATATAGCTATACACCTATTAGAATGGCCAAAATCTAGAACACTGACAACCCCAAATGCTGGCAAGCATGTGGAATGATGGAAACTCTCATTCATTGTTGGGGGAATGCAAAATGGTACAGCCATTTTGAAAGAGTTAGATGATTTTTCACAAAACTAAACATATTCTTAATGTGCTCCTTCATATTTAGCCAAAGAAGCAAAACCTGTAAATGTATGTTTATAGCAGCTTTATGTATAATTTAAAATTTCAAAGCAACCAAGATGTCTTTCAGTAGATGAATGGATAAATAAACTGTGACACATCAGACAATAGATTATTATTCAACGCTAAAATGAAATGAGCTATCAAACCATGAATAGACATGGAAGAAATTCAAATGCATATAATTAAGTGAAAGAAACCAATTTGAAAAGACTACGTACTATATAATTTAAACTAAAGGGTATTCTAGAAAAGACAAAATTACAGAGACACTAAAACAATCTGGTCACCGGTCCCTGGGGGTGAGGGTGGATGAACAGGCAAAGCACAGAGAATTTTCAGGGCATTGGAACTATCTTTATGATACTTTCATAGTGAATACATGTCATTATACATTTGTCCAAACCCAAAGAATGTGCAACACCAAGAGCGAACCCTAAGGTGAACTATGGACTCTGGGTGATAAGGATGTGGTAATAGAGGCTCATCAATTATAACAAACATCCATTCCATTCTGGTGGGTGACACTGATAATGGGAGAGGCTTGCAAACGTGGAGGCAGGGTGTATAAGGGAAATATTTGTAGTTTTCTCTCAATTTTGCTGTAAACATAAAACTTCTCTAAAAATATAAATTCTTAAGATACAAAAAAAGATGAACTGCATGTTTTCCCATCATAGGGGAAGCTCTCAGAAAAGTTTGCTGATATGATCCCACCTGGTCTTAAAGCAAAGAGGATCTTTAAGATGCCAAACTTGGACTGGAATAGTGCCACTGTGAGCCAGCCTAGGGTGACATATCCACAAAGAGATGATGCAACCTCAGAAACTGGAATTGGGGGCAAAAAGTTCAGCTACCACCCTCCACGATGTCATTCTCTTTCCTTGTCAACTAACAATTTTCCAAACCATTTAATTTTGAGGATTTTCTTCATTAAACCATTCATTCACCCATCTCAAATTCAGCATATAGTCAGTAAATATGTAAAATGCACTAGGCATTAATTCACTCAACAAGCATCCATTGATTATCATTATGTGTCAAGTACAGCAGTGACCAAGACGATTTTCTCTCCTTCCAGGTGCGTTTGCTCTAGCATAGTTATGTCCGCATCAAAAAATATAAGTGAAGTCATACTGAATACAGTTATGAGAACTGCAACTAAAGCGATACGGAAGTTCGTAGGAGATTTCGTGATTGTAGAAATAAGAAGAAAATAATTAAGATGAAAGGTGAATAATTTTATTCAAAGATGAATAAACAAGTTCAATAGAGCGGGCAGAGAATGCTGACAAGTGGTACAGAAACAGGAGATGGAAGAGGACTTAGGAGCGGGCACGTAGTCCTGTTTGACTAGGAGATGCTATTGAATATATGCAAAAAGTAAGAAGAGGGAGGTTCACTGGGGTCAGATTACAGAGGGATAAAGTCATGGTGCCAGAGAACCTTAAGAAAACAAGGAAAAACATGAGTAGTGAAGGTCAGGAGAAAGGCGAAAACATTCTTAATTAGATCTCTGTCGGATACCTGAAGGCTAAACAGGATAAGTGAAAATGATCATTTTCGATGTACTGTGAACCCCCTGAAAGCATTATCACAAGAGATCGTTTCTGAAATTGAAACTATTAAGCACAAAGAAGATAATCCCCACTTATGTGGAAGTGGCGAGAAAATAGGGCTGATAGGGATATTTATTTCCATACTTACATTTTATGTTAACGGTTCTTGAAATGTGAGGTGTAAAGAAATGAATAGAATCTGATTGAAATAGAAAATTGGCAGTGCAGAGGGAAGAATGGATAGTATTGTAAATATTGTAATTTCAAAAGTTCAAGGAACCTTATGTACGCATCTTCCATCCCCTCCACTACCCACTCCACCATTAGATATGTTTTCAATAAAAAATAAGAACTTGGGAGAGTAATTGAGTTAATATTAAAGAGAAGTGCTTCAAGCTGTTAAGAAAAGCACTCTACAATGCTAACCTATTATTACTAATAATTGCAGTAATAATGACAAAGCACTGCACAGGTAGGGAGCCCGCACCTTGCCTTTAAAAGGGAGGGGAAAGGGAAGAGCCAGTGCATTAATGTTGTCTATGGCATGAGGGGTATGGAAGCAGATTCAGGCAGGGGGCAAATCTTCCCAGTAGCTGCAATTCATTTCTCACATCTTCCCATAAAGAGAATCATCAGATAAGGGTTCACAAAAAGTAGTGCGGAGAACCCAAATGCCCACTAAACAAGACATCTCAGCATTGTGCGGGGACTCAACTGTCAGTTTAAGACACTGCTGTTGTGATAGTTGTGATAATGGCCCACCCTGGCCCTCACCTGCACCACCCATCTGATGGCTAGTCGCTGGATTGAAGCAAGAGATGAGTCGATTGCTTTCTTATTCAGAGCACGAGCAGTGTGCCCTTATCATTCAGTGTTTAATGTGTGCTCTGGAGAAATTGTTCCAGGAGACAGTGATAAGAAAGGGGAAGAAAAAGCAGCTCCTGGAGACCACCAGCTATTTAGAGCAAGCGGGGAAGAGAGCTGGTGAAGACACTGGGTCCGAAGGCAGGCAGTGAACACGTCTGAGAACGCCGTGACGAGCCTTGACTCATACCAGGGCTGGAAAAATAAAATAAATTACGGACTTTTCCTGAGGACAGATTTGTTTTCTGAATACACATAGAGTCTGGCACAAAGATGCTTGGTTAGTTCTGCTTCCTTTTCAGAATACTGCCTTGATTTCCTTTGTACTGTGAGCTAGACAAAGCTACTCAGTCACAGGTCCTGGAGAATGTCATTATCGAGTCTGTGGGACACCTGATTTGCTTCTACTATTTACTTGATCAGCCACTGGGAATGCCCATTTCTGTGTTCCTCTCTGTCCCCTACACTTCATATTCTTTGAAAGCAGAAATGTGTTTATTCATGATGTTGGCACAGAGTCCAGCACGAAGAAGATAAAAGCAAACATTTAAGGAGAGAATGTCAAGGGGAAGAGGGCTGCTTGTCCGTAGCCCGTGTCTACGATCAGATCCACGTGTCCAGTCACCTGTATGGCACTGCAGTTGGTTGGCACTGTGGGAACCCTATGTATAAGTCTCATGGCTCTTAGATGTGCCACATTGTGGCCAGCAAGTGAGTACGTGTATGTCACCAGGTAGAGTGGGGAGGTACGGGCATTCCCAGTGGCTGGAGGATTCTGAATTACCAAGTGTTATTTACTGGATGAGGGCATGTGCTATGGACAGGCGAACCAGAAGACCATGATGCCATGATGACCCTTGAGTTTGAGAACTTGGATTAGGGTTTGACCCTATTTCAATGCGAGTCATCTCCGCCTGTCTGCCATTGCGGAGAGTTAAGGATCTGACATGGTTTCTAAGAGAGTTCGATGTTCTTTATGCCAACCCATCATCCACCAAGACTGGAGGCAAGACATATACTGACGAAAAGCGCTGGGACTGTGAGCTGGCCTGATCTATAGTTGATGATTGGCATTCTAGCACCAGGCTTGAAATTCTGCAATACCTACATCCAGCCCCCACACGAACAAGGTCAGCGACGGCTGCATCTTCTCAGGGATGCTTAACTGTGAAGACCCTCCTCTACGGAAACTTTTTCAGAAAAACTTGGACTTGACAGTGCTTCATTATAAGATGTTATTTCTCCTGGATTTTCAGGTGCATAACACAAGGGTCTGAAGCCCAACTACTGCTGCAAACACTGACTTTTATCTCACACAGGAGAATCTCAGGCTCCGCAGAACCCTAACTTAGAGAAAGGAAAAGGGAGAGTCTTAGATGAAGAGATACTTTGAAACCAAGGAAAAGAAGAAGAAGTACCTTCTGAGCAGAGATACTCCCAGCTGAGGAGGAAGATGCCTTATCTCTGCCCTTTCCTATGAGGCCACGGAGGCCCTTCTGGTCCTCATATAATATATTGCTCCCTTAGCTATTCAACTAATATCTTCAGTGCCGACTATATACTATGACCATTGCCTTTCACCTCCCTTAAAGAACAATAAATTGCCTTGTCTCCCAGATATTCTACACATAGGAGTATTTTTTCTTCACCTTCTTTCATCTAGCCTGAGAATTGAGCTCTATTTTGGGGGCAGGAGAGGAGGGAGAGAGAGAGGACACAGAGAAGAGAGAAACAAAGATGAAAGAAAAAATGCATGAACAAGTAAACTGTCAGCTACTTTCTACTCTTATTCTGATCTTTCATAGACTGAAAATACGCAATCATAATTTTTCATATTTTTAATAAAAGATTTTATTGAGTGCATATTACGACACACACTGCCCAAAGGGATGGGATTACTGAAAAGAGCTTTATTAGTATGACTTTCCATTCTGAAAGGGGGACACACACATCAATAAGGAAACAATAAACAGGGTGGTCAGGGCTCTGCCCCAAGGAAGGAAGTTTCCCCCATCTTGCCTTTGACGATGTAGTCCTACTTAAACGCAATGATCATCTGCTTGATTCTTTCTAGAGAATGCTTTGTTTTTGCTAAGCAAAAGACTCAAGTAGAAGAAGTAAACACAAATAAACACACTGGCTCTGTTGCAGTTACATTTAGGTGCCTGCAAGTGACTTAGCTCTGATAATCAGGACACGATCTATGTGACCCATTGGTCTTGCCTCCAAAGGGACGAACTATTCTCTTCTTGCAATCTGGAATGTGGGCATCATGGAGCATTGTTTTGGGTTGTGTGCAAGAGACTACAACCCTGCGATAGAAGGAGACTGGTCCCCTGACAGGAAGCAGCCTGTCATCTTTCTCCTGTACGATTGTATGTGGGAGAAATAGTTTCTTGTTTAAGCCACTGGTATTTTGAATTTCCCATGTGCAGCTGAACACACCCTAACTAACTTAAATATGTGTGTCCTGTGCGACTGCATGACACTCTTTTCAGTGTTTATGAAGTCATGAACAATTCAAGGTAAAAAAGATCCTACGAGTTCATATTTTGGACGCAGAAGTAGTGCATTCAGAAGCATTATCTCCAGAATGATTGTGTAGAATCAATTTTCTCCCTTGACATCCACCTGTGTTTTGATTTATATAGTTTCCTGCCAACTCTACATGCACAAGTTACCCATCTGCATATGCCACTCCTTTCTTTCACATCAATAAGCTGTGTGTGTCTGAAATAATTTTGACCATAATATCACCCCTAAACATCCTTAAGCATCTTAGATATATTGACCAAGGAAGTTTGCCAAATCTAAAAGTGCGGCCAGCTAAGAATTACCTTTGGCTCCTCTCTCATCCAACATCAAATCCATTAGAAGGTCCGCTTAGATATGCCCTCTAATGTATTTTGAGTCCACCTTCTTCTCCCTGTCTACACCACCGCCATTCTCATTTAGGCCATCAGTCTCTCCAACAGAGACAACTACAGGTGTGTCCTTCATAATCCACCTGAGCTCCTGTTCTATCCCTTTACAGTGCTTTCTCCAAATTATGAGAACAATCTGAAGGTAATTTAAATTTTATTCTGTAACTTACCTATTAAAACCCTCCATTGGATTTCATTATATCTGTTACATGACCCAGACCCTGGTTGCAACCTATAAAGCCTGTATGATCTTGCCCCTGCCTGGGTCTCGACGTCACCCCATGCCAGGATGTCTGACTCTTTCTTGAGATTTCCAAGTTCATCACCATCTTATAGACTTTGAATTTGCTCTAATTTGCTCTGATCATCACTCTTTCTTCTTAAGTCATCACATGGCTGCCTCCTTCTCTTTCAGAGCACAGCTATTCCAGAAAAGCCTTCACTGACCAATCAATCCCTCCCAATCAATCACGAACACATATCTTGACTGGTTTCTTCCTAGTAATGATAACGATCGTTCATTGTCTCTGCTGGCTAGAATAGGATATCTTTGGAAGTGTGGTCATGAGCATCTTGTTCTTCTCTCTAATCCTCAGTATCCAGAAGAGACCCCCTAACAGAGTAGGTACCCCACAAATACGGATTGAATTTTGAACACAAAATAATTAAAGAACAGTAACTTGCAACAGATGAGCACTGTCGGATCCTTAACTCCGAGAGAATTTCTCCTGTGTCACTTGCTGGCTAATAACAGCAAACAATAGAACCAGCCCAATGAAAAGCAAGAGAAAAAAAAACAAATGAACAACTGAAAGTATCTTGGCTAACTCTACTGCCAAAAAAATATGCAAATGAAATTAGCAAGTAAACACAAAAAATAGATAATTACTGATTTTATCTGATTTAATTACTGTTTGTTCTTCCTGCTGCAAGAACTGGGTGTTTCCTGGACCAGGGCCCTACCACTGGCTTCTCTCAGGCAATCCATTATACTGTTTTTTCCATCCAGAGTAATGCTCTCCCCAGAATTCTACCACCACAGGCTTCCGGTAGAAATATCTGTGACACGCAGAGTGACAATTACAGCCATTTGTCTCCCAATGGTAAGAACGACTATCTTCTCCCAGGGGCCCCCAGTCCTTCTAAGACAGTATGTATCTTCCTGTCCAGAGACAGAAATGTGATCTCAGACACACAGAGAAGCAGTGCCAATAAAGTCTATCCTCATCGGCCTCGCAAAACAGCTTTGTTCTTGGCCGACTGCAAACACGGTTTGCAGTCACCGCTTCTGCCAAGCCGAAGTCTTCGAATGCAGAGGCCGAGTGATTGAAAGTTCCAGATTCCAGGCAGAAGGAGATGAAGAGTTGTTTACAGCTCTTGCTCATCCCCTAAAAGCCTTTGGCCAGATAGCTCTCTGTTTGAGAGAAAGTAAATTTCTTCCACGGATGAAAATAAATGTGTTTTGAGGGACATCTAGGCAGGCCTTGTGGCGGGGGCATGGCTTACAGACCCACTGAAGGCTTGGGGAGGTGGGGGTGATAACTAGCAGCCATTCCTCAAACCCGGGAGGTCCCTGACCGACAATGACAGAAGTTGGAGCAGAGAGATGGAGCTGTTTGTCTCCGTGTGCGATGGGATTAGTTATACCTCTGCAGGAGCAAAGCTTCTTGGTGAGTTCGGCTCTAATGGATCATTGTATCGCATTTGATGTACGGGCCCTGATTTACCGGGCGCCTTAACGACTGAACCACAAACCATTCGAACTGGAGGTGCCCAGACTCTGGTTGACTACCCAACAATATTATAAGGACCTTAGTTTGGCTACTGAGATTTCTTTATCCTGGCTTGTCTTCAATACCAAGCTGTTCTTGAATCACGGCTTCAGGTAAGAAGACGAAACAAGAGTGAATTTCCTCTGCTCTGTATTTCTCTGTTTCTCAGCACTCAGCGTATACACACACGTCCATACATTCAGTCATTAGAAATTATGGTTTTCTGTCTGTCTGCCAGGCGTGTGTTAGGTAATAGTTATGCTCGGTATCGAGAGCAACTCAATGGTGTGGCCCATGATCATGATGGAAGGTCAACATCAAGGCCAGGAAGCCCAGATGCCGGAGTGATGTGGTGCACTCAGGAGTTTTGGAGAGGACTCGACAAGGGTGGGGACCATAACGGTTAAGCAGAAAGAGATTTCCAATCTAGGTTGGGATGGGGGGGATTGAACAAGTGGTTTTCAAAAAATAAATAAATAAATAAACAGAAAGGAAACATCTCTAGAGCTCATTAGCTCTGGAGCCGGAGTCATGGGTAGTTGAAGAATGTAATATAATTCACAAATGCCCACAAACAAACAAACAAACATTTAATGCAGTTCCAAGGAGATCACAGAAGACCCAGTAGCAGGTGCAGGTTAATAATCTAAGAAAACTTTTGTCTAGATTCCCTTCGTTTGCTTTCGCCTTTAAAGCAGTGTTTTTCAGAGTAAAGGCTGTGGGCCAAACGCTTTAGAAACACCTGAGATGTTTGCATAACGTGCAGACTCCTGAGGCCCTTCTCGGACCATGAAAGAGCCGCTCTAGTGGGGGTCCAGGACTCTGCATTTTAACAACTGCTTTTGTGTGATTCTCTGCGTGAATTTTTTTTTTTTTTACTTTTACTAGGATTTACTACTGCTGAATTTACTCCCAGGCCATAGGCTTTTGTTTCTTTCATTTCTTCTGGGATAGCTTTTTCTTCCGTGTACTCTTCTCTTGCGGAATAGGGACAATCTGCTCTTTCTCAAAGAGGATGGTGGCAGAGTGGTGGGAGTTAAGCAGGATTCCTCCTCCCTGAGCTCGTGAGCTCTGTGGGGCCTCTCAGGGGTTCGACCTGCTCAACAACCAGAGACCCCATCTAAACCCCCGGGTCAGTGCTCCCCTCTGCATTCCTGGTCACATGCAGTCAAGGTTCAGCTCTCTTCTGGGGCCGGTGACCCTGTGTCCGGCCCCACTGTCTGTCCAAGCATGTGTGCCAACTCCACCATTGTAAGGACGGAATGGCACCATGACTCCTGTAAAGTGCCATCCTTCAGGTACTTGGTGGCTTTTCGGACACATATACCCTTGATGGCCTGTGCAATTTCATGAGCGTTCTTGATGCAAACACGGAGGCTCGAACCTCTTGGTTTGCATAATTTTATGGGGTTTTCTGGGTCAAGAGAATAGCGGGCCATTTTCAGAGGTCACCTCAGGCTGCTTGTGAGAGGAAGCAGAAGCCGTGCAGTGAAATCGTTACGAACCCCTGAGAGGTTCTGGTGCCTGTTCCCGAAACCCCGGAAAACTGGGGTGTTTTTTTTTAACTAGGGGTGTTATGCATCCTCATCTGCTGAGAATCCCCCAGTTGGAATGCCTGACTCCCACGCCACTGTGAGTGCCACCACGACGTGTCGTGAAGGCCACCAAGCATCACATGCCGTTTATGCCTACCTCGTTCCCATGGGTTTGTCTCATTTGCCCAGGAATATCACAAATCCCTGGAGCCGCTGGCCCCGAGCATCCCATCTTGTGCCCCATAGATGGTCGGGCACATGCAATGTGCTTACTAAGTGCTTCTCATCGGTCCTAGAATCAGTGTGTTTTCTTCCTCTTTCTCTAACATGGCCAGCCGGCCTCACTGCCGGGCCATCAGGATCCAGATGGTTTTCGCGTGTCGTTCGCTGCGCTTGGTCTCAGGCTGACCTTGCACCTCCCGCGTCTGCATCATGCGGTCTGTTTTATCGGGAAGGTGTTGTGAGATTATCCGCAGCTTCGCCTCTCCCTCCCTGGTCTCCCCACGGTTCTTTCACTGAACACGCTTTGTGTTGGGCACACAGACTCTAATCTGCACATCTAGCTCCGAGCTCTGACAGAGCTGCCATGTGAGTGTCCCCACGCCAGCCGGGAACAGCTGTTCAAGTGGGCCGGGGCAGCGGGCAGCGATTGTGCATGTGCAGCCCTCTTGTCTGCTGGGCCCTGGGTCCAGCCCGCTCCTGGAGAAAGCCGGGGTGCAAATGTTGGCCTCGCCTGCTGGAAGTCCTAGAAGCGGCTGCCTGCTGATCGATGATAACTTGCATAATCACACAGAGCGTCCCAGTGCTGCCAAGCATGAGCGAGACCCTGCGAGCTCCCACAGGCAGGCCCTTGCTGGTTGGCCAAGTCCTTATCTCCCAGCCTGCAGGCGACGAAGAGAGCAAGAGCCAGAATGTACCCGACCCAGAGGTGTCCACTGCGACCCCAGTGGTTTTGACATGTGGAGGCGACAGCTTGGTGCTTCCCACTTGCAAAGTTGCTAAGAAAACTGCATACGGGTTTAACGCAGACATGGTCCCTATGTGCTGAAACACCCGAATAGGCTATGTTGGTATTTTTATGTTTTATGGATAAAAATGGAGTCTATTATAGAGCTCATAGAATTGGCTTCTAGAAACATTTCTTAAAGAAATTTCTTCTTCTAATGAAGCCAGATTCTGAGCAAGCCACAGTACTCATGTCTATTACTTTCTCATAGGATTTGGCTCACTGCTGTGGAAAAAAAAAAAAAAAGAGTATGGTTTTTTGAAGTTAAAATGGCCTAGCAAAGCAGTTAAAAACGGCAACATTATATGGAAGATTAGCCAAATGCAACCATTTGCATTACTCTTTCTCAAATTACTCTATTTCTACTATTTTTATTACCACCTATTTTGTAGAAACCCTCACCTTTTCGGTCACGGTCCGCATCACTGGATCCTCACCAGTTACTTCACCTGCTGTGCTCACCTGGGCAGAGATTCTCACAGCCATGGCAGTCAGGTTTTCCTTCTCATTAACTCTCTCAGGTGGCCTTGGGTGGAAGATGTCTGATCCCTCTGTTATGGACGAGAGGGTCTGTCACAGGTCCCCACTTTTCTCTAAATACAGATTGGCCTGTTCAGCAAAGGGTCCTACAAGCTTCAAGATGGTTGGGTTTCTTCTTGTATCTCTGGGTACAGGGAATGCTTCATTTTTACCCCTCACTCTGTCTTCCTAACCTTGGGCCTTACCTTTACTGTATGCAATTGTGCAGAATGTTAGTCGTGAAAGATATTTACTGGAACCTTTAAAAAATTGGTTAAAGAAGTCTTCAGCCATGCTACCCTGAATAAGTCCTATCCTGTCTGATCTCAGAAGCTAAGCAGGTCAGGCCTGGTTAGTACTTGGATGGGAGACCACCTAAGAAGACCAGGTGCTGTAGGCAGAAAAAATTATTTTAAATAATAATTTTTAAAAGGGGACTGTAAACTGACAAAGTCCTGGCAAGGTCAACCAAGCGTTGCCTTGCCTAAAAAAAAAAAAATTGGTCAAAGAAATTTGAGAAATTGGTGGGGAATGTGAAAGCCCACCATCATACTAGAGCCTCTAAGACACCCTATTTAAAAAAGAAAGCAGTTTTGCTCATTTAGCCAATCATTTCCCAGCCATAGCTGAACTCAGAACACATTATTTTGGAAGGATGCCTCACTTAATGTTTCATGGGCCAGCAACCTGGAAAATTTACATTTAAAGCTTTTTGCATCCTGGTTCTTCCTTTGCACTCTGGTTCTTCCTTTCCACACACAGAGAATTCTTCTGTTTCACTTAGGCACACGCTCGCCACTCTCAGCACAGTGCTCTAAGACCATCTCTGTGACCTTGGGCAAGTTACCGATTAGTTTCATTTATAATTTATAAAAACCAAATTCAGATGAGTTTGAGTAGTGGGGAAGATTTCACAGCTCGAATTATTGGCAAATACAACAGTGGCTGATACTCTTGGTTGAAGCTCAGTGGTTCTTGGCAAAGGGTGATTTTCCTTCTTCCCACCTTACACCCCCACCCCTACACTCAGGACAGATTTGACAATGTCTGAAGACATTTTTGTTGTCACAACTGCAGGAAAGGGGGTGCTGCTGGCATCTAGCTCCAGATAGAGGTCAACACAGGACAGTTCTACTCCATAGGAAAATACTAGGCACAAAATGTCAGCAGCGCCAAAACTGAGAAACTCTGGTTATAGCTCCAAATACTCCAAGTATTAGGAATTTTTAGCATTCCTCTCTCATTTCTTCGGTCAAATCTTGATTTCATCTTTATCTGCATAGTAAGATTTTTGGCCAATATTCATATCAGATTCGCGTCTATCTGGTTTTATGATCTGCTAGAAGTCTTCCTTACCAGTTTCATCAGAACACTGCAAGAGGATCCATTTAATTGGGTCAAATTTGGTTACGTGTTTGACGATTTTAAGATCACACCCACATAGGCCATGTCCCCACCTTTGGGGAGATAATATAAAACTTGATAGGGTGAGCAAAGTGTGGTAGGCAAAAGCAATATTTATCACACTTTCTAGGAATGTGGCTCCTTCTTTTAAAATAGAAACGATAATTGATCTCATAAAATATCAACGTGAAGCTTATTTTTAGTGCATGGAAAAGAGTGTGACAGAATATTTGAAACATGGGAGATGTTTAATGAATGGTAGAATGACTGGGAGATTTTTAAAATGTTTTCATTGTGCCAAGAACACTCAGCACGGGATCTTCCAGCTTAGCAAAATTTTTAAATACACAAGATGGTATTGTTTATTGTAGGCACAATGTGGTACAGCAGGTCCGTAAA
Source organism: Cynopterus sphinx (assembly GCA_030015415.1). Lineage (NCBI taxonomy): Eukaryota > Metazoa > Chordata > Mammalia > Chiroptera > Pteropodidae > Cynopterus > Cynopterus sphinx. The sequence continues at coordinate 91,546,723 of CM057389.1, forward strand.
CTTAATTCATCTTGCGTAACAAAACTTGATGCTCTTTGAACAGCAACTTCCCGTTTACCCCTCCCACAGTCTTGGTAGCCACCATTTTTCTCTCATTTTCTGTAAGTTGGACTATTTTAAATACCATATAAGTAAAATCATACAGTATTTTTCTTCTGTGTCTGGTTTATTTCACTTAGCATAATATTCATTCATGCTGTTGTATATGGCAAGATTTCCTTCTTTTCTAAAAGGCTGAATAATATTTCATTATATATTATGAATAATATAAATATTATAATATTATAACATAATTAGTATAATATTATTTATAATATATATAGCATGTGTGTGTGTGTCTTATATACCATGTTTTCTTTATCTATTTATTTGTCAGTGGACATTTAGGTTGTTTAGGCTGTTTCTGTATCTTGTCTATTGCGAATAATGCAGTGAGTACCATAGGCATGTGTACATTTTTTTGAGATTTTCATTCAGTTCTCTTGAACGTATACTCAGAAGCAGAATTACTGGACTGTACAGTAGTTCTATTGTTAAATTTTTGAGAAAATTTCATACAGTTATTTGTTGTGGCTATGCCATTTTACATTTCCAACAACAACGTACAAAAGTTTCAATTTCTCCACATTCTCACCAACATGTGTTACGCTTTGGTGTTGCTTTGCTTTGAAACTAGCCATTCTAACAGGTGTGAGGTGATAGTTCATTGTGGTTTTGATTTTTATTTCTTTGTAATGCCAAGCACCTTTTTATATACATGTTGGCCATTTATATTTCTTCTTTGGAGAAATATCTATTCAAGCCCTTTGCCCATTTTTTTTTAATGGTTATTTCATTTTTTGATAGGAGTCGTAGGAGTTCCTTACATATTTTGAGGATTAATTCTTTATCAGATATCTGTTTTGCAAATATTTTCTCTCATTCTGTAGGTTGTCTTTTTACTCTGTTGATTGCTTCTCTCGTACTGTGCACAAGCATTTTAGTTTGATGTAGTCCTACTCATCTAATTTTGCTTTTGTTGCTTGTGCTTTTGATGTCATAATTATTAGTAGCTATTTAATGATGATGCTGATTGAAAGACAGATAAAATAATATACTATCTGACATGAAAACAAAGTCAATATCATATGCAGTCCAGAAATCAGGGTAGAAAACACATTATTTTACCTTTGGTTTTGATTTTTATTTTCAAATGTCAGCAATTGGGCTTTTAAATGTCTTGCTTATATAAGAACATCACAAGCTGATAAAATAAATTTGGTAGTTGTCATCTCAGGAGTCCATTTAAAGTTTTGAAATATACACAGTCTGAAATGTTTGGTGTCAAGGCAGCATTTAAATCCTTAGACCAATTAAGTCTAATTATTGAGTGAACATTGATATTTTCTTCAACAATGTGAAGGTTATATTAAATTTATTTTTAAGTTACAAGGTACATCTACTGTCAGTAAAATGTTTACTTAAGAAACTTTCGGGAAAAAAATTAGAGATTAGAAATACTAACTTGAAGTCAGGTCTCTGTTATATTATGAGCATTATACTTGGATTATGCAAAAAAAAAAAATCTTGCTTTTTTAACCAATAATGTGGTAAGCCTAAAACATACTTCCCAAAACTCATAGCAAGGTCTAGTAAAGGTTTCAAACACACGTGAATTGGAGGTAACTTACGAGTTTGGAATGCCAGAAACGTCTCATCAGTTGTTGAGTGACTGACAACCAATGTCACTATTCTCTCTAGCTATATTAAAAATACATAATAGTGTTTGACAAGAGTTTCTGTGGAGCAACCAGATAGATCAGCACCAGGCTACAGAGATCAGTGCAGGGAAAACCTTACAATGGCAGCCAATATAAAAACAAATCTTGGTGGATGTGAGTAAATACACACGGGAACAGTATATGAAGAATATTTCAAGCTTCACCCACTGGGCTGCAGAAATACATACAGGGAGCTAAACTTTTCCTCCCTGTGGTATGGATGAAGTGAGAGGTGGTGTGCCACGTGGAGACAAAGGTACCAGGAGTGGCCAGTAGTAACCACATTTTCTGATGATCACGACAGAGAGAACAGGTGCAGTTTTATTTTTGATTCTATATTTTAAGAAAGGCACAGCAAAGTATAAAGAATAACACAACGAGCACTCATGGACCCTACCATCCCCCTTCATTCCCAACATGGACCAAGTCCGCTTGGCTTATCCTCTGCAGTCACACCCTCTCCCTGCAAATGCTCTTCTCATGACTCAACAAATTATTTTCAAGATATATTAGTGTTAATTATGTAGCTTTAATTAATACAATCTGAGACTTCTTTAAAAATTATCCTTAACATCTCTGTATCCCTAGTCTATATACCAATCACTGTGCTAAGCCATTTTTACTTTTTCTAGTTTCTATAAACTTACAACAAACTTGAGAAATTGACATTTGTTTTCCATTTTCTTTTCTTGCACACCTGGGAAAAATGAGTCTTAGAGAATGCAAATAACTTGCCAAGATTATACTCCATAATACCAAGCAACATATCAAATGCAAATACTCAAAAATATACTCAATTTTGGAGGATAAGTATGTGCCATTTCATTAGCTATAAATGCACTATATAAATGTTTTTTATTTTTCTAGAAAATAGAAGAATTGATTTACTATCATTGAATATTAGAAATTTCCATTACACAAATTGAATTTTGCAGGGTTTGAAGAGTCAGAAAGACTGTATTGTTGTTTGTTGCATATAAAAACTCCATTATAGCATTCTAACTGCACAAAGTGAAGAGGAAAATAAATAGTATTTCTTGACCGTTTCACCCCATGAAATGTTCAGACTGGCTATCTACATGTAACTTTATGAAACTTATGGATTCAAGCTCATAATTAAGTGGGATCATTTGTCGTTTAAAAACATGTTTTATTTAACACCAAAGAACGTAATATAGTAATTCCTCCCATCCCCAAGTACAGCCCATTATTAAACTTTGATGATGATGTCCTATGTTCATGTCAGTCACCATTAATGACTCACATACATCTGAGTTGAGTGTGATAAATGTTTTAAAGTCAATAAAACCCATTTAAAAAATGATTAGTCGTAAGTGCAAAATAAACACAAATGATTAATTTCTTAGAGGTTTAAATTTTAAAATTATATTTGTTTGGGTTTTATCAATGTTTTCTTCCTCCCCTTCTTCTCACTCCTAAAAAAAAAAAAAAGTTAGCCTGGAGTTTGGGTACAAACATCTACCACACCAGATATCGATGTAGTGCTATCGTCTTGCTCTGGGCACCAAACCTGTGTTCATAGGATGCCTGTGCAGTTACATGTGCACCTGTGTAATTTTCACCATGTCCTCTGGCAATTATCCATCTCCTTCCTATAGGTTCAACGAAATGCATTTTCAAAGTATGTGTGAATAAGTTACCTATTTTCATAAAGCATACATTTTAAAGATTGATTTTCACATTCAAATCAATACTTGATTTTATCTGAAGAAACTTTTTAAAAGTCACAGAAGTCAGGAAAGTGATGACTTGAGTTAATTTTTAATGAAACTGAACCTGCCCTAACCATCCAGCAAAGTCCCCATTGTCAAGGTCACAGTCCAGGGTATTAAATACGAATCAAACGATGAACACTAAGGACCTGGAGTCCTCTTATGTCCCCGCATCCTGTTCCTCTCCCTCTCGTATTCTTTGGTGCCTACAATTTTATTATTAAATAATCTTTTTGTCTAAAAAGTAGGTTTTGACTAGCAGTCTCTGGACTTTCAATGCTTGACAGAGGTAGTAATGGAGAACAAAGTTCTCAGCAAAGTGACTAAACGTACTGAAATGTCCACACAGGGAGACTGTATTGTCAGAGTATCTGCAAATCACCCATCTGAGAAGCACTGCGGTCTTGGGAAGAAACGTGGACTGGAAACACTTTATCTTTAGAACAGAAACATCTGACAGGCCGGGAGTTTATCACTTTCATTCAGACTGTGTTCCTTGCACTGAGAACAATGCCAGTCACATCGCAAGAAATTGCTAAATAATTGTGAAACGAATAAATCTTTGAAATGTCCAACCCAAATAATGCTCCATTCATAAAATAGAATACTATTCAGCGTGGTTCAAAAGTGAGAATTTTAATATGATCATTACATTTATTAATATGATTAGGTGCTCATGAAATATTAAGTGAAAAAGCCAATGATAAAACGTGCGTCTAATTTATTCCCATTTTGTGGTGTGAAAAATATATACCTTGAAGCATATGTAACAATTGTAGGTATACTAAGCGGCAGGATTGCAGACTGTTTTTGTTTTCTTATAGTTAATTATACTTTATTATGTGTGATATGCATATTATGCGAGTTTGGTTGTTAGTTTACAGAAGTTGTAATAAAGAGGAGAGTGGGCCAAGCACACCAGAAAAAAATTCTTTCCTAATTCTAAATTCTGCATAACAAAAAGGTCTAAACATGCAAGATTTCTGACTTGAGAGGAATTCATTGTTCTCTGAAAAAGCTGCCCAGATAATGCCCATATTTTTAAAAATTACTATCTCTACACACAGTATTGTCCTGGATATCATGGAATTCTATTTTTTAAAAAAGATTAAGAATCTCAAAGACTGAAGTTTAAAATCTAATTTGGGAGATAAGACCTAAGCACAGGATACCATCCAAACAAGATGAAGCGATATGTAATGTTACAGTGTGCTGTGGACCTGCCTTAGGGTTTCATGGAGGAGAGGTGTCGAGGAATTAGTCCATTGGAGAAGTAGAGACTTCAGTTGAATGATCAGCCATGAGTAAGATTCAGATCAAAGAAGGATGAAAAAGGGCACTTCAAGGGGATGACAAAAGGCACGGAAAGAAAAGACGAGAGTAGGTAGAAGGCATCGAAGATGCTAATCTCATTGGAAGGAAAGGGTGTAAGGACCAACGGAAATGCTACTGACAACTTAGGAGGGATAATCTTTGTTAAATAGGAATTTTCCAGGCATTAGCACAGATTTTTGTACCTTTGGCCCCCAGCACCAAATGGTAGAAGCACTTGTTCTCAGTAAAGGTAATCGTACACAGGCCAAAGACCCCCTTCAAGACTTTGGGCTCCAGTAATTTTTTCCCATTTATTCTGTTTCTCCATGGCCCTGAATAACACCCAGCCCTTATAGCAAGGATCACCCACATCCTCCTAAGTATTCTCCAGAAGTGATACTGCCCCAGCTGAGAGCTGTTCTGGCTCTATGGTCTATCTTCTGATGCTTTGGGTTGGCTGTGTGTTCTCCCACTTCCTACCCAATTCTGTGTGATTTCTATACAAGTTGAGAGACGCACTGTGGGAGAGCAGACTCCTCAGTCAAACAGACTAGATTTGAATTTAAGCCCCTCCCATTTGTTGAGTGTATATTTTTAGGCAAGTTACTCTATCCAATTGTCAGTTTTTGCAGCTGTAAAGTAGGGCTATTGGTGAATGAGTGTGTTATGGTTCGAACTGTGTTTCCCCAAAAGAGATATGGGAGTCCTAACCCTCTAAAGAAGTGACTCGTGAACTAAGATCTGAGGAGGAAGTGCCAGCTACACTGTGATTAGGAGGCCAGGCAGGGGGACAGCTAGTGCCGGGAGGGCCAGGAGCCCTGGAACTCTGGAAGACAGACAGGCCATTGCGACTTAAGTCCAGGGAGAAAATGGCATCAGCGTATGCGATTCATCCAGGTAGTGAGGAGTCAGGTTATGAAAGACCTAGGAAGTCATTTGACAGAAGTTAGATGCGGTTCTTCATGGAAGGAAAAGGCAGTTGGGTGGTTTTGAGATGAAGGGAAAAGAGAAGAAGAGTCTGAAGAAAGAAAAAATATCAAGTTTTCAAGGAGAAGACTCCTTTACAGGGAGATTTAAGCTTATAAATTGTTTATAATTAAAATGTTTTTAAACAATTCAGTTGCCTGCATGGCTAGAACATATGTCACTTATGGGGGTTATAAAACATAGTGGTTAAGGGAACAGGGTCTTAAATCTGATAAATGGTGTTAACCTCAGCTCTGTCCCATAAAGGAGCATTGCCTTGGGCAAGTTATTTAAACTTAAGCTTCACTTTCTCAGTCTCTAAAACAAGGTTTTCCTAAAATGTACCATTAATGCAGAGCCTTGAACCTAATAATCACATTAAATATCAGTAAGTTTTATAATACCATGACCACTGCCATCTTCAACTTATTGGAATCTATCACAGCAGAGAGCTTTGCACATCACACTTGCAAGATCTAAGTTATCTGGGCGAGTGTTGGGACTGTATTTAACTTTTCATTATGGTTCTTCTCTATGCTGGACCGAGTCTTTTACACATAGTAGGTTATCGATAAATATTTGTTAAATGAAGGAAAGGAAGAAAGAAGGTGCTCAGTAAGCACTGAATGGATCACTTAGCTGAACCATCTACCTGTCGACTTTCTGTGATCTGTAGCTCCCAGATAATATGCCCTTTCCTATTTATTCTCAATTAGATGGCAGTCTTTTAAAGATCCTTTAAATTAAAACATGTTTTTGCATTAAATTTGAACATTTTACAAATGAGAAGACTTAGAGTGAAAGAGGCTATAGCTTGTCATATATGGATTTTGTATTCTGCTGAGGGAAACAATATATTTTGTAGAATGCATCTACTTATACAGAGCCGTGGCTGAGTTGAGTAAAACACCCAGATATATTTCATGTTATCGCTAAGTCAAGGCTTAGAAATGAAAGATGAAGGTTGCGTTGTCAAACTCAGAATTTGGGTAGACATTCTGATACAAAATCTGTCTATGAAGAGAATTAATGTACCCAGAGTGAAGGAAACAGCAAACGTTCTAAGATGTGTTTGGGGGAAAAAGGCCATAAGTTAGACATTCCTTAAAATGTGCTGAATAATCTTGACTTCAGAGTGTAGCAGTAGAAAAATGTACAGAACTTTGTGACAAAGATGATAAATAATAGTATTATATTGTGTTCAAACAAGTATTTTTAGGGATGAGGTAATTCAAATTCAGACTATTCCATGTCCGAAATATGGCTCCTTCTGCAATATCTTATTTTCTCTGAGTGAGATCTCAGGTCTCGCATCTCCACAAAGAACTTGACAAGACTTACCCTCATGGGGCTGTTGTCAGTACGGCACCAGAGGCTGTGTATAAGCAGGTAGTAATTACTCCATATACATCACTCATCGGTTCTGCTATTGTTGTCGTTATATTAAATATACACCAGTTTGATTATAAACATTATATTCTGCACAGAAGAGTGGGTAAGGAATTCCCAGTTCAACCGTAAGAGAATAATAAGTAGCATATGTCAGACTCATCCCCCCACTGAATAGAATGAACCATGTGATTCAAGGGCTAGAATTTTCTGTTCTACCCTTGTCCTTTAGGGGGGCAAGAGGAGATTGAATCAGTTGCCAACGGCCATTGAGTTTATCAACCATGCCAATGGACTAAATCCTCCATCAAAACCCAATATAATGGAGTTTGGAGAAAGTCCAAGTTGGTGAACACATGAAGATTTGGGGGAGTGGGAGGCTCCAGGAGAGGGTAGAAAGTTTCATGTTCTTTTCCCATCTCTTGCCCTGTGCATGTCTTCCCTTGGCTGTTCTTAAGGTTTATCCTTGTGTAATAAACTGGTAATCTAGTAAGCAAATGTTTCTCTGAATTTCGTGAGCTCCTCTAGCAAGTGCATGGAACCCAAGGCTGGGGTCATGGGAACCTCCGATCTACAGCTGGTGGGTCAGAAGCTCAGGTGATCACCTGGACTTGCCATTGGTGTGTGAAGAGTGATAGGGGCCAGCAGACGTGTAGGACCGAGCCCCTAATCTGGGGATCCGATGTTATCTCCACGTAGGTAGTGTCAGAACTGAGTTGAATTGTAAGACATCTTGCCGATGTCCAGAGAATTCCTGAATATGATGGAGGAGCCTCTTCACTCCCACATGTTGAAATTCACAACTCCTTAGAATTACACACCTAAGGTTTGTGCATTTGGCCCTGTGTAGATATGCATCTAAAAAATGGATAGGAAAATATACTGAAGACATTATTATTTCATTTCCAATAAAACATTTTCTAGACAATCTTGAAATTCAGTCGTGTTATCTAAATAGAGGATGAGAGTTATGCTTAGATTTATAGCTAATTCTGGATTTCAGATGTCTTTAGAATTCATGTTTTCTGTTAAAAGGGCAAACTCTACACCCAAGGTTACTTATTATTCCTATTTGTCTTTGGCATGAAAATCAGAGCAGCCCACTGTAAGAGTACATTCTATTTATTCTGTATTAACTATGTTCTCTATGGAAAGCTAAATAAAATATTTACAGCAATGATGGATTTAATAGATATATTAATAGATACACTTGAACAAAATATTTAAGTAAATATTTGCACTAAATATTACATACATGTGAAAGACTCTTTTCACCTAAATTTTTATGATCACAAAGTTTACCCTTAAATGTCCCAAAACGTTTTTTGTTAAGACGTGATTATAGTTATCACCCTAAGTGCCTTGTGATAACTTCAGTGTTTCATTGCCCAGCAATCCTATGAATGCAGTTTTAGCCACTGCCCCTCACTTTGAAAATGAGGAAACTGAGGCCTCAAACCCCTAGGCTGTATGGAAAGTAAATTCATGACTTAGAGCTGGCCCTCGAAACCGACTTGTGTGACCTAAGTGTTTACTCCAAGCTAAATGAGCGAATCCAATTCAGGAATGATTTAAATATACACAGATTCTTGTTTCCCAAAGCATGCAGGCTGGGGTGAAGGAGGGTGTGTTCCTGACTGGGTTAGGTTTATAAATTCCAAAGGGTCTGTTTCAACTCTTTAAATAGGAGACCGTTAAGAAACGCCATATCATTGTAGCAAAACTTTCCTACAATGCCAAATTTCTTTGTTTCACCCTCTTAAACCTTAAGTGGACTAGTACGTTTAATACTCATTGAAAGGTGTTATGTAAAAATTTCTTAGAGCTTTTTTCCCTCCTTACTAAAATGTCAGCACCTAAGTCTAACTTACCCGGGATAAGCTGTCGTTTGCTAGATGAATGATCGTAGCCACTGCCCTTCCCTTTGTCTTCCCTTCCTCAAAAAGAGGATTACGTCATTGTTTCCTCCAAATTCATCATCTGAAGTGATAAAGATGATGTTAATTTTTTACAAGGTCGAGCAATTATAGGTTTATCGGTTTTCTACGTTCCAATTATGACCCTAACCAGTTTCTTGTGGCATCATTCCTGAAAGGGTAGACCCCTGTCCTCTCTCCACCCAAATGATAGAAGAAAAAGTTATTTTAAAATACCAGGAAAGGCAGAATTAGTACAATATTGATAGCACTAAAAAGAAAACAAGAAAGATAAAAAGGAAGACAGCAAGCAATGGTTAATCATGGAGCGTTTTACGAGCATGACCTGCTCGGTCCTTGCTTCGGTGCTGGGAATCGTGTTATCATCTCAGGCCACAGGCAACTGTGGCTCGGTGAGGTGTTATTACCTATGCAAAGCCCTCAGGTGCTAAGAGGTGAAAATGGGATTTGAATGTAAGCCACTTGACCCCATATCCTATGTGTGTGCATGTCTAGCCATTTGATGTATTTTCTCAAAACTCACTTGTTCCTGTGCTTCATAAGCTGAAGGGTTTCTGGTTATTAACCCATTCACCTTTTATTTTCCCCCACAAAATATTTTTCTTCACAGAAAAGAGAATAAAATACACACCAAACAGCCGATGTTCGTAGGTCTGGTTAGCCCTTATGACATCTTCTCTACAGTTCTGCCTTCTCGGCTTCCATCCAATGAGTTAGAAAAAGAAAAAAAAAACTCCCTGCTGAGAGAAGCTGTTTCTGATGGAATTCAACATTATCCTTTAGCCGTTCACACTGGATTGTTGGACATCAAGATTCTGCTCTAGTTTCTGTCTCCCTCCTGTCCACTTTCCCTGGGTGATCTCTTTAGCGTCCGTGGACTAGATGGTTAAGCGTATCTATGCTGCTTGTTTTCCGATCTCACTCCCCAGCCCATTTGTCTTCTTTGTGCTCCAAACCTTTGAGTCCATTTATTCCTTCTTCATTCAGGAATTCCACTGGCATCTGGAATTCAGCAAGTCAACAACTGAACTCAGTTACCTCTGCAAAATAAATATTATCAATTTGATGGAAAAACGAATAAAACTAAAATAAGGAAAGAAGGAGGGATGGAGGGAAGGAAGGAGAAAGGGAGGGAGAGAAGGAGACAGGGAGGAAGGGAGGGCCGCTTGACATCCTGTTTTTAACATTTTGACGAAGGCCACCCCTCACCATCCAGTGACCAAGCAGACGCCAGAACATCAGTCTGACTATTTCTCATGTCACGCAGCTGGTTAACCACCCGCTGACTTTCCACTGTGTGTATCACTCAAACATTCATCCCTTTTCCTATTGCTTTGTGCAGTCTCTGGCATCTGTTCTCAGGACTCAGTCCACTGGCCTGTCCACAGCTCCGATCCAGACCCCATGCTGGAAGAGGAAGTCAATATTCACAAAGAAAAACCCGAACCTGCCACTTCCTGTCCCTGGTATGGTACAGGTTTAAGGCACCGACCGTGGGAGCAGTCTGGCTGGGTTCAATGCTGACTCTGTCATTGTGACCTTGGGAAAGTTACTTAACCTCTCTGCATCCATTTTCTTTTCTGTAAAATGGGGACAATAATAATGGGCTTGTCATATGGTTAAATGAGTTAACACATCAAAAGCATACTATGCAGGCACTGTATAAATATTTGTTGTTCTTATTTTTGTCTTATTATTGCTTAAACCCCTCGGCAAAACTCCATTACAGGGCTCACCGGGTTCCTCACGTTCCGGCCACCCTGTACCCCACTGGTTGAATGGTTCGACATTCCCTCACTGCAGAAGCTCCCGCCACAAAATTCTTTCGCTTCTCCAGTGCATCGTGCTTTCTTTTGTCTCTGGCAGTTCCTTATGTCTGGAACTCGCTTCCCTTGCCATCTCTTCCCATTTCTTTAAGGTCTCAGCGTAGATATGCCTTTCTCCCGGAAGACTTTCTTAAACTCCTAATCTGAGTTAGGTAGGTATCCTTTCCTCAGCGACACTAAGACATCCCATAGTTGGTCCATTTTCACCACATTTCTATGGAACATCGAAACTGACTGTATATATACCTGTCTTCACCATGAGTGTGGAAGCATCATGAGAGTGAGGTTTTATTTTTTTTACTCTCTGGTACAGACTAAGTTCTGAATGCACTTTGTGCATTTCATTGACAGCACATTGTTCACAGCCAAATATGTTCCTTACCATATCCAGTTTCTAGTGGAAAATGGATATTTGAAGAATTCTTTAATATTAAATTAGTAGGTTGGGGAATGGCAGAGGGTCATGTCCCCCACTCACCCCAAAAACCTGCTGCAGATTCCTAGACTCATCCCTGGGAAACTTGCCATAGTTATAATTTTGATTTGATTTTTCTCTCATTTTCACTGCTGAATCCTCCTCTCGATTTCCCCAAACTTAATAAAATGACTATATCTCGTAACCATTATGACATAGATTATCACTGTCACATGACTCAAGGATTACTGAAGAATTATAATTTGAAGAGCTGTGATTTATCGGTGATAGCAGTTGTAGTTAAATTAGCAGGAGAAATGTCACATTCCTCTCAAATTCATTTACAATTTCAAAATTTTTCTGCAGTCATAATCACTTGAATATTCTTCAAGTATATTAAAGCCACTTTTAATGTTTGCTTCAATCATTTTTCTGGAGTTGCCAATGGTGATGCAAACACTGTGCCACATTTTATTCCAAGGTTCAGGGAGAATTTGCCAACGGTCTCAAATGTAGTGAATTAAACTGCTAAAAAAAATAGTACTATAAGGACTTCTGCGTTACATTTTCTGAGCATATTTCCAAGATATTAGGTTGCTACAAATGTTTTTTTGCTGAAACGAAAGAGATGAATAGAGTTAGATATGAACTGTTACAAAATACAATTTGATCAAGAAGAGGAAATTTTTAAATGCAAAAAAGATTGCCCTGCAGTCTCCACAAGGTCTGCAAAAATAAGCGGTGACGAGGAGTATGGTAACTTTTCTAACTGTGCCTCCTGGGCTTCTGCCAATTGAATGAACAAACGTACAAATAAAAGACCTGAAATCGCAAACCAGCTTTTCCATTCTTCTCTACTGTCCCTGAGAGGCCACGTTAATCCTTTACGTGCTGAGACCAGCCCCCAAAACGAGTCAGAATTTTCCGAGGAGAAATTTGATTTCAATTTTCTTCATTCAGTGTCTACCTCCTCCATGTCATCTGAATTCTAGTTCTATAAAATTCCTTTATACCTTTCCTATGACAATACACTGGTGATTTAGTGTGTTTCCTTCCTTCCTTCCTTCCTTCCTTCCTTCCTTCCTTCCTTCCTTCCTTCCTTCCTTCTTTCCTTCCTTTCTTCCTACCCTTAGCCTAGTACTATGCTAGCAATTTGTTTATGACCCTTAATTTCCCCTTAATAAATCATGGTCCACACCGGGAGAGCCTACGTGGGGTGAAGTTTCTCTCCATCTGTTGTTTGTCATGTTAAATTTAGATATCTCCGGCAGTGCCCAGATTCGATAATGATAGGTGAGGGTGTGTCGTATAGGTGCTAACAGAAAGGCATTTTATAATTCCTGCATGCAACGAGTAATTTTCATCCCACTGTGATCTTTCCTGCTTGCAGTAAACCTTAACTACAAATGCTCAGCTGAAATTACTAACAAAATAAACTTTCAAGTGATGCTTTCTTCTTTTCCTGCTATTATTTCAGGCACAGTGCCCAGAGAGACAGACCGTTAATTTGTATGTATATATGTATGTAAATAAGGGAACTTATACTTAAAAATTATTTGCCTGTTCCGTTTCTAGAGATACTACCACCATTTATCTTGGTGTGAAATTTTTTCCACCGCTTTATAGTTTGAGGTGACAGTGGGCAGATTTGCATATGGAGCTCAGAGGCTTTGTGGGAGTGAAGAGATAACAATGGAGACCCTTTCCCTTTGAGTTCACATGTTTTGAAACCATGTCTGGAGGACCTGGAGCTATGCCCAGGCCCTGCTGGCAGGAGACAAAACAGTTTCCTAAACAGAGGTAACTATAGTGAAAAGGGGAGTCAGGGCTGGTGTCGGGGACATGACACCACCCTGTAGGTTTCCCGTCAGGATGCGTAGCAGGTGAGCTGTACGTGCTCCCTTCCTGACCCTGTTGCTCGGGAACCATGAATGTGGTGGAGAGAAAAAAGTCTCCATTTGATCGATTTTACATCTCACACTAGACCGCTGGCCTTCCCGATTGGGGAATGATGACACACGTGGCAGCAGCCATGGAGAACGAAGTCTCACCTTCCTCTCTATGGTCACCTGTAGCACGTGGAAGCTGCTAGATCGTGGGAGTGAGACCTGGAGAGTGAGCTTCTTGAAATCAGCGGGGTGAGGGCTCAAAGGCATTTTATCTGAGTGTGTGAGTAAGTGGTTTCCCTTCAGCATAACTTAAGCTAGACAGCTGACACCATCCAGCAAAGCGATAGAATTTATAAGGACTTTAATCGTCGCCTTGTAATTGAGCGATCTGAGCCTAGAGAGTGGTATTATTTTTGAGGTTGGAGGGAACAAAATCGACTTCTCTTAAAGGACACTTATGACTTACCTCAAATTGATTTAATGTTTGAACTCCTTGGAAATTCCCCAGGATAAAAGTCAGGTGGTAGGATGCACGTGCTGGCTGTTGCGGGTGCCACCGTGTCCAGGCTGCACCATGGGTCCCTGAGGTCCCTTCTCTGGAGCACTGTGGTCAGGGGAGGGGGTCACAGGAGAGATTCTCACGTAGGGTTCAGAGGGCAAAGTGAAGCCACAGCACTTTGGCTCACACACATTGTGGCTCAACTCCTGGCTTGGTTCATGGCCTGAGGCTGTGGCAGGGGCAGCCAGTGGTCCCCTTTCCCTGGTTTCTCACCCACCTCCTCTGACTCTGGGACCAAGTGTGCATCCATAAGGCAGGGGCCAGCCTCCATAGTACTGTACTCATTGTGGTCAGAGGCAGTAGGAATCAATATAGGTTTCTCTCCATCCTCCTGAGTTCCAGCTTGTTCTCCCCCACTTTTCATCAGTTTTCCTCCCCTAACCCCAATTTTCTGTCCAGAAGACATCAACTCAGGCCTCAGAAAGGCAAATGACAGCCTGAGAGTGGCCACACATCCAGCTCCACAAAGACTAAGGCCAGGTCTGTAATAAATCCTCCTATAGATCCGACCCGTCTTTAGATAAAAAGGATCAGGGTAAAATGTTTGAATCCGAATTCTAAATAACGAAAGCATATCTGTTTCTCAAAAGAATGGAGGCGGAGCTTTCTTCACTCAGTATTTAGAAAGCTACCTCTTTAATAACTCTCTGATGCAAGTGCAAGGCAGCTGGAGTTGGGGTTGTTTTTTTATTATTGCCCCTGGTTTTAAATCTCAAAGACTAGTGCTTGGAAATCAGCAATGTGCATGTTGCTTTAGCACCGTCTTCATCAGGAAGTTGGCATGAAAAGAAAGAAAACGTCTAAAAGGGGAAGAAGGAATACGGAAACAGGTTGCACACTTAGAAGATGATCAGAATACATATTAAGTCTGAGCTGCTTCTGGGTTAAGATACCTCTCCTTCCACTTTGTAAATCTATGCTTCATCATTAAATTCCTCCAAGTGAACGAGGGCCATAGCTATATTACAAACGCACGTAGAAAACTAACGCATAAGAAACAGGTAAAAATCATTCATTAAGGAATTTAATTTTTAGTAAAGTTCTCATTAGTAATATATCATTCAGGGGTAAAAACAGTTTATAATAAAATAAAGAAAGCAACTGAATGCTGGGAACTTGAGTACAAACAAGGATTCCAAGAATAGCCTTGGATGAGATCATTTCAACAAAAGTAACCAGTCAATTAACAAAAGATTATATATGTCAAAAATGTACATATGATATTTGTGGGTTTAATTTAACATATAGTTGCAAATGCATGTAACCTAATATATGTGAAAACTACTTGAGTTTTTAATAAATTTTAGAAATATATTTATGAAAACAGCAATGTAGCAACTGTAATGAAAACTAGAAGTTGACACAAGTGCATTTATGATGTCAGGTGAGTCGAGACCTTCCCTAGAGCCACAAAGAGGCCTCAGGAAACAAGAGAGTCCAACCACTCATTTTACAGATGAGGAAGCAACAGTCTAGGCTGCAGAGACTGTGGTCACCACACACCAGCAGGGCCGTGCCCTCTACTTCTAATACCGAGTGCCGACCCCCGATGGGTACGGAGCCGCTGGCTCTCTCGCTTGGAGTGAAGCAGGAGGGATGTTGTCTAACTCTGTGATCACTGCACAGCGCCAGTTACAGATCAAGGGCATTTTCCCCCTCGTCAATCAAACACAAAATCCACAGACCGAGAATATCCCTGTTGTTAGTGTGAAGGGAGTGATTTCACATTTCACAAAATGAAGCGAGCTCAGACAGGCGTTGCTGTTGGCCACCACCTGCAGGCTCTGGGAATTGTCCAGGCCCCAAACCAGCTACAGCATCATGCTTTTAACTCATCAACCACCTTCCACCAGCAAGAGTTGTACTTATTCTTTTGATTTTTTTAAGTTATTATATGTGTGGAAAGTTGGTTATTAAAGCAGCTGAAGAGAGAGCCACATAAGTAGTGAGGGCAGCCCATCGCTACACCTGGGTGTAGGCTGGAAGTTAAATTTCACTATTAGACTTATTAGAAAAGATAGCCAGGGAAGAACAGCGAGAATCTGAGTCTTGGCCTCTGTGGATTTGGTATTTAAAAAGTTGTTTTAATAATTCATGCAATTCTTTGGGTAATCACAGGGCACTGAACCCAATCCCACTGCTTGCTAGCTATGTAACCTTGGACAGGTTGACCTCTCTGTGCCTCAATTTCCTAATCTTTAAAATTAGAGTATCTACTTCATAGTTATATTAAGGATCAGATGAGAAAATACATGATAAAGCTAAGAGATTTCTGGCTATTGCGAGCCATAGTTTAGCTGCCATTATCATTACAATGAACTCATGCCCTTCACATTTTATCCTCAAAAACTCTGCCAGGTGGGTGTGCATGAAAGAAGAAAGAAAAGTCCAAATTCTGAATCACCTGTAGTCACACTTGCAATGACAAGCAGAGGCTGTTCAGGGTCATGACTGAAAGCTTGGGCCTCTGTAACCAAATGGGCTATATATTGTCTGTGTGATTTTGAGTGAGTCCTCAGCTTCTCCATGCCTCAGCCACCTCATCTGTGAAATGGGCTTCATAGGCTTGTCATGAGAAGGGTATGGGACGAGTCGATACTTGCAAAGTGCTTGGAACAGGGTCTGGTGCGTGGGAAGCAATGCCTAAGCACGGCCTCTTATTCTCATTGCTCCCAGGTCTGACTCCTGTGTCCTTCCTCTGCTCGCTGTAGTTATTTAATCCTTAGGACTTGTCCGTCCCTAAGAGTCATGCGAGAGGGTCTATTAAAAAGCAGGAGTCCTTGGGGCTTGCCTTAGATTCTACAAGTCTAGAGTAGGTCACAGGAGGAGGTGTTTTTAATCGTTCTGATGCTCCTCTTGCCAGGTGTTTTTATGATTGGCAAGTGCAGCAAACTCTATACCAGATGTCCTCAAACTTAGGTGCTCATGTGCAAATTACGTGTAGCCTTTTGGAAAGTTCACATGGATAAACTCGACCTATGGAGGGTATAATACACATGAAGGATGCAACCCTGGCGCCTGCCTTTTTTCTTTTTTTTTTTTTGACTCAGTAATCCCAATTGTCTTCAGTAAACAGCATGTATCTACCCAATAGCATTCAGTATGTGTCATCTTCAGTCCGATTTACAGAATCTGGCTGGGCTCTCAGAGTCATGGCCAACATTCAGAAAATAATACCAATGTTAATCTGCACACAGTCAGCGTTTTACCACGTGCAGACTACCTGGATCATGTGGATCAGAGCATTATGTGGCATCAGAAGCAAACCTGTGGACTGGTCAGCTTGAGAATTCTGGAAATATTTCTTACATGATGGGGAAACTTGAGTAAAATCCTTGACCTTTCTGACTTCCCTTTCTGACTTCCCTTTCTGTTCTGCCTTCTCTCCACAAATATTGAAGACTAGAAAAGAATAAGGTCTAAAGAGTTGAAAAATATTGAGGGTGTATAATGCTCTGTCTATAGCGTCCCTGCCTCAGTGGTGTGATGTCCAAACACCAGCTCAGGTGACCATGTCTATCTTTATTCTATTGAGCGTAAGACCCTTTCATCCTATAGTTGTGGACCTTAGCTTCTAAGAAAACTCTTGATGGAAAAATATTAGGACATCTTATCTATCACAGGATGGCACCCTGTGCCCGAGCTATGAAAATTGGGTAGTTACCATGACTGCTTTATGATGTCTTCAAAATAGTCAATGACAGAAACAAGACACATACCCATAGTCACATATTTGGAAGTCCAGGGGTTGGATCCAGAAAGTAAGGGTGTACTGTCCTGCCTCTCACACATGCCTCTACCATTGCCAAAATGCCTACACGATATCTTCAACTTAGTAAGTTCTCAATGAATAGTTATTGAGTGACAGTTTAATCTACTATACATGTCTTCTGACATATTTTCTAAAGAGCATGAATATTTCAAATTCTGGATAAGATGTCTATCTAGATTTTTTTTTAATACTTTACAAAATTGCTTTTCTTTCTTTTGTTAAAATATGTCCTGTTAAGCCCTGGGAATTTATTCTTCATTGGAGAAGTACTGAACAAAATAAAAAATATATTCTCAGGCTTTCCAATCAGATACTTTAGACATTCCAGCCTCATTTTAAAGTGAAAACATTGAAGCTTTCAGAACTTGAAAATTAAGGTATTGTTGTTGGAACTTGAAGGTTACTGAAAGGTGGACATTTTTCTCTGCATTCTTTCTCCTTCCATAGAGGTTGTTTATCATTCAAATAGGATAATTTGAGAAAAATAATGGGCAGCATTTGCCCTAAAATTTGTCTCCAAATATCTAAAATTTTGAAATATTATTTTATCAGTTATACCCACTGGCAATCATTTCTTAAACACCGCCTCTTCACTCCAGGCCCAGATTCTTCCATTTATCTGTTTATTCTCTCATTCATTCATTTAAACATACATTCATTTTTTTTTTTCACCAAGCATGCACTGAGCATGCGATTAGGTGCTGGAGATACAGATTTGAATTTTAAAAAATGCAATAAGAGACACCAGACCTCAAGCCTGCTGATGCAAACTTGATTAATTCGGCAAATATTCATCGAGCAGCCCCTGATTGTCAAGCATTGTGCTAGGCTCTGAAGATATAGCTGTACACAAGAAAGAAGCTCTGTCCTTATAGAACTTAAAAGATAGTGAGACAGAAAACAAACACCTGAATAAACAAGTAAATGGACACAGTCGGTCAATTTCTATGAGCATCCTACATGGGCCAATGAGATAGAAATTGGTTATTTTCAATAGATGAGGTAGTTAGAGAAGATCTCTGAAAAGGTCATATGTCATCTGAGAACTGAAGGAACTACAATATGAGCACGAGACAGCTGTGTGAAAGTTGGGGAAAGAATGTTCCAGGCTAAAAGAACAGTATCTGCAAAGACTCTGTTACATGACGGTGGAATAGAAAGAAGATGAGCATTGATAGAGGTTAACAAAACAAGGTTGGGGAGGGGGAGGGTCATCCAGCTAAGGGATGCCTGAAGACGTGGTATCACATTTGATGTTTACTAGATTGGAACTGATATCCATGGCTGACTATAATATATCTCGCAACTATTTGTTGTGTAAGGGATCGGAAGGAGAGGAGCAAGTAGATATCTTAGATAAAGCTGTAAAAGATAAACAATTTGAAATTTACAGATAAGTTGAAAGAAAAGTGTAGGGAACTCCCATCCATCCTTTGTTTAGAGGCCTCTTTCAGTTTTCTCTAATCGTTTCATTGACATTTTTTGAAGAAAAAGAGTGCAGCCCAGGATCAGTCTCAGCAGCAGTTGTCAGCTCTCTGATCTCCTTCAGTCTGGGACGGGCCCCTGCTCTGCCCTTGACATTCATGTTCAAAGCTCACAGGCCAATTATTTTGTGGAATGCAGTTTCTCTAATATTTCTTCACGGTTAGACCAGGTTTGTTTGGGGGAGGGTGGGGGAGAGGTTATCACAGATGTGATGATTTTGTTCTGTTTGCATCCTACCCCGTGGCTTCCAATACAAATTCGTTTTATTACCGGAACTGGCTCTGAACATTTAATTAAGGTGGGGCCCGCCTGGTACTATTGCCCTATAAAGTACCCTCCTGATAATTAATAATGCTTTGTGGAGAGAGAATATGAGACTAAGTGAAATCCCATTCTTTCTTCCAGTTTTACCACAGGTTTCAACACCACTGATATGTCTGAATCGATTATTAGTATGATTATTACTATGTAATGAGGATTCTCTACTTATATCATTTCTTTTATAATTATTGGGTTATTAGTTTGTATTTTATTGTATAAAAAAATATCCCCCCATTTATTTAAACATTTGTTTGTTTATATTAATATGGACTTGTGAATTCCAGTTCGATTTAGGGAGTCACATCTCTTAATATCTTCGTTTATTTTGAGGCTCACATTACCCCTGCTTTTGGCCACAGGAGGCTTCTTTGAGCTCTCTGTGCATTGCTTCGACATGGCCACACCATTCTCTGAAGGTTACATTACTTCCTAGTACCACAAAGTGTTCCCGTCTATCTTCCTATTTTCCAGACTCAGGTCTGGGACTCTGCCATTTCTCTGATGAGACCCACATTCTTTTAATAGGGAAATGGCATTTAGAAAACAAGAAGTGGACACAAGTGATGCTCATTGCTTCGGGATGCCAGCGATCTCAGGATAGCAGGGCAGAGAACCGTCAAAGGTTCATCCCAGCTGTCCCCCTTCTACGTGTGTTCCTCCCTTCTTGGACAGTGAGTGGACTAAGTGGACTATCTTTTCGCTTCACTCCGATGCCCTCCTCAGATGCGCCACCACCGCACTCCAGACTGACTACAAAAAAGAAAGGAAGAAAAGAAGGAAGGTAGAGATTAAGTTGATGTTGTTTATAATGAATGCATTTAGTGATCTCACAGTGAGGTTATTTCTATGGAATTTATTCTCTTTCAGGCATTTCATTTACAAATGACATCCAGCCTCTTTTAATCAAAAATTGTCAATCAGCCAAGGAGATCCCTTCTTGAGGTCTTTTGGAGGTCAGCCTCACCCTTGTGTCATCCCGCCCAAGCCAATGTCTGTTTGTGTCTTTCTTTTAGAAACTTCTACGCTACACACCTTACTTGGGCAAGGTACAGGTAGCGGGAAACGACTGTGAAAATACACATCACAGTTTTTCAACCCAAAATGAAAGACTGTGCTTCAGAAGAAAGGCGAAGTCAATGACTACATCTCAGAAAAGACTATAAAAAAATGTCATAACAAAAGAATAAACTGCATCAACAGCATGAAAGAGAGGAAATAGGTGTCTCATGGGGAGATCGGCCCAACTCCCATGAGGGCTCAGGGTGCGCTCTACCTCCTCCTTACCCAGAGAACAGATGAACACCCGAGAAAAGAGAGAACTGCTACATTTAGCAGGATTTGCAGAAGACTTTAAACTAAACGCAGCTAATAACAACAACAACAGAATCGATGATGGGAATGTGAGTTACCTTAATGGCCTACCCTATTTTATTTTCTGATGCCAGATGCAAATCTGCACAAAATTCTGTCACAGGGATTGAAAAGCACATGTTTGGGACATGGACAGTTGCTCAGTAATGGATTTTAAAAGAGCGTCGGTTCGCAGGAACGCCTGAGAGAGGAAATACATGATTCATGGGGCCTGTGCCTCACCAACTAATTTGCCAGGCTCCTATATCACCAGAGGCAAACTTTTGACCCTGAAATTCCCATTATTAATGCATCCTAGCCAGTTCTGAGCCCTGTTGCTTTATTTTTATCTTCGCACAAAGAAGCCATTCAGCCATCTCTTTAGTCAGCCAGTCTTTCAAATACCAATAATTTTCCTCTCTTCTATCAGCATGGGTAAAAGGATGATTAGGAAATTCATATATTTATTCACAAATCTCAGTGAGCACTTCCTGTGTGATAAGAATGATTCTTGGTGCTAGAGCCTACACGGTGGGTGAGGCGAACGACGTTTTTATTCCCGTGGGGTCTGTGGGAGATCGGCATATAATTAATGAGCACTTTCCAGAAAATCATAAATGCTGTCAAGACTGTGAAACAGGCAACATGGTAGAGGGTCGAGGAGTGTGACATGTAGGTTGGTGGCCAAAGAAGGCATCCATGAAGAAGGCCTGGTCCAAAAAGATTCTGAGGAGCGTATCTGAGGAGTGAGTGATAGTCCATTCCTTTTTGAACAAAGAATAAAACACAACTGAGCATTGCACTCTGAGGTGACAAGCGTCTCAGTGGAAGTGTGTATGTGGTGAGTGTAGGCGTACAGAAAGTAGGGCCTTTAGGAGCTCTGGGAGCAGGAAACAAATAATGGCGATTAGGGAAGGCGTGGCAGGAGGGCGATCTCTCAGAAGCCTTGATGACATAGTAGAGCTTCTTAGGTGGCTGAAAGAGAAAGAAATAAAGTCCAGTTGTCATGGGCAAAGGCCGAAAGCACACGGTACGTTCAGGCGGTGTAAAATGGTGACACACTTAGAACTTACAATGGCGGTGAGTGCGACGGGCTGAGCGCAGAGATGGGGGCTCAGGGACCTGCATTTTTTAAGTTCTGTGCTGAGGACTTGCCACTCACCTGAGCTAGGATTTGGTTGCCAAAATTTTTAAAAAGTAGACGAGTGATCCTCACAAACCACATAGATACATGCTAGGCAGTGACCTCAAATGCGTAAGCAGGTCCCGGCAGATTATGTAAGGAAGGAGGGGAGGCCTGGATGAGAGGACACTGAGCGTTTTGCTCCTGTTGAAACGGTGCTCCTGGCTTTTTATGTTCACAGCACATTGAGATTCTGTGTGACAATTAAAAAAATAATTAACTTCACTCTTTAAAAATGTAAAACATATAAAATTACACACATCTAAGAGTTTCACTTCTGGCTATAGCAGAATGGCTTCCATCAGACCAGTCACCCCTTTCCCACCCATGCTGTCACACATGTCCCCATAGAGCACAGCTATAAAGCTAGAAAAAATACTGGAGAATGACCAAGCTAGCCGGGACTCTATCATAGATCCTTAATGATCGGGGCTATTAATTAGCAGGAGAAGCATCCCCCACTTGCCTGCATTTCTATCTGGTCCTGAGTGAGAACTTCGGACCTGTTTATTAGTGGGAGCATCAGTACCTGATCTGCTATCCAGTCCCACACACCGTGGGTTGGTATCATTTGCATCTGAGCACGTGCAATGATTCAGCCTCTTCTTTCTTCCGTAGACCTGTATGTTTGCTCCTGTTTCTGCTTCCTTATGATAACGACACCCTTGAGTAAAGGAGTAGGCTCGTATGTGTCTCTGAGAGTGTAAGGAAGTGGTTCTGGATATCTGGAGAAGTATATGCTTCTGCAGGTAAACGTCTGCTCTCCTCTCAAGACCCAGTCCTCCCTGGGCTGGGCCACAGCGTTCGCTCAGAAACTACTGCAGAGCTGGACCACGGTTGCAGATGGAATTGCAGCCCTCCCAGAGGAGGCCCATTATGGTAAGAGCCCAGGACGAAGGCAGAAATTTTCATTTCTATCTGCCCGATGCTGCTCTTTGCTTTTCAGTTTACGCAGAACTCAGAGGGGAAGAGGAGTGTCACGATTCATCATCTCCCACATCTCCATACACAATGCAGGCCAACAAACAGCTGGTGCTGTGGCACTGGAGAAGGCATGCCCAGGCCTAGACGGTTCTTCGTGGCCTGTCTTGCGTGGTCCACAGTCCCACTGCAGACCGCTGGGAAGATGCATGTCTCACAGAGTTATCAGAGGCTGTTACCAAGATCCTTCTATTGGCCAGGTCTTGAGCTAGATAATACTATTGGGACATAAAATCTCGAACAGTTCAGTAGGGGAGGCCAGGTCTGTGTGAGTGAACCATAATCCATTTTAGTTCTCCATTCTTGGCTCCCTTTTATAAATTACTCTCAACCCTGTTCTCGACCCACCCATTCATTCTTACTACAGTTAATCATATTGTGGTCATTCCCCCATATTCATGGGTTCCGAGGAGTCAGGCAACCCTGGATCAAAAACTTGGAAAAAAAAAACACTCAGAAAAAAACGTTATGTCGTTGCTGATGTGCACTATGTAGCTTTTCATCTGCGCTGTTCCCTAACTGATACAGTGCGACAATTATTTACATACGTACATTGTTTTAGGTATCATGAGTAGTCTAGAGATGGTTTAAAGTGTACAGCAGGATATGTGTAGGTTACATGCAAATATTACATCATTTTATTATACAAGGGATTTGAGCAGACGTGGATTTGGGCATCCCAGGGGGTTCTGAAATGAAACCCTGGGACAGATACCGCGGGATGACTGTATTCTATTTGCTTTGCCCCATTTGTCACAATGAGCTAAGCTACTTGTTATCTCATCGCTATATATTTGTGGCCTAAAATGTTAGCTCTTTGAGGCCTACACCACTGCCAGTCTTGATCACCACTATCTCCTTCCAAACTAAGATATGGTCGTTACTCGATATATGTGTTTACCGTTGAGAAAATTAGTTAATTCTAATTTAATGGGAGGATATTGCTTTATAAGAAAGTCAGTGGTAAGGTATGGGACATTTTGCACTTTTTCCTTGGAAAATCAGGAAAGGCTAGGAAGAGGAGGTGGCTTTGCAACTGGAAGTGGCCTTGAATGAATGCTAGGTTCGGGGTGGCAAAGAGGGGAGGCATTCAAGGTTATAGGCACAATCCAAGTACAAACATGGCATAGAAACTTCAAGACGTATTTTGATGCAATGTACTAGGATAATGATTGACCTTTATATCTCACCGACTCGTACCTATTTTCAGTGCTGTGCATCTTACTAGTTCGTTCCAGTCATGCAAAGAAATTTTAAAACACAGTCAGATTCTCTCCTTGGCCTCACACAGAGAAGACTTGCCGTGCCAAGGGTTTATTTTTTTCTCTTTTTTGTTTAAGAAGCTCTCTGTCTGACACTGAACGGAATCTATCCCAGCTGCAAGATTGTGGGTCAAGTCTGAGCAGCAGTTCACTGAACAATAATTTTCTTCCATCGCATCTTGCTCCTGCTGGGGACATGCTTTCTGCACTGATAGTATGGCGGGCCACAACAGGAGTTATCCATCTAGTGCTTTCCATGTCGGGGGAAGGTGCCGGAAGTCATTCATTAAGCACCTGATCATCTAGTTTGTCCCAGGCTTTACCTCTGGGTGAACCAAAATAAATGGACACCCCTTCTTCTCTATACCACCAAATGAACAAATTTTACTGGAGTGTCTTTAACACCGTACCACCTGTTATTCATTTTCATGTTTGACTTCTGCACGGGGTGGCGTGCCTTTGGTGGGGGTAGACTTATCTTATTCTCCTTATCCCAGGTGCCTGGCTCTCAGAATGGCCTCAAATATTTGCTGAATGAACAGGTTTTATAAATGAGAACGTGAATAAGCATAACACTATGCAAATCATCATAAATATTGAACACATAGAGTATATTGTGTACATATTTACAAGGTTTTACCACAGTAAATAAGAAACTCTTAACTTCCATCATAAAGATAATGCTAAAAATCTTGTGTAGGTTTACCTTTAAGAACAATACTATAGATTAGAAGTAGAGGCACACAGAATTAGAACTGGAAATTTTACTGGTTGGGGGGTAGGGAGGAATTGTGACCACAAATTTTCTCGTATACACACTGTGTTTTGGCCTCCATTGGATTTTCATTGTCTTGTACCAAACACAAATTTAGTAATTAGAAAATTAACATTTTAATTTATTTTAATGAATTTGTTTAATTTCTTAGAATACTTACACCACTGAAATTTTCCCTGGATAATGTATATTATGACAGGTGTCCTAAATCAATGATCATGTAATTCCAATAAACTTTTTAAACTATTAAGCACCTATTGAATGACATACTATTCTGACAGTGATGATACCATTGGAATAAGATACACGCTTATCATTAAGTGGCCTAATCAAGTTAAGTCTACAGACATCGAATTAGTGATAAGTCGCATGCTACTTCTACAAACAGGTTTGCAACTAGCAGAGGTGAGGTAGAAGACCAGGAAATAAGATATCAGAACTGAATTTCTCTCCTGTATTGAGTCATCAAAAACTTAAATCCTACTTATGGTTTTCAAATTCATGTATGGAGCTGGTGTAATTGTTCTGCTACTTTTCCGGCCCAACCAGAAGCCTGAGGAGATGCCCTTCCCAGGAACCCCTGGCGGCCTCTGCTGAGACCCAGACAGACCCCACGATAGTTGCCCAGGGGCACAGATAGCCCCAGGTTGTTCCAAAGGCTGAATGAGGATTTCCACCTGCTTTTTCTCCCACAAATAAGCCAATTCATGCTCTTCTGATTTCCAACAACAAAAACCATTTGAGCTAGAGGACACTGGAAAAGAGTCTTTTCTCTGTGGCAACAGGGACGCCTCAAAAAACCCAGGGCAGGAGACAGCTGGGAATCCAGCAGATGATGGAATCAGAAAGAGGCCCAGAGATCATCTTTCCTGTCTTCAGCTCTGATACTTTTCTCATGTTGACTTCATTCACTTTTCTTTCCCTTCCCTGCTCTCCAAGACTGATACCCTATATTACAACAGTCTCTCCCTCTCCCCTCTCACTGGCTCAATCACTCATCGCTCCTGAATCTGTCTTCCCCTTCTTTCCCAGTCATAGATCCCTCAAAATATTGGCCAACTGAAGGATCTACACATGCCAACCTCTGTTGCAGCTACCCATAGCACATTGCCAAGTTCAGACAGATGAAGAACAGACAAGTGCAATTTACAAAAAGTCTTCTTAAAGAAGTCACATGCAATAAAGCCTTTACCCTTTCAACTCCATCTTGCTTCAGGCTTGACTAGAACAGAAGCAACCATGACGTATAGAGAACCACGGGGTAAGACAGTAAATGGACAATAAGAGAGTGGGAGCCCGGGACCCCGACACCGTGTGGCACTGTACCCAACCTGCAGCACCAATTACGTGAGAGTTAAGTCCTCTCTTTTATAAGCTACTCTTCATTTTTTTCCTGTATTAACTTCTTACTTCTAGCTGATAGATATACTTTCTGTTGCCCTATCTTCCCTCTATCATCCCTATTACCCTCTCACATTTTCACATCCCTTAGGAGAGACCCTTGTCACTGATTCTATTGACTGGCCACGAAGCTCCTTCATATTAAAGTAAAGTGGCTGCTCACCCAACCTCACTCTATGAGAGAGTGAGTCAGGGGGTCTTTGTGAAGCACACAGGCTCAGGAAGGTTTCAGGCAGGTGCGGGTGGGGAAGGCTGGCCATTCAGAGGGGGAGTTGGAATTGCTCACTGCGCCTCAGAAGAGGGACTATGCCCTGAAACTTGAAAAGTGTGTTCTGCGAGGGACAGATGACCCCAGGTACCTTGTCACAACAGGGTATTCCACGTAGAGAACTCATCACCCCATGGAGTAAAATTATTTCCGAGTGTCAATGGGTTCAGAAACAGTTTAGCAAGTCTCTCAGAGCTTGATCAATAAGATATTTTTAAGAGCTATCTGGGGCGCAACCTTAATCTTGAAGTTGGGGTCGAGGAACGGCCACAAGGTCTTTTCATGGTTTATCTTTTATGGTCACCACAGAGGAAAGATTGCTGAGATCAAAGGGTCAAGGATGCAGCCAATAAAGATCCTCAAATTTGTATCACAACTTCTAAGGAGAAAGAAATAGTAAAAAAAAAAAAAAAGTGCTTGTTGTGTAGTGTTCATCCTCAAAGGTTCAAAAGCATGACATCATGAACTCAGTACATCCCGTAGGCAGATCATGTTGGACTGAGAGCCCAGCTGTTTGTCGGAACCAGAGAATCAGTGAAAGCCTCCGCCCTGCTATATTTAATGTGTCCAGAAGTGGTAACACCACCAGGGCATTTGTCCCATCCTTCAGCCCCGGCCCCCCACCCTTTGGCTTCATCAGCCACCATTCGCTATGTCTTTTTTACGGGCGATGGTTTCTTCGGTTCATTGATAATTGGAATATCGGCCCTCTCTGCTGGTCTATAAATCCGGCTGTTAACACATTTAAGGCTGCGTCAGTTTGACACGCTATTTCAGCCATAAGAACCGCGGCATGAGCTGATTTGCTGAGGGAAGGCGGACGTTTGGAATATCCTGCATGGTTTGGGATAAATCTATCTCTTCATATTGCTCATGTCTCCATTATTGCTTCAACATGTCAGTTAATGGGGTGACTCGACATGCACGGGAGAGTAAGCATCTTGGGGACGTGCTTGTATGAATCTGTATTTGAGAAAGAAAAACGTGGCCTCAAAACGTAGTGGACTTGGTTTCAATCTTGTCTGCTACCTGATGTGTTATTCGCGAGTTACTTACCAGGTTACTTAAATGTCAAGGACCTTTAATATTTTCTATGTGTCTGATCTAATTTAGGGCTCTTTATTTATTTTTTTCCTCATATTTTTAGTGGCTGATTCAGTGGTCAGTATTCAGAGAGGCTGGTTAACATCCTGGCTCAGGTCAGTGGGCTTGGAAGTCTGGCTGGCATCATGCAAACCCCACTCTGCTGGTTCTGGCTGCAGACTGTGGGCCAAATCCTGAAGTTCCCCGAATGAGGTCTGCCCTGCAACGCAGCTACAGCACCTGCCTCAGAGGACGAGTGCTCTGTGGATGCGAACTATCCTTCGTGCTCGTTGTGGACTTTGTGGCTTTTGTGGCCACTGGGCAGAGAAATCCTCCAAGAAGGCATTCACCCACTCACCTGACATAGGACCCGATTTCACCTCATGGGGGTCTGGGCAGGTGTGAGTCCCACAGTCCTCCACGGGTTGCCCCATACGGCCAGCCGGACCTCCGACATGACTGTATAATAGTGCAGGGATCGTCACATGCTTAGTGGGCAAAACCCAGCTCAGCTCTTTGTCTTCTGATGAAGTGGGCTCACGTGGCCCCACGGGAGCCTTTGCTAAGGGGACGTGGGCTCCTGGCTGATGCTACGGGAGCTGAAGACTCGTAGACAGCAGGCACAGAAATGCTCCATTGCCCACAGTGGGTGAAATTGTGTGTTTTCTGATTTTTTTTTCCTATTAAATTTTTACTCTCATAGAAAAAAAAAAGAGTGATTACTAAAAAGGTCCAACACTTTCACTTAGAATAAAATGCTTCTTTTTTATTTTCACAATTGGCTGTAATCATCTAAAAAGACATTTAATTGTCTGTCTACCCATTCAGTAGACACTGCTTCAGGAACCGCTTCATCGTCGGCACCGTGCTAGGTGTCGGGGGTACGAGAATGGGTCATGTTCCTGGGCCTTGTCGCTCTGTGAGCTTTGCAGATGAGCTCATCCACCTCACAGAATGTGAAAAGTGCTTAATAGTGACGAGTGAAAGATTCTCCCAGAGCAGAGAAGGAGGTGTCCTCCTCTGCCTGGGGGAAGAGGGAAAAGCACCACAGCCTGTGAAGCCTGAGCTCTGCGTTGCAAAGGATGGGATGGAAACAGGACAATGTGATGAACGACAGTACCTCCTGTTGTCCTGTACATCCTGTCTCAGGCCCAAGAGTCACACTAGTGTGGGACGTAGACGGGTGAGCATTGCCAGCCACAAAACCGAGCACCCAGCAGCTGATAAAGCTGTGGGTTGTGCTGTCGTGTATACACCTCTGGCTTTTAATGTGCAGTAACCAAGTCGACCAGGCGTTTAGGCAACGTCGAGCCCCCCTGAGTAAACTGTAACAGCGACTGTACAGCGAGATCTTTCCAGAGTTGGGCCGTTATTCTGCGGGGACATGCAGCGTCCTGGAGACTCACGGGAGTGAGCATAATGGAAGTGACATCCTCAGACGCACAAGGAGAGGCTCAGTGACCACAGCCCTCGCCATTTCGGGGGTCAGGGGCATTCTGCCTCTGACAGAGACCAGGCAGGTTAACTGAGGTAAAGAACCGAACCTGGTTCCCCACGGTATAACTCACACGAGCACGGAAATGTCACATACTGGCAGCTGGCGTGCCCGACCACAAGGCGAGTCCCACTTAATTTGCAGCTGAGTAACTTAACCGACGGCGTCTGTATTTTCTCATACGTTAAGTGGGGATAATGGAGCTCCGACGAGGACGAAACGAGGCCTTCCTTGCAGTCAAAATGCTTGGCACGTGCACAAGAGAATTCTAAATAATTTATGGAGATGCTCGCGCTCTCTCTCTCTGTCTCTCTCTCTCTCTCTCTCTCCGCCTCGCCAAGGAGGTGGAAAACAACTCCCTCCCCCTTAACCGCGGGCTGCCCACCGTGGCTTCTCCGCAAAGAGCACAGTGTAGAAAGCAGGGAAATCAGAAGCGACTCCGCGACGGAGCGCGCTGACAAGCAGGACCTCAGCCAGGCGCTAAGGTCAGCGTCAGCAGTGATAAGTCACACGAACAGCACATTTCTCTTTTCTATTTTTTCCAATCACAGCTGATCGTGTTATTTTATACCAGTTTCGGGGGCACAGCAAAGCGGTTGGGCATTTATTCAATTGACGAAGTGACCCCCTGGTAAGTCCAGTGCCCACCTGGCGCCACGCATGGTTCTTACAACATTATCGACTACACTCTCTGTCTGGGCTGTACTTGGCATCTGTGACTAGTTTGCAGCTACCGATTTGTACTTCTGAATCCCTTCGCCTTTTCCCTTCAGCCCCTGCCCTCCTCCCCTCTGGCAACTGTTCTCAGTATCTATCAGTCCGTTTCTATTGTTTATTTATTTAGTTAGTTCTTTCGATTCCACAACTGAGCAAAATCACATGGTATTGTCTTTCCCTTTCTGACGTTTCACTTAGCATAATACCCCCTGGATCCATCCGTGTTGTCACACATGGGAAGATTTTATTCTTTTTCATGGCTGAGTATATTCCATTGCACATATGTACACTCTTCTTTATCTAATTATCTATTTATGGGCACTCAGGTGGCTTCGGTGTCTTGGTTATTGTAAATAACACTGCAATGAACACAGGGTGCATATATCATTTCGAACTAGTGCTTTGGATTTCTTTGAATAAATACCCAGAAGTAGAATTACTGGGTCACAAGGTAGCCCTATTTTTCGTTTTTTCAGGAACCTCTGTGCTGGTTTCTATAGCGGGTGTGCCAGTTCGCAATCCCACCAACAATGCATGAGGGTTGCTTCTCTCCGCATCCTCACCAACATTTGTTTGTTCATGTATTGATGACAGCCACTCTGACAGGAGTGAGGCGATATCTCTTTGTGGTTATAATTTGCATTTCTCTGATGATTAGAGACATTGAGCATCTTTTCATATGTCTTTCGGCCATCTGTATGTCCTTATTGGAGCAATGACTACTCAGGTCCTCTGTCAGTTTTTAATTGGATTGCTTGGGGGGTTTTCTGTTGTTAAGTTGTATGAGTTCTTTACAAATTTTGGATATTAACCCCTCATTGGATGTATCATTGGTGAATATCTTCTCCCATTCAGTAGGCCATCTTTACATTTTGTTGATGGTTTTTTTTTGTTGTTGTTGTGTAAAAACTTTAGTTTGATGTAGTCTCATTTGTTTATTTTTTCTTTTGTTTCCTTTGCCAGAGGAGATATATTAGAAAAAAATTTTACCAAGAACAATTCAAGAGAGTCTACTGCCTATGTTTTATCATTTAAATCCTTAGTCCATTTTGAGTTTATTCTTGTATATGGCGTAAGAAGGTGTTCTACTTCCATTTTTTTTGCATGCACCTGTCCAGTTTCCCAACACCATTTATTGACTAGCCTGTCTTCACCCCACTGTATGTTCTAGCCTCCTGTGTTATAGACTACATGACCATATAGGTGTGGGTTTATTTCTGAGCTCTTTATTCTGTTCCATTGACCTATATGTCTTTTTTTTAATGCCGGTACCATGCTGTTTTGATTACTATGCCCTTGTAGTATAGTTTGATTATCAGGTAGCGTGATACCGCCAACTTTGTTCTTTCTCAAGATTGCTGTGGCCATTTGGGGTCTTTCATGGTTCCGTATAAATTTTAGGACTATTTGTTCTAGTTCTGTGAAAAATGGCTTTGGTACTTTGGTAGGGGTTTCATTGCATCTGAAACTGCTTTGAGTGCTGTGGACATCTTAATGATATTAACTGTTCCTATCCACATGCACAGTACATGCCTCAATTGTCTGTATCTTCAATTTCTTTCTTCAATGACATATTATTTTCTGAGTACAGGTCTTTTACTTCCTTCATTAAATTTATTCTCAGATTTTTTTTGATGCAATTGTAAAAATGGTTGCTTTCTTAATTTCTCTTTCTGATAGTGTTATTGGTGCATAAAAATGCAACTAATGTCTGAATGTTAACTTTGTATCCTGCTACTTTACTGAATCCATTTATTGGTTCTAATAGTTTTTTGATGGAATTATAACTTTCACTTAATTTATTAAGGATATGTAAACTTTAGCTCCTTTTTGTTGATGAATATCCTAAAATGATTAAGAGATTAACAACAGAGACCCGTCTGGGCCCAGGGTGACTGATGTGGGTCCTGGCGGGGCTAGTCACTTGCTATGTAACATTGAGCAGGACAATTTCCCTCTCTTCATTTCCTTTTATCTTCATTTGCAACATAAGAATAATAATAAATATTACCTCAGAGAGTTGCCATGAGACTTGAATGAATATTTGTAAAACACACAGGACAATGCTCTCACTGGTGTTTGTAGAATCAATTCGCTCTCTGAATTTCTTGTGTAGTTCCTTCTGACCCTGGTTTATGAAATGAAAATAAGTTCACTCTTATTTTTTTGTAACTTCTAGTCTGATACACAGATTTCTATGCCTCGCTGCAAATGCTGAAAAGAATTTGAATCTTTTATGAGAAAAAAAATGAAGTTAAAACAATAGCTCCTTTAAAACATGTGATTAGAATGCTTCGGTTTGTCAAAATGTTGTTCTTCATTTAAACATTTAGCAATTTTGTCTTGTTTTTCTAGTTTCAATCCACACATTGAAGATGAAACCCTGCAGGCTACATTTTATTATAATTATTTTGTCAGTGTCAAGGACGCAGATGCTTGTGTTCAATTCATCCATTGAGCATCATCCAACAATTTGCCAGGACCCCATTCTGTACCACTTTTTGGACCAATAAACCCCCTGGGGGATATCAATCAAAATATCAACTGTGTTGAATTTAATCAGAGAAATGGGGTAAAGATGTAAAAAATAAAAATACATACAATTACTCACAGCTCTAGAGATGACATTAATGCTGGCAATTTGCTAAACAGCACAGTTGATAACCAGGAAATTTGGGCCCCCTCACTGTCAACCTAGAGCAATGCCATTTCTCAGAGTGACAGCAGAATGGATGCTTAAAGATAATAAATTCATTAATCTGAGCCTCATAACGTTTCGCAGGAATAATGAGAAGTGAATAAGTGACTCAAAAAAGATAAAAAGAACTCACCACCAGATGTCTCTACTTTGTAAGGCAATTAACAAAACAAACCGAGAGAGAGAGAGAGAGAGAGAGAGAGAGAGAGAGAGAGAGAGAGGTTTATTCAAAAAGAGGGTTGATTTAAGGCAGTGGTTCTTGTCTGGGGGTGATTTGGTACCTCAGGTGGTGACATTTGGCAAGACTGAACATGTTTTTGTTTCTTACAACTGGAAGGAAGGGTATTATTGGCATCTAATGAGTGGAAGCCAAGGATGCTACTAAACATCCTACAATACACAAAACAGCACTTCTTAACCAAAACCATTTATTTCAAAATGCGAATAGTGCTGAGGTTGAGAAACCCTTTGGGGGAATACTTGACTTGCTTGATTGGTGGTGTAATGCACCATGCCTCCACCAGACTCTTTTTCATGTGAAAGAGTGAAAGGTGATAAGAAAAATAGATTTGAGACTATAAACACTGTCTTCTTCCAGCCTCCTACAGACGTGTCTATTGCAGGCCCTCAATATAATATGCTTTACAATGTAATTTCCTTTTGACTTGACTACCCTCCTCATGGGATGAGGCTGTCTCACGGAGAGCCCAGCTAGAATCATTTCTATCTTCGTGTGCCTAAAGCTGAGTAGGCCCTGTGGCATGTAGCACACACTCATTAAAAGTCTGTGAGGTGGATGATTTTATGAGTTAATCGTAGTAGGGCATCACCTCTGAAAGGAGCATGAGGAAACGCTACACTAAGGAAGGTAAACTTCAGAATCAGTCAGTGCCAGCCTTAATGGGAGACTCTGCCCTTGGCAAGCAGGCCAGGTGTGGCAGTAACACGCGCTACAGGTGTAGGAATAAAACCGAGATGTTAACAGAGTTTTGAAAGATGACATCAGGAAAGACAGACACATCTGGAAGTCCTTCAGGATTAAGGAATGGGCCGGCTTTCTCAATTGGAAATGCCTATAAATTTCTTCTTTAAAAATGCTTGGCAATACCATCCAGCATTTAAAATTGTAATCTAAATAAAGAACTTCAAATAGAAAATTGGCAAAATGGTTGGTGGCAAACGTTGAATGTGTGTGTGTGTGTGTGTGTGTGTGTGTGTGTGTGTACATATACATTCAAGATATATACAAATATATGTATGAATGTGTATATATTATCAGATGATAGATGATAGACAGATAGATAGTTAGATAAATAGATGCTAGATGGATAGTGTTTGCTCAAATACAAATACCAAATAATGATCAACTACAAAAATTATGTTTAGAGTATATACATACTGATATACTCTGGCAAAGTTAAAATACTATAATGGATGAGCAATAAATTAGAAGGTGGCAGAAGGTATTCAGAGAAGTGTTAGAGTCCTTAATGATGAAACTGAGTAAATCAAAACTGTAAAACTGTGGGTTAAAAAATAAATTTTTCCTGATTCTTAATGGTATTTATAATTTTTCTAAATTTTAGGGATATTGGGAAGATCTATTTTTTTGGAGTAGAATCATTTACTTGCCTTTTAATAATTAAATATATTTTTCTGTTTATTTCTTCTAAGTTTAACAAAATATTTAAAATTTTATATTTTAGAATCATCTGTAGTATAATATGTCCTTAGAGTACTTCTCTTTTCCTCTTCCATTCATCTCTCACCCATCCATCTCCTCTTCTATCCATTCATCCATCTATCTGAGTAGGTTTGTAGGAAGATACCTAGAATGATATGTATGCAGTGTGACTTAGGCTACTTCTGCATGGTTGGATTTATAGCTGACTTTAAATTTCACATTTTTATTTTTCTTCATCAACTATTTCTTTATCATTTTAGGAAAAATGAGTATGATTATTTTAGGAAAATTAGTGGGCCGACACTTCTCTTTTTAAAACTTAAGATTTTCCCCAGTTTTATTGAGATATAATTGGCCTACATTATGTCATTCTGCTGTACACCTTACACTTACACAGTGTCATATGTCAAAGCTTTACTTTGAAAATACAATAACGTTGCTTTTTCTTTGGTGTGCAGTCCTGTGAATGTTAGCACATGTGCAGACCTGTGTCACCCCATCACCATCAAGGTCTACGGACACTCCTGTCATCTCCATCCCCAGTCCCCAAGCACTTTCAGCTACCGATCTGTTCTTTTTCACTGTCGTTTTGTCATTTTGCAAATGTCTTATCAGTGGAATCATATCATGTCTAATGGGGGTTCTCTGGAGAACAGAACCAATGGGATGTGTACATATTGTAAGGAATTGCTCACGTGATTACGGGAGCTGAGAGTCTGAGAATCCTCAGAGAGCAGTTGGCTAAGATGCAGGAGTGTCCGTGGTGGAGGTCCAGTCAGAAGGCGGGAGAAGCCCAGTGACCCAGCACACGGCAGTCAGCATGGGGAGTTCCCTCTTACCCACAGTGGGGTCGTCTGCTTTCTGAGCGTTGAGACCCCATTTCCAGTTCTCAGGGGCTTCTCCTGAAGCCATCTTTTGGAAACTGAGGGTAACTTCCAGGCTTCAAGCTCCAGTGTTCTAAGTCTTAGATATACCAGAAGAAATAATAGAAAAATGTAAATATAAATATATGTAAATGCTTCCCACCATTTCTTCAGAAACTCTTCAGGGTTCTAAGTGGCTGTTCCATGGGCTCCATCCCAGTTTTATAGCTGCATCCAGCGGGAAAGACACCATGGAGAGTGTTTATACCTCCTTGCCCAGAACTGGAGCCCTGTCACTTTTTAATAAGATTTTGAACACGTATAGGAAAAAATATCAACAGCAATTAATTTTGAGTAGTAGTGACTCGAATGACCTATTTCTTCCTTGTACTCCTTTGTATATTTTATTTAAAAAAAATAAAACAAAACAAACAAACAAAAAAAAACAGATCTTCCAAGCAGGGAGAATTTTCAGAAGATCATTCTGTGGCCTATATGCAGAGAGACCAAAAGGACTACTCTAGTTCATCTAAAAGACAAGCTTGAGAACGGGGAGCACAGAGCACAGACCAGTGATGGCTTGGTCACCTGGACATCCTAAGCGTGTTCCCTCAAAACTCAGGCTAAGTGGGGATGTTCTGGAGTCTAAGAGAAAACACAGAGTTGGAGGAAAAGTGACTTAGAACCAAAGTCAAAGGAAACGGTAGAAGTAAATACACTTTATTAAACTCCATCTGTCACGAGGAAATTTTTTAAAAAGCTTCCACGAGCCAGAGTGATCCAGAGGCACCAGACTTTATGCTGGGCTCATCATTTCTCTCCGTTATTAAATATTGTCATGTGCCACTGTGTGCTTTGTCTCGCCCCTAAATGAACTTCACTCCCTTTGCATTCATTTATTATGCAGTGAGATGTTGTGTTTTGCTTTCCTAATTCTTTGGAAGAAATAACTAATATACTTGCCTGGACCAGCTTTTGTGCTAACAGGGTCTATTTGTCTGTGTCAATGCAAACCAACAAAGGTTTTCTTGAGAAAAGGCAGTATCTACAGTAGGTGACAGGATGGCACGTACTAGAAAAACTACTGCATGTTACAAACTCGAACTTCCTATGTCAAAGGCGGAGCTTTTCACAGCTATTTTGGGGCAGAACTACGGAAAGTTTTCATTCTTAAGGACATGAATTTATATAAGGTATAAAATGATACTGAAGGAAATTATTCATTTTAATTGGGAATTTAGAAAAAGAATCAGGTCACCTCTTTTGGGGTAATAACTGTCTAGTACATGGGTTAACTGTATATTTGTGACATCTTCTTCACAGAAGGATAGAACCCAGTGATCCCTGAGCTTATAATCCTTCGCTAGATGCTGATGTCCTTGGTTCTAAACCCTTCTATAGGCCAGAGAGAGTTCCTCCTACAAGGCCACAGCTGGTCCAGGGTCAGGTGAGGAAGCCGAGGACAGTGGAGGGAAGCTCCCCTGAAGCTAAATTATTTTCATTTTCACATATTTTTTGTCTGTGGAGGAATGCTGTGCTCTACCCCTACAGCTGTCCATTCCCTAAGGCCGAAGAACCTGTGGTTATGTCACTTTACATGGCAAAGACTTCGTAGATGTGATTAAGTTGATAGAGGGAATTCATCCTGGATTATCCAGGTGGGTCCAATGTGATCACATGAATTCTTAAAAGTGAACAACGTCCCTCAGTTTTGGTCAAAGGGATGTGATTATGGAAAGAGAGTCCGAGAGGTACATATGAAAAAGACTCAACCCATCATCACTGGCATGAGGATGGAGAAATGGACCCTTGGCCAACAAATGTGAGCAGCCCCTAGAAGCTGAAAGGCCAGGAAACAGCTTTCCCTCCAGAGCCGGAGAAAGGAGTGCAGCCCACCTGACACCTGGGCGTTAGCGAGACTATGTCCTACCTCTGACCTATAGCATTTGTAAGATAAAAGAGGTGTGTTATGATAAACCACCAAGTTTGTGGTCATTTGTTGTAGCAACAACCCAAAACTAATACAATATTTTTATTAATTTTGCGAGATCATTTTTTGATCTATTTTTATTTAAAATAGTCACTCTCTTTTTTTAAAAATGAAATAATAGAAAACAATACAGGGGGTGGTATTTCCTTCCTCGGCAAAATAGAAGAATATAGTCATCCTTTGTTTATCCCTCTGATCTTCCTTGTCCATTCCCTCTGCCCTCTATCTCTTCCTCCCTTCTTTCCTTCCTTATTTAAACTGTCACGAAACTTAACCTTGGCATGTAGATCAAGTCCATGCATTTTATCTATGCATGTGTTGCATGTGTGTCCTTTCTCATCCTGTTCTGGACTTGCTGTGCCCCCCACCCCGACCCCACTATCCATGCCTCTGGTCGGGTATCTCAGCCTAGAATTTCCTCTCCCCACTCTGGGTCCCTCCCTGACTGTACCTGGCTAGCTCCTTCTCAAACTTTAATTGATATCCTTTGATTCAGTTCTCACCCCCGTGAAAGAGTTCCCTAGCTGACCTTTAGTCCTCAGATGGCATGGCGCCTTCAGCGTAAACTGCAGTGGCATCAGCCCTCATACTATTCAGTAAACATCTGTTTGCCTTCATCAGCAGATTCCATCATTGAATGTAGCTCGGCTTTGTTCCTTATTCTTCTCCGGGGAGACCCAGCATAGTGCTGGAGAGATGTGCGAGGCTAAATAAATGCTTATAAAGTGAATGAGTGGAAGAAGGAATACATGAGCGAATTAAGTAGTAGAGGCATATCATCATGAGATAACTCTCTGCTTCCTCTTTTTCAAGCATTATGCTTAATTTTTACTTAATTTCCTAAGGGACGCGATTCAGAGAGTCTGTCACAAATAACTGTGTGAGAAGAGAAATCCGGCGCATTGGTTTTCTGGGTTAGAGAGAGGGAAATAATGCCACGTCAACTTCGCCTTCAAAACACACTTTACTAATCACTAAAAACTTCTCACCGTCTTCATGAACAAGCTTCCATCTACAAGTCTTCGCATAGTTCCTCTCGTATGACAAGCACGTGACTTTTGTACTCAAGATTTCTGTCTTCCTGAGATTATCTTGATGTCCTGTGGTGTAAGTGTCTTGGCTCAATCCCTCCCAGAGAGGTTTTATGGCTGTCACCACAGGCCACAGGCTATCCATTTATCCTGCCTTATTTGTTTTCCTTTTTTTTTGCATATTTATATAAAACATCGACTATATATTTTTTGTTTGTTTTTAACCTTCTTTCCAATGAGAATACAAGTTCCATAAAAGCAGGAATTTTGTCTGCTTTGTTCAGTCCTCTATCCTCAGTGCCCAGAATAGTTCCGTGTATACAGTAGGTAGGCAATGCATGTGGCAGGCAATACATACAGTAGGCATACAGTGCATTAAATACAATAGGGATTCAGTAACAGTCTATGTTGAATGTTGAACATGGGCGAGGCAGGATTTTCCACGAGGCACAGGGCATGCACGTTCTCATCCAGGACGGCGTGTTAACCGCACCTCAGTTTACGCCTGCGATTGCTACAGCCAAGAATGTGATGCCTGTTGTGTTTCTTACTTGTGTGTGGTTATTACCCAGGAAAGCACGTAAAGCATGTTTTTCTGCTGTTGTTTTTCTCTTGCAAACGGGAGGCCCCGCCTTAGTGCCCATTGCAGCCTGCGGGAACATGGCCGGGTTTGTTGTAGGTGTTAAAAGTTCCCACATGCAGGTCCAGTCCAGCTTTGCCTGTTCCTCTGGTGATGCTGTCGACATCCAGTTAAAAACCAAATAAACAAAGAGAGCTGTGCCCAGAGAAAGCACCAGCCACAAGTACCTTTTCATTTTTTGCAAGAGCTACAGAACCCGTTTCCAAAACACCCTCTTTGTGTGAAATTTCTAGAGTGGAGTGAGCTGCCCAGCTGCTGGGTTTGATCCTGAATTTTTTCTAAATGTGTTATTATTTACGCCTACAGCACCTGGTGTTCCTAGGTGGTCTCTCAACCATATACTAACCAGGCCCGACCCTGCTTAGCTTACGAGATCAGACACTGGGCTCGCCCAAGGTGACATGGCCACAGACCATGGACTGTGGCTCCGCTGGGGCGTGAACCCAGGACCTTCTGCGTGTAAAGCAGCCGTGCTCACTGCGACACTATGGAACCACGTCCTGGGTTTTTTTAACTGCATAGTAACTGTTACCTGAAGCCCAGGACGTTTTTTGTTAGCTTTGGGCTGCTGCTGTCTGCATTATCTTCCCATGCAGGAGTCTCTCCCTTCACTTTACTGACGCCTTAGAGGGGTTTCTCAACTCTGATCCGTTTTCTTTTCTCACCTTGAAGCTTTGCCCTTTTCTTTTCTTCTCGGCTGTAAAAGTAGCAGTTGTGGTCTTGTCCTTTAGGCAGAGACTTCACGTCTCTGCAGTCCCCAGTCTTCCTCTCTGTCTTTGATGGCTCAAGGGTTTCCTAACTGCATGAATAAAATAATATACTTGCGGGGCCGGCATCCTAGGCTGCAGGGTTTTCTGCTGTGAGTTATATTTGTGTTACTTCTCTGACCACCTGTTTATACCTCCATGCCCCCAGAAAGCATAGTGGCAAGGGGAGCAGATTTTGCCAGCCCAAATTATGCCTTTTGGGGATTCTGATTATGTCCAGCTGCTTATTTTATTTTTAAGATACGGAAAGACTCAAGAAGAGCCCTTTACCTCCCCTTCAGCTGCCTAAAGGAATTTGGATAGAAAAACCTGCCTAAAGGCAGGGTATTGTCACCGGAGCATGACGTGTGAACTAAGTGCCGCATGCTGCAGGAGCATGCCAAGCCTGTTGTCAGACCCCCTTCTGCGTCCCATTGTTTCCGGGTGGCCCTGGCGATGGTGGGAATTCGTTTGACAAATATTTGCCCCTACTTGGGGATTTCCTACCTTCCCTGGAAAGTCTAAACCACTGTTCCCCTCTATCCTTAGCTCAAGATGTCATAGAAGCCCCATTTGTCCTGGGGTTCCCTATTCTTACAATCCCTCTGTGCACATAGGTAATGAATGTTCTTATTTTCTCCTATTCTTCTGTATTGTGTCAATTTGATTATTAGACCAGTAGCAGAGCATAGAAAGGGAGAAGGAAAATTATTTTCCCTCCTCTACGGTGGTCGGACTTTGGTGCTGTAAGTAATTTGTTCGCTCACTGGGCAGGGAGACCTGCGTGCCAGTGTATCTGATGGGTTTTTAGAGAATCACTGCTGCCTTTGAATTTGAAATTATATTTTAAAAGCTCTTAGATATCTAGGTCCACATTTCTTTGCCTAAAAAAGCCTCAGAGGAAAGAAAGACTATGTTGGAGGTATCAAAGGCAACATGTCTTTCTTCCTTCATCCATCCTTCCATCGCCAAGGGCACTGTCCGCTGGGACTCGGTATGGCATGTGCCTTGAACTTCATAGTTGGAAAGACAGGAGAAGTGAAGGGAACATGATCCTCCGTGAGACTCTGGTTATTATTAGGGTGCTAGCTGGCCGAGTCCGGGCTCTTAGAAAATTCCAAAGTCAGAGCATGCTGTGAATGAGGAAGGAAATTTCCTCTACCCTTAGAGGTTCCCTGGGCTGGTCTGATAATCAGATAGACGTGCAACAGATTGACAAGTGACAATGACCAAGTTTAATTGTGTATGTAGGTATGGGAACCCCACGTACGTGAGAGTCAGAGGCCCCACATTCATGAGATGTCCTAAGACAGGGAAAATGAGGGACTCGGGGCTAAGCCTGAGCTAAGCCTGAAGGAAGGCACCTTGGGGCTTCACAGGAGAGCAAGGTCACTGGCAGTCCAATAAGAAGAGCAGATG
This sequence comes from Cynopterus sphinx, assembly GCA_030015415.1. Lineage (NCBI taxonomy): Eukaryota > Metazoa > Chordata > Mammalia > Chiroptera > Pteropodidae > Cynopterus > Cynopterus sphinx. The sequence continues at coordinate 91,587,675 of CM057389.1, forward strand.
TGCTGTAATTAAAGGTTTGTCCCGCCCCACGGACAGGTCATACAAAGTTATTTCCGGTGATAACTCTTATTATGGCCATGGGCCCCTAACTTGAATTCTTTGAGGGAGAAGTAAACATTTCTTATGAGCCCTCAAGGTCTCAGTTTTTTTCAGATAAAAATCATTCCCAGTCTTGAGTGGCGTATCTTGGGGTAGGGAAGGGGCTGTCTTGAACCCTTTCAATGCTAGTCCAACGTGATCAGTTTTTTTGGCACCTTCTTGGTTTTAACACTGAAAATCATATGTGCCGGGCAACCCAGATGGTTGGACACCCTAGAAACTCATTCAGACACAATTTTCAGTGCCCACTGTGTGCCAGCATGTCCCTTAAGGAGACTCGTGTTTGGGTCAGCCAGTCCTTGAGCCCACCCTCATCTGCATTCTTCCTCCTCGCGTTTACATAAACCTCTCAATAAGGGTGCCCTTTTGTTAATGATTTCTCATTCATGCCTTGCCTTGGTCGCCCCGGACGTTTGACCTTCCATTAATCTGATTTTATTTCCTGACATGACCTTGGCCTCCCATAGATCCAAAATAAAAATGCTCTTTGGAGTGACAACAAAACCTGAATGTGGGCACATCCCAGAGAAAACAATAACTCTCGGGGGAAAAGAAGGACAGAATGCAAGGGAGCAACACAGGGCTCTGCCCTGCCATGCCTGCAGATTTGCACAAATGCTGTTAAAATGTCAGAAGCAGGTGTTTCTTTCTTCCTCCACGTGAGCTTCAAGCTAACGTAGGCATTCAGCGAAATCCCTCCCAGGTGCTGAAACAGTATGTGGTTTAGGATTTCAGAGGTAATTATCGCTGACTGCATTGTGTGGCCAATCCACCTGCCAGGAAGATGTGAGAAAAAAGGGTGCAGCAGGGGCACCGGAAAGGTTTGGGGGATAATTTCATCATCATAAAACCTCTTAGAAAGCCAATTAAGGCCAGCAAAAGCCGGTCATGGAGCGAAACACATTCACAGTGTGGTTAACAACACGAACGATGCAGGAGGAAGTAAGAATCCTAGCAAGATCAGGCACTGGTTCTAGGCCAGGGGAAATGACAGCAGCACCCCGAGAAATTCATGCCCCATGGCACCGCTCCTGTGCTGCGTCTGTTCCGCAGCGAGCTAGCTTGTAGTAACACTGAATATTTAGATACTTCGATTTTGATATTTGGATCCCAGCTGGGGAGCCCGGGAGAAATACCTGGCCTGGTTTTCTAAGGGGAAAGAGAATAAGAGAATGCATTACACTCCTTGGTCATTTATTCATTAGCAATGTGCTTCCCAGCCCCTGGACGATGCCCCCAGAAGAGGGGGGAGAAAAATAACAGCAGCAGAAAGCCAGTGGCCCTGTCTCGATGGGGCTCGAGACGCAGCACAAGGGTCAGACTTTGATCTAATTATTACCCGAGTTAATACAAGTCACCAACTTGCCATAAAGGACAGGTGCCAGGATTTCTGATAGCATGTGGTAGGATTTGGATCTGTTAGGTGGCTTCTCTGAAAAAAAAAATTAGGCTGAGAGGGAGGGATAATATCTATGCCTATTTAATGCGAAATCCATGTTTGGCATCACTAACAGCTCTACCTGCTTTGTTTTGATTCTCATATGTAGAATTTTAGTGGTAGGTATTATTCTTTCAACCCCTTCTTAATCAAGGGTGCCCCACACCACCCTGCAGCATTACCATTCCGTTTGAAATCACTTCCTCTCGTTCAGGTACACCTGTTCTTTTGCCCGGCTGCATAATATTCCCTTGAATGGATATAGCATTTTAATGTATCCTGGCCACTGTTATGATGTCCTAGATTTTTTCCCTATATTTTTGCTGCTGCAGGCAGTGTTTCAACCTTTTAATATATTACTACATATTTTTGTACTTATACTTGGTGCATATATTTGAAATATTAGATTTGCTGTTTTTTGTTTTGTTTTGTTTTTTAAATACCAGAAGCTTATTTTCTTTTTACTGACAGGAGAGCTGGAGAGGGCTTATGGCAGCAGGATGTTTGGTGTGTCTCTGCTCTTGCAGCCAGCTAACTCACCATGGTCCTATCACAGCACCAATGCTCACCGAAGATTTGTTAAATAAGCAAACAAAAGTTGCCTTTTTGAATAATCACACAAAATCTATACACTATTTTGATTTATCAGATCTCATTACATTTCTATAAGCCCATCCACCACTATCCTCATTTTACAAATCAAGAAGGGAAACTTAAAGCCTCAAAGATAAGAAGTAGGAGCATCGTCTCTGTGTCAGAATCCTAATCGATGCATTTTCTTTAGGTTCGACCTCAGCAGATTTTGACCCAGAGATTGCCTCACTTTACATCCATTTGTATAAGATTAATGCCAATTTGCAAGGGAAAATAGTAACTTTGATAATGAATAAAAATAGAATGATGCCTAGCATGCCCGAAACAGTGGGACACGACATTGTGACAAATGCCCGGTACTACATTCCCTCACATACTGCTGTGGGGTAATATAGTCACCCCGGGAGGCTCATTCTGCCACTGTTGCCTTTTTTGCAGATTAGGAAAAGAAGACTGGAGCAGAGCAAAGTTTAGTAAATTGCCCAATATCACAGAAATTAACAAATGACAAGGGAAGACTTAGCTTCAGAGGTGACCGTCTCCAAGGCCCAGAGCCTCAAATGCTACTTCTCTCCCAGAGATTAAAATAAGTAGGATGTCGATACATTTTTAAGACCTTGAAGATGACACACATGGGTTTTTCTGAATCTCAGATGCATCTATATTTTCTAGGGTTTTTCTTCCTTTCTTTTCAAGAGGCTTCACTATCCCTCTCGAGGAATCTGTCTCAGCTTCTCTTATAATGAGATCTATCATATAGGAAATATTCAGTTGTTTAATGGAGAACTACATATATTTTTTTAAAATAACAAACACATCAGAATTGGCCTTTACTTAATAATCACAAACACGGAGCTTATGAATATTTCATGCTCACTCATTTCTGCTGAGGGTGTAAGCATCCTGCATTTCTATAGCTCCAGATTATGCAAGGAACAATGGAAAGCATATGTTTTGTGTGTTTTCTTTAACAATTTGATGATGGAAGAACACCTGGCAGTGTTGAACATAATGTAAGAAATGGTCGCCTTTTGTTATTTGAGTGCTTGAAATGAAAAAATCTCAAATGGCAAGTTGTAATCCGAGCCACATAATTATCGAAGCCTGTATGAAAAGGTATACATTTTAAATTCATAAATCTAAATGAGTCTATCTGCAAGTAAGTAAACTTTTTTCCATTCTCCACAGCGACTGCCCCATCAACACCATGGCCCAAAATGCTGCAGACACTGATCTGCTCTCTCAGATGTTAGAAAGTTTCGGTTTGGGTGCGATTGTTCCTTTCTTTGTTTCTCCCGTCTTCTTTCAGTTGATGAGGAGTAGAGTTTTTGTACGTGATCTGAAGGAGGAGCACACAGTTCGATGACAGGACAGAGCGGGGGACCCAGATGACAGATGGGGACCCCAGAAAGGCCTCCTCCAACCTGGACGAGGGGATCTTTAGTTTGTCCAGCAGCAGTAGGGTGGGATGTGGAAGAGGGTGGCACTTTCTAGAAGCTGGAGAGAGGCCGTGTGGTGGTAGCATAGTGACAGGATGCAGTGGTGTGAGATGGGCAGAGACTGGAATTATGGTAATAAAGAGTGTGCACGATTTGCCCCCAAATGGTCTGAAGACATTGACAGGTGTGACGCCAGGGAGACACGGTCTGTTTGTAAAGATCATGGGCATTCCAGCTGCTGAGTGCTGAGAGGGGAGGGAGGGAAAGAGAGGAGAGGAGAGGGGGGATGAGAATTTAGGACATAAATGCAGTAGTCCAGATAAATATTGTGTTGCCTGGAGGCCTGGATTAGGAGAGTGCCAGTGAGCCGGAGAGAAGTGGATGGACTTGAGGGGCATATGGGAGTGAGACACACAGACGAGAGTGATGGATTAGATGTTGCCTGTCAAACGAGGAGTGTGCCCAGAGACGTGGAGATGAATGACTTGGCAAACTGGGGAGCTCGCGAGTTCTGCTTCGGACTTTATAACATTATTTCAAATTCTGTTTTACTTCCTGAGAACTTGTAGCTGGAAGAGAAAAGCACATATATATCAAAAAGGACCACTTCCAAACCGTGCCTCGCAATGCCAAGACTTTTGTCCACATCTTCGTGGCGAGAGCAGCTCTCTCTGTTGATGCAGCGTTGTATCCTCAGAGCCTGCTGGAACGCCTGGACGCAGAGGGGTGCCCAGTAATTTGTCCGTTACAGCAGATGAGCAGTGCTCCGTTCTGGGCTGTGAGAGTCTTGGGGAGGAAAACTGGTTTTTATTTTATTTTTTGCCTTATCTTTTTGACCCTCATCCTTCTTTATTTACTTCTAAACGTTTACCTGAGTTTCTCATTTACGAGCTATTTTATGGAGTTAGATAGATCTTAAACTTCAGAAGGGAAAACAACTATATAAGAATAGCCAGGAAAAAAAATAAACTTTGAAAAAAAAACTGTAAGGGTATCTAGCCCTAGCAAACATTAATACATACTATAAATCTTCTATAATTAAACCAGTGTGAAATGGGTACATGTATAAACTAACACGAGTGGAGTAGGAGGAAAAGTCCAGAAATAGTAGTGATTACTCATGGAAATTTAGTATATAACAAAGGTGGCATCTCAAAGCACTGGAGGAACAAAGGACTTTTAAATAAATGGTGTTAGGACAAATGGGCAGCCATTTGGAAAAAGATAAAATTGGATCCATATTTCACACCGTGTATGGGAATAAACCCTAAACAGATTAAAGATCTAGATGTAAAAATATGAAATTATACAAGACCTAGAAGCAAATGTCTCAGCTCTACTTTAATCAGAGTGTAGAGGAAGTCTCCAAACTATGAGCCAAATCCAAAAGCAATACAAGAAAGATTGATAAATTTTACTATAATTTAAAAAAGGTTACATGGCAAAAGGACAACATAAATGAAGACAAGATATAAGTGAAAACTGAGAGAAAATATACACAACACATCCCATGAAGTGCTAATTTGCCAAAAAGATTTTTAAAAATCTTTAAAATGTAGACACAGAGGGCTAAAAAGCTGATTTTTAAAAAGGGGAAAAAAGATGGGCAATTTACAAGAGAAGATCTAAAAAGGGCCCTTCAACATGAAGAACCAGTCACTCGTAATCAGAAAAGTGGACGTTCAAACACTATGCAGAATGCGCCACCTGTCACACCTGCAGATGGGCCCTCACACCTGTCTCTCCCAGGTATGCAGTTCCCGCCCTTCACCTACCGGTCACATCATTCAAATCTCAGGTCCGCGTCAGTCTCCTCGGGCGGCCCACTCTCACCATCTAAGGGGCCAGTCTCCCACTCAGCCATTTTTAACCCCAGCCTCTTCACCATCACGCTTCTGTGTTTGTTTAAATGTCTTTCTGTCTGTGCCTCTCACTGAAGGCCTACAATACAGAGGGTTGCTGTCGGGCAGAATGCAGTGAACTAACTAACCATTGCTTGGCGCAGAGTGGCTTCTTAATAAAGACTTGAATCAATAATGATAAAACGAGAGAGAAAGGGATTACTGCAACCTGCGTGCTGCAGATGCAATATAGCAAGCATCGGGCAGAAAGCACACGCAGTCACGATGGGTGTTCCAGGTACTGAAACACCCCCCCCCCATTGTGCTGGGGTCCCCAGAGAAAGCGACCAGGGGCAGCCTTGTAATTTCTTTGTTGGAACATCAGTTTGGGGCCTGTTATTAGCTTGCTCTAGGTCTGGAATCGCTGCTAGTGGTTCATTGAGCTTCCAGATGGACCATCGGAAGCGAACGAACATCAGACGAGATGCAGTCACACGTGCTCAGAGGCCTTCTATGCAAACTGTTATAAAAACAGCAGAGCGATGCATTTAACATGGCATGACCTTACGACCCCTCACGTAATGTGGTTGTCCAGAGTCGTATGTGTGTGAGTCCCTGCATACAAAGATGTGTAAGATCACATGCTGGTGACCAGTTGCCTCTGAGGATAAAAGATCGGCTATTCTAAGGGGCAGTTCTGTTGTATTCTGCATGGTAAGATGCAGACAGCTTAGCATCTAAATGATAAAAAAAGCTACCAGGAATATGGAGACATGAAAAGGGAATGGGAAGCTCGAATTAGAAAAGATTCTAAAATGATCATTGCCACAAGCTTAGAGGAGAAAATTGGCCATCTTACCAAACACGGCAGTGAGGAGAAACCTCGTAAATTAGATTTATACGAAAGTAACCTCAACATAGACAAAAAATAAACAGAAAAGGATAAAGTCAAGCACCACTTGTGGCTAACCTTGAAGAGACCAGCTCTTGATGGATTAAGTAGCCTAGCTAGAGCACATGTCTGTCTAGCGATGATTAACTACTGAATTGAAAATGAATTTATGTGAACTTCAGGGCACCCATTTGCAAGAGCACATATATTAAAACTTTTACAGAATAACCCTTTATATGAAAGTCAAATAGGGAAAACTTTTCCTTCCCCTCAGTGAAGTCAGAGAGGATCATTCAAAAATCACTGGAGTGCTTCTTTGGTTTCAAAATCATTTGAACAGTTTAAAAAATATTTCGTAGATACCAAAAGTAAAAAAATATATATCTACAATTCACTTTCTCTACTATTCAGCTGACTTCATTGTCTGGGCAATGCCCATTTCTTTGTTTTATGCCTGTAAAATATTACATAGTTACAATAATGGCTATCATACATAATTTTTTATTCTTTTTTTATTGTATCACAACATTTTTAGGTTGCTATATTATCTTTATTGTCATTTTTTATCACAACTGAGTAGTCCCTATCAACATTGTATAATTGTCCATTTTGGTTTTTTTCTAATTTTTCTCTATTATAATATTATTAAAGATTTTATATTGTTTTTTAAGGGAAACCATTTATTGTTTTGTTACAGATGAGTTTGAAAATAATATCTATCAATCCAAAAAGAGAATTACCCACAAATGTCATTTTGAAAACATCAATGTTTTCTTCATGTGCATCTTCAATTTTGTGTGATAAAAAAAAGTATAGCTAGAACATTGTATTCTACACTTTCCATTAACATTATGACCAGCATATTCTTCTGGTTTCTTCAGTGATTTCTGGTTCCCTATCTCCAGTTCCTGTGGCTCGCATTAGTCTGTGTCGGTCTCAATAGGTGATATCTTGTTCTCTGGTATCAGTGCTCTAATGAACTTGTGTCCGGCCTTCTCCCAGTGGGATGGAAGCATCATGAGGTCCAGGACCTGGCCTGTCCTGTCCAGTGCTCTCTGGGCCGGGCCTGGGGTGGTGCTGGATTCAGAGTGCACACTCAGTCGTTAATTGCGGTCGAAAGAACGAGTGAAATTCAGAGTGGGTGCCAAGCGAGTTATAGATCCACATTGTGAATCCCAGAGTCTAACTTTGGAACTGCTAATATGAAATGGGGGAATAACCTCCCCACTTTTTTCTTGTCTGCCATCCCCGCATACCCCCAATGTGGTGACACCGGTGAGTCTTGGATTCTTAAAGGAGCTATAACTTCTTATGGCTGCAAGGGACTCAATGGTAAATTTTCTCATCTCCTCCAGAAACAGGAAAGGTTTCTTTCCCAAGATCTAGCAGCAAACTAAGTGCACACACTAAGTCTACAGATGCGTGGCTGTTCTCAGCTGTAAATACTATGACATACTATTCTATGATGCTATTTTATAATATTTTGATGCTGTGAAAAGGACGTGAGTTTTGAAATCATCTTGGCAGATGCCATAATCTTAATTCTACTGTTTTTCATCTTGCATAACTTTGTGCAAGTTACTTCTCTCAGCCTCAGTTTCGTCTTCTGTAAAATAGAAGGAAATGATGCGTTTCAGATGGTTTGGTGATGACGAAGGATTAAGTAAATTGGTATCAAAAATGACTATACATCTATATTATTCAAAATATTTGGAGTGGTGCTTTGTATATAGAAAATAGTCCATAAATGTTAACTATCATCATCATTGTCATTGGAATTCAAAGGTAACTTTTTACTTATAGGATTAAAATACCTGAGTTTACAAAGCAGTTCTTTAAGCAAATAGCACACATCTGAGGCGACACCTTGAGTATCCTTCTTATTTTCATCGCAATGGGCTCTCTCCCCTGAAAGAGAAACAGAAGAATGACAGATATTTTGTTAGAAATGGCACAGAGCTCTGGGCTTGACTGTGCAACCGCATTATTCACGTACATGTCACTCATCGTATGTGCTCGGGACAGGGCGTGGCAATGCCTTTGACTATAAAAACCCCAGGGGCCAAATTATGTAAATTCTTACCGAGCTCAGGAGCACATCCTGCCAACCAGCAGGCATGACGAACATTGAAGCTGTAATGAAGATGCGTAAGTTTCTGATAAAACAGCTTCTTTCTCAAGGGGATCACTTTAGGACCAAAGGTTCTCTGCGAAGGTGAAGGGGATTTGTATTTTCATCCAGATGCATAAATTATGTGAAAAAATAATACTACCCAAGGCAAAGACTCCTCTCTCAGATGTCAGGGCACTCATAGGCTCTAGAACATTCTCCCTCTTAGGCAGACCTGTTGGAAATCTGTTAATAAGAAACACACTTTCTGGTAATAACTCACCTCCCACCTTTTCAAAACTACTTTTTCCATCCAAATACTCATGAAGTAATGATGAGCTGGTAAAATCTGAACACAAATTAAAATCACACGATCATGGTTAAGAAGGTAATCCACTTTGCATGAGTGTAACCCAGGCCATAGATAAGGAGTGTCACCACAGTAGTTTCATTATGGATAGTGTGGTCAGGGTGAGCTGTGCTCTGCTGCAGTAACCCAGTCCAAAATCTCCGGGGCTTAAGCAAAAGAGTTTATTTCCCACTCACACAAATCTGCTGTAGTTTTGTGGCTCATAAAGGCTTCTGTCTTTAAATGCTCACTCAGAGATCCAGACCCCTCCCATCTTCCGATCCCAACATGTCATTTTGCATTGTCTGGGATCACCACTAGTGGGGAGGGCAGACAGCCTGGGGACCTCACATCCATTCTGTTAGGCTTCGGTTTGCTTCAGACCGTAGGCCACCACTGGATATAACACCCTGCCTAACCACTAGGAAAGTGGAAAGTGTTCAAAGGGGGGATTACATATTCCATGAGCAGTAGAGTGCAGTGATATAATATCCAAAATACATTCTGAAAAATATTAAGGCTGCAAGATATTCTGTAGGAAAATGCAAAAGGGCAGGGACATCCAGTTAACAAAACACTTTATAATATGACCCTTTAAATTCCCCACTTACAAATTCTCAATGCACATTAGCCTATTGTCAGCTCTGAGAAAACATTCTGCAAATAAGCATGATTATATTTGCTTAATCCAGTCTTTTTTTTCTTTTTGCAAATTCAATTGACCATTGAATAAATTCCTTTTTATTACATCCATGAACCTAACGTCTCATTGAACCCGCATTAGAAAAATATCCCATTAAGCATCTTGGAATCCTAAAAAGAAAAAACATAATGGACTCTTAATAAATATTTAATGACAGAATGTTAAATGAATGAATGAGGAGTTACTTTTCAGACTCAAGAGTACCCGTTAAATGAAAAGGTGGGAACAAACTTATGTGCAACACTTGCATCAAACTTGAAAAATAAAAATCAAACAACTAGCTTTTGGTTGCAAGATGCTACCTACAGATTTTGATGGTTTTTTGTTATTGTCCTTGTTACCACAATGCTGACTTAAGGGGTCTTCAATGTCATCAGCCACATTCCATGTGCCCAAGATGTCATAGTGGAATCATCAGGGCATGATGCTCAGCCTGCACAGTTTATCCTACTCTTCCTTTCACACAGGTTCTTAGTGGAAAACAAATGCCCCATTGAGATGGAGAGAATCAAAATTGTCTGTGGTGTAAGCCATGCTTTAGCCCGTGTTCCATGCGGACCAACCTCACTAACCCATTGCAGGGAGACTCAACAGCAGACAGCCGTGACTTGCCACACACTCCAGCTCAGTGAGGCCTTGAGCTCTGATCAGGCATTGTAACAAGTGCTAATGGTTTGCCTTGGATCCAGAGAGTGGCTGGTTGTTGGCAGCAAACTCAGAAACTGGGAGGAGAAAACAATATGGAAGCGATATTATTTCCCATCTAATTTCTCTGGTCCAGAAGGGTGGTGATGCTGAGTGATACCACACAGAGGAAAGATTAAATATAATAACATACTGTGCATGCTCTGCACCAGAAGTTATTACTTTTGGCACAGCAGAGGCAGATGGCTGGCACTGGCCGTTGCCGGGAGGTGTTAAGTGGGTAAGTGGTACTGAGGAACAGGGGAAATGACAGTAATGAACTGCTTGTAATGCTGTGAAAACTCAATGAATTTGATTAAACACAGATGCAAAACTGTTTCCTGGGCGACCATTGGACACGATCATTTATGCTGAAATGTGCTCTCTCTCGGTGACACGTGTGTCAGGAAAACCTCTGCTTCTGCTACCAATCTGTTGAGCATCTTGACAAAAAGAGTGACAAAGGGTGATCAGAAAAAGCCCTGCCCTCCTAGCCTCCCTCGGTCACCAGGACGTGTGCATACAGCTGTCTAACTCTGTTGGGAGGGTTCCAGAAGGGGCAAGGTCAGCATAACAGGGCATTTTGACCCCGGAGGAACAAATTCGTGTAAAGTTTTCATTAGATCTTTATTCTATATTCTCAGTGACTACACTAGCTATATTAGATTCAGGTGTGTACAGTACCATTTACTTAATATGGACAGAACAGATGACAATAAAGCAGTAACAGAGTAGTTCCATGTATGAAGTTTGCAGGCTTGTGTCAAGGGTTCAGGAAGAATGAGGTTAGGGAAGCATAGATTACAGGGTAGGGTCCAGGAGCGGTTCCAGGAGCCACGCAGCATGCCAAGCCATCGTTACTTTTTATATGATAAATGCAGAGATGGAGAGTATCCACTTAGAAATGTGGATTTTCACATTTCTGTTGAATCTAATACTGAAAAAAAAAAAAGAACTTTGTATCATTTGTGCTTTTTAAAATTTTTATTTTTCTGGTAATTCATTTTTATCATACTTTATAAAGTTCTGCGACAGACTGGGAATTTTACCTCAAATAGTTGGAGAATCAATACATCGGAGTTGTAGCAGTAGATTTAGTCAGCATTTCATGCAGAATTTATGACTTTCAGCAAATTACTAATCTATATTTCGTTTTATTCAATATTTGATAAATATTAGATTACATTATTATTACATAACTAGATGCAACAGGGACCACTCACATAAACTATTGAAAAATTACTAAAATATTTAGATAATCCATGCCTACACATTTGAACAGTGTACAAGTCAATTGATCGATTAAGTTCAATATTGTATAAGAACGAGAGGATGAGGTTACACTCAGACCGGCTTCATTCCTGCTTTCGGTTCATGCTCTAAATGTCTTTTGAGCATCTGCCTTGTTCCAAATATAGTTCCAACTGCTGAGGATGTGCAAGTGAATGAAAATTACAAATATTGCTGCCCATGGGGAGCTTATGTTTTAACAGGACTATAACTGACACAGAGTAGACAGAACCAGTAAGTAAACCGTATAATCTATTTGAGATTGAAAATTGCTATGGAAAAAGAACAGAAGCCTAGCAGGACAAGGAAAGAGGGCGTGTGGTGGTCAGATTGAGCTTCTCATTAAGGAAATGATGTTTCAAAAAAAGACTTAAAGGAGGCGACATTAGCTCTGTGGATATCTGGAGAGTTATTTTAAGTAGAAGTAACAGCCAGTGCAAGCGCCAGAGTGAGTGAAGAAGAGAGACCAAGAGAAAAGCGAGGAGACAAGAACAAAGAGGCAATTCCAGCCACGTAGGCCATGAGAGGACCTCGTTTTTCACTCTGAGTGAGGTAGGAGCCATTGAATGTTTTAAAAGAGGACTGATATGGCGTTACTCATATTTTAAAGGATTATAAGTCTATTTCGGCAATCCAGGTAAAAGATGACACGGGAGCCAACCAGGGTGGTAGCAATGAAGAAGGTGAGAAGTGGTCACATTCTGGGTATATATTTACAAGGCAGAATCAACAGGATTTCCTGACATATTGGGTACAAGGTTATGAGGCAGAGAGAAAAAAAATTCTTGGTCTGAGCTACTGGAAACGTGCTAACGTGCTCTCATCTGGGATGGTACAAGTGGTACATGTGGGTAGAGCAGATTACATGGCAATGGGGGTAAATCGTGGGTTTGGTTTGGGACATGTGACGTCATACCTGTTTATCAGACATTTACTTGTCTTAAGATGTCAAGTATGCAAATGAAGTCCAGAGTTTGAAGGAAATACAAATTTGGGGATCGCTGGAAATAGATAAATTTAATCCTGTAAACCTGGATGAGATCGTTGAAGGAAAGCGTGCAGATAGAGAAAAAGATGGCAGACTGAGATCTGAGACCCTTGGGCATGAGGAAGTTATGGAGAAGAAGAGGAACCAGCAAAGGAGTGACGCTGGGACAGGAGGACAATCGATAGAGCGTGGGGTTTGGGAAGCTGGGTTTGGGGTATGGAGAAGAAGAGGAACCAGCAAAGGAGTGACGATGGGACAGGAGGACAATCGATAGAGCGTGGGGTTTGGGTTCAGAAATGTGGGGCTCATTGGAGGCCACGTGTAGATGTGGCAATTCGTGGAATGGTCAAGGTGAGCGTCCTGCAGGGGTATGTCGAAAGGAGGATGAGCAGGGATGAATTGGAGAGGGGGGGACTAAAACAAGTCTTTGAAGGACTTTTTAGCACAAAGGAGCAAATCCATACAAAAGCAATCACCAGTAGCAGAAGAGGGGTCAAGAGAGGTATTTTACGTTCACTTTTTGAGAGACTTGCTTCTGGAGAAAACAGCCAGCAGGTCATGGCACAGGTCGCAAAGAGGGACGACAAACCTGGAGTGGTGCCCTGATGAGCAAATCCGGGAGACGAAGTAACGGAGCTGATAGGAGTGAGCGTGGGCACAGCAGAGGACACCCCCAATACAAGAGCAGGGACCACCGTCCGGGCTGCTCGTCTGGCTTCGAGGGCTGCGCTCCCTAAATTCTGGAAGCGGAGCTCACCCGGCAAATTGCACAGGCGTTGGTTTGCCGATGCCGACTTCTCCGTATGCATCACTGAGCAGTTCGTGCAATCACCCATTTCTTCAAATAAGTCATTAATGCCGATGCTTAAATACGAAACGGGTGGGCGTTCCTGCTCGCTTGCTTACAAGCGACTCACGTTCCAGCTGTAATTAAGACTCGGCAGAGATAGTTCTCGAAGGTGGTGGGCACGAGACCATCTGCTATGGTCTCAGCTGTTGCCGGTTTCACATCCGTGTGTTTAACTAAAAGTAGACGTAAAAAATTTAAAAATGCCCTTTTTCTTTTCGTGTTTTCTTTCAGACCCTTTTTCTCTAATGAAGGGAAATAAAAATATATATATATATGCATGTGTGTGTGTATATACATGCTTGCATACATAAACACATAAATATGAATAATTAAGAAGGATTTATGTTTACAATATAGTTTATAGACATCATTTATGTCTACATATAGTAAATATATAAATAATATAAGTATATAAAAGAACATGTAAATATATATAAATATCTTTGGCAAATATATACATATGTTATATAAATATTTTGTATTCTATGATATTTTTGGTATTTTTATTTTGTAAACTTGTATTTTGTTATAAATTGTATGTAATGTATAGCATTTTTCAGTATTATGGCCCTCATTTTAAATATTGTCATCTCAGAGGCAGATTCCCAAAGGAAAACTTTGTCACTCAGGTCACAGTCCATGTGATGAACGGATGGGGTTTTTTTAGTCATTCCAGATCCCAGGCTTCTTCTTCCGCCTTGTGACTCTGCCTTCTTTTAGGTCTCAGAGAAATCCTATCCTCTTCTTAACTGCTGTGGCCTGGAAGTGACAGATGTCACTTCTACGCACGGTCCAGTGGTGAGAACTAGTCCCATGGCACCCCTTAGATATGAGGGGGCCTCGGGAAAGCAGCCGCATTTCCCGAAGTCAGCCACTTCCAGCAAATTGTGCTGTGTGAGGACACCATGCCACCGCGGTGGCCAGCCAGCTACCTGCCACAGGGAGTGAGAATTTCAAGGTCAAAGGAACTTGTATCACTCTCTGATGCTTTTCGCCTAGGCGATCGTTAGAGATTGCGAGTTCTTCTATTTAGAGAAAAGCAAAGGGGAGACGGTCTTTGATCAATTAGGGCCCTCTGAATGTCAATTAAGGTGAGGAAGTTTTCAATTCTTTTCTTTTGTAGAATGTATCAGCCTAGAAATCCGAAAATGAGCCATAAATCTCGTCGTTAACCGTAGCTCACGAGCAGCATCACTTTCACACTTGGACCACATGGCATTTATCGCTTTCCTGTTTACAAGATCACGTTAGAAACTGGTGTCTGTGATAAAGAACAGTCAGCCTCAATGACATTGGAAACAATAACAACAGGAAAAATGATGACCTGGGACAGCAACCGAAATCCAGCTTGGGTTAAAGACCAGGAAAGTGGCTGTTCCGCATTCTAAGTGTAATCGTGTAAAATAGTAAATGTTTTCTTCATTTTGACACTTTAATCACATCATGTACTCCTCACATAATTATTTCTTTGAATGACTTTGTGACTGCTTCGGTTGACCGATCGATGTGAATACATATATGTTACAAAACATAGAAAATACATAAATATATTAAATAAAAATTGTCATCTTTTATTTACGAGCGTGGCACCTCGCCGACATGCCCCCGGGAAAGGAATGGGAAAGCCTTTTGTTTCGTGGCCCACAAACTAAATATATACAATTTTTACTTGTCAATCATACCTCAGTAACCCTGGGGGTGGGGAAGAACTCGGGCCTTTCAGCAAACCCAATTGCTCACTTTTCCGTCCTCTTGTCAAAACCATATTTTCGTAAATGTTCACACACTCTAAATCTTGCAGAAGCAGAATATTAACTAGTCTTATTTTTTTCCTAATCACTGGCTCATTTAACATGAAGAAGTAAATGACATCCTAGCTTATTTCATTTATTTTTTATATTGCTTTTTTACGAAACCCGTAAAAGGAAAAGGCCGTAGGTATCATAACGCGCAAGCATGAGTGATGAGCTGGATGCAAATGCTCGGTTAATCACTAAGGAATGCTGTTTGGGGGTTTACACGCCTTCTTTATAGCGGCAATAAAGACTGGGGGATATTTTGGCATTAATTTTTCACATAAAATGTTAATGAGAGGCAGAATTGATGACTATTCTTTTATTTTTGGATTTTAACAGATAGTCTGTGTCGCAGCACTGTTTACCCTAAGGACGGTTTCTTAAGTAGCAGAATCCCAAAGACTTCCTAACAGCTGTTTCCGTGTTTCTGATGGATTTTTGCTTAATAGGTGGCTAAGAAAACATCATAAAACCGCTAACTCAGTAGCTGAAACAGGATGGTTTACAGGCGCACAGGGCTCTGTGGTTTACAGAGCACCGTGGCCGTCTCATCTCATCACCGTGGGCATCTCATCCCAGGCGGACAGATGCCGAGATGCAGATGAGCTGTGCGTTCCCGCGGGGAGGAAGAGGGGGAAGATGGCCTGCGATGCAGTCCCTGGGATGGTCTCAGCCCACGCCGTGGGCCACTCTAAAGCTGAGCTGGCTCCTTCGGGGTGCCCTGAGTCGCCGTCGGGTGGGTGGGCTTTTGTCTTTCTCTTTTAGCAGAAATACATGACCCTGGGAAGGGGTCATATCCCCTTCCCAGGGCTGCCCTGGGGTCAGGTTCTATGCCCAGGTACATGACTTTGAAGGGGCCAATTCTTTCCACTGAGGCAGCTGGGCATCTCCCCCGGCCCTCCATAGCACCTGCTCACCCAAGCACTTGGCCGCAGATCCCATGGGAGGATGGCTGGGGGAAGCGTGACCACGTGGTTATTAACCAGCTGGTCAGTGTGGCTCCTACAGTCACCTCGGCCCACCGAGGACAGCCTCCGCCAGACTTCACGGGGTGTGTGCGTGGCCCATACTTGGGTAAAGGGCTCATCCTCCGGGGCCCCACACAGATCATGGTCATCTGGCAGCATTTCCAGACTAACTGAACAAATCTTTCAGAGCCGCTGGCTTCTCCAGCCCCTGGACGCCCCTTCAGCCCGCTGCCCTGGCCAGTGGCCTTTCCGCCTGGCTCGCTGAGGGCCACCCTCCCGCTTCCCGCAGCATCCCAGCAGGGCGTGCCGGGTGCTCTGCAGCTTAAAGTGACACTCTCGTCACCAGTCTGTGTCCCAGAGTCCAGGAAGGAGAGGTCATTCTGAAAAGCAATCTGGAAATACGGCACATCGATTGCTATGGACCATCAAGACCAGGGTGCTGAGGTTGATCTGAGACTTCACAAAGACTCGCGCCATGAGGTGGGCAGCCACGGACAGCAGAAGAAGGCCGGCCACCTGCACATCTCCTCCGATGGTCAGTTGTGCTGCGAACAGCTGCAAGGCAAGGTGGCCTTGGAGCGGACTGCGATGGCGATGACCTTTAATCAGAATTACATCTCCATTTTCCAGGGTGTCCACAAGGCAAATGGGAAGGACCTAAAACTACCGCACTCGAGTCTCTTCTTTTCTTTTAGCAGATTAAGCCTGTGATGTGCATAGACGTGATGAAAACGGTCTTTCTTTCTTTCTTGGATTGTGTCAGAGTCTGAGGTTCTTGAAAGTCAGCCAGACATTCCTTTTCTTTGGTAGGTAGGTCAGCACGTTTAGAAGAATCATTTTTTAATGGTTTGTGATGAAAAAAGGGAGTGGTTTTGCTGTGAAGTGGAAGAGCATTCTTACTCTGAATAACAATTCACTGAGTGGTCAGAACACGTCTTGGCCACCCTTGGGTGGTCCATAGGAGGGAACTCGACAAAGGGACCTCTGTCAGCAAGCAGGGCTGCACGTGGCCTCCTCGTCTCTGGCAAGGTGAGCAGATGTGGTTCTCATACGGCAACACACTCCCAGTTTTGCAAGGAAAACTAGCTTTTGTTGGCATATTCCTATCCCAGAATTTCATAGATGCTTGGGCTTGAGGATGGGGCAAGTTGTGATGGTGATAAACATCTTTTTGTTCTGTCTTTTCTCCCAGATATCTACTTTTCCCCTATACATTTATAATCTCTGCAGATTAAATTTTAGCCCCCAGTCTCCCCAGCTGTGCTTATATGAGCAGCATTTCCTGTGAATATTGTTGGAAAGAACGAAAATAGCTTCATCTTGACAACTGGCACTGAAAGGCACAGTTTATTTGGATTCTTATAGGTATGTGTGCCTGTAAGTTCTAGTCACTACGTAAGGCGAACATATTCTACAATCAAAATTACCCTTAAAAATCTCTCTTAGAATATCCAGCACAGCCAGTTTTTCTTCCAGTGTTGGGATAGTTTCTCCTTCTTTGGGTGGACACCAGATGAAGTAGGTGACTTGTGTTTAGAGACCAGAACAAACGAATAACCATGTTTAAGCATTAGTATGATATGCACACAGTGAGTGGGATATAAGACTGAAACTAGAGGAGGAAAAACAAGATTCTTGCTTCCCGTGTCCTATTCGCTTCAAGGCTACAAGAAGCAAAATAGCCAGCACTATTTCATTTAGCGCTGTATCTCATTTTAATTATTATTCTGAAATTATCTGCTAAGTACATATGGATGAATTGTATTGGTTTAAATGTTTGTTGTACCCACACGATATATTTATAATAAGCACACACACACATATTTCAAAATAGTGGTGACACGTGGCATTTTCCACATTCTTCTATTTTTTTCCCCATTTACTGTGGCAAAAAGCCAGCTGACTGACACATCTACAAAATCTCATTACCTATTACACACAGAGCTCTACAGTTTTCCTCCAGTAAAATAAGCTCAATGAGGGAATGCCATTAGTCAGGCACATCTACCCTGTCCCTTGAATCATCCTACTTATTTGAATGGTTTGGTTTCCCCAAGATTTCTAATTGCATATATTCTTTAAAAAGATTGCTGGGGGCACACAGCTGGGAGAAAGTCAGGAACACGTTCAGGTGCCAAATAGAAAACCGTGATAGAAGCCCTCCAGTCATCAATCACTCGGCTTTGTTTGGACCACAATTGATCTTGTCAGGACTGGAAACCCATCTGCCGTTGACATCAACAAGAAAGAATAATTAGAAAATTTCTTAATTAGTGTTCCATTTAATCTTCCATTGTCAAGGTTACTACTTTGATTAATGTAAAGAGATTTCAGGAGCAACAACAAACCTATCTGAATCTTTATCAACCTACTTAATGTTCCCACTTTTTCACCATCTCCTCCGTAGTGCCTAAGACACAAAAATGGAAGGATTTTAAGAAAAGCAAAGGAGGGGTTTTGTTGTTGTTGTTGTTGCTGTTATTTATTATTATTATTATTATTATTATTATTATTATTATTATTATTATTGCCAAGATATCTGAGGAGCAGACCGTCATTGGCCTTTCTTTTCTGCCAAATACACAGTGTGCATAAACCATCTTCAAGCCGTTCACGTTTCAGGGCTCAGCAGTGACTGTGATGCCTTCTCTAGTGATTCGCGTGACCTAGCCTTCTCAAGTTCCTGGGAAATGGCATAAAATACACATTCCTGGGCCCCACGCTCAGGTTTAATTCCATAATTGGTTGGTGATAGGAATCAATATTTGCATTTTTATCAGTCTCCCCAGGGATTCCAAAGCTGAATTCCTACTCTCCACCCCACCTGTGACCTCCCACTTACCTGCTACTGTTAGTAACTATGGGTAGAGTTTGAGCAAGTCACCGCTGGGACTCAGCTGTTTCTGAGCCAGCTGAGGAAAAGCCCTGTAATGCTATTTTTTACTTGCTTTCCTCTTTGGTTTCAGCCTCTTATTCATTTATTCGTTTATTAAACAAGTACTTCTTGAGCATTTACACATGCAAAACAGTTTGAGATGCTGCAATTTAGTCCTAAAAACAAACAAACAAAATGATGCCATCAGGGAGTTTGTGTTCTAGTAAAAAAAAGAGAGAGAAGAAAGAATTACGTAAGGATGTGGAACACCAGCGGTGATGGACACACTGTGGAGAAAATGAAAGCGGGGGTCAAGGGCAAGGTGTGGGAAATAGATTTTTATTTTAAATTGGTTTGAAGTGAAAGCTCTCGCTGACAAGTTCGAGTGAGCCCATCCTGTGGTTAGTTGAGATTTCTCTGTTCACTTATGCCTCCTGCTCTGCCAGAAAGTGAAGACACACACAGATAGTGGTAAACGCTCTACTTAAATTAAAGGGGGGTGACAGAGTGAGCCTGGGAGGGCCTCTCCGAGGAGGTAGCATTTGCCAAGCGTGAGAAACTGGGACATTTGTGGGGAACATCGGCAGGAACATTCTTCCCAGATCAGGGTGTTTGTTCTAATTGTTCTACTGCTTTGTACACTGAAAAGAACACACAAAGATTCCTAAGGAAGAAATAAGCTGGGAGCATTCTAGAAGCAAAAGGCTTGGTGTGGTGGGAGCACAGGGGTAGAGCAGCTGTGACACCACCAATATCCATGTCTCCTTTTCTTCTGGGCGCAGAGACATCTGACTTTTCTGTACACTGAGATGCCAATAACGACAATGCACGTTCTTCCTCAGTGGAGCAGGGAGAAGTCACGTATGACTCTCCAGACTCTCTTTTCCTATGGGAGCGAATGCTGCAGCCCTTGTGTTGAGATGGCTCATTCATCAACTGGAAAATGGATGTCTGGGGGTCACCTGTCTCAGAAATTATATAAGCAAGACACAGATTCCTCTTACACGAGCCGCTGAGGTGGCAGAGTTGTTTGTTAAGGCAGCACAACATGGCTTATCCTGACTAAGTCAGGAAGAGACTAGCAGTAGAGGACACAGCGAGAGAGGCAGGCCAGGCCCTGTCTTGGGTTTTGTAGGCCACGATAGAGGGAGGACTTGTGAACAAAGCGGGTGAACCTCCCCTGGACAGCAGGTGAGTTACATGATCTCTCAGTTGCTAATTCACCACTTCGCCACAACTCTCCAGCTCTCAAACCCAAATCTCTCCTAATGTGCATGATCCGCTGAGGTCTTACCTCCTTATCCTGCATCAACTACTTGATGACATGAGAAAATCAACTAGATATGTTTTTGTGGATTTGAGAGCAAGAGAAAATAAAGAAAAAGAAAATAGATGTCACAAGTCCTCCAAGGATGCCTTTCTATAGACACTTCCTCTCCTTAATCATCTTCTTCTCTACCATAATCATTGTTTTAATTTTTGTTCTGTTTTTGTTTTCTGACTTGTGCAAAGTACTTTGCCAAACAGTATTTATCAAATAAAGAATTAACTTATAAATATTTGTTGTTACTTTTTTTCTGTCTTTGCATTTTCTCTTAAAGAAAGAAAAATTGCCAAGTTCCAAATTTAATTATATACACACCTGTCTAAGTTCTAGATCTGAGTCATAACTAGCAGTATTTTCAAAGGAAATAAGCCAAATATTATATTCCTTTTTGTCAACGATCGAATAAAACTTTATGTCCTGCGCAGAAGTCAGTGAATGCAGGCTCACATGTTTAATATTAGGGGAAAATGTTTTCGTTATGATGCTGTTATTGCCTAACCTTTCTGGTGGATTTAGAACTGATATATGAGGCAGAGATCTAAGCACCGTATCCATATTATCTCATTTAATCTTCACAGTGATACTCTAATGTAGATTGTATTGTCATGCCATTTATGTAAGAGGAAACGGAAACCCAAGAAAGGTTTAAAAAGTGGTCTAAGGTACAACTAATAAGTGGTTGAGCTGAAACTGAATTAGGCAATTTGGCTAAGGATCCTACATTCTTACTTAGACAGAAACTATGTGATGCCTTAAGAAAGCTAACGAGGAAAGCATTTACTTGAAGTCATGGAAGTAATGTCCTTACAGAGTGACCAGTCTGTGATGTCAGGAAGGTATGTGATGGCATTTTCTCTATCCTGAGATGGAAAGTTAGCTCTGAGCATTGGCCATAGATGAGTTACATAGAAGAGGTTACCTAACTTGGGGGGATCTCAACGTTCTTATCTGTAAAATGGGAATTATAATACCTATCATAGGGGCTTATGCTGAATATCATGTAGTGTATAGAGCAAACAACAGACATTCGATAAATATCAATTCTCTGACTGAGTAAGCTCTTAATTTCTTCCTATCCCTTGTTGCTATCTTGGGGATTAGTAGTGCCATTTGTACATTTTCTTATAGTCCAGGGATGAAAGCTACCACATATGTATATAATGTGATAGCTTCTTCTGGAATCAACACAGATAAAAAATATTCTTTGATTTATTGTCAGGGACAGTGTCCGGTGCACTGAAGGTAAATTAAGCAAGACAATCATCACTGCCTACGTGGTCATGGGGTTTCCTGTGGTTAAGCAGCCTGTCCAAGTTCATGGTGCTAGCAGGCAAAAGAGGCAGGACTAGAAACTACATTCTTGCCTTCTTTTCCAGTCGCTTTCCTACTACAGCCCTCTGAAAAGACACTAATTTGTTATTTGGTTTCTCTCAACTATAAATTCTCTTATTTTTCCTTTTTCCCCTACATCATTTTAATGGACAAGAACCTTCAGAGAAAGTCTGCGTATCACTGTCAAGTCGCCTTTTGCACAATATCACGCTGCCATGTTTCTGTCTAAAAGAATCTGCCACACTGATGGGAAAATATATATATATGTACATAGTAGAAGCTCTCATTGTTCATTCAGGGACATTGTCAGCTGGAGGAAGCCATGGGAGGTGGCCTCCTCAGTGTAGACTGAATACAATTAGGAGGTGCTGCTGCTACTCTGTGTTCCTGGGTACTTCTGCGCTCACTTAAAAGGGCAATTTCGCTTTGTCTCTGTCTCAGCTTTCATTCTGGCCCTGCAGTTCACAGCGATGGCAGAGCCTGGACGCAGTTTGATATTGTACATGGGGACATATGTGTCACTGACATAATGACCTTGCTTAAGGTAGGGAACCCAGAGACTCTTTCTTCTAAGCATGAGCAGCGAGCCATGCTGGTGTGCAGTGACATGCAGTGAAAGGACTTCAGAAGCTGTTTCGGGAGTTCCTGAAAATCAGGGGTGTGAGCTAGCGTTGAGATATTTGAAATTATTTTTGTACCTGCTTCCCATTTTCTCTGTAAAATACTGACCCGAGAAAAGTCTGTCTCATAACACCTACTCCCACAGCACTTCAGTTAGCAGGGAGGGATATCTCCCCTCTTTCCTGGCTTGGACTTCTGGGTTTACTGGGACTACAAGGGAAGGGGGTGGACTATGTGTATGTTGTGGTTACCACCCATCCCTCTGTCAAATGATGCTGAAGTGGTACCTGATGGGTAGGCTGGCACTTGTAAGAGTCCACGTCCATGAGTTTTTATTTCAGATCCACCAAGTCTCGGAAAGTTCAGATGTTTATGTCCAGCCACCTGACAAAATTCTCTCGGGATCCCAATGATAAGACCAAGGAGAAGGGCAAAGAAGTATGTTTACTGAAAATACTGTGAGAGTCACCATTTGGTATCCAGCCATAGGCAATATCCTCCAGAGACAAGTATTGATTCAAGGGATAAAAATGGGAATTTATTATAAATATAGAAATGAGCAAAGTGAAGATTTCTGCTCTTCCTTCCTCCCACCCCCCAACCCCCCAAAAAAGAGTCCACAGCCAGAGCAGATTTGGATTGATTTACAAAATAGTTGGCCTGGGACCCTTTTAAGACTGTCAGCCTAAATTCTGACTCTTCCCCCACCAACTCACCCTGACCCTCCCGAATGCCATACAGGTGAGGCCTTGAGAGATTTTTGACAAAGTGCTTGAAATGGAGGGCGGGAAACCAGGTCACATGCTGTCTATCCCAGCAGTGTACACCTTAGCCTCTGGCAACACCATTGCCATGCAGCCTCCGAGTCTAGCTTCTTTCACCCAGCGTAAGGAATGCTTTTGATAGTCACCATGCAGTTGTATCCATCCGTAGTTTGACATTTTTATTACTGAATATCATTCCCTTGTAGGAAGGTACTAATTTCTATCCTTCTCCAGGTGAGGGACAGCTTCCACTTTTAGAGATGATGAGTCAAACCTCCATAAATGTTTCTGAACAGGTTAAGGTGTGAGCACAAGTTCCTGTTACGTTAATAAATCACCAGAACGGGAATCGCTGGGCCAAGTGATAAGTGTATGTTTAACATTATACGAATCTGCCAAAATGTTTCCCAAAGTGGGTGTGTCTGTTCCGTTTTGTAGTTCCACCAGCTGTAAGTGTTCGGATCACTCTGCATCTCAGAAGCATCAGATACGTTGTTTTTAAATTTTTTTTCTTTTACTTTTATTCATTGCATTAGGTGTGGAGTAGTATCTTGTTGTAGGTTTAATTTACGCTTCTCTAATCACTAATGATGCTGAGCAGCTTTTCATGTGCTTATTTGCCATTCTTATATTTTCTCTAGTGAAATGGCTGATAGTATTTTGTCTACTTTCTAATTGAATTGTGATCTTACAGTTTGATTTTGAAATTTCTTTATATATCCTACTTAAAAAACCCTTTGACAGATATAAGCTTTGCAGGTATTTTCTCATAGTCTGTGGCTTGCCTTTTCATTCTCTTAATTTTGACTTTTGAAGAGCAAAAGTTCTCAATTTTAGTGAATTCCAATTTATCACTTAAAAAATATATAGATCTTGGCATCGGTGTCATATCTAAGAAATCTTTGCATAGAGATATTCTCCTGTGCTTTTTTTATTCTGGAAGTGTTGTGGTTTTAGGTTTCATATTTAAGTCTATGATCCATTTTGAGTTAATTTTTATATATGGTACAAAATATGAATTGAGGCTCAATTTTTTGTACATATTCTATCATAATTTGTTTAAAAGACTGTCCTGTCTTTATTTAATTGGCTTTGCACCTTTTGAAAAATCAATCAGCCATAATGTGTAGGTCTATTTCTGGACTTTGTAATCTGCTTTATTGATTTCTTTGTCTACTGTTCTCCAATACCATACTCTTTACCCTTATCACTTGGCACCTTTCTATATATATATTGTACTTCATTGGAAAGTCAAATGCCATTTTTTTCCTTTAAAATCTATTTATTTTACCATTTTCACTGCATGAATTTTTAATAGTACTCTGTTCTCCATTTTTCCTGTTTTCTTAATTTTCAATTTCAAAATTCACAAGCCAACCAGTCTTTAAAAGCTACCTATTGCACAATTCCATTTATATGACCTTCTAGAAAAGACAAAACTGGAGAGACAGTAAACAGGTCAATGGCTGCCAGAGGTGGGAGGGAGGCATGATAGAACAGGTGAAGCACAGCTGATTTTTTTAGGGAAGTAAAACTATTCTATATGATGCTATCATAGTAGATACATGACATTAAGTATTAGTCAAAAACGCATATAACTTTTTTGGTGCAAAGAGTGAACGTTAATATATGCAAATTGAAAATACAGCCTTTAAGAGATTCCGAGATCCAAGGATGAAATACGGGGCATGACAAAACTATATTGCAAATATATGAAACAAATTCACTGAAGGGGATGGTAGAAAAAGGTGCCAATCTAAGTAACTTTGGAAATGAACAGGGTCTGGCAAAAGGAATTTTACAGCAGCCCTGTACTTGATAAAAGTATTTCCCATGAGGATGGCAGTTAGTAATTCCGAAACCACTGAACAAGTGCACTGGAGTTGAACAATTAAGTCAATGGATGGCAGCTGGGGAAAACCAAGTTTCTCATTGGTGGAGTGGAAGGTTACAGAAAAGCAAGGGAGAATGCCAGAATGATCCATGTAGTAATGGGCTAGACTTGGAGTCATTGCCACAGACTCTTGTTTAGCTTAATATAGATACAGATAAATATGCATAGAAATTTTTATAGATATGTGAATCTACACAGATTAGCATCTACATATATATTGTAACCAACAGTATATTTGCAGCATTGAGCCCATTTAGTTCTCAAATATTGGTTTCTTATCTCATTCTTGGAAAAATGGCTGGTTCTTGGACTGAGGCAAGAAATATACAAAATGAGCCTGAAGAGTCTTATAGGACCATAAAGTAAGGAAGTGCTAAATTTCAAAACTAAATCAAACCCAGCCAAAACCCACATTATTGGGAGCATGTCAAAAGAACATAAGAGCCAAATGAAAGACTTCCTAATGGCCAAAGCTGGAAGATTTAAGGCACAAAACAAATAAAAAATTGTAATAGATTATAACCTAAAATATAAAATTAACATTTCTTATATATACTGGTATAAATAAATTACTGGATAAATAAATAATTTGGGAAGAATAGACAAATATTCTGTGCAGAAGAATTTTAATAATTTATTTGCCTTTAAAGAGATGAACTTTAATTCTCCATGCTGTAAGTGTGGGCCACACACAGTGACTTGTCCAAAGAGAACACTGTGGAAAGGCAGAAAAAACAGTAACCTTACAGTGGAGAAACCTAACAAACACCACCTCAGCCAGGAGATCAAAGACAATAACAGTTATATGTCCTGTTGATAGTGTGTACCCTTGACATAATGTGATAAGAATGTCATTGTACATCTACGGTCTTCCTTCCAAGAAGCCATAACCCCCGTGTAATTCTAAGAAAAACATTCAATAAATCACAGTTGAGGGATATCCTAAAAAAATACCTAGCTAGTAAGCCTCAAAACTGCAAAGGTTATCAAAAAACGGGGGAGGTCTGAGAAGTTGTCACAGCTAAGAGGAGCCTAAGGAGACATAAGGACTAATGTCATGTGAGATCCTGGATGGGACCTGGAACAACAACAATGAAAAGACACTGGGTAAAAACTAAGGAATCTGAATAATGCATGGACTTGGGTTAATAATACTTTTTAAGGGTTGGTTCATTGTGATAAATGCACTATACTGAGATAGAGAAATGGGATATTCAGTGTGTGGGAACTCTGTCATTGCAACTTTTCTATAAATCTAAATCTATTATAAAACCAAGTCTTTAAGTGAAAAAAAAAAAACTCCACAAGCTTTTCTGCCTCCGTTTTAAGCATGAGAGTCTAAAGAGGCTTTATCTCACTTTTCTTCACCAATCTAAAAATTCTAAACTTATTTGTTTAGATGGATTCTGAGACTGGGTCTTATATCAAGGGCATAGTGCCATGTCTTCACGGGGCCAAGTAGAGTGTGGGCGTGCGCCACCATTGGTGTTTGAAAACTTGGGGTAGAGATTAAAGATGGCCACCCTTTCTTCACTGTTCTCCCATTAAGAAATGGAGTCTCCTGTCCTTTCAAATCTGCACTATCCATATAGACCTGACTGACCAACAGAATGTGACAGCAAAGGCATTCTGGGACTTCTGAGGATAGAACCCGATAAGCCTCATACTGTAAGAACCCTTGAAAACAGACAGTCTGGGGACATTTCCTCAGGCAAGTGAAATGGCCAAGTCCCATGGGAAGACCAAGTGCAAGTGCCCTGTTGGCAACCTCAGCCGGGCTCCTAGCCAACAGCCAGCAACATGTGTGAGCCCAAGGCTATGTCCATCCCAACTGAGAGGTCACTGTTCATGCTGCCTCCTGTGCTGGTCACCACCGAGTGACAACTGCAAGAGAGAAGCTGAGTGAGAACAGCCCAACTGGGCCCCGTCGATCCACAGAATCAGGAGGAATAATAATACATGGTTGTGTCGAAGCACTAAGATTTGTAGCAATCGATATCTAGAACATTCTGTTCAGTGTTGCTGTTTGAAACTCTTTTTTTCCAGGAGCATTTCGTGTATAAACAAACCACTACATAATGGCATTTACTGTGTGGCTCCGATTTGCAAGGCATGGCTCAGCACCTGCCTTAGTGATATCTCTTGGCAGAAAGAAGGCATTTTTCAAGTAGCCATTGTGACATATCTTGAAGGAGCTGCCAGCTATAAGATTTATGTCTTCTGAAAGATTACTTACAACTTAAAGCCTCCCTACTACTTCTCAATTATTCTAGAAGTCTGGCTGGTTAGAGTGTTTGAGGGCCCTTGGAGGATGTGATTATATAAAAGCAGTCCACCTGCACCAAGGAAAATGAAGGGAGCATCTACATTATCCTCTTTGAGAGGAAATACTTTGGATTAATTTATATTTAATAGACTACTAATATTAAACTTTTGAAGCAAGATGGAATCTCCAAATTTCTTTTATAGTGAAGATGTGTTATACAGATGCCAAGATTGCATCATGTTTCAGGACGGCTTGAAATCCACTCATTTTACCAAACGTTATTCGTCCAGTGTGTTGTTTTACTGCCTACATTGGCATGCTCTGTTCTAGGAATAGACAAGCCTGCCTTCGTGGATCTTGCATGTTGGACACTTGTAATGAACAGAATAGCTCACTCGGTGCTATGTGGAGTGTTAAAGAGTGTGTTTGGTTAATGGGGGTCTTGGCACACTGGATTGGATGAGGTACAGGTGATAAATAGTGGTGCCAGGTGAGTCGAGAGATGGAGAGAGAGATCGGTGAAGAGGTGGACTTTTATTCTGAGAGCAATGGGAAGCCTTTGGAGGGTTTTGGACAGAGGAATGACATGATATCATTACAAGAGTGTCTGTTTTCCAATAAACAATGTCCATTGCCTCTATATATCGTTTGTCCATCACCACAAACCTGGACTCAGCTTTTAGCTCTGCATCTCACAAGGATGCAACTGGTGTTCAGAGTCGATATTTTCTTTATCCGAGGTCATTTGGATAAATGGAAAAATTGAGGATTTTAAAGCCTGGCGAGCGAGAATTGGCTGCCTCTTGACTGGAGCTCTGTGTTTAATAGTTGATAGAAGGCAAAGGGGACCTCTATAAAATTGCTGCTAAAAGACACAATGGTGGTGTGATTTTTGCAATACTCTTTGCTAGGTAAGCTAAAGCTCATCTTTCAAAGAGACACGAGCGAAATGCTTCTTCTTACGTTTTTCCCAAGTCTGTCTTTTACCCACGTATTCACTGAGTCTGCATTTGCACCATCCATGTCGACTTCTAAGGTGATGGCTGGTGACCTGCCATCTGGGGAAAAGGGTGGAGAAAGAGATTAGAGCTGAGTGAATGCTGAGAGAGTATAGGATTTAGAGAGAAAGGGCAATCTACACGGCGGGTTTTAGACAGCCTGAGTTAAGGATGCCAGAAGAACGTAAAAAGGATTTTGTGGTGTCTGCATTTTTGTAAAATTAAATAGCGTACCTTGATGCAACTTTTACTAGTTTCTAGAACAGTCCAAGTCAGTAGTTTTAAATCAGCGTCAATGACTACTTAATATTTTTGATTATGTAAATTTTATTTCTGTGATCTTATAGTATGTGTGTTTAAAATATTTCACTAAACTTTGTACTGTTTTATAGAATTCTTAAAGTAATGCTCTAAATCATATATGAACTCTGAAAACAATCCTATACTTCATTTGTTTTATAAAGCATTCTCGGTCTTTATAATTCAGGGTAAGTAATTTACTTCAAACGTATATTGAAAGGAAACACAATAAAAACACTCTTAAAATATGGTAGCATTGAAACACTAAAGAGAGTTTGATTTTTTAAAAAATCAATGAACTAAATAGAATTCATAAACTAGATCTAAATTAGAGAAGGGAAAGATTGTGTTCCCTCTCGTGTTTATTCACCTCTGCAATCTCGTGCATTCGACTTTCAGTGAACAAACAAGTGTTAAGTTTCTCCTAGGTACCAAACAGTACGATAGGTGATGTGTAGACATTGGTGAGTAAAACAGACATGGACCATATGGAGGCAAAAGAAAAAATATAGGTAATAAGCAAGGACGCTTACAAATAAGTAAGTGAATACACAGGTACAGGTTGCGTTGAATGCTAGGATGCAGCAATAAAAAGCAGTGATCCAGAATGAGGGGATGGCATCTGTTATTTATTGCCTTTTGCCTTTGCGATGAAACTGTAATTTTTGCTGTTGTTGGTGATGCTTTGGGGCAATGGGAGTGGTGACACTACTCTCTGCTTAAAAGAACTACTTTTCCCATAATCCCTTTTGACTAGATGGCCCTGTCGCAGAGATGAGGCCAATCAGAGAACAGGAGACACAGTCTGCAATGATGCCTGTGGCCTCAGGAGTCCTCTTCTTCCAGTCAGGAATGTGGGTGCAGCCCTGGAGTGGAGAGTGACCGTCTTGGGACTGGGAGGCAAGAAGCCTGAGTGTCCCAAAGGAATGCGAGTTCCTCCCCATGGGCTTCCTGTTATGTGACAAAACTTATGTAAAAACATGTATCGGTCATGTTTCCAGGTAAATGCAAGTCCTGAGGATGGGTGGGGAGCACACTGAGAACCAGCTTGGGGAAAGAACTGGAAGAATTGGCCCAGATTTCAGCACAGGAGGACCGACAGTTACCTGAAGTGGGTTTGCTGTGTCTGTACAGACAAACGAATGCTTAAGAAAAACAGACCAAACACTCACACACACACACACACACACACACACACACACACAGTCCCTACACTTTAAAACTTTAATGCAAAGATAATCTATTTGGCACCACACACCGATATGCACACAATAATTTTAGTCGTCCACTTCCATTTACATGCATTTGACTTAGGTAACAGTTCTCACCTTTGGTTTGCAGTATGGGAGCATCTGGGGAGCCTTTGAGGTAATACCCAGCTCTAGGCCTCACCCCAGAGCAGGCGAACCTCGGAGACGCTGATTAGTAGGTCTAGCACCCAGGTTGGGCCCTAGACGTCGGTATTTCTTAAAAGCCGCCTTGGTGATACCTTGTACAGCCCCTATTGAGAATTGTCAGCCTCAGGAGAAATGACCTTCAGTCTGTTCATCCTTTCACCTGCATCACCTGAGCAGAAAGCAGAGGCAGGTAGGATAACAGCACCACTGAGAAGTCCGTTATTCCATCAGAAGGAAACTCTCAGTTCAGATTCCAGCTTCATTAGTAAATAACTGCACGACCTTGAGAAAATTATTGAATCTCCCCCACGCTCTATTTCCTTCCTCACTGAAGACGAAATAACAGATGCCACGCACTTACCGACCAAAAATTAAGAAGATGCAATATTGTTAAGATCAACAAACATACATTTAAGTTTCTGCATCTAACGCAATCGCATAAAAAGGATTGACTTATGGCAATTTGGAGGATATTTGGGGGACCATCTCACTTAAAATTCAGGCAATGCGAGATGGAAAAAAATGCATTTTCTGAGTCCCACGGAGATACTCTTAAGAGAGCAGCTGTCAGCACCCCTGAACCTGAGCACAGTAAGAAACCTCTGCGAATGCCTTTGGAGGAAGCGAGTCACATTTAGGAAGAGGCCATTAAGACACAAAAACACATTTTAAAGACTGTGACTTTAAACATGAGCCCTCAGTAAAAGGCTCCTCAGGGCAGGTCCACCCCGACGCAGGCTCTGCTTTGCAAGCTCCTTGCAGGACAAGCCTGTGTGGCTGCTGCACACTCAGTCGCAGCAGGAATGTCATTTACTTAACGTGGGTAATGGTTTTGCAGAGCAACCCCGGGGAAGCCAGAAAGCAAAAGCTTCTCATTAGGATAACAGGAATAGTGTCTCAGAGTTAAAAGTAACACTTGCGACCATCTCCCCACCCGACCTGTTAATTTAAAGACTTAAAACAGTCCGTAGGTTAAGTTCCTCATTCTAGATGGTTGATGGAGGGTAATTACAAATCTTTAGCTTGGCTGATCTCAGTGCTAGCACCTTGGGTATTTCTCTTATACCCGGGCTTCCTCCAACACGGCAGCCCTGAGTCACATGTGGCTTTCGAAGTCTTGAAATGTGGCTCGTCTGGGTTGAGATGTGCTGTCTCAGTCCATTTGGGCTCCTAGGACAAAGTACCAGAGACTGAGTGGCATCTGAACAACAGAAATGAGTTTCTCACACACAGTCCTGGAGCCTGGAAGTCTGCAGTCCGGGCGCCGGAAATGGCTGGGTTCTGATGAGCGAACCGCTGACTTCTCATTGCAACCTCACATCCCAGAAAGAGAGGGAGAGCTCTGTGGTGTCCTTTCTGTAAGGACACTGATCTTATTTAGGGGAACTCCACCCTCGTGGCCTGATCGCCTCCCGAAGGCCCCACCTCCTCACACCATCACACTGGGGGGCAGGATTCCAGCATGAGAACTTGGAGGACACGAACATTCAGCCCATTGCATGTGCTGTAAGAGTAACGTTCACGTCGGATTTCGAAGAAATCTGAAAAATCGGCTTCTTCACTAGGACATTTCATGAAAAAGAAATGAAGCACAATATTATCCATTCTTATGCTAAGTGCATGTTGAAATGATACTATGGGGGATATATTAAGTAAAGTATATTTCTGAACTAATTTCTTCTTTTTACTTTTTTAAATGAGGCTACCAGACAGTCTAAAACGCATATGTGGTTCACATTACATTTATATTAGAAAACTCTGTCTCAGGTTCCCTGAACTAATGTAAATTAAAGGAACCAAGAAACACAACTTAAAAGACCCATCCGTGGTCGTTTAAAAGCTGCAAGGACATGGTCAGAAATAAAGACGGGGGGAGAAGCTTCGCAGAATAAAGGAGGTTCAGCTCTCTGTAGTCAGGTATAAAATTCTAGATTTCTGTTGGTTGCCTCGTCTTTTAGAAACATGGAAAAAACAATGAAAGAAGATGAGAGTGTCGGACTGTCTTATTCAGTGTTTGCGGGCAAAACTTATCAACATTGAGAGCCATCCTTTCGACGTGTCTTTCTCGTTCTCTATGGGAATGTGTGTTACGTGTAGATTATGACCCTTGAACCGCCTGCTTCACGAGAGCACTGACAATGTGGCTCGCGGAGAACATTTTAGTCAAGATAAGTTATTTTTACCTGCAAGATGCCTAACAAAAGTTATTCTTTTTAAATTTATTTTCTTAAATTATCATTTACTAAAGTTGATTTTATATGTATATTTTGTAATACGCACTTTTGTACCAAATAGCGGTATATTCAGTAAATGTGATACTATAGATTAGAGCACTTCATTCAACAGACGGGTTAGATTTGTGTATTTGTCAAGCTGGTTTTATTCTTCTTTTCTTTATTGTTTTCTTCTTTCCTTCTTTCCTTCCTTCCTTCCTTTCTTCCTTCCTTCCTTCCTTCATTCCTTCCTTCCTTCCTTCCTTCCTTCCTTCCTTCCTTCCTTCCTTTTCTTCTTTTGACGGAGATTTACTTCTGTCAGGTTTAAGATGGAAGTAGAAACCCATTATTTATCTGTATCACAATGAATAAGCTTCATCACCAGTGGAAGTTTTTATTTATTTGTGGAAATACATTCCTTGCTGATTAATTTCATCTTTCCTTCATTTTCAACTCCAGATTTGCTTCAAAACCCAAAGTTCGGGTATATTTCATTCTTTATTTAGCAAATAACAAAAGAAAACACATCCATATTCTTCAGGAAGCAATCATGGAGATACTTTATGGCTCATTTATACCAATATCAAACTAATTCAATGACAAGTCAAACATGGTGCCTTTTAATCATGGGAAACTGTAAGGTATTTCAGCTGAATAAATTAAGGGCCATTAACTAAAAAATCAGCCACACACATGAAGCTCATTATTTTTAGGATGAGGGATCCTTTTAATTTACTAGAATTGTATCCTTTGATATGCCAGATGCCAGTTTTGCCCAACACAAATCAAAGCACCTCAAAGCATACCAGTAGGCACCCCACGTGTTAGGTAAACTTGACTTGATAACTAATATATCATTTCTGGCCATGTCATTTGCATCTCTTATCCTGGTGAAAAATAAATATTCCTTGTCTAAAGGAAAGACACAAGTTTAGAACTCCAGAAATATCCAAAATAATCAAACACAAATTGGATTCGATTGTATAATTCATACTGGAAAATCAAGATTAGGAAGGAAGAGATGGGACATCAGCCACTGATTCCTGTCAAAAGGCACAAAAAACACGCAGACTGGCTCTTCCAAACACAGATGAGACAGAGGGCTGTGTTTTTCACAAATGCCTGTTTTGAGCACAGATGTTTTTGAATATGTGTCGTTTTACTGAAACAGCGTATGTAAATATCTAGAAACACTGCATCAGTCTTCTAATGTTTCTGCCAACAACACTAACTGGTGGCTTTTAATGTGCCCAATGTTAAAAGAAATTTAATTAATTACAATTTATTTTCACCGTGGATACCAATGAATGGGATCCATAACATAGAAAATCCAAAACAGTGGATGAATGTAAAAATAGGTCGGTTCTACGATGCACCATGCTCTCTGTCACGTTTGTGTGTCTGTATAGTTAGATTCTTTGTACGTTCACATCAAAAGGTTCACATTTCCTGAGAACGTGGCAACTATTACAAGAATAAAAATCTCAGAAACATGTTGGATGATTGATGTGAATTTACCATGGGTTAAGATTTTCAAAATTCATTCTTCGAGCATCTTTTACCATTCTAGATGTCCAAGATGCAGGCCTGATTAAAATAAAGACCCTACATTTATTCTGTCCAGAGCCTCAGCAGATGCAGTTGTAAGTAAACATACTAATGATGTGACAGGAAGGTTCTGTTAAGGGAATAATGACAGAGACGGCATAGGAAGGGGCAGTCTCAGCCACAGTGAGACAGCCTCTCTAAGGAGGCAATTTTCCCCTTTAACTGTTTATTTTGAAAACCCCTCAAATCTACAGAAATGTTACCGAAAAGCTAGTGTAATTAACTCTGTGTTTCCTTCACTTTGCTTAACCCGTTGCTACACTTCTCTATGTTGTTCTGATCCAGTTAAGCATCTGAGACTTCTTGACCCTCTACTTCTAAAGACCTCAGCATGTATTTTCTAAAAAGAATGCCATTGTAGAAATCACCGTGGAACAATATCACATTGGACTTTTAATATTGATACAAAACTAGAATCTAAAATACAGTCCATATTTTAAATTTGCCAGTATGGCCCAGAAGTCATTTCTAAATGAGGAAGTAACTATGACTAATAGCTAAATGATGAGCCACAAGCAGTGACATAACAGGGGCTCCTGGAAATAAGGACAGAAGGGACAGACCTTATAGAATATTCATGTATCAAACTGATTTTTAAAAAGGTAGGTCTTGCCAATACTCTAGGGATTATAATATTAATAAGTGAACTCTGGTTTTAGCTATGCTTTAAATTGTTAAATTTTATGTAAACTTCTATATCGCAAACGATCTTGTCAAAATCGATAGTCATTTTATTTCTTTTGGTTTTGCTGTATTTTAGCCATGCGCTCTTCATCTGATCCTCAATATGGCAATTGAAGTAATCTTCCAAGTAGCTCCACAAGTGAGATTTAGAGAAATCGTTGTCTGAAGAATTTCAAATATGGATATGAAGCATTTGGAAGCAATTTCTGATAAGAGAGTACTGTAAATTATAACCCCAGGGAACTTCTCACACATTACCCGACCAAATGTTTTTCTTTAAACAAGATTCAGAGGGAGGAGGGATGTATTAGCCACGGAACTTGGTGGGCTAAGGTGCCATTACTTACTAAACAGGACGATTAATATGAAAAACGAACATTTAATGTACACACGTAGATAATGTAATCCATTTTATCGTATCTACATACACAGAAGATTCTGATTATAATGGATCTAGTGGTCCCTTTTTGCTCATTCCATCTGCTTGAGTGCTATGTCCAGACTAATAAAGAGAGCGTATTTCCCCAAACGAACATAGACAGAAAGGCCAACTGGCCCTGTCCCAAGGACAGAGCTGTCCCTCCAGGACTTTCAGAGGGGCCGAAGTTCAGTTGGCCCTCGTGGGGACCGTGGAACGATTGTAACATCTTTTGTGTCTGGCAGAAGTGCAGCCTGGCATGTCAGAGTCTTTCTAACCTTTAAAAATCATAAAATATATCCAAAGCATCATAGACCATCTGGTACTTACAACGCAATATCTACAGATAAGTCTGAGCAAAGGGCAGATGTATCACCCGCCGTGGGAGAGGGTTTCGGTTAAATTCGATTTTATTTCACTAGCCTGATCACTACCAAAGATATAAAACCCTCCTCCTTCAATACAGCTGTCTTTCTACGCTCTTGACTTCATCGTTATTCTTAAGGTCTAGTTTTTATATTTTTAAAAAGTACCGAAATATAAGCAAGAGTGGGAGGGACACTAAACAAACAAAAGCAAAAAATGTCACATATACATTTCTGTCTTATTGGCGCTTATCACAACATTGAAACGACCTAAAACTGACCCAAAGACCAGCCACACTAGATGACTAAACAAATTAACCTAATAAATATTAGCTATATCGACCACATTAAAATGAAACGTGGATCATATATCCCTGGGCTAATGGAGGCCACAGTTATGGGAGGAAAGAACAGGACAAGACAAAACAATAACCAGAAAGCTGACTGCAGGAGTATATTTTAGTCCCTTTTTTTAAAAAGCCAGCAAGCACTGTCTGTGCTTGTGTGACAGCGGATGTTTGTTTGTGGTGTGTGTGTGTGTGTGTGTGTGTGTGTGTGTGTACGTGTATGCAGATGAAAGGGCCAAGCTGTTCAGAGCGGTTCTCTTTGAGACACGGTATTGAGACCTGCCAGGGATTTTTTCTTGTTTTAAGTTGAGCCTGTATATTGTCATAAAAAGGATGTGAAGTGGTAGAAAGAAATGGAAACAGCAAATATCCAAGTCTAGCTCCGTATTTTTTGAACATGCTCCATACTAAACAGTCACTGAAAACTGACTCCAGCCCAAACTTCCCAAACCCTAAAGAAGGCAATCTGCACGATTACTTGTTTAATTTAAACAAGACCAGACAAAACCGTACCACCAACAGCCTACTTTCCTTTTAAACATTTGTATATGTTAGCACAGAGAATTTTAAACGATTTAAATGATTAACTTGCATGTCATAGACAATTTAAAATGAGGTTATAATCGCTGCGATGCTAAGTTTAAGTTATTCAGAGCCATGTTTTCATAAATTTTCATTTGCTGGTGGTAGCTCAAGAAAATTTTTAAAACTTCGCATAAACTAGATTTTCACAGAACTAATTTTAAGTTGAAAGCTGGAGAATGATTTCATCGTTGGTTGGAGCGTAGAGAAAAAGATATAGTGACATCGGCTACTTGAATAACATTCATGTTTGTGCCTTTTTTCTGTGTAAATTTGTGAAGTTAAATATGACCGTTTTTGGTTGCCTTCTGCTGCCTTCCTGTTGTTTTCCAACACTTAGAATACGACGAAAGCATCAACTTCTCTTTTCCATCCCAAGTAAGGACTCTACAGTTGTGCAGGGTTTACCAGGAGGCCATGACCTGGGGGTCCTTCCTGTCAGCGGTAGCTGGCTGCCCACCCAGCAGCTACATAAGAGAGACCAAAGAGGCCATGTCTGGGGTGATTTGGGGGAGAACGATAACAATTGTATATTCCATAACTGCCCCCTGACCATGGAGAACAGAAATAAAGTGTTTCTTTCTCACGTTAGCCAAGTGAGAGGGAGGATTTTTAAAAAAACATTTTGTGCACTAGCCCTTGTCCTCCCTGAGTTCTGGAAATGTAGGAATCGGTGAAGTCAAGGGGAAGCAGAGCCCCATGGGTCAGGGGCAGGGGGCTGCACTGCAGATGACCGTGCCTGCCCTGTGTACCAAGCAGGGCCGGATGTCACTGTGTCTGAGCAGAGCTCTACTAGGGTTGTCATCAAAGAGACCCACCCCAGAAGGCCCACAGGCCTTGCGATACCCACGGAGAAGGGGACACCTAGAGGTCCCATTGCTGACAGAGAAGCCATCACCCTTCCCAGAGGGGCATAGCTAGCTGGAGACTCCCCATCAGGACATCTCTTAGGGACCCAAGAATGAATGATACCTGTGAGAGAAAGACCCAAGCTTGGCCCTCCACTCTGGTGATAAGGCCCAAAGCCAGACACCTGTTCCACTGGGGCAAAAGCTTTGTTTTCCCCACACTCCTCTGTCCCCCACAAACCGACCTTGTGCCACTTGTATATGGCAGCTGGTCTGGAGGAAGGGGCAGCAAAAAGGAGGAGAAAAGGAGCCAGTCTGCAAGTCAGTGGCCAGGGAGAGAGCATCACAGTGGCCAAAAGACGTGTACATGGAGGAGTCTTGTTTAATAACCAAAGCAACTGTCCTTCTAAAAGAAACGGTGAAAAAGCTACATGTCCTTTATCCAGGGTAGAAAGGGAGCCACACAGTGAAGGGCTTGGAGTTGAGAAAGAAAGAATAAAATTATTTTCTGTTCACACTCTACCAAGTTGAAGCCATAGTTATAGATGGCCGGTTTAAATAAATTCCTGAACGCTGATTTAATTTTTTTTGTGCTACTCCATATGTTTCTAAAAACTAATCCGAGGACAATCTTTAGTTCTTTAAAGTATTGTGGAATCTTTTAGAAAAAAACGTCTTCCTCGGTCCTTTTTGTTAACAATAGCTCGGTGTCACTGAAAAGAGTCTCTTCTGTAAGGAAAAGCCATGTTGAGGAAGGGACTTCATCAACAGAGGTTCGGGGAACCATTTAACCCGTAATTCCTGCCTCTGTGAAGAGGAATTATGTGTGAGCATCAAAGGAGAATGAGTCCTGCCTCGCACGCCAGCATTTGCTAGCAAGAGGTTCTGCACTTTAATCAGAAGCCACCAAACCATTCACAAAGGCCAGTCCCGCCTTGGACCGTTCCACAAAGAGCTGGAAATGGCACTTACTCTGTTTGAAAGAAGCCAACAAAAGAGCAAATATTTCATTTCGCATTTGAGTGTAGGACAGTATGGCCACGTGCCTCCCCGGAAAGGAAGTCGACACCCACAGCCCAGGGCTCCCCGTGTGTTGCCATCCTTGTGTTTATTCTTCTCTTCTAAAAGCTTTATTGAGGTTTAAGTGATATTCAGTGCCATTTGGACGTATAATTTGATAGAATTGTGTGTGTGTGTGTGTGTGTGTGTGTGTGTGTGTGTACACCCACGAAACCATCGCCACAATCAGGATAGTGAACAAACACATCCACCACCCCTAAATGCATGCTCACGTGCCTCCGTATCTGCTCTCTCCTACCCCTCTCTGCCCTACCGCCAGACGCCAAATCTTGATCTCAAATTTCCTGGCCTGTAGAGCTCTGAAAAAATACACTTCTGTGGTTTATCAGTTACCCAGTTAGTGAGCAGTAATTCTGTTACAGCAGCCCAGATGGGCTAAAACAGATTCGTTTTCATTTTCTGGAGATTTAGAAAAGATTTGTGCAAAACATAGCCTTTTTCTTCGTCCCCTTTCCCAGAACATATAGAGACCCGTCGTGTTGTAGCCAGTGTCAATAGTTCATCCGTTTTTATTGCAGAGAAGTATTTCACTGCATGGACGCGCCACAGTTTCTTTATTCACATTCCTACAGGTGGATATTTGGGTTGTTTGCGTTTTTTGGTTACCATAGATATTTGTGTATAAATCTTCTTACGGACAATGCATTCTTCTCTCATGGGTAAATACCTAGGAGTGGAATGGCTAGCTCATATCATAGGTGTATATTCAAGTTTTTAAGAAATTACCAAACTATGTTTCTTAAGTGATATAATCTTTTCATTTCTAATGTCAGGAGATTAGCATCTGCCTTTCTTCATATACTTGCCATCCCTTGGTATTGCCAGTCTTTTAAATTTAAGCCATTTCAGTGAATTGTAGTGGTATCTATCTCATTGGGGTTTTAATTCACATTTTCCTAATGACTAATAATGTTGAGTTTTCTTTGAAGTGCTAATTTGCCATCTGGATATCTTCTTTGATGAATTCTCTTCAGCTCTTTTGCCTATCTTTTACTGGGTTGTTTTCTTATTGAATTTTGAGAGTTCTTTACATATTCTGGACACAGCACTTTACCAGATGTGTGATTTGCAAACATCTGATTCTAGTCTTTATTTTCTTAATATTGTTTTGGGAAGAGAAGATTTTAATTTTGATTAACTCAAATTTATCAATTTTTTTTTATGAATTTTGTTTATGTTTCCCATCTCTCTGAGATCATTGTCCTTCATACCTGTGGAGCATATTATTTTACATACTGTGTCTGATTTCTTGGTTGTTTCAAGGAACACAGTAAATTCAGTTCCTATTATTCCATTTTGGCAAGAAGCAGAAGCCTAACATTTTATGTTAAATTTATTTGATGGCTAATATTTAACTTTGCATAATAATCTACACATTCAGATTCTCCTGAAAATTATCTGGTCGCACAGTGGTCACGTTCCTACATAAAACAGCAGCCTGGGGCGGTGTGGCCTTCAGTTTTGCTCCTTATCCGCTTACTTACCCAATTGAACTTTCTGATTCAGTTGGTAGAAAATAATCTTAGCAATACAAGGTTATTCATCTTCCACGTGCATCCAAATATAACCATATCTCTAGGTCATAAATTGGATAGACAAAGAGATTCGGTCATTCAATAAATACCCATTCTTTACTATTAAATGAAAAGAATGCACACCTGATTGAAATGATGCAGTACTATTATCTTAATTTGAAAAAAAAAAAAGGGAGACATGGATATTTTTAAGGCTAGATACCCAGCATTTTAACATATAACATTCACTTAAATCAATGCATTCACGTCCTAAAGCAAGCTGTGATTAATTCACGCAAATACATATTTATTAGCATTGAGTGCAGATGAGGTTCGGCCTGGTGAGAAGATGTAGGCAGAGAGTGCTAAGGTATCATTCCCTCTCATAGGTGCAGCCAGCCGATCACCCTAGAAGCTCCGCAACCTTCTCTAAGCTCCACTCCTCCAGATCTGGAGGCTGACTAACTTACAAGAAAATATAATTACTCTTATCAATGAGAATTGCCTGAGGGTGATCAGGTGAGACATATCAGACTTTGTGAGAATTTGGTAGGGCTGCAGTGCCATCAGTTGCTTCAGACACAGATGGAGCTCTCTGCTTATGGGGCTAGAAATCCCTTCTCCACTTCTGTAATTTTCTTCCAGACTCATTGTTGAGGGTGGACCCTGTGTAAACATCGATGAGAGATATAAAACAGATACCAAGTCACCCAGAAAGATCCAACCCATTTGGACTCACAGCCTGGCTGGCGCAAGAGGGAAAACGAGGATTCCGATTTTACGAAATAAACTTGAGAGGGTCTCAATCTCCGAGGTGCAAGCTCCTTAAATATATAATGGGCAATATTTCCTTCCTGATCCTACAAAATTATTTTGGGATCAAATTGGATAAAGAATGCAAAAATATTATGTAAAATGGAAAACAAAATCCAATACAGAAAACAGTCTACCAGGCTGTGACATGATAATATTAATAATAATAAAGATGAATAACCCTTATTGAATGTTTATGATATGCACTTCACAACCACTATCCACAGTTCATTTAACCCGCACAGTAGCATTACGATAGCAGCTTCTGTTACTATCTCGTTTTACAGATGGAAAAACTGAGACGTGAAATGACCAGGTAATTTGTCCAAAGTCACAGCTAGAGGGTAACAGAAAGGAGATTAAGGGGGAGGGAGATGGGGTAAAAAGGGTTAAATATGTGCTGGCAGGAAGAAATCTAACTATGGGCAGCGAACATACAATGCAAAATATCTATGCCTCACTGTTGAATTGTACACTTGAAACTTACTGGATTTTATTAACCAATGTCATCATAAAAAATTAGTAATTAAAAATAATAATAATAATAATAATAATAATAATAATAATAATAAGTGTGCAGCTAAAGATCAAAGTTTCCATTAAAAGAAAAGAAATGAGATTGAGGCCAGGCAGGAGTCTCTGACTCCAAGATCCTAATTACAATGCTCAGCTGAGTTGCATTGTCCAAAATGAGAATTAGAAAACAATCGTTTTAATGGAAAAAATTAAGTTAGGGGTGAAAGAGTTTTAGAATTTTATCTTAACAAAAAATTTTTCTTATAGAGATTTTAATAATAAGGAGATTTCTTTATAGAAAAAAAAAATCCAGAACAAAAGTAATCATATCCAATTTTAATTATCTGTTTAAAATTTTTTTTGTAATATACCATGATCGCTTTTAGAGCAAATTTTTTTTCTAATATACAATTAAATGTCTTAAAAAGTATTTCTAACTAATATGGTCTTTTAAGCAACTGCAAACTCAAGGTCAATTCAAAGGACGCTGCAGGCATTGTAAAAACTCAAAATCATTTTGGCAGCAGCGATGAGAGAACCAACTCAAAC
Organism: Cynopterus sphinx; assembly: GCA_030015415.1. NCBI lineage: Eukaryota > Metazoa > Chordata > Mammalia > Chiroptera > Pteropodidae > Cynopterus > Cynopterus sphinx. Next base: position 91,629,027 of record CM057389.1, read on the forward strand.
TGTTTTTCACACTAATTCATAGGTCCCATACCTAACTGGCATGATTCACGTCAACTACTCTAGTACTAATGGTGTGAAACAGACTCATAAAATATTACTATCAAATACTAAAACTGGATGTTAGGAAAAAAAGATGGAATAGAGATATGTCTCAGGGGAAGATTTTTTTGTCTAGTTTAGGATGTACACTCCTCCTACGGTTTAGCTTAATAAGTCATGCTCAGTATTGGTTAGTTGCCAAAACATGCCCAACTTTGTTTTTTTCTCATCTAGAGAGCATGTGTCAGTTTGCATTCCGAAAAGATGCTGTTCGGTTATGATTTTTTTTTTGCAGCATGAAACCCCACCACTCATTAGCCAAGCAAATGCCTCGGCAGCCAAACTTGGTAAAGCTCAGAAATGTGTCTGCAATGTTTGGGGATCCAGACTTCTAGGGATTCTGGGCATGAAAGGAATCCTAATTTCTGGGCCTCTTTGTATGCAGAGTTGACAATACTTAGAGTGAAATCTGGCTGAAGCTGTAGGGCAACATCTGGCAGCTGTTCAAGGGCCATGTTGTTAAACCAGAGAAATAAAAATGGGAAAATATGAACAAAGGACACAAACAAGAAAATATATATGAAGTCACAGTAAATGAGAATGAAGCTTTGTGGCTTGTAGAGATGAGCGAGTTCTTTTTACAGGCACAGAATATGTAGGTCAAGGAGTCAATTTGATATTTAAAAAAACAAAACAAAACAGGTTTTTGCCTTCAGTCTCGTGTATAAGCCCACGGTCACTTCCTCATTTCCCCAGTCCATTTGCAGCACAAGGGCAAGGCATTCTAGGCCTTGTAAACAGGGTTAGGAGGTGAGCTTTATCCTAAAGCAAGAGGAAGCCATGGATGGTGGTGCCTGGATGCCACTCCATCAGTCCTGTGTCTTTAAAACATCCCTCTGACCAGAGACTGAGGTTGTGCATGTGTAAAAAGAGCTTAAACGTATAGCAAGGTCACTAATGAGCATTAAATAATATCATCCATGTAAAAAGCCTAGTCTATCTCCTATTTGGAACCTTGACCCACAACTTATCAGTTTTAAATTTGTAAGCATTTACATCTTTGCTTCTTTAATTCACTCCTTGGCAAGACTGCAGTTTCGTGAGAACAGGGAACAGATCCAACTTAGCAGACACTGAAATCCCTGTGCCTTGCATGAAAAGGAAATTAATAAATAGCACCTGAATAAATGTATGGATGGATGGATGGATGGATGGATGGATGGATGGATGGATGGATAAATGGATACATGTGAACTCCTAGAAAATACTCTTGCTGGGAGACTGTCTTTCACTGCACGCATTCCAGATTGTGACCTTATGTGCATGTAACCATCTGGATCCTGCACTTGACCTTAGCCCCATAAAGGCAGCCCCAGCGCTGTTCTTGCAGACTCATCGCTACTGTCTCACCATCTTGCCATCTCCCATGCACAGCCCTTGAATACATATAGTTTGTAGAATAAATTAATGTAGTCAGTCCCATCATAATAGCAGAGACACAAAGAGTCTTTGGAATGGTTCTTTGACATATGTCAGTCTCCTCCTCTAGCATGTAAGCTCCCTGAGGGTGCGATCCCTGTGTCTTCACCCTGACCCCACCCCTCCAGTGTCACGCAGAGTGCCTAGAGCACAGCACATAACCGATACATGGTGCTGATGGATGGCACAGTCCCCAAACCATGTGTAAGTAACGTGCTCAATTAATTCCATCTTGAGGAAGAGTTTTGAAAAGAATGGAAGTTACACTGTCAGTTTAATTTGTGTTGTATTTTATTTATTTCGGAGAAAAAGTCTGAAAAATCTGGAGGTTTAAAAACATGTTATTCCTTTTGAATCCATGCTTTAGCAAATCTCAGGAGGCCCTTCCTTCTCCCTCGGTATTAAATAAGGCCAGGGATATTAGCAGGATGGGGCTGAACTGGCATGAATTATTCAGAGCAGCAGGAGAAGCAGCTGCTCATCCTGCCGGTCCCTAATTTCAAAGGGTGGAGAATTGGAGGGCAGTGGTGACAACGCCAGTGGGGGAAGAAAAGATAAATTGTTGACCTAAACCTCATAAGCTACAACATCTGCAGCACTGCTTATCATTTGGTGGAGGAGCCCACAGCACCCTCAGTAGGTGCCAAGGGCAAGGCCAGGAGGAAGCTTATGACTGGATGGGCAAGGGATGGGAAGAGAGGTATGTTTGTTCTAGAAGGCAAGAGGGCAAACTTCAATTGAGGAATAATACAGCTGGAAAAACTATCTTCCTGTCTAGAAAAGAACTCGAGAGAAATGTGAAATGTAGCAATGGGCATAAAGGAAAAATATTTGCAAATTAAAATATGTAATATTGCCAAAATTTAAAATAAAAAATAAAATAATAAAATAAAATAAAATAAAATAAACCTACCATTCAACTGAAGAGATTCCCCGCCTTCTGGGTAACTTCTACCTCTTTGACCCAGAGGCTATTTCCGAATTTTTTTAATTTCTTGGAGTCCAGGGGGGTGGCATGTAGGAAAATACTATGTGAGAGAAGAAGTGGTCAGGAAATTGTGGTTGTGAATCCATACTGGAATCACAACATCCCAGAATTTTAGAACTAAGAAGCACTTGAGAGGTCCTACTATGTCGTCCTGACTTGCAGGGTTTGAGGCATGCCCAATTTTCTTCTGGGCTGAAATTGCTTTTAGATGATGGATGTTTTGATGGGTGGGGAGTGATCTTGAGTCTATAAAGTTTTATTGAAATTCACCCTGAAGACTTTCAGACCACATCAGCTGCTTCCTAATGTTGAAAATTAAGAGCAGATAAACTGAGTGAGTCCTGGGAAGAGAGCCTCCTTGCAAGATGATGCTTTTTGGTGGATGGGTGGTGGTCAGTATAGGCACCATCTGAGGTTAAGAGACTAGGTGATGCCCATCTAGCCTTTCTTAAGAGAAATGTAGAACAAAAATAGGGACTGGAAGGCATGGATCCTGCTGTGTTTGTTGAAGGGAACTTAAAGAACACACACACACACACACACACACACACACACACACATCAGCACACATATATTCTCATGGAGAGGCCTTAGATTTTTCTCCTTACAGCAGTGGTTCTCAGGCAAAAATGATTTTCCCCCCAGGGACATTTGGCAATGTCTGAAGACATTTTTGATTGTTGTAGCTGTGTGGGGAGAAATGACATTTGCATCTTGTGGGTAAAGGGTTGGGATGTTGCTAAACGGCCTATAATGCACAGGACTATTATCTAGCCCCCAATGTCAATAGGAGAGAAGGTGAGAGACAGAGGTAGAATAATAGAGAAGTTCTCTCCCTAAAAATAATAAAAGCTGTCATTGCACCAGGTAATTGATTATTTATAACCTTAAGATTAATTCTAGAAACATCCCCAAGAGGTCATTATTAGTATTTGCTTAAGGGAAAGGAAAGCGTAGAGAGGTTAAGTAAATTATCCAATGTCACTTGACTCTTAAGGAGGGAAGAGGGGACAGCAAACCAGCTTGGTTGCATTCATTCAGCTGGTCCCCCCATTCCCCTGGAAGAAGGTGCTCTCTTTGCAGAGAAAAGCACTTTGATAGAACAGATGAATATTAAGAGAGAGACCCAGGTAAAGTTATGAGAGAGAAGAACCAATGGGGAAAAAATGATTTACACAGAACAGGAAAATAGTAACACTTTCTCTGAAAATATGTTAAAAGATTTTTTTTCTACCTCTAGTATGGCTGAAGCAAGGAGACAATATGGAAACTACTTTGAATTTCAAAGCGAATTTACACAGGAGGTAGTCAGGGACCAGCTTTGTGAGCTGTGACTGCCACCTCCTCCATCTGTGTAAAAAGAGGATGAGTGGCTGGGATGACAGAGCTGGAGAGGAGATGGAGACTGGGGGAGAATAGGAGGGGCTCTGTGCACCTCCCCACTGCAGTGGGGAAAGCATGGGAGTACCCTTCCTCCCTGCAGTCCTAGCAAAAGACAGAGGAGGGGGCACATGTCGTGTTTTCCTGAGCTTAGGGACAAGGGTGTCATAACTATACCTGAGAACTCTAAAAGGCAAATGTTGGTGCACAGCTAGCCACTTGGCCTGCCAGAGAGGGGGTGATGACTTTCAATCCCTGAGGTTGTCATAATGAAGGATGCACAACTGTTCCGTGGTCAACATGGACACCATCCAGAGAAAGAGAAGGGCCTTGAGTTCTGTTCTCTTATATCCTGACCAAAAGGGCTATCTGGATGGATGTTAAGGCATCCTCAGCAGGAAGGTCGGATGTTCCAAGGCTGAGGGAGGTGTCCCAAGCTGACCACGGGTACCTACACCCTCCCCCTGCTAGAGGAAGAGGCAGCTACACACCACCGAGCAGCCAGAGAGGGGAGTGCAGCTCTAGGTCTGCTGGCGGGACCTCCGGGGTGACTCCTGGACCCCTTTCCCACTCCCCACCATGGGCTTGGAGGAAAAGAAATGCCAGGCAGAGGCACAAGGGAGAAGCAGTGCCTGCAGGGTTGCATCCAAATATGGAACAATGACCCAAACCCCTCAGCACGTTAAGCCACTGTACCAGCCAGAGAAGCACAGGTGTGGCTCCCCGGGGGACTGACCCCGAGCCCCGCTTCTTCCCAGCCAGTCCAAACCTGGCCTGGGCTACGGGAATAGGCATCTTAACTCTGAAAAGAGTTCGCAGTATTTCTCTTCTTATCTTCAAAATCATTACTTTGTATGAAATTTATTAATTGCCAAACCAAAATCGTTGGTTACATGGCGGTGCAGTGATTAGTCATTTAAAACAAGTAATTATCAGGTCATTAGACCACTGATTCTTAGACCGATAATCCCCAAACTTGATGTGCATTGGGGGTACCGGGTGAAAACACAGATTTCTGGGTCTCACCCCACCCCTGACTTGCCGATTTACTTGGTCTGCGTGGGGCTGGATAATTTGCATTTCTGATGATTTCGGGCATGCAGGGGTGCTGACCCAGGGACCACTTCTTGAGAAGCGCTATGAGATGATGCGTTTGCCTAGGTCGCGCTGAGGTCGCATGGATTCCAGAGGTGACGGCTTCCGCAGCATTACGTACCACATGTGTTCGTCTTTTTCATCTGGCCTTAAAAAAATAGAAACAAATCATGATTATAGAGAAAAAGCATTATTTTTGGAAGGAAATGTGTTGTCTGAAACAAGTAGGTAAGGACTCATGATTAGTTGCTGAATTATTTTTTTATCCGCAGGAAAAGCTATGTTCAGTAGAATTTCTGGCTAAAAAAAAAAAATCATACCTCTATCTCAACATGTGAACTCACCCAAAAACTCGCTAAAATTCTCAGTGCTCCGCCTGTTAAGACTAAGAAAGCAAAAATCCACTTTCTTTTGGAGGAGGGTTAGTCCTTCTTAACAGTTGCTATACGAACTTGTCTTACAGCAGAGTCATAAAAATTTTTCTTTAAGGGTCGGATAGTAAATATTCTAGGCTCATGGTCCACACTGTTGCAGCATGAGAACAGACACAGGCAAGACATAGACAAATGAGCACACCGTGTTCCAATAAAACTTTATTTACAAAAACGCCCAGTGGGCCAGGTCCAACCTGTTGGCTGTAGTTGCGGATCACTACTGCAGAGTGAGAGTCTCCCACCTGGCATACGTGATGCCCGAACCTGGTACCCAAACCCGAGTAGTCATGTGAGGTGCTTTGGAAAATCCCCACGCCCAGAAATTTAAACCTCCCTCAGTGCCCACCAACAGCTCTGTTTGTACCAACTGGCTTCCTCTGGATTGCCAGAGAGACCCACTCACCATTGGCCCTGCCTCTCCCCCTGGAGTGCCCAGCAGACGGGTGCCCAATGGGAGAAGCAGCAAATGACCAGCCCCAACCAGAGTCCCTGCCCTCCTGAGTCCCAGGCTGGGGCTGATTTGCCAAAGCACTGGTAAGGTGACCAGAGCATCTTAATAGACAAACAAATCCTCCCCAATGAGGATCGCATGGGCTCTCAGCGCATGGGCTCTCAGCGCAGGGCTCCTCAAAAGGTAATGCGACCACACATCACCAAGGGACCATGATTCATGTGGGACCTGGGTCAGTCATTTTAAGCGGGGCCCACAATTTTGCATTTTAAATAAGCTTCAAAATGTCACCGACGCTACTATTTGCAGACCTTGCTTTGAGCGCTGATGTCTTCAGTTTGCTCTGGAGGGTGACTGCCATGATCCTGACAGGCCCTCTGATGACCACATCCCACAAAGACATCTGGGAATGCCACAGCCCAGAGTATTACAAACACACCCACCAACGATGGTAAAAATCCTCAATGGGTTGGGCTTTTTTCTTTCTTTCTTTCCTGAGTGGGGTACCAAGCAAAGACAGGCAAAACGATTTATTTATGTAGACAACGTGTTTTATGATTTGTAAACAGTCAACAATGATTTATGAGGTAGCATTAGATAAAATGGCATTTTCCTATATCTTATTGTAGTGCTCTGGCCTGTGTGTGTCTCTGATTTTGCTGAAAATCCATAATTAGAAGACATTTATGCCAATACTACAAGATGAGGTCGTCCTTCCTTCTTTGTTTCCTATGGAGAAGGTCTCAGTTCTTAACGAGTCTCCATGATTCTCTCACAAAGTCTGCAGTGTTGTTGCAGGAAGAAAATTGACATTGTAGTTATATGTGTTTTCTATGCCATGTAACAAATTACCACATAATTAGTGGCTTCAAATAACAATAATTTATCTTCTCACAGTTTCTGGGTCACATTAGTTCAGGCACAACTTAGCTGAACCCTCTGCACCAAAGGCTTGTCACGTTGCAATCCAGGTATCAGCCAAGGCTTTGGCCTCGGTAGAAGCTTGATCACGGGTTGATCCACTTCCAAGCTCCCTTGGGTCATTAGCAGGAGCCACCACATCATGGCTGCAGGAAAACAGGTCCCCATTCATTTCCTTGCTGGCTTCAGCCGAGGGCCAACCTCGGATCTGCATTTCCTAGGGGCCATCCACAATTCCTTGCCATGTAGGCTTTCTCAACTACTGCTCGCTTGATCGTCAGCAAAGAGAATCATTTGTTCCAGGCTGATAGCATAGAGTCTGATACGATGTATTCTAATCAAGGAGGCATATAGTAAAATCCAGTCAAAGGAGTGATACTGCATCACCTTTACCATAATGTATTCGTTAGAAACAAGTCACCAGTTTCACCTATATTCAAGGGGAGAGACTTGCACAAAGGTGTGATTCTAGAAAGAAAGGATTATTGAGGGTCTTCCTAGAGTCCGTCTGTCACCGTGGTTAAAAGGCTTTTGGCTTTCATACATCTGGGAAATGGAAGAAACTCAACCAGAGAGAGAGAGAGAGAGAGAGAGAGAGAGAGAGAGAGAGAATATACAAAAAATCTCACCTATTCGAACATTCCAGAATAGGTCATTTCAAGAGCTGCCTCCAACAATGAATTTTTTTTGTAGCACATGTGGCAAGAGGTCTTTTTAAAACTGCAGGTGCCCCCAAGAATTCGTCCCTTCCTTCATAGTTGACACCACGGTCCTGGGAGTTTGCATAATTGAATGTATCATGATTGAAACCTTGAAGGGCCTTACCTGTGATTTGTTAAGACACCCTCATTGCTGACTCTCATTTTTTAATTTGGAGGCTAAAGATATTCCAAAGCATTATTTTTTTTTTATGGCCTTTATAGGATGCTCATTTGAGAGCAATTTCTATTGCTTCTGGATTTTTCTTTATTTCTAAAAATTATATTGTGAACACACGCGATTAATTCACAGTGCCTTTATATTGATTGGGAGTAAGCTGAAAAAGCATCCAAGTTCCTAGACACTGAGGCCATAAAATGAAATACAAATCAATCAGTGATTTAGGCAACGCATTAGCTCGGGAGGCATTAGACCAGGTGAGTCACAGAGAGTTAAGGATGAACTGAGGGTCTGGAATCCACAGGAAGTTTCTTAGGTGGTTAGATTCGCAGTGGGATGTAACCTAATTTCTTTGACAAGTGACTAATTGGCAGATAAAACAAGGTGGAACGTGCCTGGTTAAAGACCAGTACCTGCCTGCCACCGCCCTCCACTTGCATCAGCAGTTCTGCCAATAATTACTCCTTTGACCTCTGGCACCGAGCAGTGTTTTTGCCGCATCGATTTTAAGTGTTAACCTAACCTGACTGTTTTTTATTTTCTTATTCACTTTTACGTCTTCCAACTTTAGTCATTTAAAATGTCTGAGGTCTGAAAATGCCCGCCTTATTCCCTTTTGCTGAGCCTGTTTCCTTAGACATGACACATATTTCAGAAATAATCAATCTTCTGTTTCCTTGGATCTGGCCGAAGACGGCTGCGACACTGTCACTGTCGTGGAAGGGAGGCGTATTCAGGGGTGGAAAGCAAACGACTCTCTCTTCAGGGAACTTGTGAACTGGTCCCCAACTTTGCTGTGAATGATGATGCGACTTCTGCCTCTCACTGCCTCAGTTTCCTCTATAAGGAATGACTGGGTCAAGCGTGCCTACCTCACGGTACCATTGAATGGAAACCGAATACACTTTTGTGCATTGCAGGCCTATAAAATTCTGGAAGGGAGCATAAACGGCCATGATTCACCTACCTGGAGGAAAGGCATGTATTGCAGAAGGAGAGGGATTGTCGCACAGCCCCCCACCGACTTTCCCGGGCCATTTCTAATAAAATTCAAGGAGAGAAACAAAATCATCTATTCTGGGAATCATGCACCATTCTTTATAGACTTTTTTTTTTTTAATGGAGTTTGTCTCTAATTTCAGAGACCTAGTTCTGGTCGCTAAATTCCATGCATAAGTTCCCAACTGATTTTATACAAACCCCAGGAGGCCCCAATCTAATCAAATACCCATCAGAGTTGAAATTATGAGGACGTGGAAGTGTGTGGAGAAGCACGCCCTCTGCCAGCTTGTGCCCTCTGCCTCCTCTTAATCATTGCCTTCCAGGGAGAGACGTCAGGGAAGATTGCTTCCAGAAGGCATGGCGTCCTTTCTTATCAATACCATTCAATATCACGTTCTCCAGGAAGTCCCCCGATTTGCTTTCCTCGCAGACGTGAGCATCTCCACTTAATTCGATCCTGGGGACATACACTGAGAACGGAGACAATTTATGAGGAAGGAAGAACGTGAAGATTTATTGGTGTGAAAAATAAAGCAAGTCCAGATGTGACTCCCTTTCTGAGGCACGCCGTAAATACGGCTGATTTGTTTCATTTATGGTAAAGGAGGATGTCGGGGCCTACAGCAGAGTTCTTGTTCTCAGGTACGTCACTGAAGGCTTTTCTCCTATTTCAGGGGAGAGAGCTACAGCCAGAATTTAGCTGAGTTTGAATATTACAGTTTCTCCAGTGCCCCGGCTGGTTTTCTAAATCACTGCTTCCTCACAAGCCAATCATTGATCACCCTTGCCTCTTACAAAGTTCGCGACTATTTCCTGCCTTTGCCATTTTGAAGGCCAATATTTAAGATAAAGGGGTGGATGACTTTTATTAATGTTATTTCTTAAAATATTGAAAGCAACACTTCAAAAAAAAATTCCTGCTTCTTTTAGTTACTGCTGCATTGAAAAGAATGTTGTTGCCCACCCTGGGTTGTCCAAGGCCTCCTGAAAAACATCTTTATATGTGTGTGAGGTGTGTGTGAGGTGTGTCTGTGTGTGTGTGAGGTGTGTGTGTGTTCAAATCTTTCTTTGGATTCCGTCGTGATGGTATCAGAGCAAGATGTGCTAATTGGGACATAATGCAACTTGTCAGTCTTCTTCGTGATGCTGTCATCCTTTTTAAGCCATCAGTGGGTACATATCTTAAAGAGCATGACATAGCCGTCTCCAATTAGCTGATGAAAAATGACATCCGTGCCATAGGGGTCTGGGCGGGATATGACTGCTGCCTGGGCTGGCCCCACTCCTTAGCTTTCCCACAGCAGCGAAGCTCAGACCTTACTGGAAACTAGATGTGAGGAACCAGCAGCCACTGTTTCCCCAGCCACTTCCCATCATTCATTTTCCTTTGCTTCTAAGTGAAAAGAAGATGCTTAATTCCAGTGCATCAGAGCAAAAAAAAAAAAAAAAGATATAAAATGTGAAAAATAAAAATGTCTGTCCCCAGAGTGTTTGTTTTTTTCATCAAGGTATCGCTGTTGATTCAGTTAGGTCATGGTACTTCAAAGCCAGCCTCGCAAAAAAAAGGTGGGATGTAGCCTTCTGAAAGTGGAAGTGGTGTGAAACCCTCATGTTCTGTATTTTGTAAAAGAAATAAAAATGGAAGTTACTATATTTATGTTGATATCAGATTTACCTGAGTCAACATCATTTCTACTAAAAAGAGCTATGAAGAGATAGAAAACGAAGAAAACTGATGCTACAACCAGAAGTGATCATTTTCACCCAAAGGAAAGAACCCAGTGCCGGGCTCTGAGAGATCACCTGACATGACCACTGTGTGGCATGACCGCTGTGTGAAACCAGGCTGGGGACAGAAGGGGACCAGACAAGCTTCCCTTGCACTTAAGTTCTAGGTCCCAGCCTGAATTGCAAAAAAAAAAAAAAGAATATAAGGGCATTTTCTGGCCCTTCCCCACTTACATATCTGTTTAGACACAGCAGTTCCCAGAAGCAGCAGAGCAGAAGGGGGCAGGGGGACACAAGAGGCACCAGGGCCCAGAGGAGAGCGAGTTGGTAACAGGAAGCCGTAGTTTCAACTTTCTGGTGTTGGTAATTTTCTTTCTCTTTAGTTTCAAGAACTTCATTCATTCAGGTAAGTAGAGACTTAAGTGTTGCGTGTAGAGGAAGATGTCACACGTAAAGAAAGGTAATCATTTTCCCCATCTTCTCCACCCAGTTAGGAGAGCAGGAAGAGGAGTTGGTGTGACCTTAGGGGGTCAAGGCCATTTGGGCTGTCCCACAGAAGTCCTTCAAGCTAGGGGTTTTCAGCAATAAGGGTCACATTTGGTTTTCCAGCTGCCGAATGTCTCATCTCACAGTTGGTCAGAATGTGAGCAGGAGAGAGGGTTGCTGTTTTTGTGCCCCAGAAAGAACAAGGAACGGTAAAGCAATAAACACAGGTTAAAATGAACCCATTCCGGTAAGGCGAATCTGTTCGGATAAGTATATTTGATTAACGTGACTGGCACATTTGCTAATTCAAGCTGGACATCTGGAACAGCATCTTGACCAAGAAACTGTTGTTGAAGGACATGAGGGAGGAAATCTATGTAAAATTCACCAGGAACCCTGCGGAAGGCATTTTTCTAAAGGAGGGTATATGTGCAGTCATTCTTCTCTGTGTGCCAGTTAAAAAGGAGTAATTTGTTAGATCTAGACATTTTACATACACCATAACACTTGTAGTATTGAGTAGGGATTTTTTTTAATTTTAAATATCTCAGAAGCTTGAAAAACGGAGGTGATCGGGGTCTCTTGGCCACTTGGAGAGCTCGTGGGGACCTTATTAGGTGGCCACTGAGCTCGGTCCAGGACTGCCCCTCTCACTTTGGCGAGGTCTCAGCTCATTCAAATACGAGTACAGAGGAAAACAAGCTGAGTGTCGTCCAAGAAAAATCATCTACATCAACTCTGGAAAGGAGAAAAACAACCCTGAAGTATCATAAAGACTATACCTCCGGAAATTACCGGTGCGGGAACCAGCAGACACTTGCCTGAATGTGTTTATTGTCCTCAATAAAATGCAGAGAGACAGTCTCTGAAACAAAGCTGAAAGCCACGAGGTTAAAAGTGGCACTGAGTGGTCCATTCTCCTGAGCAGAGATGGATGAGATCAGGAGCGGTCCAAGGAAATTAAAAATGGAGAAGCGAAATCACAGTCCACACAGGAGACACTGGGGAGCGGGATTCCCTCTGGAGCAGAAACGTCCCTGGTGTCAAGGATAAAAGTGAAAAGTTTCCTAAGAACGTAGAAAAAAGAGCCGCTAACATGTTAGAAATCAATTTAGAGACACGAAACGAAGCTGTGAGAGATCTGTGCCCAGCGTCCCAAGAGAAAAAAAACGAAACGAAACGATGGAACAGTGGAAAACTGTTCCATCCACTTAAAATGACAGCAACAACAGTAATCTCTCTGATTTTAGCAAAATATAAAAAAGAATGCTGAGAATGTGCTCTAATTATTGTGGAAAGACAAGTGACCAATGAGATATGTCTCCCAACCTCAAAAACAAACAGTTGAGAGGGCAAGAAAATGCTGAAATGGATAATTCTAGTTCTAAATGCTTCGTGCACCCATCCATCCATCCATCCATTCATTCATTCCTTTAACACAGACTGTTGAAGTGTTTTCTGTGTGGCGAGAGTTAGACACCGGGAATGCAGTGACAAAGAAGCAGGTGTGGCCTTCAGGTCATCGGGTGACAGTCTGCTTTGTACAAACGCAGGAATAATACAAAAAGAGAGAACAGCGCAATGACATGAGGGAGGTTCTGGGGATAAAACCCTGAAGAAAACCCCCTGACTTCCCATCGCGTTGGTGGAAACTGCCTCTCTGGAGTGTGTCTCTGCTGTTAGGTAAAATATTCAAAAGTGGACGCGAAATCTATGTGAACAACCATTAAAAAAAACTCACCCGAAAATGGTTATTTATGTCTGTTTTGAACATGGCTCAATAAATTGCTCCCTTCTGGGTGACAGTCCCAGAACATTGTGGACACTTCCTTGACACGCCTTCTCCCTGGGCTCCCCTCCCAGCTTTGCAGGAAGAGTAAAGAGAGGATGTCACAAGCTCGGCCACATCTGTCTGCGTCTTCTGCCTCTGGTGACCCACCCACAGGAAAGGGGTGGCTCGTGCCTCCTCCAGGCTCGTCAGATGGGGACCTACTTGGGGTCTATTTGGTCCCTTCTTTTGCTTCTAGCATGCGTCCTCACTTTACCAAAAATATTCATCAGAACAGAGCCTTCTTTCCCTGCCGTTGACTAAAATAAAATGATTGCAGAGTCACAAAATCTGCACACGGACTTGGCCCGCCTGGACCCATCACCGGTGAGATGTGTCGCGTCATGGTTCCCGCTGTGACACTTTCTCTCGCAGCAGACGGCTACGAATCGCATCCCTACGGAAACAGAGTCGGCTTGGCACTGAGTCTGGCCCTGCTTTCCTCCACGTGGCACCTTTCGGAAGGCGAACATGGAACTTCGGCTGAGCTCCCTCGGGGCCCTCCTCAGATGTGTGGACGCGTTCGAGGGAGGATGCAGCTCGATTCCAGTCGCGGAGATGTAGGAAGCGACTGTTTTAAGTGAGATGTCACCAGAAAGGCTTCTCGGCGTTCCTGCCTCGGGAACCATGAGTCGCACACGTCCCCTCCTGCTTCGTGGCATCCCTGGCGGTCAGGGGACCACGAGCTGTGTGCCGCAATCTTCTTCCAAGCTGTGGAATGTTCTAGTTTCTGGGTCCGGATTACGTTTGATTCTAGTTCCTTAAGGGAGGACGTTTTGAAAAGAGTCCTCTCGGTTCCGGGACGGTGATTTTCAGAGCTGTCTTCATCTCTCATTAAGTCGTTCCGTGCCTTGTCTCAGAGCACAGTGTGACTGAAGCATTAATTAGCCTTCAGAGATCCACAGACGTGTTTCTCTCGGCAAAGATCTGACATTTGGGGACTGTCAGTCACTTGGAGTTCGACTGAATAAAAAGTGCCTATTACACGCACCTCCGGGGAGTGTATGAAGACTGGAGGTTGGGGGCTGGGGTGGGGGTTGGAAGGGTGACAGGGAGTCGGTTTAACTTATTTCTATATCAGTCAACACGGGGTAAATGACGTTTGGAATTAGGGAGCATAAAAGCATGATTACGTGGCTGCTTCATCCTTCTACCTCCCGCATTGTGCCTGAAATCTGCCCGTGGCGTGTCACCTGTACGATTCTCGGTTCGGTGCCGAGCCAGCGTGGAGAGAGCGCTCCGTGGCTTCACTGTCGCTGTCAGTAACAAGCTGGTGGTCCAGCATGGAACAAACCAGGGCCTGGCGCCTTCCTCCTGGCTCGAAGTGGCATCGAGAAAATAGCCAAGAACAGAGAACTGCAGGGAAGAAAGTGTCAAGGACGCGAGCTGCCAGAGGCCCTCAGTGCCAGGGCACCGCACGGAGCCGTGAAGCCTCCACCAATCTCACCTTCTGAATACCGCAGCATCTTAAACAAATTCCCAGGCAGAAGTATAACATCGTGACGCAGTCTGAAGTTCGCTTTTAGCGAATCAAATCGATGTTTTTAACAAAAGCTTCGCCACACGATGTAAATGTGCTTCGCATGAGACGATTGCCTTTAGGTATGGGAAGCCTGGCACCGCGACCCTTGCCTTGTCACCTCTGCCTGTCCCAGGGACAGATCTCGCGAATTCCAGCTGGTAGCTCTTCTTTATCAGCACGAAGCGTTTGGCTGAGCTCAGGGTCTACACACTCTGAATGTACAGCGCCCGGAAAACCGACCTAATATTTCTGGTGCATCTCCCATGGGTAAATGGCCTCGGAGACATGTTGTGTGCACGTCTTCATTCATTGGCCTCTTTCGCACTTTCACATGCAAATTCTTCTTTGTGTGTTCCTTTGCCTGGACTTATTATGGTTTTCGCGACCTTAATAAGCTTAAAAGGAAAACTGGGGCAAGTACCACTTTTACTTGGTGGTTCCAGACCAATCCTCGGAATAGGTCGTGTTCAAATGCATTAACTGGCCGACGTGGCAGCTTCATGCGTTTCACCAGGAGGTTTTCTGTTTGGAAGTCACGGCCAGAATCGTTTGTAGAAGCTGCAGAGGAGAGAACGGTAGGGATACACCGACGGTAGCACAAGGCAATGCGACCTACTGCTTGCAGATCTCCGTTTCTGTCAATAGCCCACGTTCTTGTGTGAGGCCAACTTCAGCGACCAGACGTTGGGGAAAAGGATTTTGACTGCAGCAGACGAGAGGAAAAGTCACCCTCCAATACGGAGTCCCTGTAATAGATACGCCAGCACCGCACATTTCTTTAAAAGCATGTGTGTTTGAAGGCTCGGCTTGAAAAGAGTTTCAGCCTCATACCTTTTAAGACGGCTTTTTGAGATCCACTTTTAAATTCCTCGAATAGCTACGTGTAGCTCAGCCCAGACAGTTTAAGGTGTTTCTACCCATCACTGCGACGTGACCCCCATCACGCACCGACCTGAACCATTCTAGGGTGCTTATCCCTGTTTATTGCGAACGCTTTTTGTTTACCTCACATCTTATCTACCAGAATTCAGTCTTCATAAGGTCATGTGTTAAAAGGACAGAAATCCAATTCTACTGACTTAATTGGCTGATTCATTCACGTAACTGGAATGCCGAGGGTAGGTTTTGCTTCAGGTAGGGTTAGATCCAGAAGCTCAGGTCAGACCAGTGTCAACTTCTGTCTCTCTGTCGCAGACCCGCTTTGTCGTGGTTGACGTAACGCCCAGACAGCCTTTCTGCATGTGGGATAAGAAGGTCGTTTACCCCCCCAGGCTTACATTCTACCAGCTCATCAACCAGAGAGATAGTGCCCTCCTCTTAGGGCCTGTCTCAGGTAGGACGGCCATTGGCTCGGCATGGGCCATCATCCCCTCCGTGAACCAAACACTGAGCTGAGAAATGGGCGGCTCTAAATAGTTCTACTGGATGCATGTAGAGTGAAAATGGAACTAAAGTCATCTTCGGAGGGAAAGAACAGTTCTTTCCTAGAAAAAAAGAAGAATGGATTTGGGACAAAGACACGTCCATTACAGAGCGGCAGGATGCCTGACCATCATCCCACCTCAGACTGTACGCCTCATCCCTTCCCTGCAGGATCTACCCCGTGACAACACACGTGTTAAATTAGTGTCAAAGAAGTAGACTTGAGATGTCACAGGGGAGTGGGCTCTGACGTCACGACTGGCTGTCGGGTTTGACTCTGCCATGTACTTGCTGAGAGACTCTGGGCAGAATTACTGCGCGGAATTCCATTTTTTTCTAATGTAAATTGAGGATAATAATATTGGCATTTCTAAGAAAACCAGCAGAGAAAATATATTGAAGTCCATAGTCCAGGTTTTTCTGTTTTCCAAGAAAATGGTTAGGAGCACACCCTCCACTAAGATGTTAGTCCATTAGTATTAGAATCATCATTTAAATTTAATTTTTTAACGTTTGCTACTTTATTATTAAAACCTAATTATTCATGTGATTAAATAATACAATTTAATATCTATTGATTTAGGTTCAGGTGTTTAAAATAATTTTAACGCAACATTCGTGTTTTTATTACATGAAATTTAAAAGTAGTATTTAAAGAAATTTCATGCTTGATCTATTTTCTTATAAAAAATATCTGCCCCTTTAATGTCAGGAATGAATTGATAGTTTTGTCACTTGATGTACGTATATAAAGAAGGGAGAAAAACAATTATATTTTACGCCTCGAGACAAATAATATTTTACTCTGCTCATTTTATTTACTCCTGACTCAAGAGAACTTAGAAGTAATATTATGGTAGAGTTATCACTGATACATATAATATTAAAAAAGAATAAATATTAAATCTGTTGCCTCCCTTCTCTTTTCTTTATGTCTCCCATATTTCCCCAGAGCTGTTGACTCTGATATATTTTGCTATTACAATAAACCTCCCCCGCCCCCCGGTTATGGGGCTCAGCAGGCTGATCTAAGGTCGCTACCTGTTGACAACGTTTTTGTTATTTGAGGAGCTAGAATAGACCGTCCACAAATAATATTCTTCAACAGCTGCCTTGATATTAAATTTCATCATGCATAGTGTTTGCTTTGATACGCTGGCGGAAAATGAGCTTACAGCATGCCATTCCACTTATGGACTGCCATAAATAAATAGATTAATTAATTAATTAATTAATTAATGGATAAATAAATAAATAGATGATAGATAGATAATTCCTGTGTTACCCCATCAAAAATAATTCAGGTAGAATTAAATAAACAAAGGCTGTGACCAGAGAACACCAAATTCCAAGCCTATGGAA
Source organism: Cynopterus sphinx (assembly GCA_030015415.1). Taxonomy (NCBI): domain Eukaryota; kingdom Metazoa; phylum Chordata; class Mammalia; order Chiroptera; family Pteropodidae; genus Cynopterus; species Cynopterus sphinx. The sequence goes on from CM057389.1 coordinate 91,646,043, forward strand.
GAACCAAGGATAAAAAAGACAAAAAAAAAAAACCACTGTATTTTGGAAAAGGCTAACATGTCTGTCTCTTGTAAGAAGCAACACCTGCCAAGTGAGATATGCAAACAGGAGGCAAGAGCCAAACCACTACTGTCACGGCCCTGTTTCTGTCATCACCCGCAGAGGTGGACATTAGCCCAAAGCAATAACACTACCTTTACGCTCTGTGTCTTTGTTTTGTTTTTTTAGAGATGCTGCTGGCTGTTTTTCTTTAAAATTAATTAATTAATTATAAATATAGTTGACATGCAATATCATATTAGCTTCAGGTTACGGTGGAATGACTGGACATCTCTATACCTTACAACGCGATCATCTCAATTATTCTAGTGACCCTGTGTCATCACACACACGCGTTTCAGTATTACTGACTCTATTCCCTGTGCTGGACTTTACACCCCTGTGACTTATTTTAACATCAATGCAAGTCTGTACCTTTTAATCCTTTCCACCTTTCATAGCCCTCAGCTACCCCTAAGCTTTATGTTTCATCTTAAAAGCAACGTACAGGCATAACCTTAAATATATATGTTTTTTGTCAATTGTACCTCAGTAAAGCTGCGAAAAATTAACTTACAAATTGTATTTATACTATAGAATAAATGCACTTTCCTCAACATAAAATACCATGTGAAAATATTTATTTGATTTATTCCCACCGAACTGACTTTTCCACCAAATATTTAAGTAAAAATTCATGCCACAGCTAGATTTGTGTGTCTATCGCCTGAATATCTGTTTTTACAGCACTATTCTAGAAACACCAAGAGAGCTGGAACCATGATTCAATTCTTTATGGCTAAGTCCCAGGGCCGAGGCCATACCTGACACAGAGTAAATGCTTGATAAATGTTTGTCGAGTGAATGAAAGAATTAAGTAATTAATACGCCATGTTTACAGTTTGGCGTCCCATGTTCTCGGCACCCAGCCCCCAGAGGATGTGCGCTTGCATTTGAAAAGCTCTGCTCCATCGGATGCAAATTGAAGCCAAGATTCAGAATTCACCGAGGCAAATTAATGAAACCATTTCTCCCTCACTCCTGTGACTTTATTAGGTGAATTATGGGTGCAGTGATTTCATGGATCAAATGACCACATCTGCTGGGTCCACAGACTCGGGACTCGGCAATTACCCCGTTAATGTGATGAATGGAGGCAGTGAGAGTGACATCAGCGTGCTCGTGGGCTCTCCTGTTTCTGCAAGACCAGAACCACATCAGGTCTGGGGAAGGAACGTTCTTCTGCAGGAAGGGTGCACTGGAGGACCCCTCGTTCCTCTTGACTGCCTCCATATGTCTTCCTCCCTCTCGTTCCTCCCCGCCCCCCTGTTTCTGGAGTCCATCTGTATTTTTGCACATCTTCCTTTCTGGTCACACGTCACAGATGTTGTCAGTCGGAATTATCTCTGACTTGTCGAGCTTTGGAAAGTCGAGCCAGCGCTGCTATTAGAACAAAGCACTGAGTAGGGAGTGAGCAAGATGACCCGCGGTCACAGTCGGACGGAAAGAATGACCGATTTCAGACATTCTTGGACCTCAGAAATGCTCACTTGTCATGGGAAAGTTCGCCTCAAAGAAATTCAAAGCCAACACAAAATAAAATGGCAGCTAAGGGGGGTTGGCTCCCTTCGATTAAGCACATCTAGGAGCTTAGAGGTTGACAATGTTAACCCGGAGGGAGGGTGGGAGGCTGTCATCCTCTGCACTGAAGACAGGACAGGGAGGCGGGGGACAATGAAGCCTCTCGCTCTATATCACAGGTGAACCTGTGACAGCTAAACCCTCGCAAGAACAAGGGCGCAATGCAGAACAGCCTGGCTCGAAGACGAGAGGCACATCCTAGTCGGTGTGGCCAGGAGAAAATGGGCGGGAACCGCACTGGGAACCAGATCCAATCACCTGGAAAGGACGACGTGAAGTTCTGCCACCTCCACCCTCTTGGTTGGGTTTTAATATCTCCTAACGCCATAGCCGGCCTCTTATTATACTAGAACAGCCTGTTACTGAAATAATGTGATTGGAAGCCCTCAGCTAGAAGCCCCCCTTTTAAATACCCCATCGACACTGCTGGTCTGTCAGCCTGGATGAAATCTCACCAGTGGACTGAAACTTATTTTCACTTTAAATCTCTCTTTCCAGTGCACAAATGTCCCACAAGGGCAGCACATAATTCTTTAATTGCTGTGTCCTGATTTTAAAGCAGCCCTTTGGGGTGATATCTGTATTCTAAGAATCCCAACTTACTTATATAAGTGCCTCAAGTAGGTTTTTATCATCTCCGTTGGTAGGAAGGTAAAGAGATGCACGGATAGGAGGCGACGGAGCTTGGATGTTAGCTCTGGTCCCCAGCTTTTCCATTACAAACTGGGTTGTGCCATGTAAGGGAATTTAGATGTGAGTGACCCAATAGCATCTTCAGAAAATGGGATGCAATAGCAAGAAGGTGGAAACAAAAACGTGCTCCCTGACAAGAGTTAAAGCAGCAGTCACAGGGGCGACTTGAAGATCTCGAAGGCCAAAGTGCAATGAGGGACCGACTGGTTACATCTCAATTTGCCAAAGAAAGTCCAACTGTAAGGTTTGGTGACGGCAGGAGGAGTAACTGCACTTTATCGAATTGAATGTCGCATCAGCAAAGCTCTCTCTCATTTCGAGGAATTTAATTTCCAGAAGTTAGTGTTCCATTCAGGAGGGGTGCCTGGAAAACACCCCTGAAGAAAGAGGAGACAGAAGAGGAGGAGGACATCACATCAGCCCATAAAAAATGTGCGTTACGTGCAAGCGTGAGGTGAAGGGCGACGTGACTGCGAGGTGACCGAGGGTGAAGTGAAGTGTGGTGTCACCCGTGGGGCAGTGTTAGCCGTGAACGGAGTGGCCGAGAGGCCTGGGCACAGCTGGGGAGAGCTCAGCGCCTCGGATGCAGACCCTGGGGAAGAGAGACGAGGTGATCCACAGGGACTGGGCTGTGGTGGTCCAGAGCTGGACCCTCGAGGCGAAGGTAGACACGCTGGGCCAGGAGAGTGGGCCGGATGTCCCTGGGGAGAACTAGTCACAGTTAGGAGCAGGTGCAGTTTAAGAAGTGAAGAGGGGAGATGCATGTCACGCTCTAGAAGGACAGGAACTCTGGACCGGTGGCCGTTTCCTCTGACTTGGAAATGCTCTGACTTCAAATGAAAACTCAGGTTTTCCTGGTTGTGCACCTTCGCCACAGCCATCGGCAGGGTGTAGAGTGATTCTGTTTTCCACAATCACGATTAAGAGGCGTTTTCCCCTGCAACGGCTGCCCGATGCCCTCGCTCACTTTCCCCTGTGTTCACTGCCACCTCCTCCTGGCTTTTTTCCGTGAACAGCCTCGAACATCTTCCATTCTCTTTCTCTCTCCAAAGGCCCAATTTGGCTTCTCAGCAGCCTCTTCTTCTGGGAGGTGACGTTCCCTCTCAGAGCTGAAACTCGGGCTGCACTTGACCCTTCTGGGGGCAGCGCTGAGCACCAGGCCAGCATCGCAGGCAGTGTAAGGAGCAGCCCACTTCCTCAGGCCTGCTTGCTGGGGAGGAGGCAGGCTATGGCCAGGGCTTCATCATTCCGTGAGCAGGATGTCCATGGCTTCTTCTTGGGCTCTTGAAAGGTCCAGCTGCAAAGGAAGCAAAGGCACAAATAGAGGCCCCCAAGAAAAGATGTCATCGTTGGTCTCTATTTTGTTCTCTTCCTCTGCTGGAGGATTTCCCCCTTTCCCTTCACTCTTCCTCTAAAATTTGCCCTGAAATTGAACTTGATGGACCATAGACAGTTAGTGACTTATCATTCTCTGGCATCAGAGCATTTTTCCTGTCTGAAGTGTGTCTTTAGAAGTCCTATTTTAATGTCCGCAGACACCCCACAGATAGTCGGAGAAAAAAGAAAACCTGCTAATGCCCAGTTAGACAATCCTGTGAGCGCGATCAAAGGAGTTCAAAGGCAAGCTGGCGTCTGTAGGTGAGGAGCAGGGGAAGCGATGCAGACCAAAGCCTGTTCTTCTCAATCAATGGAAGACACCGGCTTCGAGGATCAGGGGCGGGGAGGAAGAAACCAGGGAATAAGGAGATCAACTCACGATTGTGCTAGAAAAACTAACATCTGGAAGAGAAGCTATTAGCGGGCAATTTAGGGATTCTCAGTCTGAGTAAGACCGAAACTGGAGAGCCAGTATGGAGATCCCCCCTCCTTTCTTCCCACTGAAGTGTGTGACGACACATGGAGTCCACTTTTGGATCCGGGGACTTCGGAAAGAGCCCATTAGCAGGTAAGGGATTTTGAGCTTTTCCCAGGAAAATTACAGAAAGAACTAGATCGAAATGGGGGAGACAGAGCAGGCAAACTCCACCTGCACTTCTGCACCAACTCGAAGAAATAACCTTCAGGATGAAAGTGTTGAGGACCGTGGTGAAGTGAAACCAACCCCATCAACATCACCTAACTTGGGGGAGAAAGGGCTGGGCGAACATCAGGGCACATTCTTGAGCTTCCTTTGAATTGAAGGAAGTGGAAGGGCACATCAACGTCGGGGTGATACCTGGTGCCCACAGCATAATACGGAGGAAGTCAGAGTCTAAGAGACTCCAGTTCTCCACCACTCTCTGTCCCCACACCATTTGCTCCCCTCCCCTACCAACCCCTTGATGGGCAAACTAAATCCCTCAGCCTCCTGATTTGGGCCACGGCCCTGTGACTGAGTTTGGCCCACGGCCCTGTGACTGTGTTTGGCCCACAGACTAAGGCAGTAGTGCTAACGCGCAGTTCTGGGGGCAGACCTTACGAGGCCTCGTGCACGTCCTGTTGCCTCTCCCACCTCTGGCTTTGCCAGGGGCAGGACACTCCCAGAACATCCTTCTGGTCCTGGCACGTGGAGCCAACCTCCTCAGCTGGACCGCGGCCTACAACACAGATTCGAAAGCTAAGTGAGCGTTTTTCGCCGCCCGCTGCTGAGAAGGTGGGGTTGTTGGATGGACAGCAATCGGTGGCTGAGGCCACACAGGGGGGCTTCTCCGTAAGCCTGCAGGATGCAGAACCAGAAGCCTCAGTGGCCTGGGCTTGTTCTCTGATCACGCCAAAGAGATGACCAAAGATTTTGAAAATGGGGTAAATTCACCAAAACCAGAGAAATTGGGCCAAGAGATGAAGCAAGGTGTTGAGAATGAATTTCTTTCTCATTGTTTTGAATGGACAAGAGGCTGCTCATGCGAATGAATGTCTCAGCTAGCCTAAGATTCTTTTTCCTGGACTCATTTATTTGACATCGCTTCAGCAGATGTGTTTCGGTGCACCTACTACATACCCAGCAGCGGGAAGTGCTCAGAGAAAATGCTCAGTGCCAAGCAGATGTGGCTCTGGACGTCAAGAGGGTTGGTCCCATCAGCCTGGGAGGCAGACGCTGGGTGTTTCACTTTTGTTCCAGTCGCTGTAAACAGAGAACTATGGGCTCAGGTACAGCCAGTGATGTCACACGAGAATTGTCTAGAGAAACAAAACATTATGCTTCAGTGAGGGCAACATAGTTCACAACTGACCCCCAAATTGGAAGATCATAATGTTTTCTTCCTTACCAGAAATAAAAAACAGCAAAACAAAACATTTAATATGTACTGCTGCCCCCCATGAGGAATGCATGAAAAAATTTAAGATTAGCATTAAGACCACCCAAATTAAGACCACCTAAACCATTTAATTACTAAATATATTAAAATTAAAAATGAAAAATTCACTTATTTCTAAAAATACAAAAAAATGAAAAATTAGAAAACATATCCAGAGTAGATCTTTTTTAAAAATATAAAATTGAATATAAATAATTTTATACCAGGGTTTGACAAACTATGGCCTGTGATACAAACCCTGTCCACTCCCTGTTTTTGTAAATAAAGCTTTATTGACACAAAGCCACGCCCATGTCCATCACTGCTTTTGCATTATAACTCCTGAGTTGAATAGTTATAATGGAGACCGTCATGTGACCTGCAAAGTCAGGAACATATGACCTGCTACACAGAAAAGTCTGCTGACCCTTACTCTATATTAGTGAATTGGAAACTCTTAGTTAAAGGGATGATAATTTCCGAAAGTAATAAATTTCCAAAATTTATCCAAGGAAAAATATATAGTAAAGAGCCAAAAGGAAAGCAACGGGAGATAAATGATACGTCTCTGGAACGAAGGCTTTGTGACCGACTTTCTCAAATCCCCAAGGTTTACAATCTGCTCTAGGGCAGAGCGAAAGAATAAAACATTTCTAATTAACTTTATGATGTGTAACTTTGAAATCAAAATTAATAAGACTTTATATGAAAGCACACAAGATATTAAACTCATGTGTTAATATTAACACAAAGAATATTAGCCAGTTCAGCTCATCACTATAGAAGAAACATTCTGAGAAGTCTCTGTTGTAATATCTCATAAACTGATTGATTGATTGATTGATTGATTGATTGATATGCCTAAAAAGACACATTAATATGTGAGGAAGCTTCTTTTATAACTTCAGAGATGCCATCAACGGGTAAGAAAATGTGAGGAGTTTCTGCCAGGAAAATCATAGAAAGAACTAGAATTAAAGAAGGGGTGTTGCTAACTATGGTAAGCGAGAGTCACCTTTGTTCCCATTACAGTGATCCTTAGGAAGGAAGGAAGGGTTGAGGGACGGTGAGGGAAGAATGGAGGGAAATAATATAATTAAATCTACTGGTAAATAGAAGACATGGGTAAAATTTAATCTCATTTTCATTATAAAAATAAGAATAAATAGAGACTTTCTTAACAAGACAAATGAACAATATTAGACTCAACGTTGAAACATTTGGGCATTATTGCATAATATGAAGCAAGGCGAGGGAACTTCCATGAGGTTGTTCTGGAAGTTCCAGCCAAGACAATAAAATGTGGCAAAAAAAAAGACTTCCAGATGCACTGGCTGCCGCTTTTGCTATGAGTGATAAACTGGTTTCCTCTCTGACCCACGAGTCTCATATCTTCTGAGAGCAAACTGTCTTCCAAAGTGACCGCACCATTGTGCATTCCGCCAGCAGTGAATGAGGGTTTTCAGTGCGCCCCATCCTTGCCAGAATGCGTGTGGTCAGGGATCTGGGTGCGGGCCATTCTATTGGGCGTGCAGTGGTGTCCCGTTGCTGCTTTAATTTGCATTTCCCTGGTGGCATGTGATGGGGAGTATCTTTTCATAGGCCTGCTTACCATGTGTATATCTGCTTTGGTGAGGCATCTCTCAAGGCCTTTGGCCCGTTTGGTAACCAGGTCGTTTGTGTTCTTACTGTTGCCGTTTGGTTCCTTTATCAGACGTGTCTCTTGCAAATGGTTTCTCCCAGCTTGTGCTCTGGCTTTTTATTCTCTTGCCCATGTCTTTCTCAGAGTAGAGATTTTTAATTTCAGTGAAGTCCAGCTTATCAATTCTTTCATCCAGAACTATGTCTTTGATGCCTAATCCAAGGTCACCTAGAGTTTATTCTGTTATCTTCTAGGAGTTTTATAGTTTTGTGTTTTCCACTTAGGTCTGTGGTTCATTTTGAGTCAGTTTTGTGGTGGATGTAAGGTCTGTGTCTAGATTGAATTTCTTGCATGTGGATGTCCAGTTGTTCCCAACCTTACAATTTAAAAAAATAAAAGAAAATTTAACAGAAAAAAAAAGGAAAATAAAAAACACATACTCTCCTGGGGATGGGGAGCATGGCATTGGGAATGCAGTTAGCAGTAAGGTAATAGCTAAATGGAGAGCCAGAGGAGAGGAAAAGCAATGAGGGGGATAGTTTTATAAACTATATAAATGTCTAACCAATGTCTTGTATACTTGAAACTAATAATAAATTAAAATTTTTTAAAAACCACATACCCACATAAATACCTTTTAGATTTTATCTAGATTTTACATGTTGCCCTAAGAACTTTCTCTCTCTCTCTCTCTCTCTCTCTCTCTCTCTCTCTCTCTCTCTCTCTCTCTCTCTCCCTCTCTCTCTCCCCACCCATCTCATCAATAAGCATCACACATAAACTAATAGGTACAGTCCTTCACAACTTCACCTTCATCACTTTCTCCAGAAACAAGACGATCTTCTCTTTTGTGCTTAACATTTCCATTCATTTTTAAAAATTTTTACTATGTGTATTTATATCCACAAACATCATCCAGTTTGGTTGTGTGAGTTGGCACAATGTATGTAATAGCATCCCCACAAAGTATTGTAGTTTTCCTTCTGGCGCACACCACTGTGCTGCTAAGAGCCCCCAGGTCGATGCACGTTGATCTGATTCATTCATTTTGGCCACAGGAAAGTATGCTATGAATAGACTGCAGTCTGTTTCTCCACCCTCTCTTCCAGGGGCAGTGAAGCTGTTTCCACAAACACTAGTGCCATTTTCTGAATGGAGACCATTGTGCTCAGACACAGCACGGACATCAAGTAATAGTAAGAAAATGTCTCCCTTGCACTTTACAGGCAAAGAATGACAAGGTCGTTCGGACGGACAGCGGGGGTTACCTACGACTTCGCGGTTTTTCCACAACAAAGTAAATTTACCTCCTAGTTATTATCTCCCTTGGAAGTTAATAAAAGGTCAATTACACTATAACAGAGTAATTGATGGAGGCAGGCAGTGCTCGAACTTTTTTTTTTTTTTAATGTTAAATTGGGTCCGTTTCTTTGTGAGATTCAAAATCCCACTGAAGCCAGTTTTCATCCGTTCTCCCTGGTGTCCTTGTACCTACAGGAAAAGGGAGACGATTTCTTCCAGCCCCAGACATGAGATTCCTGAGAAATAATAGGCAAATGTTGGAATGTTCTGAGTTTTTCACGTAGGATGAATATTACCAATTAATTTAAAGCAGCAGCTCCTAACCGGGAGGCAGTTTTGTTCTCCCTGGAGACGGTTTTGTTCTCCCTGGTGGTGGCTGGAGACACTCTGGGTCATCAGGACTGGAGTGGTGGGGAGGATGCCTCTCACGTCCAGTGGGTAAAAGCCAGGGATGCTGCTCAGCATCCCGTGCTGTGTAGGACACCCCCCGCCCATGAAAGGGAATCGGCCCACCCCAAATGCCAATAATGCAGAGGTTGAGAGATTCTGATTTAAAGAAGCAGAAACCAAAATCACACAGTCCGGAGGGGACCTGCTGGGCTAAGGCCTGACTTGACACTGAATATGGTGGAGGAAATACATCATCACAAGGCAGAGGGAATGTTCTTTATGTCACCTTCCCGCCCCCACCCGGCAGTTTTAACTCCTCTAGTACCGCCTTGTTATATAACGTCCCAGCTTCCTTTGAAAGCTCCACCAGCTCCAAGCTGATGCATCCTTGGAAGGTGACGCACAGTCAGCTTCCTTCAGATGCACACGTAGCACACTTTACCTTTCCCAATTTATTTTTTCCCTTAAGGTTGTCCCCTCTAGCTGACGTCCAGGCAGCAGCAACAGCTGGCTGGTCCTACACAAGAGACCTTCTGCCCCGCAGTGAGGGCTCAAGGTGCCCTGACCAGAGTCGGGAGCCAGTTTGTTCAAGTCTGGCTTAGTTTGATTGAATCCAAGTTTCTGAGATGGCACCAGAACCGGTGGCATTCGTTGTAACCCCAGACACACAGACTACCTTACAAAGGGGCAATTGTAAGGCAGAGTCTGAATGGTTTGGACGGGATTGGTGATGCCCTCACCTTGGGGAACATTATTTTAGGCAAAAGGAATCGCATCAACAGGATCCCTGAGATGGCAGCAAATCTCAAGTATTAGGGAAGCAAAAGAACTGGGAAGCAAGGGTGGATGGCAAGGGTCACCCCTCGGGGAGGTGGGGTCCCAGGGGAGAGCAGGCTGCGATTCTGCGCGGTCCATCAGTCCATAGCTGGGATTCGGGTCTCCTTTTTTCTCTCCACGTTACTTTGTCAGTCTAGACAATCTTTTTTATTTTTAAACTCTTTTCCAAGTGACCCAGTTTCCGTCTCTTTGACCATGGTTATTGTTCTTCTCCTTTCTTCATCATGTGGAGGACTAAATATCTAAACTTTAACAGGGCCTGACAATTGGAGATATATTGAAAGAATTTATCCCCAGCCCTTACCCATCAGAATTCCATTAAAATAGCCAAAAATTAAGTAGCTTTCCCACCCAGTTTCATAGAGATATAACTGACATACGGCACTTCGCCAGTGTAGGATGTATGGTGTAATGATTTGACTTACACGTTCTATGGAAAAGTTACTGCAACAATTTAGGCAGCATCCATAATTTCACGTAATACATAAAAATTTTTTTCTTGTGATGAGAACCCTTAGGATTTATTATCTTAACCACTTTCAAACATACCGTGCCCCAGCATTAACTGCGGTCACCCCAAATCTGACCTCTTTTTCTGAGTTTGGCTTTTCTTTGTGAGTGGGGGAATGATGTAATCTGACTTTGTGTTTTTTTGTTTGTTTGTTTTGGTTTTTTTGACTGATGGCTGCATGCTGAAGCTATAACAGACTGTCAAAGGCAGGGCGGGAAGCAGACAGGCCAGCCCTGGGGACATGAGGGTTGATGCAACAAGGCAGGTCGCAGTAGAGATGCAGAGAAGCGGTGGAGGAGACAGGACACATTTTGGAATTTGGGATGATGACACTAGCAATTCGGGGAGGAGGACGGGGGGCAGAAGAAGAGGGCAGCATCCAGGATGATCACAGGGTTCCTCATTTGATCAACTCAGTCTGTGCTAACTGAGAAGGGAGGCTCAAAAGAAAACAGATGTGGTTCAGTCTCGAACATGCTTGAGAATGACACCTCCTAAGTATCTTCATGAATTTGCTGCGAAGGCAGTTGAATACGAACGTCTGGAAGTCGGCAGAGAGCTCGGGACTTGACATAGCACCGTGGGAATTGTCAGAGGGGTTGGAAAATTCTCGAGGCCCAGAATAGAATTTCTAAAACAAGAACTTGAAACCCTTCAGACGCATGAGGCTCTTTCCAACAGCAGCAGCAACAAGGCAACGGGGCTGTCTCTTGTCACAGAGGGAAAAAAGCCCTTTTCTCACCTTCAGTCAGTTCCCTCCAGCGAGAACCAAAGCAGGAGCCTCTTCTGTGCGGGGAGATGCTGCCAGTGCAGAATTCCGACGGTGCCGGGCTTTCGGTGAGACTTCACGTGTTGTTGTGAATGGAGCCCTAAAATTTTACCACCTTCCATAACATTTATTGTTTTTCTGGGTTTCCGACTCCGAGAAGAAGGTGCTAGTGCTCTATCATAGACTCCTTGAAGGATGTCAGTGTCAGAGACACAGAGCATCTTAAACACACGAGCCGAGGGACATGGGTCCCGAGAGGAAAGAAGAGGCTTAGACAGAAAGAAGCGCGAACCATTCTTCCCTCTGACTATTTTTATCAGTTGGCGAGTGCACTCTTTCCCATCCTTATTGCATTTTTCTATTCAGCTCCAACAAGCTTTGCAGACCACATAGTTACAACACATTCTGGCAACACATGCCATTCCTCCTTTTACCGTACAACTTCAGACTTTATTTCTCGCTCATTGTATTCCAGCAGGGATTGAGATTTTTATAACCATTTTCTCATGTGCTGGGCACTTTATAAATTTATGACTTTTATTGCAAATCAATAAATTTTATCCACTTATTTTATTCGGCAGGGGACATACCTTACTGAATAAACTATGCTTTTACCATCAGCTTTTCAATCCAGGGGAAATTTTCAATTAAAAAAACCAAAAATCCCTTACTATAAGGCAGGAATGAAGAACTAGAGGTGGGATTAGGGCGTGAAATAGGAAAAGTCACGAGCCCAACAAGACTTGACTTGTTTTTCCTTCGTAATGCATTGAATCTTACAGATCAGCAAGATTCTTTCTTTAAAAAATTGAAATGATTGGTTTAGGATGGTGGTTTTCAACCACCGGGGATGGTTTTTTTCCTTCTTCCCTCCTTCCAGGGGACATTGGCAATGTCTGTAAACATTTTGGTTGTCCCAAGCGGGGAGAGGTTTCTGCTGGCATCTAGTGGGTAGAGCCGGGGATGGTGCTGAACATCCTGCAATGCACAGGGCGGGCCCCCAGTGGGGAAGTGTCCGGCCCCAAATGTCACTCGTGCTGACAGTGAGAAACCCAGGTTCAGGACACGGGCCTCATGATTTGCCCCTGCTCACACCCTCCAAAGGAGGTTTTAAATTTTTTTGCTTTTAAAAATTTGGGGGAAAAAAATTATACGTTTTCAAATTTAAAACAAATGACTATAGATGCCTTTCATATAGTTGCAGAATGGCTAACCGTATTACCTAATTCTTGGGGAATATAAATAACCTAGTGAAACTGATTTATCTAAATGCCAGGAAATGGTTAAAATTGAGCTCCCTAAATATAGCTTATGAACAGGCTGGGGACTCAAGTTTCTCTGGTCAAACTGGTCTTATGCATCACACACTGGGGTGAAATTGTTAATGAGGAATCTATTTAACATTGATTTCTTCATAAACAAATGATTGGCCCATGAACCAGCCAAGAGCTTTGTTAGCTTAACAAAAGAAATTGAAAAGGGTCGATAACACTCACTGTTTTAAAAAATGGCAAATCTCTCGGTTTCATTTAATTAGGCCAAGTATCTGCATATCGCTTTAGGACAACTACCTACCACTTATGCCTCAGGATCACACGTGTTATTTTATGTTTTATTTATTTTATGAATGCCTAGCTTCTTATGTTAATGTTCGGAAGTGAAGAGTCTGCCTAGCAGACCTTAGAAAATTAAACTCTTCAAACTTTCTTATATAAGAGGGAGAATTTAAGTGCCTGAAGGAGTTAGCGTGCACATCAGCGTTACCCAACATCGGTGCTAAGAGAAATGGTGAGGTCTGCAGAGTATTGGAAAGGAGTCTTCAACATAAATGCATCATAAACCACCACTTAATAGTCACAATAAATTGATCACCGCCAGCATTATTGAGCAATGGTTTTGTTCGAGAGCCTTAAAGCCTGCCAATCACTTAACCTTCATAACATCCCCAGGAGGCTGACCCTAGTCTGTGCCCATCTCAAAGACAAGGAACACGAGAGAAGTTCAAAACTTACTCCAGGTCTCACAGCTGCTGAGATGCAGAACTGCATCTGGCTCAAGCCTGTGTTGTTCACCCACCTGCAGTGTTGCAATGAGTAAATAGACCCATTTGAAAAGCATTGCTGAGCGTAGAGCGCTCTGTCACAGCGACCTTTCTCAAAGCACCGAAAAAGAAGAGTCCGTGCAAAGTTTTAACTTTACAAAGACTGAGAGCCGTGGCAATAAATCTTTTCTCCTCGAATTTATGTGTGCTTCTCAATTATTCATGCCGCGTGTTGTGTTGGAGATGGCTGATGAGCTCCTCAGTGCATACAAGCACATTCAGTCACTTCATCATGGATCGCGAAACAGCACACAGGCTATTCCACCCTTGTCTCTAGCTTTAACATTCAACTTCAATTAACACCATCTCCAGACACATTATTGCAACTATTAAAAAATAAGTAATTGTGTTTTTGCAGGGCTGTGTCATTTAATGGAACCAGGATACGTGTCTCCTTCACAGACTAATTAGTTCCTCAGCCTCTCTTCCGTGTGATGACAGTATTAGGACCCCAAATAGAACATATTTATCAGCATGGTGAGCTCTGAAGTCTGGGGGAGTGTACGATGCATGGTGGTCCTTAGGAGCTGGAACTCGGAAGTAGAAGGAAATGCAATGGATTTATTCGCCAGTATTAGAATTTCTCGTAATATAGTGCTATGAGGTCACTCAACAACATATGTTTAGTAAGAACCAGTGAGACCCACTCCATTTACTATCTAGGCATCTATTTCATCTTCAAACTGTGTTAACTTTTGATTATTCTCACATGGAGCTGAAACCTGACTCGCCTAACTGTTTACTCTTTGGCTATAAGCTAGAGAGAAGCTACCTGATGAAACTGGATTTAAATAATTTACTCATTTCAGCTGGCACCAAGGGACTAAGAGGCAAACATTCCCTTCCAAGCCCTGTCCAATCACAGATGCTTGAGCAAAGAGAGTGATCTTTGATTTAAACCACCAAGTTTTGGGGTAGTTTATACAGCAATACCTAACACAAACAATTAAATTAACATGATTTTTTTATTATTCATTTAGTCACCCATTCAGCTTTTAGTTATCAAGCACCTACTAAATGTCAGGAATGTTCTAATTACTGGGTATTTAGCTATGAGGAAGAAAAATCTTTCTCTTGGGGATTACAGTGTAGTGAGGAGACAAAAAATATGGAGAGAGATTATAAAGTATAAATGCTGACCATGAATACTGGAAAGAAAATAGAGGTTGACGGAGGTAGGGAGAGGTACTTTTTCCTATGGGGTTATTTGGGACAGAGAACTGGGTGACCTCAAGGGGCAAATCAAGATCATATCTGGGGCCAGAGTGTCCTTGGCAGAAGGGAAGCAAGTGCAGATGTCCTGAAGCAGGATGCATGTGACATCCCAGGGCCAAAGTCACTGCAGGGCAGTGGCAGAGGGAGAATGGTGAGAGACTGGATCAGAATGGACGCTAGAGGCCAAGTTACCAAGGGCCTTCAGGAGCCTGCATTGCCTTGTGCATGACATGGGGAGCCATTGGGGGGCTGATGAATGAAGGACTGACCTGTAGACTTACTGCGACTTACTGTAGAAGGACAACTGAACAGGACCAAGGGTAGACTCAGGAAGACCCCTTAGGAGGTCACTGCCAAGAGAGGAGGGGAGAGTGGATGCTGGCAAGTGAGGCTGTAAGAAGTAATCAGATTTCTATCATCGTGACGTCGGGGTCTTTTGGTTCGTATTTCTTTTTGTCTCTCCTTACTAAATAAGTAAGGTTAGGATTCAAACCTAGATTTCCCAACTTCTATTACATTTTACTAGACAAATAGAGAATACTGCTTTTCTGAGGCAAAATTCATGTTTAGTGCATTATCAATATTTAGGAAAATGCACAAAATGAACATGAAATAATCTATAATCTGGTTACCCTGAAATATCAGTATGGGCATTTTGGCATGGCCTTGCACTGTCTTTTTACAATTTTTATGTATTCTGGAATATGTTATAAATACTGCTTAACAAGCAACATTTTCACTTACAATGTGTCAATTATTTTTTCATGAGTTTGGAATTATTCTGTAATATGATTATGAGTAGCTGCGTGGTCTCATTGTACTGTTATTCATTTAACTAATACTCCTTGTTAGATATTTGATTTTTTTTTGTGTTTCCTACCATAAGTAATCTAAAATGAGCACATATATAAAAAAAATTCTCACATAAGTAATTCTATCTTTGAAGATAAATTCCTAGAAATAAAATTTCTGGATCAAAGAATACACAAAGGTTTATTTTAGAAAAAACACTAATATCACTCTCTAAAATAGTTATAATATTGAATCCCTACCATCAAGAGTTGAAAGGTGTCTCGTTCCCTGTAATTACAGCAACACTGAATATGACATTCATCTCTGCCAACGGGAGAGGAAAAACTGGTTCATCGCACCATTATTTATAACGGCAAAAATCAAACGAGCCAAACACTCTACATATTGGACAACAGGAAATTAAGCCTATTAACTGCGGAACATTCAAGGGATATAATGTCATTCTGATACGTTTGGAAGAGATGCTCTCTTGAGTATCATCTCATTTCACAGTCATGTCTGTTAAGATCTGAAGAAGCGTTTCTCAAAGTACAGGGGACATATGCCACCGGTGGACCCGAGATGGCTTCAGGTGGCACAAGGACACAGTGTTATATATAAGGTTACATCAAAGAGAGAAAATTGACCTCCTTTTTTAAATTTTCTTTCAATTGATGCGGTGATAATCTTAACTTTTCTAATGTCAAGTAATCTCTCTCTTGATCAAAAAGAAAAGGCTTATTAATAATTATTTAATTTTGAACAATAAGAAAACAGTGAAAAGCAGCAAAGCACTTTATTACCTGCTGGGCATTGTTACCTTATTGGCACGTTTTTGTTTTCACAGCCGCATCAAATAACGTGCAGGAAAGTAGCATCGCTGTTTTATTTCATTGTGAATTTTTGTGTGATCACATTCTACGTATAGCAGATGCTGCTTCTAATTAATTTCTAATAACTATATTTAGACTTAAGAAAAAAGAATTGATGAAAAGAGCATCAGTTGAATAACAGTACCTGGTTGTATGAAAGATCAAGCGGGTGAGAGTCAAAAAAATGAAGTTTGAGGACCACTGTTTTCGAACGGCACATCCCAACCTTTCATCTGCTGTATGTTTACCTAAAGATCTTGTTAAAATACAAATTCTGACCTGGCAGGTCTGGAGTGGGCCAAACGTCTGCATTTTTTTAACACTTTTTTAAATTTTTATTTATTTATTTATTTAGTTAGTTAGTTAGTTAGTTATTTTAATTAGTTTCAAGTATACAGTACTTTGGTTAGACATCTATATTGTTCATAAAATGACCACCCCAGTTGCTCCCTCCCTCTCATGACCCTCCATCTAGCCATCATATTAATGCTGACTGCATTCCCTTTGCTGTGCTCCCCATCCCTGTGACCATCTATCAACTACTAATTTGTACTTCTGTAACCCTTCACCCCATTCTTCCACCTCCCAGCCCCCTGCCCTCTGTCCATCACCAAATTGTCCACTATGTTTGTGAGTCTGTTTTTGATTAGTTCATCCTTTTTGTTCCCTAGATTGCGCATACAAGTGAAATCATATAGTATTTATCTTTCTCTGTCTGACTTATTTCACTCAGCATAAGAACTTCCAGGCTCATCCATCTCATTGCAAACAAAATTGAAGGTATCGCACTACCTAATTTCAAACTATACTGTAAGGCTACAGTACTCGAAAAGCATGTTACTGGCATAAAAACAGATATATTGATCAATGGACCAGAATAGAGAGCCCAGGAATAAATCCACGCCTATACACTCGCTTTATATATGGCAAAGCAGGTAAGAGTATACAGTGGGATAAAGACAATCTCTTCAGTAAATGGTGTTGGGAAAATTGAATAGATACATGCAAAAGAAAGAAAGAAAGAAAGAAAGAAAGAAAGAAAGAAAGAAAGAAAGAAAGAAAGAAAGAAAGAAAGAAAGAAAGAAAGAAAGAAAGAAAGAAAGGAAAGAGAGAGAGAAGGAAGGAAGGAAGGAAGGAAGGAAGGAAGGAAGGAAGGAAGGAAGAAAGAAAGAAAGAAAGAAAGAAAGAAAGAAAGAAAGAAAGAAAGAAAGAAAGAAAGAAAGAAAGAAAGAAAGAAAGAAAGAAAGAAAGAAAAGAGAGAGAGAGAAGGAAGGAAGGAAAGAAGGAAGGAAGGAAGGAAGGAAGGAAGGAAGGAAGGAAGGAAGGAAGGAAGGAAGGAAGGAAAGAAAAAAAAGAAAAAAAGAAAGAAGGAAAGAAAGAAAAAAGGAAGGAAAGAAAGACACTGGAGCACCTTCTTACACCTTCTTATACAAGAACAGACTCAAAGTGGATTAAAGTCTTAAGTATAAGACCCGAAACCATAAAACCACTAGAAGAAAACCTAGGCAGTAAACTCTCTGATGTTACTAACAGGAATTTCTTTTCAGATGTGTCTCCTCGGGCAAGGGAAATAAAGGAAAAGAAAAAATAAACAAATGACATGGCGTCTGCCTTTTTAACTAGCCCCCAGGTGTGCCGCTGGTCTCAGTTCTGAAGGAGCGAGGTGCCAAGGGCAGTCACCTCCTCGCCCAAAGCCACTTAGTAGGTAAACACAGTCAGGGGAGGGGAGCTGAGCCCTGGTTACTTGCCACATTCACTGCATGTAAGGCTAACGCATTTGATAATGTCGACACCAAATATTTATCAAAAATGTATCTGAAGATGCTCCTGGGACTCCGATCTTTTCCCACCGGTGCAGAATCAGAAAAATTGTAAAACCACTTTTTTTGAAGACACAGATCCTCCAAACAATATCATCTGCATCAGCTCCAAACAGTGATTTCCCTGCCGTTGAATGAGACAGATTTCCTCCAGACAGAACCTGCGACAAACTACTTGAGCGGATGCAGTAAAATCTGACTCACCCCTCCCCTTTTGAAGGGATCAGCTAGGACAGCCACTCTTTAATTACTTCTTAATCGAATCTCTGAATTCCTGACTCACCTTTTTGAATCAAATGCCTGCAGACTGTAATAAAAACTCCCATCCCTCTGTCAGACAATCAGACCCGTTCACCGCATCGGCACCAAACTTGTCAGCTACAACCAGGTGACAGAGGCTGACATCACACCGCTCACTATGGCAAAAAAAAAAATTCAAGCAGTTATTTATGTTCCACAGCTGCCACATCTCCTTCATAAAAGATTCATCCACGCCATGGCATCCTTTATCCAGCTGCCATCAAGGAAACAGTGGAGACACATTCCAGTCGTCTGAACGCAATCGCTGCGCGTAGAACCCGTCAACGCACCTACCGTTCACTTGGAGTGGAGATGGGGCAAGGGCCCTGTGCTTCTGCCAATGGTTTCAAACATGCGCCTTCTGTGGCATCCCTGGCGTGGGCATTCTCCCTCCTGCTGTCTAGGGCGTTTTTGTTTTTGTTTTTTCCTGACTTGTCATTATGAAAACTGACTCTGCTCTCAAATTGGAATAACTACTGACTCCAACAGAAGTCAAGAATTATTACCAGTGTGCGTTCACTCAGGTCCAAGCTTCTCTCTCGCAAGCTCGGAGCAGCCTGTCCAGCAACATCAAGTCATCAGCATCTACCTAGGAGTCTTCTAAAGGGTGAACAAGTCAGCTGATACGTGTGCAAAAGTCCGTGTACAACTCGTTATTCGCACAGAATGTGCACTCAGAGTAACATGAATTCTCCCCATGGCCCCCAGGCTTGGGACATGTGTGTAGAATGTGCTGGTTTTGCAGAAGAATTTAAATTAATAGCTGAGAACTTACCGTGACTCATCGCCCATTCTCATAAATCTGTTCTGTTTACTCACGGTGTCCCAGCGAGAGACACTCTGGAAGCTTCTAACATGGAAACCCACAAATTCAGCACCATTTGACAATTCTGAGAGTCAATTAAAAATAAAACCAGGACTGTCACTTACCAGAGTGTCTTCGTGTTTTGGCAATGTTTGGAAATTACCCATAAAATATATTTTGGAGTTAAAATCCCCATTTCTTCCAAAAGCAAGTTCTTTTGACACATAAAACGATGCCCTGACAAGTTGCTGATGAAGGTTTCCTGCAGCCCCCGCTGTATGAGCAGTGCGGCTGGTAGGAAATGAGAATGTTTTCTGATACCTTATGGAGCCCAAGCTGCAAAACTAATATTTCTGTGTTCCGTGCTTTCTATTTTCTTCTGTTGTACGTGATATCGGAGGCACGGCAGCAAGGATTTGATGGGAAAGGGGTATTTAAAACACAGACGAAATGGCTCGCTTCTCTAGCACGCCAGTTCATTTCTGAGAGTCTGTCAGCCACAGGCCTCAGCCCTCATCTTTGGGTTCACAGTTTTGCTCACACCTCCTAAAAGAAAGCTAATATATCTGTACACAGCATATTAGATTCTGAAAATGACATGTGGTTGGACCATAATACTCAGTCATGCTACTTCCCTGGAATGCAGGCTGCCTGCCTTCAAGGACCCTGTCCGGGTTTTTTGGTTTTTTATAATTTTTTTTCCGTGCTTATATCTGGCATTTTTCACATTGTATCTACTTAAAAAATATTCATTGAGTAACTAAATGAAGGGTGGCACATACCACCTCTCCCACTGTGAAACCTTCTCAGCCTGTTGAAAAAGCTTCCTAGCCGTGTGATGGGTCACTGACTGCGGAGAAAACGTTTTCCCTCTTCAGCTGGTGTTCAAGGTTTGCGCATTTTAGGTGAGCAATTACTACAGCCACCACGGGCCAGGTGCTACTCCATGGCAACTACATTATAGCAATCAAGTCAGGCTGGGTTCCGGTTTGGGAAATAATTAATCCTGGGATTTGTCCAGGAAGCTAAGACTTTGAGACCGTGGGCTCCAAAGACAGCCTGGGTGGGCTTGGACCGTAGCTCTGCAGCAGCGTAGCGGGGAGATATGACTCAACATCTTCGTCTGTTGGGTTTTTTCATCTGTAAAATGAGGTTAATAACAGCAGAGCTTTCGTGAAGATTCGCTGCGTCTAGGGAACTCAGAGCACTGTACCAGGGACACAGTGGGCGTTGGCCATTGTCCTCCCCCATAGGGAAACATTTCTTTCCCCACGTTTGTGGAGTTCTTTCATTCTCTCGCACATCCACACTTTCTAAACCAAAATAATGGCCATGACAATAGCAACTTAATAATAACCACCTGTAAACTGCAGTGACTACGTCATTCCCTACGTTAAGTGCTTTTCATACAGTGTCTCTCTCAATTTTCAGGACAAGTCTAGAAAGTAGAGAGTCTAACTTTTAGCAGCAAAGGAAACTACGATTCGTTTACGGTGGAGGTCGGAACTGTCAAGGTACCAGACATCATTCGTGGAGGTGGGAACTGAGGCGAAGAGTGCCACGTGTCATCTTCATGACCTCACGAACCTCCAGAGCATAGCACAGGGCTGAGCGGAGAGCTAAGCACCAGACAGGATTCTGATGACGAGGGGTGATGAGAGAGGCCGTGGGTTGTGTCTGTGCCCTTAGCGTACCCCCAAACGCACTTCAGGTGACAAATCTGCTTTGCAGAATGAGTTCCCCCAGCTGAAATACACAAATGTGCTTTTTTTATTATTAGTTTCAAATATCCAGGACATTGGTTAGACGTGTTTATAGTTGACATAGTTATAAAACGATCCCCCCGGTTGCTCTTTCTCTCCTCTTGCTCTCCACCTAGCCATTGCCTTACTACTGACTTCATTCCCTCTGCCGTGGTCCCCATCCCCGTGACCATCCATCACCTACTAACTTGTACTTCTTTACCCCCTCACCCCTTTCTCCCAGCCCCCCAACCCTCCTCCCTCTGGCCGTCACCAGATTGTCCTCTATATTTGTGAGTCTGTTTTTGATCAGTTTGTTCTCTCACAAATGTACTTTGAAATGCACCAGTGAACGACTATCCGCACATCTCTATGGGTAGCCATTTTTTAGGACTTGCCTTCCTTAATCTCTCCCTATTGTTGAGTGAGGGAGAAATTTTTAGACAAACTCTGACGAGCATCGTCTAAGGCATTTCTCTACTTAGTAAACTGATTAGTTGCTATCAAGAAAATACTCTCTGTTCTCCCTTCAAAGGAGAACAACCCAGTGAATTTTCGAGGACTTTGTTTGTATGTAAAAAAAAAAAAAAATTTAAGTTGATTTGCCTGCCACGCCTTAATTCCCACCCAGACTGTGGGTTATTTTTAAATTGTTTCAAAACCACACAGGTGCCATTTCTCAAAACAAGTTGGAACATAATTAATTACTCATCAATGACTAAGAAAACTTTTCTTAGTCTTCCTTCCTCTACGTAAAGTTTGACATTTCTTTTAGTAGAGCACAGTTTTGAGGCTGAGATTTTAAGCTTCTTAATGGCATTGGCGAATAAATGTTATGCTTCCTATAATTGAATAATGGAAACCGGAAATGTTGGTTTGTCTCCGAATAAGATAAACATTGTCATCGTTGATTATTTCCCTGGAAAGCAAAGAGCTAAATTGCAGCCCGTGAAGTGGCCATACTCCAGACACTTGGTCTGAGGGACATGGTGAAAACTGTACAATCCTAACTGGCCTGGATTACAGATGAGGACTTTTCCATCTATATCACTCTTTGCTGTTCTCAAAGTCCTTTCCTGGAACCACGTGGTCCTTAACGTCACTTTCGAGATTAGAGAAATGGATCTTATGTCCATGTTTTATAGACATGGAAACTGACGTCCTGAGTGACTAAGGGTCTGCCTCAAGGTCACGAACAGTGAAGCGGGGAGTTTGGTGTCGGTGCAGCTCATTTTCGGGCCACCACCAGTCCTCTCACTTGACGTGGGGTAGATGCAGTCATAACCCAGGCTCCTCCAATTACAAGTGACAGAAAAACCCAACCCAACCTGGCTTAAGCCCACGTGGGAATCAATGACTTAAGAGAGTTTAGAGTCCACAGGTGAGACTGCGTGAGACCTGACTTGATCAGGGGCAGAAATGTTGTCATCACCATGAATTTCTCTCCATCTCTCAGTTCTGCCTTCTGCTTTGTTCACTGTAGTTTCAGGTTCCCAGTGGAGGTGCCTGCATGGTCCAGGGCCAAAGAGAGAACACGTTTCCCAAAGTCTGAGCGTGAAGGCCAAGACTGGCTGTGATTGAATGGCTTGGATCAGGTGCCTACTCCTGGACCGACCACGTTGGTCAGGGAGGTGAACACACTGATCAGGTAGACCTGGGTCTCCACCCAAACCCTGTGAATTAAAGATTCAGACAGATGGGCTCCCCAACAAGCTCAGGGTGCCGTTACAAAGAGAAGGGTAGCGGATCACGCATCCAAAACTGGCAGAGATCTCCTACAAAGTTACGAGGCAGAGACAGTCTTGCCTAACCTCCCAGAAAGTCTTTTTCTTTCCTTTTCTTTCTTTTTTTAACTAAAGGGCAGTGATAATCAGCAATTAAATTACAATATGAAAATTCGTCATCGATCGATCAGTTAACAAATCTGTGCTATTTCTGGTTAAATGCTGTTCAGGTATGCTGTGTTACTGTATCCTCTCTGGCAGGCTTCTGGGGGGGAAAGCAGGCTGTTTGGGGTTTAAACGCAGCTCTGCCCCCTTCCTCCCCTGGGGCAACTTAACTTCTCTGAGCCATAGTCCCTTTTCTTCGTTTGTAGAGATGGAAAACAATACTCATCTCCTGGGATTGTCGGTAGAATGAGAGATAGTGCATGGAAATCATGTGTAATTGCTCAATAAATACTCGATGTCATTATTCTGATGCTGTATAATTATTATTGTTATCAGCATCCCTACCTGATTGGCATTTAGTTAGTGATCGATAAATCAATAGTCGATGAATGTCTTTGCTTCCTCCCCCTTCACTCAGGTTGGTGTGAGCGAAGCTCGCGTATCTGGCTATTTGATCACAGTTCTAATTCATCACGATCCTGCTTTCAGAAAATAATTACTTTCTTGCAAACGAACTCTGTACTTGGCAAAAAGAAAAATCAATCTTGTATTCTGAATGGCCCAGCTCTCACCAATATAGAGAGCCATGCTCAGATTGGAAGCAAACATACAAACAAGAGCAACAGAAAACGCGGGAGGCTAGATAGGAAGCATGCCAATTCAGCACCTCTGGGAAATTAGAAAGATCGCCTCCTTTTAAATTTCATCTCCCTTTGACCCTAAAGATCAGCTTCATCTGCTTTGTTCTTAAGACAAATTTAAGTTACAGCCAGAATTAAGTTTCCTGATACCTGTGCCGATGTGCCCTTGTCCCTGCTCTTACTCGCAACTGTAAATTTGGCCGTAAATATTTGGATACAAATGTTAAGCAAATACCCCTGGGGGAAGGAGGAGGCAAGGGAAGTTGACTCCAGCTGTCTCAGTAAGTCATATCGATGACCAGCTTGGGATTGTGTCATTGACCTTTGAAAGTCCCCACTGCCTGCACCACCAGGCACCTCCAATTAAGCCAGATTCTGTGTAGCTCTGGTTGAATGTCAAGTGGATAAGCAGGCTCAAAGCAGGAAATGATGCTAGATGCTCCCATATTGATGTGACACAATCACAGTTATTTCGGTTATTGTCCTTAAATCTCTATCTGTACATAGAACCTAAATTCTACCATGTCGGCTACTCTTCAACCCATTCAAGTTGATTATTGTGTTTCTTTTCTCGGAGATGAAAGTAATTCTTCAGCGAGTTTGAATTATGTACGTTTGCACGGCCTGTAAGAAATAAGAGAGCCAGGCAGAAGCAAACATGGGACCAGTTTAGTACCGTGATTGACAGGATGAAGCTGGGGACAGGACAGTGCCTGTGTGGCCTGGAAAACGTCACCTACCATTCCAAGCTCAGTTCCCCCTTCCCTAAATGACTCTAATGAGACCCACCAAGGATTAAATGAGCTAATATGTGTAAGGCATCGATCACTAATGCTTAGTACACAATAAAGGTCACTGGAAAACCATTGCAATAAATGGTTTAGTATTAGTTATTATTTTCATTCTCACGCGAAGATTTTGTGCAATGTGTCTTCTTTTTCCATAGCCAACAGCAAACGCGTGGAGTCCCTGCCATGCACATCTTTTTGTAGAGAAATCCAAACGACCTTTTCTATTTCTGCAGCAGAAACAGAGTCTCTCAAATTAGTTCATGATAATAGACAAACGATAGGGAAAATTACAGCACTTGCATAACTATTACATTTGAGACCAGCTTTTCTGGGACTGTAGGTGTAGATATTTGCTTAAATCCATTGAAAATTGTTTCCTTTCAGGATGTACATGTTCAAATTGCCGAAGAAGTGTGTGTAAAGCCTCTAGATTATGGACTTGAAAAAAAATCTTTTAAATGTCGAATATCCTCCTGAAAGCTTTCTGACAGCATGACAAGTTAAATTTTTCACAACACATTTTGGCCTCTAAAACAATCAGTTGCAAAATGCCAGACGTAATCAGGAGGGATGATTCACGACTTCTACACCTGTTCTGAGGTGGCGAGAAGGAACAGTGGGTGGCAGTTACACCAAAGCAGCCATTTGGGCTCTCTCTCCTTCTTGGCCAATTAACTCTAAAAAAGATCCTTCGAGTTTATGAGAAAAATGACTCGGGCCTAACTTCTTGGAAATCACAGGTTGGCGTACGTGGGTGCATATTGAAATGTTCTGATCATTAGCAAAAAGACAGACAGACAGACAGACAGACAAAGAGAAATATTATAAATAAACTGGCTTTACTAAAGCCGGTCATTTTTTACGAGTCAACTCATTACTTAAAATGAGAGGGCACATAGCTCGTCTTTATGAAAATCACCCAAGGTACTTAACATATATTCAGATTCCGGGGTCTTGTCTCAAATGTACTAAGTTGGGATTGTGGAGCTTCATTTCTAAAGGGGACACTTACATGAAATGACACTCGCTGGCTTTGAAGCACAGACTGGATATCCAAGCTGCACGGGTCAAACAGACGTGTGTGCGCACATGCAGATCTCCTCTGATGCTTTAAGTTTCAAAAAGTCCGTGTCTGTTTGCATTTCAATTCGGAATTGCTCAGGTCCTTTCCTGGGAATGTCTCTTCTCGCACGCCCAGTCCCACGTTTCATCCTCACGCTGGCTCCCAATCCGAGCGACCTCTGTAAGGATGCGCAGCATGGAGAATGACACCCGTGTCGCTTCGCTCAAAGCTGTTGGACACGGGTTGAGTCAGCAAAGCTCTTCCTCCCCCATGGGAGGAGCTTTTTTTTCTTATTCCGCATATATTCAAGGTCCTCGGCACAGTCATTTAGAGGATGGGATTCGAAATGAAACTTCTGAGATTTCTCGTAGCTATTTAAGTATCTCACTAGGCAAGGCATGGTAAAATCCTTCACATCTCTCATTTTAGCAATGTGGCTATTCTTAGGTACGTTGAAAACACACACACTCATGAGATGGCACACACACACACACACACACACACACACACACACACACACAACTTGGAAACGTCCAATCATAAAATATAAATATAGCCTAGAGCCACGCCACCCTGAACAAGCCAATCCCATCTGATCTCGGAAGCTAAGCAGGGTTGGGCCTGGTTAGTACTTGGATGGGAGACACGGAGGAAGACCAGGTGCTAGAGGCATAAAAAATAAAAAATAAAAAATAAATAAGAGATTGTAAGCTGACAAGATCCTTGCAATCTGTGATGCCAACCAAGGGTTGCCTCACCTAAAAAAATAAATAAATAAAAATAAATTAATTAATAATAAATAATTAATTAAATGTAAATGCATATTATAGATTAATAATTGTATCATTAATTATGTATTGTATTATATGCTGTAATTATTACATGATTATCAGATACATTATAATTAATTCTACATCGTATGAAAAATCGACAATTTTCCTCCGTTTTATATTTTAAAATTTCTTCATATTTTTATCCAGCTGTTCCACAGGGACACCCCAAATATTGAAACAGTAATCCTTTTAATGATGTTAATGAGTGGGCTGTTTTCCCTCATTCTTGCTTATTAGCAGCAATAATGTTTGTCCCATCCTGACGCAGAAAAGAGAACGCCCTTTGCTCTCACTTAATTAAAACTGAAATGCACTTTTTCAAATCGCTAAATTAACATAGGAAGAGAAATTAAAGCTGTGCTATGCAATTAAGGAAAACTCTTCACATCATTTCTCTAGAGTTAGTGAAACGCAGCATGTACAGCCAGAACCTGCCTCCCACCTACACAGAAACCCCATGGGTGACGGAGCCACCCCCCGAAGGCTGGCTCAGGGGGGACCCTCTGAAGCCCCTCGGATGGTGG
The DNA here is from genome assembly GCA_030015415.1 of Cynopterus sphinx. NCBI lineage: Eukaryota > Metazoa > Chordata > Mammalia > Chiroptera > Pteropodidae > Cynopterus > Cynopterus sphinx. The sequence continues at coordinate 91,672,530 of CM057389.1, forward strand.
CACTCCCTGAGGCTCTTCAGTCAAACCACCCTGAAACATAATGCCCTCCTCCTGCGTGCCAGACATAGCAGCACCCTCCATGGGATGGGGGGAGCTGAGCTTGACTGAATTAGCCAAGTGCGTCTGCTACCCAGCTGACGCATGTGCTGTTTCATTTAATCCTCACAACTGCTCTGCCAGGCAGGTGTGATTCTTGCCGGGGATCGGCCGGAGATGCCACGTCCCAGTGAGGCCCCACTGATCACCCAGCTAAGCAGCGTGAGCTTCCTTCCTTCCTTGGCCTCGTGGGTACACGTGCTCCTGTGCTTTCTGCATTGCCAGCCCTAGGATGGTGCCATGTGTCGGTGGGGACCGTATCTGTTCATTCATCCTGGCATGCCTGGGACTGGCAGACTCTTTCGGAGCAGGTGCTCACATAACAAACGAATATCCTGGAAGAATTTCAGCAGAAGATGAACTGCAGCGGATGTCTTCTCTCTGACTTACCCCAGGAAAGGCCTTCACTCTTTCAAATGAGAAATACTTGTTTCAAAACCACCGTTACATACAGACACCAAACTAGACAGCATTAAACATTTATTCAAAATACAGGACCAGATGTGTGCATGAGCCATTGCTGGACTGGCTGAAAGGGCTTGCCCAACCCTAATAAGGACAGGTAGCACCCAGGATCAGAGTAAGTTTGATTTTTAATTCAAAAGCTGGCTGTTTAGAACGCCAGATTGCATTTTTCCATAGCTTCAATGTCATGCCTGGTGGTTAAATTCCAAACTGACTCTCAAAGCTGTTTAATTAAAAAAAAAACTAACAATCTCAGTAATTATGGGGACAGGTAGACATATGGGGCAAAGAGAACCTTCTGATGGCTTCTTTTTGAGGTGAAAAGCAGACACCATGGGCATTTTTAAATAATAAAAATAGCTCATCTTGGTCAGTCTCTTCCACCTGACTCTGTTACCTCTTCTGGCTTCTAACCAGTCCCTTCTAGGCTCCCATCAATGTGCGAGTTCATCTAGCAGACAGGAGCTCAAGAATTTTATACTTTAACGTAATAGAAAAAGTGCAGCCATGACTAAAAAAACACTGTACTGCCAAGTGGCTTAAAGCATAGGATTAGACCCAAATCTGTGAGTTTAAGCATGCGTGTGTGTGTGTAAAACACATATCTGATTAGTATTTTTGCATAAACGTTACATGCTGTATGTATTATTCTGACCCGGTGTTTCTACTCAGCAATGTATGTTAACTGGCAATCTTAGAGCTCTTCCTGGCTCTTTTTGATGGCTGTGTAATGTTCTGTGGTGAACTGATGGCCGCCCCGGGGTGCCCAGAACACTGGGATCTTCTCTTACGAGGAGCTCTGTGGCTGTGGGAACTGAGCCGGTTCGAGCTGGGGAAATGTTCTCGCAGAAAGCTTGTTTACAGCCTCAGAGGTTTTCAGTTTGGAACCGCGTGCACTCGAAAGACTTAGAATTTTCAAAAGAAATTAACACATAAAATCTGAATACACAGGGACAAGGGTGAGCATCACTACTAGACATGGCTGAGAAGAGACTTAGTGACAAGAGTTACGATCGTGTTTGTGTTTGGGCCCCAGAGGTAGATCCGAGATGCTTAGCAGCAACAGAGCTTGGCAGAGAAATATTTTTCCAGCAAAATTCCAAAATAGTGTTAAAGCCTGTTTTCCCCCAGGTTCTAACTTTCAGTGTTAATAGTACATTCCTACTGTCCTTTATAAATATCTGTTATTTCATCGCACTGCCTTTAGTTGTCACATGTCTGCTTCCTTTAATCCATCCTGAGATTGCTTTGAAGACTTATTCTTTTGTCTACCCCCTGGATCTACACAGTGCCTGACATAAAACAGGTATTCAAAAAGGTTTCTGGAGTGAATGAATGAATGAACTAATCGATGACTTCATAAAGAAAAATAACTGATCCATATGCCAAGTCATCTCAGAGACACAGTTTGCTTTGGGACCCAGCAAATCTGGTTCGAAACTGCTCTGACACACACCAGCGAAGTCACTTTGGGGGAAAACCTCTTTTCCAGTTCCCACCTGCAAAATGGGGGCGGTAACCACACCCCATTTCATATAAACATTACCAGTGTTACGGGAAATAACGTATCCATACTGAAAAGGTCAGTTGGTCTAAGGTGGCCTCGTTCACGTGTCGGACAGCGGGCAGGTCCTGGCTGGATGGCCTCAGTGCTCCACCCTGTGACTTTTCTCGCCAATTATCTCAAGTTCATACCCTTGATGGCCTGGGTGTCCACAAGAAGCTGGAGAGCACAAACCCAGATGTCCCAGCCTCTGCTTGCATCACATTTACTATTAATCCTTTGCAAAGCGAGCCGCATGAATAATCCCAGAATTAGCGTGGGAGGGGACTGTCCGCAGCTCGGATGGAGGTCAGGCCATCTGCAAACCATCGACCAGAGCATCTCAAGTGTCTGGCACATAAAAAAAAATTAATTACGGTTACCAATAATAATCGCAACGCTACTGTGGTTGGTACGTAGCAAAACATTTTCTGTAAAGCAAATTATTATCATCATGATCGTCCTCATTATTAAATGCGATTCCTGTGACACTTTCTTGGTATAATTAGCTTCGAACTGCTCTGTCTCTAAGCCCGTTCCCCAACCAGAAAGCCATTACTTCTCTCACGTCCAGTTAGCGGCCGCTGTCAGCTGGTACTTACACATGGAAGAAGAATCTAAATTTGGGTTAGCGCCCCCAAATCAGTATCTGAGCAAGGATTTGGAAGCAAGTGGTGTATGTGGAAGCTGGGGTGCAGGAGTAAGGCCGAATGAAACGGGGAAGAAAAAGCTCACCTAAGGATAAGTTTTCTATGATGTTGCGGAAAAAGCAGATTAATTTTTTCAGAAATTCTGAGAAGCAGAAACGATATTGTTCAGCCAATAGATGAGCGGCTGGGGCATTCAGCCTCTGACACCTGCCCCCACCGGTTGAGGGCTGCCCTTGAGGCATTAGCCACACACCCCATACGGCCCTGGGGGACCCTCGGGTCAGCCCTACAGCGTAATTTACCCAAACTAGGGAGGCACACTTCAGGGGGGACACCCAGTGGGTGGTGAGTGGGAAATGGCCACCATGACTATCACTGAAACCAAACACGGGCCGGGGAGGTATGACAGGGAGGCCGGGAACTCTCTCACAGATGGTCCAAAAACGCTGGAGGACGTGCAGCCTGGAGCCTGACTCGTGACCCCAGCCCGTGACCTTGACCTTGCTGCGCTCACCGGCTTTCACTGCCGGTGCATTTGTGCCAACACCGGAAAGGCATCCGGGAAAATGCTAGTGGTAACGGGCCCACCCAGGAGGAAGCATCGCCAACTCAGTAAGTTTCAGCTCGTTTCACAATGTAACCCAAACAGCATCTATTTTACACAAGTTTTTCTTCAAATACCTTCTGAGACACCACGTTTTTAACGTCACAAATCCTAGTGCACGTTTGTTCTTCTCTTTGAACGTGTCTTTATGAAACTGTCTCTCAGAGAACCTTGACCGTCAGGCTTTTCACACAAGCACTCAAAACAACAAAAAAAAAAGAACTAAAGCTTGGAGTTGTATTTACTCTAATAAGTTGGTGCTTAAGGATTCAACATGATTTTCTTTATTGTCTTTCAGCGAACACAGCAGCAACAAAAAAACAATTGCTGAGCCCACCCTTCATGAAGAGAACCAGTTAAAAATACTCTGCCTTGATGTGTCCTCTCGTTGGAGCAGGATGATTTTAAGGATTGGCATCGTCGACACAGAAATGACTCCCTGTCCAACCGTCTTGCATGCACAAGGAACTTCACAGTTTGGAGATCCCGTTCGGTCCACTCATTCCATTTAAAAGAAAAGAGGAAGAAAGCGAAAGAGAGGTCAAATTAGTTAAATTGGGAACGTAGGACAAGAACTTGACCTCGGGACGCAGAGTGAAAAGCGAAGGTGCCAGGACGCCTCCAGCACTTACTCCCTCTCCTCAGCTTGCATAAGATGGACGATGCTGTCCCCAGAACGGCAGCCCCGTCACAAGGCACTCGAGAGCCTCGACTTCCCTTCCCGGGAAGCCGGTAGGAACCCAGCTGCGATGGGAAGGCTGTGACATCAAGCCTTCTGTGATTGTTCTGGGGAATGAGCTGATAAATAATGCATGCGGCAGCCCAGTGACCTAAGGAGCACTCTGTTGGGTCTCAGAAACTCACAGAATTTTTGTAAATGGGTTTGAAAGGATTTCTGATGTGCCGCATGCTTGTCCGGGAAGTTTATTTAATAACTATGCACACCTGGGTAGTCTGATGGATTGGTGGCATTTCTTTTTCTTTTTAATTCAGCGAAACTATCTGTGCCTCAAAGTCCTTTGAACCAAAGATAGATGAAAAACGCGCCTTTTGCTTGCTCTCGTGGTTTGATCTGAAATAAAAAGAGCGATGTTGCCTCGTCCTATGTAAATATGATTTTTTAACAAAGTGAAATGCACTTAGATTAAAAAATACAATATTATGATTTCAGAAGTTACCTGACACACATAAAAATCTTTGGAGATACTGACAGAAAGGAGGGGAACCGAAGGAGAGAGGTTTGTGGAAGCTGGGGGAGAAATTCCAAATGATGGCTTGTGATGTCACAGACAAGAACTCAGCGCGCTGGGTTTAAACGGGGGATGCTTAGTTCTGATCGACACGCCAACAAGATGCCATCCATGCGTTCCCTGAGCTGTGACCGACAGGCCTTTCGCTGGGGAGACATCGGGATTGTTCCAATGAGGAATCAGAGTCAGCTAAGGCATTTTCACACGTTTCATGTAAGCAGGGCTTCCCAGAAAGCATCACACCAACCGTTACAAAAGCATCGCATCAAGGGGGCTTGGCACACAGACCTGGAATAAGGCAGTAGAGCTGGTTGTGCAACTATAAGGAATTACGAATTTATTGTATGGCATCTGAATGTACGTGTGTGTGGAGGGAAGATTGCAACTTTTGCTCACAGCCACCTCTTTAAAAATAGTGTAAATGTCAAAAAATGCGGGTGAACTAGGAAGAACACGTGTCGTGATGCTATTTGTTTCCAGATGTGGAGATCTGAACCCCCAACACACTTTCTCCCTCTCACTCAACCCTTAGAAATGATGGAGACGTTATTTTCAGAAAAGCCAAGAGAACTTTTAAAACCAATGTGATTCCACATTTACTAGGTTATTCATATATTTTTCTGTGTGTTTAAGACATCATAATAAAATCGCAAAGGAAAGGAAAAGAAAAAAGACTTTTTTGGTTCAGCAAGTGAAGAGTGAAGCTTTCTTATTTTCAGGCTTCGGGAGCATTTGTCCCAACCTAGCCACTCTTTATCCTTTCTGACCATCATGCCATGTCTCACAAACCATCTCGGAACTGTAACACGCCAACAAACCTTCCTCCTCCGGGGCATCTTCCCGATGTGCTCCGTGTCCCCAGCAGGCTGCTCAGCATGTCGTTTTCCGTGTCCCATATCCAAGACACAGGACTCAGATGCCCTGCTGTCTCACGGTGAAATCCCCCTAATGCCTCATGTTCAATGTTCGCTTAGTAAACACCGTCCAGGGCTCCTTCTAAAAAAAACTAACCGCAGAAGTGCAAGGTGCTGTCACCATGAAAATCCACAGATCATGACCAGTCCAAACTGGTCACCTCCTCAGGCAGAGGTCAGAGGGAAGGGGATGGAGAAGACGCGTGAAAGGTCAAACAGCAGATCCCCCAAGCAACTTCATATTCTGCCCAGTATCCTTACTTGAGTTGCTTTTCTCTGTTATCACATGGAATTAGCTGAATTGGCAAAGTAAAGAAAATATGCTAACACCACCGAGTTGAGATTTTCTTCTATCGTACGAAAACCCTGAAGAAAAATAAAAAGGAAATAATTTCTTCACCATGTCATCCACAGTCATTCATTCTATGCCCATGTGCCATTTAAACTGCCTTACCATCACCTTTATAAGGATCTGACACTTTGGAATAGGTAACGAAACCTTCCTGATATAACGAGAATTTTTAAAAAGCATTTAAGCATACGAGTTGTTGAAAGCACCGTCACAACAATCCATCCTTGACAAACCACAAAGATATACAACAAAAGTTAAACACAAACAAATCTGAATAACATAATTCGTAAGTAGAGAACTTGTATGGTCAATATTTCCATTGACAAATATATCGTGTACCTTATTCTTAAGCATACACAGGTTATTTACAGACATTGACTCAACACAAATTCAAAATTTCAAAGAGCAGAAATAGGACATACATAGTCACCATAGTTCCCAGCAGCAGCAATATAATAGAGCCAGAAACACACAACAGCTGAGAAAAACAAATCTCGTGGCCAATGGGAATTTAAAAGAAAATATTTCCTCTTAAATATTGAATAACTCGTAAGCTGAGGAGACAAAAATACAATGGCAGAATCACTAGTACACATCGATACCGAAAGGTCTCTATGTAAAGCTTGGTATAACGCTAAAGATTTGCTAAAAAGAAAAAGCAAAATGGCAAACATTTTTCTTACTCAAAAACAGAATAAGGGTGAGTAGTGTGTTTGACATAAAAATACAAGAAAAAGAACTCATAAAAAGTTAAGAAAAGGAGAACCACAAAATTACTAAATGTAAAAACAAATTTATAGGAGAGGAGAAAAAGCAGAAATAAGTGCATGAAATAATTAAAAAGAAGAAAAATTGAGTTAGTTTCTATAAAGGCATACATTAATGTATTAGAAAATAGAAAATGGGATAGATAAGTGTGTAAAATAATTCTTTGAATAAAAATGATAAATCACTTTATTAATAAGAAAGAACATTAACATGCAAACTTAAGGGCATGAAAAGTGGAATTGATTGAAAGGGTTCTAAAAGAATATTTGCTCAGAAATGTGCTAATAAATTTGAGAATGTGAATAGAGCATTTTCTATAAATATAAAAATCCCATCCTGAAAATTGACTTGACAAAAGATAGATTACTTGAATAGACCCAAAACCAAGCAAAAAATTGAGAAAATTGTCAAATAAAGTTCTCAGTAAAGTTCCAGACAATTTCATGCATGAATTCATTCAAACCTTCAAGAAACAGATAATTCATGAGCTTTTCAAATTGTCCTAAAGCATAAAGTTAGAACTAATTCTTCCTAATTTTTTTTTTACAAAACCACTATAATATAAACACCTAAGCTCGAGAGGGAAGCACTGAAGGCAGACTCTATAAACCAAAGCCATGAATATTGATTCAAAAAAATCACAAAGTGCTAGCAAGTGAATCCACCTTAAATATCAAAAATAATACACCATACTAAGTGGGTTTTAGTTAAGACATTCAAGAATAATCCAATATCAGAAAAATATTATTTTAATTTAGCATATAAATAGGCAGAAAAGAAAGTAATAAAATAATACGATTATATCAAAAAGGGCCAAAAACATTATCTGACAGAATTCAGCAGCCAATTTCATATTTATTAGTATAAAATATAATGTCATTTATTAAAAAGTAGGTATAGCTGCTAAAGTTTGAACTTGATACAAATAAATCAGTTTCCTAGTTACTAAATGAATGAATCCTAATGATTTCTTTCCATATCTGAAGTCTTCGACTTTGACAGAAAAATATGAACTGCGAGAAAAATACAAACTGAACAGGAACACGTGGGCTTCAAAATGCGACAAACACAGGTGCAAACAGGGGGCAGCCAACTACTAGAGAGGTGATCATGACCCGTTATATAATCTGGCCAGGTTCCAGAACTTTTTAAAAATGACAGGAGGGCAGTAAATCACGTCTTGCCAGATCATGTCATAGGACTATGAGTAACCTATGCAGAGTACTCAGTATGCAGTAAGTGTTTAATAACCGCTCCCACCAGGGTTCTGGGTGCTGGCCATGGCACTAATCACTTGCACAGTTCTCATTTGAACCTTTTCCCCAACAAATATTTCCTTTAAAGACCTCCACCCACTCCAGCACTTCTATTTCAGGAGAAAACATAAGTTAAAATATTTTCCCATCGTAAAATGATTCTTGCTTATTTGGACGATTGAGGGAAAATGAAAATACACAACATAGTATTAAAGTTTCTCATCCTTCTCCCTCATAGACGTCATTACACTTGACACAGCCTCTTGGGTGCGGGATCACACTTGGAACTGTACCCTTTAGAGAAAGGTTTAAAGCAGAACGTTGATGTCTTTAAAGGAAAAGCACTTCATTTGGAAATTCCAGTTCACCTGTTCTTACCGCTGCCCACCCGTTTTCCAGCATCAAAACGGGCAGTGCCTTTGACACGATCAAAAGCCACATGTCACACACAACAACCTATTCGTGTTTGTCAACCCGCGTCCTATGTGGAAATGGTTCAAGGCATTTTGGCCATTTCAGTGAAATCCCTTCCAACAAACCAGTTGCAAGTGGATGCCTTGAAGAAAATTAAACCATTTTCTACTTAATTTTATCAGTGCAGACGACTCAGCTGTGCATCTGAGGTCCTCGGTGGCAAATAACTCAAATGAGTGAGTGTCCTCGTGTCTCCCAGAGCTGGAAGTCACCTGTGTCCCTTCTCCACGGTCCTGAGATGAGCTGCGTCACTGCCGACATTCCAGCATCCGCTGGGCCATCGGCTCTTTCCTGTCCAAGCTTTTCATGTCATCTGTGTTTAAAGCTGGCTGCAGTTAAACGCAAGATTATTGTCTGAAAAGTCCTTTATTGTCCTTGTTTAGCTGCCTCATTTCCTTCCATTAATATGTTCTTAAAGCTGTTGCAAACCACTTTTTCGAAGCTAATTCAGGAAATGCATTTTTTTTTTTACAAAGAGCAGGTAATTTTAGAAGCATCACTCGAATGTTGGTCTGTCTTTATTTTTCAAATAAACAATGTAGTTGGTAAGAACTGGGGACACGTACAGATCAACCTTCGGAAACTGGTAGCATATACAAACCTTGTATGTTCAACTTATAAAACTTCTTCCCCAGCCCAATCGCATGATCTTGCGGGAAAGTGTTGAGAAAGATTAAGGTTGTAAGTTTTTTTCCTTGCTTCCCCAGTTCCACCCCGCCTCCCACAAACCCCTATAAAAAAATTATTTATCAATTCATGTCCTAGAGAATCAGACATAATTGCAGGAGATCTAAGAAATAAAGGGAGGAACCTGTCACCTCCTATTTTTATCAAGTTCGTTGTGAAAGCTTTCGATGTGTAACCTCTCTTATTAAGTGATTTTATGCACATGTTTTCTGTGTGTGCTGTCCGCTGGATCCAGCGGTGTCATTTGGAGAATCAACCTCAATTAGAGCTAATTAAATTCCCCTTCAACTAGAAAAGCATGAAAAGGACCCATAAACTTTATTTTAATTGTTAGTCAATTACATTGTCAAGACGCAGAAGAAATATTAAGTGGGTATGACAGAGACATCCTGCATGTGCCACGGGCTCTTCATTGAACTCATAATCGTTGTTTCCACGGAGATGCAATCTAATGCTGACAGACATCCTCCCCGCCTGGGATGCAGATGCAGAGTTCACGCAAACCCGTCATCTCCCACGGGGATGGACAGAGGGATTCTCTTTGACTCGGACAACCAGCCTGGTCCACAACGGAGGCCAAAAATAAGTCATGATTGATATACATGTTCTTAGATTTCTTTTCTCCATAGGTGTCTGGGAAATAACCCCTTAAAATACTCCCTTTTAATACAGAAATATATAACTTTCCATAAGTTAAAGCTATTCTTGTTAGTTTATTTTTGTCTTTATCAAAAGAATGACGAATTAGAAATATTTAGTTTATTAAAGCAGAAAAGGGATTAGTGGAGGGAATGTGACACTGTGATTGGCCAGGCCCAAACACTTCATCCCTCCTGCAGTTCAGAGTCAACTCCGCCCAAAGCACCTGGGTCCAGAGTCAGGTGGGGCGTGGCCGGGGAGCTGCCCACCTGTTAACCAAGGGAAGGCGAGCAGACCCTGGGCAGCGCGACAGCAGATTGCCACTGTCACAGGTATTTGGAAGCCAGCCCCTTGATTAAAAATCTTAGCAAATTTCAGTTCCTGGACTGTGTGACTTCTCCCCTCTCTAAGGCACATTAGCGGGACCGGGCTGCTGTACACGAAGGAAACGGCCTTCTTGAAACAGTTCTCACGTCTATTGTGAAGCTGTTATTGAGCGCGTGTGATTGCATTATGAAAGGGCATTTTTTGGCATATCCCACATTGCCTTTTTTAAAAAAAAAAAACACATTCATATGAGAACCTTTTATCTGCTCCTAGCCTCAAGAATACCTATGATTTTTCTAAGAAATATGTTTCTGGAAACAGTGACACTGTGACTTATGTAATGATTTATTTTAATTAATTGATTTCTCCTTATTTTTAACTCTAATGGAATATTAAAGCCTTGCCCTTAGCAAGCAAATGTCCATAAAATTTACATATAATAATAAGTTATTACCATTATTATGATTATGATGCAAGTTTAATTTTTTTCTCTCTACCTGTAATTTAAATTAGTTCAGTGAATTTTAGATTTTCTTATAAGGTCCAATCCATACTTTCTGGAACAAACAATGATATAAATATATCAGAGCGACAAACTCAGTAGCTTCCAGGAGCCAAACAAGCCATGACAATGTGTAAAGCATCCACGTGGGCACATGAGCCCTTCCTGCGTCCAGGCCCAGCCACTTAGTGCCACATGGAAAGGTGAGAGCAACCTGGCCAGATCTTTCCAGAGAATCCAGAATCCTAACCCCACATCGCCTCCAAAGATATAAACACAACATGGGTGGATAATATAGAAATAGATGACCTTCCTTAAGTTAAAGCTATTCTTGTTAGTTTATTTTTGTCTTTACTAAAAGAATAATGAATTAGAAATGTTTAGTTTATTAAAGCAGAAAAGGGATTGATGGAGAGGTAATTTGTTCATGGAGTCAGAGGGCCGAGAAGACAGACACGAGCCAAGGGTCAGACACAAACCCGATGACAGGCTGGACAAGGGATGCCACTGGACACCCACGGATGTGCCGCTGGCCTCTGCTGCCACCATCACCTTCGCTCAGGATACTGGCAACTGGCTGCACCTTAGAAATGAACCCCGAATGCACCCTGCCCCTTTCCAGAGCGTTCAGAGGCTGAGCTTAGCCTTATGCTCCAGGTGACGATGCCAGAAATTGACGAGCTTTATCATCCCTCGCTGGAAGGTTCTCTGAACACAGGACAGGGGTTTACACGCTTGGCATGCACAAGCAGAAATAAGAACAAATATCTACGACACGCCCAGAGAGCAATATCCAATTAACAGTTTCTTGAAATGACAAAAATAAAAAATTATGTTTAGCAACATCTAAAAAAAAATCCCATTTACTGTGCTTTTAATAAAGAGCAAATAAGATCAGTTTTATCTTTGGGATTGCTAGTTATTATCCATGAGTCCTAACGTTCTACCTTCGAAAATTATGCGGGGCTGTAAAATAATAATATGCTCCTTATGGGGGTGATTAAACAAAAATGTAATTTCTCGGTGGGAGATAAAAATAAAAACATCTCGGTGACTAAGCGAAAGCCTCACAAGCGGCTTTGGAGAGGATAATTCGCAGCCCTTGGTGACAACCTACAGGTGGTGTCAAAACCAGCGGCTTGAACTTATCTGGTTAGACTCACCAGGGACGAGTACAAAGTCATAAAAGGGCCGAGGCACAAGCCATCCCCTGAGAGCCTGGTTCAGGGTGTCGGGGGTGAGGCCCAGCATCAATATCTCTTACATGTACCCCAGGTGTCTTCAAGGTTGAGAACCGCCATCCTGAGACCCAGGGGAATAAACTGGCCCTGTAAATAAAGACCAAAAAATAAAAAATAAAAGAAGTTTCTTCTGCAGAGGCCACAAGATATCATTTTTTCGAAAATGTCCATCCCACTGGCATGAAATGAGGGTTTGGGTGCAGACGGCGAGGACAATGGGTTTTTGTCACTTCTGGTGCATTGGTAGTGGCCGCTAGGCCGCGGGAAGCCTAAGGACAGGGTGCCGAGTGCTGCCGCGCGTGAAAGCAGAGGGTTTCGTGCAGCGTGGCCGGTTTTTGCCCCCTCTGAGTTGGAGCACTTTCCACCAGCGGGCCCACCTCATCCAGTCACAGGATCCCTGGGGAACACCGTGTACCTGCCTGGCACAGCAGAGCACCCGGCTCTGCGACAAGGCAGGAGGCTGGGGGTCGGTTTTTTGAGAGAGTGGGGAGGCGGGTGGGGAGGTGTGGCCTGCAGACTCCCAGAGGCCTGCCTTTCAGCCAGCCCGGGAGGTCGAAATGACATTCATGATGATTCCATACACTGTTTGCTTTTTTCACTGCATTGACACTTGCCCTGATGGTGTAAAAACGACGATTCAGTGCAGTGGCACTAAGTCAATGTGGAGGGACTGCCGGAACCCGCCGGCGAAAGTCACACAGTCCCTGAGAGGGCGAGTGAGGATGGAAGAAAAGACAGAGACGAGAGAAAGATGCGGGAGGGCTCCCAGTCAGTACTGCAGCCTCGAGCTGATTCAGCTCACCCCACTTATGCATCACGACTGCGTGGGAGACCGGCAACTGCCTGCACCTGCACGAGAAGCAACAACTGCCTGCACCTGCACAGGGAGCCTTTTGCTCTCTCAAGGCTCCCATCCTCCTCCTTAACAATCAGCTCGTTCTCTGGAGCAACAGGTGCTTCTCAGTCACTACCAGAGTAGCCAGGTAACTGCAAACACCTGCTGAGCAAACACTCCCTTGTTCACCCAGAGGGCGGCCCTCACGGCTCCCAACAAGGGACCAAACCAGACTAGTAGTCACTGTGTGTGTGTAACGTTGACAGATGTAGTCCACCCAAACAAAAACGCTAGTGTCCATCAACATTTTTAAGGGAGTAAAGGGGTCCTGAGACCCGAGGGTTTGGGAACCCCTCAACTAGAATGTCGGAAGCTGCCTAGAAAGGCAGAGAGCGGGATGTCGCCGCTCTCTGCAGAGACAGCCAAGAAGCAATAGAAGGAAGAGGAAGGAAGAGAAGAATGGAAGATACCGAAGACAAGCCCTGGCTAAGACGACTGTGGAGGACCACATGCTAGAGGTCCCAGCTGTCCCAGGCAAGGCCCACCTAGACCAGCCCCACCCCTGCCAGACGCAGGAGAGCCCAGCCAGGATCAGCTGAGCAGCCTACCGCACCCGTGCCTGACCCCGGGGTGTGAATGAGCCCCGCGGGCTTGGGGAGCAGCAAGCACCCCAGATGCCTGGCAGTCTCGCTCCTGAGCAACAACTATACTTAGTCTGGAGACAGCCTGTTGTTGTTATTGCTGCTGTGAGTCACGGCGTTCTCGTGGCAATAGGTAGGTTTTCCACTCTATTCCACGAACCTATGGTGGTGCTTGATTCCTTGAAAAATACTCTGGTCAATGAAAAGGAGTAGGCAGATGGTTGAAAGAATACAGAAATGAACTAAAAACAAACAAAAACACCTTCTTTGTACACTCGCCCAATTACATTCACCCAACTTGGGCTAGAACCAACCTAAATGATAGAATAAGTTGGCCAGTGTCACTAATTCAGTTCTTCTGGGCATCCATCCACACGGATAAGTGGAAAAGACAAAAACCAACATTAGGATAGATACTGCTACCGAATAAAAGAGTTCGAATATTTCTACCTACTCTCTCTCGGCAGAGTCCAGATACCCCAGCCCGGACGAGCACTATGGGGGCCGGGACTCAACCTGCAGCTTAGGAGCCACAGCGTCCCCTCCCTTTGCACCGCTGCTAGTTAGCATAGACTGAGGTGCCCTCTGCATCCCCCATCCCAAGCTCTGTTCCTGCCTGTTTGTGCCTTGAAATGGCAAAGGGAAGAATGTAAATCTCGAACACTGAGACCAAAGTCAGTTTAGTGTTCCCATCATCCCAGCAGAGGAGGAAAACATGGGGTTTTAATTTTTAAGGACAACGTCCCTTAAAGTGTGTTCAGTAACTGGCTCCATCCCAGTCATACGAGGGACGTTGGAGGAGGTTTTAAGTGGGTTCAGGGCGGCGCTGGTTCCTGCCATCAAGGCCGGTGGCTGCCGGTTTCATTCCCTCTCTGAAGGCTCTGCAGATTGCAAATTCCATCCACCAATTCAGGGAAATCCCTGGCTGAGAACTTTCCCCAAGTTTCTGCTTAGAGGTTCCTTGTTGTATTTTTTTTTAAATTAAAATTAATATCTGCTTTGAATGCACTTACTGTTTTAATTAATTCTCATTCACGACATGCATGCCGCTGATTAATTCAATTAAAGTATTGGGTTTTTCAGATTAATTGACTGAGGCGGGTTTTGTGTGTGTGTCGGCAATCTTCACACATCTATCCGTCTGTCATAAATGGGTTTCTTCCTTCTGCCCTCCCTGCCTGTCTCCCTATCCCTCTTTCCTTCCTGCCTAGGCCTCTCTGCTCTCTTTTTCCATTTATTTCCTTCCTCCTTTCCTTCTTTCTTTCTTCTGACTCCTTCCTTCCTTCTCTTTCTCTCCCTTTTTCTTTCTTTTCATGTCTCCTCACCTCTCCATTCTCCCTCCCACTCTCGTGTCCTTCAGTAGCCACTTAGTAAAAGCAGAATGGAAAAGAAAGGATATTATTTTCTTTTGCACATTCACTCAGATAATATTAGCCTAGGCCCAGTTCATCTAATTCATTCTTTTCGTTGGGCCGACTGTAATAGATCCCAAACAAAGTTTGGTGTGGCCAAGAATCCAACTTTATAATTTCTAAATACAAACTGAATTCTTCCTTCTAGATCTTAGATGTCAGGGGAAAAATTACATCTTTGGGCTCTTTGGGCTGCTTTTCCTTTTCCAATTAATCTTTGTTCACATTTTAAGTGTTTGATTTAACAGCTTCAAACTAATTAACAATGGGACATGTGTATGTGTTTTTGATATTATAATTCTGAAACAACTTACAACTTATTTTTGTTAGTTATATGAAATTCCGGTTGAACGCTAGACACTGTCATTTGATCAGTTTGTGATATATGTATTTTAATTGTATCCATTTTCATTAATCAAGACAAGTATTTTAACTAAATTGGTATACAACTTCAATATGACCTCAGTTTCATCAATTTGATCAGTCAATTACCTCATTTAATTGGTGTTTTCATTTTTCTACATACCTAACCTTGGGATTTAAAACTAGCTTCGTCACTGGGAGTTCAAAATTAATCTACATTTTTTATAAGACAACAAGAAAGAGCACAATTAATAGTCTTGTTAAAGTAAATTTTAAATCAAAAAGATCAAATTCAAAATAATTATGACCGTGTTTAAGAAAAAAATCACGGTGAATTTTAACCCAACACTGACATGGATGCTGTGACATCTCTACATTTATGCATTCTTATCAATAAAGTTCATGTGCAGAAAAGTCTTCTGTAAGGTAATTTAATAATGCATCTTGTAGTAAATGCAGAAATGTTCATATACATAGTGATTTACCATGTGGAAATAAGGAATACTCCATCTGAAAAGAAAATTGCAAAAATATCTAGGTATGAAGACGTCCACTATGGTGTTTTTTTATGACAGTAAAACACTAAAATCAGCAAAAATGTCCAACAATAGGAGAACGACCACGTAAGCCACAGTAACATGAAACCGATGGAATTTTGCTCAGCCGTTAAAAACAAAAGTTAGGAAGACTGTGGAGGAACACGGAACATTCCTATAATAAAACGTTAAGTGTTATCCGAGTTATTCAATTTATATGAGAGTCAGAGAACTATTTATCCAACATGTATGTAGTGAGAACGTGTTCGACCCTGTGCTAAGAGCAGCAGGCATTGCTGGCATGTAAAACCAAACAAAATATGACCCTGACCCTCTATATCTGGTCTACCCAAGGAGTGTCCCCAACTTCCCACTGAGCTGTATGCACCTTCTCCAGATACTTAACCTCTTTCCGTCTGTTTCTTTCTCACCTGCAAAATGAGGATAAAACGAGGAGCTACCTGGCACAGGGTTTCTTTGTGTATTGAATGAATTAGTGCATGTGATTTGTTGTACACAGTGCTTGGTGTATTCGTTTGCTAGAGCAATCGTCGCAAAGTACCACAAAGTAAGCCGCCTCAATGACAGACATGGATTGGCTCACGGTTCTGGAAGCTGGAAGACCAAGATCATGGCAGAGTCAACGCCTTCTGAGGTCTGTGAGAGAGTCTGTCCTGTGCCTCATCCCTGGCTGGCAATCCTTGGCGACTGGCATCACCTCGATCTCAGTCTTTGTCTTCACTTGGTGCTCTCCTTGTGTGTGTGTCTGTCTCCAAATTTTGCTTGTGTGAGGAACTAGTCACGTTGAACAGGGCCACCCTAACAACTTTCTATTAACCCAGTTCCCCCTGCAAATACCCTAGCTCCAATTAAGCCACATTCTGGGGTACTGGTGTTTGGTACTCCAACATGAATTTTGGGGGTACTCACATCAACCCATAACAGTTTGTATGTTGAAGTTTTCAATCAATGTTAGCTCCTGTAATTACTATTATTACCAAAATTGTTAAGAGTAGTGGTCACATTATACCACGATAGTGTATGTGGCAAAACCAGACGTGCTAATCGAATAAGATGAAAGGATTTGATTTTGTGGGGGGTAAGGTTCTAAGTAATCAGAGCTTTCTTTTGCTTTGTTTCCTGTTTTGTTTTGTTTAATTTCTATAATGTCTATGCCCCCCAGAGTGCTATTTAAAAGGGAGAAAGATCTAGAATGTCTCTTAAATGTAATTTCCATTCAACCAGAAATGCAATTACACCTGCTTCCCACTGATTTCCATCTTCATAGCATTATCTTTCCACTTTGGAGAATGATGGACACTCTCGTTGCCTTCATTCTGTGTTGCTCACATTCTTTGATTCTTGCGTGAAACGGCAGCCTTCTCACCTTCCTCTGTGTCAGTTCCTAGTATTGATTTCAACATTTCTATTTATCCTGGCCAGATTTAAAAATGTTATTTTCAGGTTTCTCTCATCTCTACTGACTGCTGTGGAGTGCCTACGACATATGTGTTATCGCCTATAGATTCTTTACAGGAAAAAGATGTCCTCAGGCCAAGTGACAGAATCTTTGACTTCCTCTGAGTTACTCTCTGATAATCTTTTTAAATATTTATTTTCCTTCAGGTATTTCTGTCTTCCTAGAATGTCACAATTCTTGGATTAAGGACCCAATGTTTTGTCCTTAGAATAAAGTACATCGAGTTGTGTAGTTTTCAGATTGAGAAGAGATAAGTGATCAAGCTGATCAACTTGGAACACGAGTCATTTTTTTAAAATATTATTCCATAGATTATTTGGCTAAAATTGAGATGCTACATAAATCCACATTAAAAACCATGCCCATGAGGAATATTCAATTTCAAGTCATGGAAAATCCAACTAAAAATTGACTTTCTTCCTTACAAGGATACTTATGATGACATGGGGCCCATCCAGATAACCCAGGATGATCTGCCCATCTAAGGCCACAATGGTCACAGATTTCCAAAATTAAAACATAGACACTTTTTTTTAATGCTTGAAGAGAACATCATTCTCTCTACCAGATTATTCTCGTGAACGAGGAAACAAGAGTATAATGATATGACATCTTTAAAATTTATTTATAAATTTATTTTTATTCTAATCAATTTTTCATTCAGATGTTTCTGAAATTAATAAAAGACTCTGTATGGATTAGTCGATCCTAGCAAAGAATAACGCAGAGGAGTGGCACTGCCGAATACAGAAGCAAGGAAAGGATTATAGTAACCAGCAAGGAGCCCATCTCCTAATAATAAACAGCAGCACATTCAATGGTAAGATGGCCAGGCGACATAAACGGGCAACTCACAGAGCTAAATCAGGTAAAACCAGAATCAGCAGGAGAGATACATTAAGAGATTTATTGCAAAGAGGTGGTTTAGGGGATTATGGGGGCTGCCCTGACAAGTTGGGGATTCATGGAGCAGGGGCTGGAACTCTGGGCACCTGCCAGGGCTGAGGGCCACAGGCAGAATTTCTTCTTCATCAGGGAGAACTGGCTTTGCTCTTAAAGCCTTTCAATGGATTGGATCAGGCCCTCTCTGGTTACCTAGACTAATGTCTCCTATGAAAAATCAGCTGATGACAGACTTTTATTACTTCTACAAAGCGCCTTCACAATAACCCTTAGATGAGTGTTTGAATAACTAGGGACTGTAGACTACCCATGTGGACACATCGAACAGACCATCATGGTGCTCAACCACACTAATAATCTAGGAAAGAAACATTCAATTCGAAAATATATTGTTTCTATCTAACAAATCATAAATTGTCTTATAAAATTGAGACTCAGTGTTTGCAGGAGGGGAAGGTAGAAAACACAATCCCTGGAGACCACATGTTATGTATGAGCCCTTCTGTCCGGCCGTGCATCATGATGTCTCAGGGACCCCAAAATTTTAGGAAGAAACTTCACATGCAAGAAAATGAAGGATCCGTTAAATAAGTTTGTTATTCATCCATATGATGGAATGCCAGGTAATCATTAAACTTTGAGTTAAGGACAATATTACTCAGAAATGTTCACAATGTATCAAATGAAAGCAAGTAATAAATTTCACACATTCGATTTTGTGCAGTGATGAATAAAAATAAGAGAAGTATATACATCAAATTTTAACAGTAATCACTCTGGGTACTAGTACAATGGGTAAATTCTAATTTGTGATTTTTAGCCATTTCCAATTTCTAAAATAAAAATGCGTTGGTTCTGAAGTTCAATGGTCTAAAGTTGGGCTTTGTTATAACACTGAGGATTTAAGTAATGCCATTATATAGAGAATCTTCAATAGATAGTGTACTTGAGTGTTAACATCTACTCATCTATTTAACCCCCACCCAGGAATTCTTTCAACACATGCGTACCAGCCTTTTACCCTACGACCATCATCGTGGAGGATGATGGAAATAAAATAGTGATCAAAACACACTGGGACTCTGTCCTCATGAAGTAAGAAGGAGAGGGAAAAATAATCAAATACATGTATAATCACAATCCATGATAAGTGCACCAAAGGAGAGAGAAAGTGTTATGTGGGTCCATGGAGGTAGTCTAATATTTATAATAAAAATCTGAGTTGTTATCTAATCAAGAGATATAGCGCTCACGTGTGTGTGTGTGTGTGTGTGTGTGTGTGGTGTGCATGTGTGTGTGCACATGTGTGTTGTATGCTGTACCAGCGTCAGTGTCTCAAATCAATACTGCAAAACTACAAGAATGAAACTACTGGAGAAAACATCAAGAAGTGTCTGAAAAGACTGAAAATGCTCCAAAAAAATCAAGAAAAAAAATCAAACCCTTGCATAACAAATCGTGGACAATTGCCGAAGCTCTTTATTGTACACCCACAGAGAGTTAAGAGTTTTCTCCTGAGTTCCTATCATTCACTCCTTTTCCCCCAGGATCTGAAAGATAAATCTGACAAACACTGGATAAACACTGGCTGAGAGTCTGTAGTTTCCAGGTATAGAAATGACATGACTTATTCCCTGATTGCACCGGGTCTGCGCTTAGGCAGCCTCTGCAAGGAAGTTGGGTAGATGGACGACCCAGGCTGGAGGCCTGGTGATAATTCACGCTGGGGTTGCGCGCCAGCCACTGGGGGAATGCAGCCATGCGCGGATACCTGACAAACTGCAGGGGGAAAGTGAGAAGGGGAGAAGAGTCTGAAACTCTGGTATAATGAATCAGACCACACGACTGGAGACTTGCTACGAAATTAGGCCAATTATATATTTTTTTCCTTCTACGTGAGTCTGACTGGTGCTCCTTTGAATATGCTGAAAATAGAATCACAAAGAAGGATTCACGCACGATCAGGAAAAAATAGATCATGTGCTAAAATATTTCGGCATACCTGGCCGTAGTGACTGCTGCTGGATGCAATTTCAGCACATTAGTAGGGATCTGGAGCTCAGGGAGAGATCCGATCCTATTAGAATGAGAGAGAAATAGATTTAAAGACCAACCGTGACTTTTTGCCAGCGAAAACCTATCTGTCCACGACTGCTTCGATAACTAAGCAAACTTCCCGTAGTTTTATGGCATCTTTCATTAATCATCTGCATTAGGCAGAATTCAGTTAGACAAATCACTTCTTCCTCCCTGGTCCTGGCTGTGATCGCAGTCCTGGCGATGAGCCCTAAGGCCGCGGAGTTAAAGGCAACGTAAATGCAAACTGACCCCACGTGATCTGTTTTAATAACGGACTAATATTCAAAGTGAGATTCTCTCTTTGGGTTGAATCTCATAACCAGGAAATTACTGAAGTCAGCACCTAGTTACCTTTGAATAACTTTACAGATGACCCACATCGCGGGTTTCTGGCTCTTTGCCATTCGTTGTGCTAATTCCTCACTACATTTTCTCACTTAGCCATCCCAACGACTCTGTAAATTGGGAGATGTTGTGTGATCCAGATTCATGAGTGATAGAACTGAAGTTTAGGAAAAGGGAAAGAACTGGCCAAGGTAGAGACCAGGTCTAAACCCCCTCACAGACCTGTCACTCCAATTCCACTTATGCCAGACGCACAGCAAAGGCATCTTACCTGACGGAACAACAGACATTGGCCATTCTTTCTCATTTTTTTTCTCCTCCATGCCTTCTCTGGTAAGGATGAAGATCTCTGCTTTTTAAAAATGATTCTGTCTATGTCATCGCTCTGTAACATGTTTACTTAGTTATAGTTAAAAAATAAAATAAATGAATAAAAAGGACAGGAGGAACCCTCCTGGCTGGCATGGGAATCTGCACAGGAGGGGCTCACTGCCCCATCTGTTTTGCTTGCCTGGGCTCCAGCCACTGCACTGCTCAGCTCAGACTCCCCAGTTTCCTTGCCAAGCAGAGCCAGGCACTGTATCACTTCCCAACATTGATAAAGCAGGTCTAATTCTCCTAAGTTGATGAAGGCCTGAATAGATCTGATGACCTTTCGTGGGAATGCCATTTACAAGTATGATTAAATTATTCTCCACGGCTGAATTGATACCTGCAGCAGATGTATCCTCCTCCCGAGGCTGCAGAATAATCTACTGCTTTTCCCTCTCATGCAGAGATCTCTGGTGGGCGGATTACAGACTCTCAGCTTTGGGTTTGAAAAGGTGACCCTGGTGATGACTTTTTTCTTTTTTCAAATCTGTTTCAGCTGATAGCATTTTTTTCTAATCTGATTAACTGTATCTGTCTGACTATGCCTTAAAAGGCTATTTACTTATTTAATCTGTTAAAAAATGAAAAAATAGAATGACAGATCATGTCTTCCTGGGATATAAGAAAAGTAATTAATATTTTTAAGCATTGTCTGTTGTTTATGTTAAATCTTGAATCTGCATTATTTTATTTAATCTTGACAACAAGGTATGAGGTATTATCTTTGCATTTAGCTTATATTTTGAGGGCCTACTATGTGTCAAATACTGTTCAGATATCTGGGGAAATAGCAAATCCTGCCTTCATTGAACTTATCTTTATATGAGGAAATTGGGACACAGATAGATTAAACAGGCTTTCCATGTGTCTACACATTGTGCCTGGAACATAGTAAGTATTCAATAAATGTTGAATTTATAAAACAGAATCAGGGTTGATTCACGTCTGCTGTTTCTATAATCCAAGTTTTGTTCTCTATCCCGTGGATAAATGGTTGAGGAAAGATACGAAAATCATAAAGTAGGAGCTTACAGCTTACTCAAAAATTAAAAAACAACAGCCTAAGTGTCTGTAAACAGATGAACAGATTTTTCAAAAGTGGCATATATACATACACAATGGAATATTATTTCATAAAAAAGGAAATTCCACCTCTTGTGAGAACGTGGGTGGACATCGAGGGCAGTATACTAAGGGACATAAGTCAGACAGAGAAAAACAGATATCGTATGATCTCAATTATGTATGGAATCTAAAAAAAAAAATTATAGAAAAGACGATCAGATTTGTGTTTGCCAGAGATGGTGAGAGATTGGGAAACTGAGTGAAGATAGTCAAAAGGCACAAACTTCATAGGTTCAGATTCCTTCCCACCAAACATCATTTAATAGTTCTCTCAGAACAGAGTAAATTTTGGAGAGATAAACTTTCATAATTCGAATAGATCTGAACATACTTTTTGCTTATACCCCTTTTTTTAAATAAATTATTTTATTGAGATACATAAACACACAGAGACAGCACCGACAGGCGGGGGCTTGGATGGTTTGCGTGACCTGCTGGTGCCAAAGGAGATGACATCAGGCTTCTTATTGGCTGTATAGATGCGGACGCAAGGGCAAGGAGGCGGGGAGAGGTTCAAAATCTATCAGCAGTCAGAGTTCCAACAATGGAGCCAGACCCCTCATCACAGGCCATTTTTATAATTCTCTGTAGATCCCATTTTGTTTACCATACATGCTAAGTTCCTTGTAGTTCACTCAACACATCCTTCTAGATTGGCTGTTTGAAGTAGGAATCTTACTTTTTTCCTAACGTCTGAAGGAAACTCTAAAAGATTATGTTGCTTGCAAGAACATGAAGCTCAATCTTTCCATCTAAAACACAATGCTTTTGGAAACCCAAACGGACACTTTAGTCCTCGTAGTCCATCTTGGCTAGAGCTGCCAGTATTCTTCAGTTGCCTGAAATATGCCTCTTCCCATAAAAGTCTTGCTTCCAAGGGAGGTTCCGTTCTGCCTCTTCATTGCCTTGTAAGTCTCCTTCCTTTGGGCAGGACCTAAGATAGGTCAGCAGTGTGTCTTGCATTGCACCATGGCGTCTCATCCCCCAGGACCCGAAATGAACTGTGAGTTCAACCATTACTCTCTTTCCTTTCACTTCCCCATCAGCATCCCTTGGCTGATTATTGCCAACACCTATTATCCTTGAGGTTATGAGAAGAAGGAGAAAATATATCAAATCTGTTTCCTTCCCCAGGATAAGTATAGAAAATGTACATTTTATACTTCCCCAATCTTGGCTCACTATGCACATTTTCCAGGCTCTATCAGCCATCCTCTAGTCCTTAGAAATCTGTGTAATTGTAATAACATAAATTAATATTAATTTCACCACCATACATAAAGAATAGACATGGATTCTAGAATGTCATTTAAGTGTTTATCACCGTTACACATTCACATAAACCCCTAGCTTAACAGAAATAAGACATTTATTTATATGTTTATATGTGCACACATTGCTATGATCTGAATGTTTACGTCCCTCCAAAATTTATATGTCCCTCCATGGTGATGTTATTTAAAGGTGGGGCCTTTGGGGGTGATTAAGTTATGGGGACAGAGCCCTGTGAATGCATTAGCATCCTTAGAAGAAGCAGCTCAAGAAATCCCCCTTGCCCCTTCCACCAGGTGAGGTGACTGCAAAGAGAGGGCCGTCTGGAAAAATGTGCTCTCACCGGACACTAAACCTGCCAGCTCTTTGACCTTGGACTTGCAGCCTCCAGAACCATGAGAAATAAATTCCTGTTGTTTATAAGCTGCCCAGTCTGTGGTCTGTTTTAGCAGCCTGAGTGGACTAAGACACACATACACACTTGGCTACGTGTTGATTTCATGCAAACACTTAAATCAGTTAATTGCACCACGATAGCTTCATGGCCCTAACTCTTAAACTAAGGCTTATTCAAGAAAATATGCTCACTTAACTTTTTTCCTATCAATTCTGAAAATTTCAGTCAACTTTGTTTGGTCATGAAAAAAAAAAAGAAAAAAACATGAATGATAGCCTAAATATCCCAGCCAAAGAAACACTGGGATAATTGCATTATTTACTCTGATGTGCTCTGGAATTTCTTTGGTAGTCATAAACTCTCTGAAAACTTTTGGTAAATTTTTAATACCTTGCGTATTTAAAAATGCACTGTGTGTATTTCCCAAGGTGCCCCTGAGATTTAGAGATTTAGATGATCTCAGCTGATAGTTTTTAAGAGGAAAAAATAATAATAATAATAATAAAGCAGTTTTCCTGACTGTTCACACCAAAAGATCTTAGAGATACATAAATTTGGGTGTTTTAATTACTCTGTTTTGGTTTAGAGCTTTCTAATTGCAGCTAACCATAAAACTCTGTGAGCCCAAACTGTTCAAACATATTATGGAAAAACACAACAAACAAGAGAAGGTCAAACAGAGAAAGCTGCTGGGAAGGATATTAAAACTGGATGTTATAGTAGAAAGTGCCTGGAGTGGGACAGCTACCTCAGAGGGAATAGGCAAGGACGGCTTCTTGGAAGTAGTGCTGTTTGAGCCGAAGTACCCATTGCCGTCTTCATCAGAAGGTTGTACGTTTCAGATAGGGCACAATCAGGCTCATTAAAAAGCTAAAGGATCTGGCCTAAAAAGGGTGCAAAACGGTGCAGCCAGTGGTGTCCAGGTAGCAGGTGTCGGTCGTCCTGTCCGGGCGTGGGAGGAATTGGTTCTATTGTGGGCTTTCTCCGGCCTTGACAGATTCCACGCACCTGACCCATGCATGAAGAGTCTTGGGGCCCAAGCTGGGTCATGGGTTCCCTACCGACAGAGGAAGATCAGAATATCTTTCTCATTAATTTTACCAGTTATTCCCCAAAAGGAAGTAGCGCTCTCACAAACCCCACCAAAAAGTGGGGAATGGGAAGCTGAAATGGATACTGGGCAGCTACGAACCATGAATATCGATCTCTAAGTGTCCTGAGAGCCCATCAAAGATGTTCCACTGTCTTACTTGATAGACAATCACTGCGATTTCTTACAGTCTTACTAATATCGGCAACGAGCATCTCTCTACAGCACCACTTAGTATATATGTCACTTTGAGGAGAAAACCTGCCTTTTTGCGTATTATTGGCCGAAGACATAGTGAAGTTTCTTCCTCCAGTGCAGGCTAAAGTCAAATTACTCACGGCCCTTCCCCAGGTGTTAGTTAAGAAGGGGGGTGAGTAAATACCATGCTTTCTCTTACATGCAGAATCTAAGGAACAAAAGAACGAATAAGCTGATACAGAGAGATCTGTATCTCACAGACACAGAGGACAAACTGGTGCTTGCCAGAGGGGAGGGGGTTGGGGACGGGGCAAAAAAGGCGAAGAGAGAAGGAGGAGGAGGAAGAGGAGGAGGAGGAGGAGGAGGAGGAGAAAGAGAAGGAGAAAACTGTAAGTAGAATGAAAAGTAATTGAAAACGAGGAGACTTCTTGCTGCATCCCAAGGAGGTTTGCTTGCTTACCCATCCAGGGCCCAGAAAAGCTTTCGGTGTAATTATATTGTTGGTTTGAAACACGGTCCCTCTCCTGTCTCAGCGGTGTAGAGGATGGCCAGGCGTCCAGGCGACTGTGATTGGAGAGAGCTCACCCCACACCGCCAGCCGCGGCTTGGGGTCCCCATCGCTGTCCAGTGTTCATTTGGCGTGGGCACCACGAGGCCCTGTCCTCCACTCAGGGTGGAAGTCTGCATGATGCAGGTCTGGCTCTAGATGTGCTGGGGATTTTTTTTTTTAAGAATATCCTCAAGTCGGGGCTTGTTTCAGTTGGTTAAGGGCCCATCATGCTGTGGGAGAGAAGCACAGAGAGAGAAGACAGCAAGGGCCAGCGAAACTCGGCAGAGGCAGATGTCCAGACCTACACAGTACCACGCACCAATCCTTTTTCCAATCCTTTTTTCGGTCTTAAAACCCATGAGAGTTGAATCTTAAGTCGATGCATAAGATTTTTCCTCTTTATTCAATGATACAAAGTAAATGAGTTCGCAGAAGGGAGTTACAGTATGTCCCTGACAACAAAATCCACCCCATCACGAATGCGCTGACTCAGGGACAGAAGCCACCCACGTGCTGTGTGACCTTCGCATTTCTCCTTGAGGTCCCCGTTGTCACCCAACTAGACCCTCGGATCACCGCTTTGTTTGTAAAATCCTTGTTTCTGTGCATTTCCATCGTGACTGTGGGTTTACAAGCAGTTAGAAGAGTCAAGCTTCAAAAGTCAAGCAGGCACTTGACTCCAGTTAAGTTGCCTTTGTTTTCTTGTTTTGTTTTATTTTTAAACAAAGCAACAAAGGTCAGGGAAATGGAATCGTCTCCGTGTGAGTCAGGATTGCTGGCAGTCAGTTGCTAGGGTGATGGGGGCTATTTCTATACCAGCAAAGAAAATTGTGTAAAATTGTCTGGACCATCTTGGTGGTTTTCCTCTACTAGAAGGGCAGCAGGATTAGTTTCTTTTTCCTCAGCAGTGCATGCTGCTCCTTATATTCGTGTAGGAACTTATTTTATTGTATCTGATTCTATAACCAGTTATTCCTGTATCTGTCAGCCCCTTTGACTGTGAGGCAGACAAGGTATTTGGTTCCTATCCCTAGTCATTAAAACATGATCTGGAGGCAGCGATGAAAGAAATGAACGCACGTATGAATAGTGAACGAAGAATCTTGGGACGACAGGGAGGAAGGAGTAAGGCCTGTAAGACTAAATTAGCATTTCTCAATTATGGCCGACGTTTCACCATTGTGATTTAGGAAAGGAGAATTTACGGCCGAGTTACTTCCTTTATCACTGTTAAAAATAAACTTGGGGGATACTGAAGAGCTAAAGTCTGAGGCCATCCAAGTCCTAATTGACTCAGGATGGCGGCTCTCCCACCCCCCAAAAAAAATAAATATATGCATGTTTATCACAATGTGTGTATTTTCATTGTTAATCGTGTTTATTTTTATATGATTTTCCTCTTATTAGTAAGCTAACCACTCCAGTGACTGATCAAGATTGAACATCACTCATGCATTTGCAGTCATTCGTTTTGGAAGTTATGAAAAAGGGGAATTTTTTTTTAATTTCCCCCTCGAACGTGGAGGTTGAATTGGGGTACAGAAGGAAATAAGGTATTCCTTTTTGTGTTCCAGGATGCACCTCACTCTGTAAACTTATAGATGCCGAGAATCAGGGTGGTGCGGCGGAGAAACGAAAAACCCCTTTTCAGCTTAGAATGAGTGAGAGTCCATCCTTGATGAGCTCAGAATTGCAGGCAGAGATCGACCTGAAGTTCAGCGCGACTCGAAGTTACAGCCACAGCTACAAGGACATCTGTCGAGGTGCTTTCTCTCCTTCCTTGGAGCTTTTCTACGGTGACAGCCAGAGAGAATATGGCACTTGGAAGCGGTTAAGCAGTGACAGAGCTAATATTTATTGTTTCAAAGCAGCATCAATGTCACTTTGACTGGGCGGTTTGTTTTTAAGGCCACTGTCATTTGGATGTGGATTGGCTGCTGATCAGGCCTTTATTATCGGCTCATGCGTCGTTAGGGAGCTGATAAAAGTGTTTGGGTTGGTTACAGGCTCCACAGAGCCTACAGGGCAATTCTGCGGGCTCGTTTTCTGAGTGGTGACATAGAAAAGGCTTCTCTGCACAGAACTGAAAATCGTTTGTGCCTTAAGGACCCCCGGCTATCATTTCCTACTCCACACTGCAGTTTAAAACATTTAGTGAGTTCTAACATTATTTCTCATAAGAAAAAAAAAATAATAATTCATCACTTCAGGAACAAAAATGTGTAAGAAAAACATTTTGACATATCTTGATTAAGAGTCCTCCAGTGTCTTTTTGTTTTGTTTTATTTTCCTCATCGAGGTACAGAAGATGGACACACTTATGTGGCTGGGATCATCCTCCCTTTTTTTTTTTTTTTTTTTAATGCCTTTTAGGTGATAAAATTCAATGAGTACTTATCTGGTATCCTTTTATTAAACACTAGCTACCATACAGCTTAAACCAAAATTTAAATGAATCTTTATCCATCCTGCGAGAAGTCCTTCACTCATCCGCAGGTCTATTGCTAGACAGAGAAGAAATGGCTAACATGAATTAATGCATGATCTTCCCGTTTTGAATTATGCATCCTAGAAAATACCCTAGGGAAGATTTTGAAAACTTTTAGGTTATTTGTTGGTTACCATATTCAAATTGTGAAATATTTCCTACATGAATTTCTGGTGTTCAAGTTAACAAAATGCCTGCCGCATGCTAAATATTGAAGATGCAAAGGTAAATCACACGGTCTCTTCCTTTAGGAAAAGAGGGGTGTAATGTGTAAATAATCATAAATATAAATGGCAAAAAACAGTGCACCATTAAAGCCCAGTGGGCTTAAAGTTATTTTAAAGCATGATTTTATTTATTCACAACAGACTATTCCATACTGACTCCGTTTTAACTTTTTTCTATAAACAACAAATTTAGTTAAAGAAAATAAGCAAAATATAGCTGATAACACTTGTTTTAGAGATGATTTGAAAGCAGAGACAGTAGACAGCTTAGAAAAGTTCCTTCTAGGCCTAAGCGGCAGAGGAAATGTCAAAGTTAGGAATGAAACGTGACGCTGATAAATTAATTTTTAAGTGAGTAAGATGGAATTAAATGGCATTTGAGAAAAGATGTCACTTATTTTAGAGTCAAATTCACTTCTAAACTTATGGAGAAATTAAAGGAGAATAGATTGCAGGTTTATAGCTCAGATCAGAGAATGAAAAGGGGAAATAGCTGGTATCAGAAACACGGACTGAGGCTGAAATCTGTATTGGGCTTCTGCATCTCCGGGAGCAATGAAGACCAGGTGAGTCTCCATCAGAGCAGGATCCGGGTTTCTTAATTTAGGGAAGGCCGGGCACACGCCCTGGAGGCCGGGGCACAGACAGCAGTGCGTGTCTCGCACGTGAACTTGCAGTTGGGAGAGTTCACCTGTGCTTACGCCTGTTTGAGGATCGTCACCTCTGCAATCCCCCAAACAACCAGAGCGGTGATCCCAGAGAACCGCGTCTGCACACCTAGTGAGGACAGGTTAGTTGAGGCTCACAGGCTGAGGAAGGATGGGCCTATTTAATTTAAAATTAAATTAAATAGTAATAGGCAGGACAGGCAAGAAAGGGTAGAAAACTGAGGGCAGCTGTGGACACTCAGCATCCCTGTTTGCCTGGTCTTTGCATTGGCTTCGGTAGACGTCCCTGGATGGATGGACGTAATCATCTACCATCCACAGACAACAGAGTGTCATCTACCCTGACAAGGTAGCAGACCGTCTCTGACTGGGACTGTTCACATGCACAAAATTCCTCCAAGATAAGGTGAACACTGGACACCTGAGAATCTCAGTTCCCACGTGGGACACCATTTCTCTTAAGGCCGGACCTCGCCTTTCTAGTTTCTAAAATCATTTATCTGTAGGTTTGTTGTTGTTGTCGTTGCTGCTGCTGATGATGGTGATGATGATGCTCTGTTTTGTCATTTGTCCTGAATGTTGAGGAAATTTGAGATGATATAATCAGGATAATTTGGCCACTGACCTAGGTGTCATATAGAATCTATTAAACTAAAAAAAAAAAAAAAGAGCCACTATTTCAAGAAAATATCCCACTCCAGGGCAGGCCTCATTCAGTTTCATTTTATTTAATGCCTTATTTAGGTTAAAAAAAACACCTTTATTAGTGTAAAAGAGTAATATTTTTTACTGAAGATGTTTAACATAGTTCTCTAGATACATATAATCACTTCGAAAATAAGACACTCTCCCATCTTCATTTGAAACTCGCCAGGAAAGTCATTTTTATAAAATGATCTATGAAGCCATTCCCCAAGATTATAAAAAAATATATAAAATATTTAGAGTTCAATAAAAATGTGATGTTTTGTTGCCTGCCTCATACTAATTTCTACATTTATTTTGATATCCAGGAAAATTCATAGTTTTGAAACACGAAATCCTGCATAAGGGTGGGGAGGTCAGGAAGCATGAGGAGGGTTGTAGGATGGTTCTGGATGGTTCCACCACTCTGAACGTTGTCCCCTAATATGTGAAAGTCTCGCCCTGTGTCTAGCATTGGATTCAAAGGCCCCTAACAAGGACAGAGGTTCCCAATTAATTTTTAAACCCATATTACTCTTTGATAAATAGAAAACATTGCATGCTCTGCTTCTAAAGCTTGTGAAATGTTTAAGATAATTGGTTATTATTATTAAATGTGAATCAGAGCAAAGGTGGAAACTTTCAAACTCTATCTCCCAAGAATTCGGTCTCTTAGGGCGGGGGCTGGGGTAAGCATACAACATGACCAACCCTTGGTCCCCCTCCACCCAAACAAACCCCTCTCAGGATCACCAGCTTTTTATGTTGACCATCCTCGGCAATTTGGGGGGTATCAAAAGAGGTAAAAATTATTGAGACCTGACAGCTGCAAAGGTCACCAACTGAATGCATGAGGGCTATCGCCAGTGCATCGTAATAGGGAAGTTAAGTGCCCCTCGGGTCTGCAGAGAACAGTCCCTTTTACCATCTGGTCTCATGAAAGAGCCAGGCTCCTGTGACTCTCAGACTCCACGCAAATCATTACCTAGATTAACCGTTGTAAAGCGTGCATTTTCCAAAAACCCTTGATTATCACAATGAAATCCAAAATGTTTCTGAGAAAGGGGGTTGGGAGGTTGAAGGAAAGAGACAAGTCGTGGAGAAAGACACAGATGCTTAACAATGGGATTCCTCGATTGGGGGGAAGGGGTGGCTCAAGTCCTGCCCAAAGCATTTCTGGGATTGAATTCGCACATGCCCTGAAGAGCAGGCACTCAGACTTGGGTTTTATTTAATTTAGGAACTATGTGTTTATGTGTTTTCTTTTTTTACCTGAGGCTTCTTAAACAATGTACAGAATTACGGGGCTTTTTTAAGTCAGTGATTCAGGAATCTAGGAGGATATTCGGGACTGGGGAAGGACACCCACGAAAGGTTTTGTGACCCCGAGGGAAACTCAGAGAACCATCGTCCATACAGCCTCCACGGTGGGGACTACCAGATTCCCGGAGGACAGCAAAGCCATCGAGTAGTCACTTTTCGGCTAATGGGTGGAACTTCACGCCAAGAGGTTAGCAGGACACTTAGGACCTAAGACAAGTGTGGAGGCGGATTCAGAAGTGACTCCCCCAAAGTTCCTACTGCCTGGATTCCTGCCCTTCTGTAGTCCCCTCCCGCTGACTGTGGGCTGGACCTGGGGACTCACTCCCCACTAAGGCAACGTGGCAAAGCGGGGGATGTCACTTCTGACCTTATGTTAAGAACACTGTGACGTCATCTTGCTCATGCTTGCCTTATTTGACGAAGACAGACATTACCAGCTGCCCTACGGAGGGGTATGTGTGGCAAGGAGGGGACCTCCAGCCAAGAGTGGGTTGGAAGCCAGATCTTGTCCCACTTGACCGTTGAGATGACTGTGGTCCCAGCTGACACCTTGATGGCAGGTGTGAGAGACACCCTGAGCTAGAGGACCTGGCTAAGCCGCTACCAGATTCCTGACCCACAGAACCTGAGAGATAACAAGTGTGTTATTTTTAGCCACTGAGCTTTGGGGTAGTTTGCTGCACAGTAAGAGAAAACTAGAACAAGGCTTCCCGAATGTCACTCATTCAGTCCCGTGTCGCCTTGACAGCTTTTTCTCGTGCTGTGAGGTGTGCCGAGGAACGCCCCTGCCCAAAGACGTCTACATCTCAACCCCAGGAATTAGTGAATATGTCGCCTTGCAGGGCAAGAGGGACTTGGCACATGGGATTGAATTAAGTCCCTCGAGATTGGAAGATTATTCTGGATCATCCAGGTGGAACCGATATCATCACAAAGGTCCTTCTTATGAGGGAGGCAAGAAGATGGAAATCGGAAAAAGGAGTTGCGATGCCCGAAGCAGAGGTGGGAGGGACACGCTGAAGGTGGATGGAGGGGCCACAGGTGAGGAGCGCAGGTGCCTCTGGAAGCTTCCAGGGCCAGGAAGCTGAGCCTTCCCAGAGCCTCCAGAAGGAGCACAGCTCTGCCAAGACCTCCATATCAGCCCACATGACCCACACTGGACTTCTGGCCTCCAGAACTGCAAGGTAGTAAATTGGCAAGCAAGCAGGAGCACGTGCTTTGGCCTGTCTTTTTCAGCTTAAATGCTTTTTTTACGTTAAACTTTATAGGTAGCATACTGGGTTTGCTGATGAGATTTTCTTTCTTTCTTTTTTTATTTTCCTTAAAAATTTTTTAGAAACAACAAAATAGGGTAAAAAGTAAAGCCAAAATCCTTTTCGATATTTCAGTCCCTTACTCGAACTTCCTCGTAAAGTTCACAAAGCCCTAATTCAGCCATCGGTCCGAGCCGGGTTGCTTCTGAGCTCTGCAGAGGGCAAGCCTTCTCTTCGCTGTGGATAGGGTACTTTGTGAGTTTGTTTGTTGTTTGTTTGTTTTTTAGGAACATTTGGAACGTCTCCAAGCTTCCTATAATAAAGCTATCTTACGAAATAGCAGACTATGCTGTGATGCTGACTCTTCTGCTGGCTAAATCCTATTTTCCTTGCTCCATAATTACGGTGACGTGGTGCGGTTCGGCTCTCTGACTTCACGCGGTGCGAACGTGGTTGCTATATTTCTTACAGATCCCCCGGGGCACTGCATTGACACCCATGTCTGTGGCTTTGAAAATCGCAAGATCTGGACCTAGAGGCCAAGGGATAGCAACGTGCTTCCAGGGAGAACCTAAACCATGCCTCTTGGCCACTTACAGACGGTCTAGCGCTGTTCAGAAGACTCGACAGAGTAGGAATCAGTAATCTACGAGGCGATGCTGGCCTGCCAGCTACCAGGACCAGCTCACCTGTGTGCTCTCAAACAATCAGCTGATGAAAACGTGGTGACTGAGTCCTACCACCCCCCAAAAACAATTCTTTAGATGTGTAATATGTTCAAATCAACTACTCCGGGCTGTCCTCTCTCCTGTCACTGCTTATTTTATGAGGCAGCGCCATCGTCTGCTGTCGATGGGTCGTTAAGCTCACGTGAGCCAGGGAGAGTTTGAGGCCCATCGAGCCTGGTAAATTTGCCTCCCGCACCAGCGTTAAATAAACATCGACACTAAATAACCCTGTAGCGATCTTCCCGGATCTCTGGTGGGGAAGTTAATAGCCCTTGGAATGTCTCATTTCCTCCTTGACGTATTGAACAGCTACGCACCCCGTGTGTTGTGGGAAACAGCGCAGAAGCTAGTTTAACGCTCAACAGTAAATTGCTGGTCTTCGCTCTCCTTTCAGTGTGTCACTGTCGATGTGTTTCATAATTACTATTTTACACAACACGAGTCACAGATCTGCTGCATTTACAGATGGGGCATCAAAGACCAACCTGTCAGAGGTTAAACAATCGCAATCACTTGTAAAATAAGTTTTTGATCTGTTTATCCTGCTGGTTGTTTTTGGGTTTTGGAAACAACTGCCAACATGGATATAAAAAGCCTCATAAAAATAGATTCTTAGGAAAAGTCAGAAGCTTAGCAATACTCGAGTTTTGCAAGGAGGCTGAAAAGAAGACGCACTGTCCCCCCAGTTCTGCGCAGATGTGGAGGTTCTGCTCCCAGCCACGTGTCTCCAATCCGATTAACAGCTTTTCCACCCTGGCGCTGCCTACGCCCTGCCTGACCCTGTGCTACTCCCTCTGACGTCCGTGGGTGAGCGGTGACATCACTGGCAAGCTTGTTAGACACGCAGAGTTTCAGACCTACTTCACCTTCACAAGGTCCTCACCTGCCCTTTATGGAAGTTTCATTAGAGACCCACATTGACTTGGGTTGGAAGCCATATGTGTCCTCAGTTTCTTTGGGGTTGCCTTGGCTTCCACTGTCTTCAGCTTTGAGTCTCGCCTTCACATAGATGAAGACGGAGGCAGAGACCAGAGTGAGGAGCCACAGGCCAGGGAATGATGACAACCATGGGAAGGTGTGGGAGGCAAGGACTGCATCCACCCTTAGGGTCTCTGTGGGGGGCACAGCCCTGCTGACACCTTAAGTTTGAACTCTGGCCTCCAAAACCATTAGAGGACACATTTCTGTTGTACTAAGACACTTACTTTATAAAACATTTGTTTAACAGCCCTAGGCCACTAACACAGATAACCAAATCGGATTACCTATCAGCATCACCTAGGTGCGAAGTCCTAGGTGCGGAGTAGATAGCGAGAGTCAGACAGGTGGACAGGACAGCTAGGGGGACATCTCTGCAGCTACAACTAAAGCCACTTACCCGCAGCATTGACGCCACCAGGGAGAGGCATAAAAATGTGTTGTACGTGGAGGATCTGAGGCCCCACACCCACTGAGTCAGAAACCGAGTTTTCACAGGACGTCTAAGTGACTCAGGTAGAGATTCAAGTTCAAGAAATCCGCCCGAGACTATTTCAATTCTCAAGCTTGGCGCAGTGTCTCCTTGATCCGTGTTTGTGTTTATCAGGATGTATGAAGTGTTCCTCCTCCACTGGTTTGCCTAAGTCTATGAGATAATGTTAGTAGAAACACACAAACCAGGAGAATTCAGCACGAAAAGATGCCCAAATTCTACCTTAGAGGGTGTGAGACCTTCCAACTTCTTAACAAGACACTGAGAACAATGCACCAATTGAGCTGAGAACAATGCACCAATTGAGCTGGGAACAATGTACCAGTTGAGCTGGGAACAAAGGCAAGGGTCATCAATATATTCCTTTCAACTTAGCCTCACCACCCAGGTGAAAAGAGTTTGTTTACTAAAATGTTTAACCTTTAAAACGGGTTTTCTCATCCGATGATTGAAAGCAACAAAGGTACACAAAATTACTGTTGGAAATTTGAATGCAAGAAATTCTCACCTAGAGCCTATTAAAATTACATTGGGGGAAAAAAAACCACAAAGCTGCCAACTCAAAAAAAAAATTACGTTGGGAGAGTGGAGACTCATGCAAAGTGGACGCTTCAAGGAAAGTTCAGAGCTGGGGGAGGGACAATGGATGGTGAGGGAATAATGAATGCATCTGCCTGCCCTAAATTCAGAGGAGCCGACCCTACAAAGCAATGCCTGGGATAAAAGAATGAAAGGCTTTATTGTTTCCAGCTCTTCATCAGCCTGGTCCTGCCCAGATCCCCCAGATAACAGCGCATCTGATAGAACAGAATAGGGGAAGGCGGACGGTCTGTACCATCTGCAGATTTTCATGCAATGAAATCTCGAGGCATAAAAGGCAAAATCGGAGCAGATATAAGAGATTCAGGGATACGGGTCAAGAGAATTAAAACCAGTTAGATAATCCATGCATGCATGGTGGGAACAGAAAGGACAAAAGAAAACAGAAAAAAAGAAAACCACTGTGATTACAGCGTAAGGTATGTAAATGTCGGATCACCGCACCTGAAACGAATAGAATATTTTACGCCAAGCAGACTTTAATTAAAAAAAGAAATAGGTGGAAGGGCAAAAATAATAGAAGGAAACAATTCTTTTGTACCTACTAAGTGCGGGACATACCTTACGTTATCTATTCCCCCTTACAACCCCGTCAGTGGGGAGATATTGTCTCTGTTTCGTAGATGAAGAAATTGAGACCCACAGAGGTGTTGGCCGAGTGACACAAAGAGCAAGTTGCGGAGGAAAACATCAGTAAATAACACATATGTTTTTAAGAGCCCACAGTATGAGTCCCTGTGGATTCGAGCCCTTATTACTTGATCTTTGGGCTCTTGAGGTAATTAATGCCGGCGGCACAGTTCAAGGGCAAGCCTAAGTGTTATTCAAACATTTACAATGGACTGTGCATTTATGTAAGAAACACTATCGGTTTAAATGAATAATAGGTTTAGCACGGATGATTTTTAATTCCTAAGGAACCTGGGAATTGGTGTTAGTCTAAAAATATGTAAATGAAGAGCGTCCCGAAAATTGGCAGAAGAAAAGGATCTGCTTCACATAATTGAATCCTATTCATTTAGGCAACAACTTGTCTTAAGTGACTATTTTTGGCCAGTGCTTTGAGGCCGTGGGGATGCCAAGGTAAACAAGACAAAGACCTCCTCCTTCTCAGGGGTTTTCCCTCAGGTGGGAAGGTGGAGGTGACTGGGACTTTAGAATTCCTGTGAAAAGCCCTGTCCCGGAGATAAGAAGCACAAAGCTCACTCTCAAGGAGAACAAAGAGAATCAATTACAGCATCAGGTGGGAAGGCCTTGGGAATTCAGGCACCCGGAACAGTAGAAGTTTATTCCATCCGCTAATAAGGCCAAATACAGAAGAATGTACATGAAAGGACAAGCCAGAGAAAGGGACCGAGATCCCATGTGGACACCGGGTCCTGTGCTCCTGTGCCTCCTGTCTGAATCCCGGCTTCTTCTTATCGTTATTTGGTTAGTTGTTTCCTTTGGGTGTTTGATAACCTTGGCTGTTCTGCATCAGCGGCTCTCGGACTGGTCTCCCCACATCCATCTGGCCCAGATCCAAGCCATCCTTCACTCTGGCGCCCAAAGGCTCTTTGCACAATGCTGATCAGACCAGCCATGTACCCGTCTCATGGTTTTTTAAAACTTAAGTGTCTTCTCATTGCCGAGCACAGCCTGCAAAGGATCCAGAACCTTCCCGGTCTTCACCCCCACTGCTCACAGTCTTCACCCCACCGCTCACGGCCCCCACCCTGTTAGTTCTCCATCTCTAACTGCTCTTCTGATTCTTGGATCCATGGAGCCTCCCCAGAGCCACAGGTCTTTGCATTTGCTGTTTCTTGACTGCAAACGTGTCTGCATGCCTCCTCTTGTAGCTAGTTAACCTCTTCTCAACCTGTGTATCCTAACTGGGGATACTCACCCTTAAAAAAAAAATCGATTCCTTTGTAATACCAAGAGAGCAGAGCAGAATGGCCAAACCATCCAATGTCCTTTAACCGAGAAGCCCCAAGTTCAAACCTGGGCCCTGCCACTTCTCACCTGTGAGTGACTTTGATCTCGACTTCTTCATCGCTAAAGACTGGTGGTAATATTGGTACCTGCTCATCGGATAACTATTCAGATCAGAACGGATAATTCATGAAAAACGCTCTTCCACGATGCTTCTAATTCAGAATTTATTCTCTGTCCCTTAACATTTCCGCCTTTTCCACTCTTCCTTCTCTGAATGTTCTTTCCTGCCTCTGCTGATGTTTGCAGTGTTTCTGTGATGTGTCAGGGTGAATCTATTTTTTGTCTCTTTTTGTTCTCCGAGTGAAATATGGGTTGAAAGACTCCTGCCTTGCTTCGATTCCAGAAAAAAATGTTTGCCTATTCTTCTTTCAATATTGCTTCCAGACCATTCTCTCCAGCCTTTTCTTTCAGAGCTCCATTATTCACGTCGAGAGAGAGAGCTGTCCTTCAACGGAAAACCTCACTGTTTACAGCAGGAGTCAGCAATTTTTTTTTTTTTCTGTAAAAGGCCAGATAGCAAATGTTTTAGGCTTTGTGGGCTGTATGGCTTCTGTAGCAAGGCCTGGACTCTTCCAGGGCAGCGCGACAGCGACCCACGTAGACAGGTGGGTGTGACTCTGCCCTAGTAGAACTGGGGCCTGCGTTTGGTTCTGGACCTGTTTGCCAAGCCCTGGATCCAAGCGTACTGTTCTGGGTTATGACACGCGAGTCTTGTCACTGCCTTTCAGCTGTTTTACAACTCCACATGCTGTAAAGGACGAACAGCCATGCAAAGAATTATTTCCATAGACTGGAACATTCTAAGCCACGGAGGTTCGCTTGCCCCTCAGCTCTGCACGGATAAAGCCTGTTTTGCATCATCTATTTGTAAATTAATTTTAATATTCTTTTACTCAGTATAGGTTTGTCTTTCTCTGTCTTTTTCTTCAAACTGGTAGTAATTACTTACAGATTCCTTCATTAGCAGTGAGTTAAATCCAACCTTTTTAAACCTGTGTTTATTCTATATCTGTACAAGAATCACGACTTATTTTTTTAATTACCCTGTAATAAAGGTATGTTGGAAATTCTCGATTTCCATGAATTCTAATTGTTTTTTTTTTTTTTTTAGAGTTTTAAAGCTCTTTGTTCAGTGTAATGTAAATTCTCATTGTTGTACAGCAACGGATCCTTTTTTTTTTTTTTTGACAATATGCATTCCAGAGTCCAATCATTTGCTGAGTATCTTCTTTGAATGGTGACGTTTCTATTTCTAAGATTTCTCATTTTATTACTGCATTGTTTTATAGTTTTTTATTATTTCCTTATGGATGCCGTTTCTGTACTTATCTCGTTGAGTTCTCAAACATACCATAAAAACATAAGCATCAAAAGCGTATGGCATCACGAACAGTGTGGGACACACGCTGGCCTCCCAAGAGTCAGCTGTAGCCTTATTCTCAGCTTTTTCTGATGGACTTAATTGATCTACTCGTTTATTTTGCAGCTTCCTTGACATAGATAACTTCGAGTGCTTGGTTTGCACACCATTCTATCTTAGCACGGCTGCCCTTACTGGCCACACACACAAAATCTTTGCATGGAATGGACTGATTGATGGATTGATGGATTGATTGATTGATTTCCATCACGTGCTGTGTCCCGTCTGCTATTTCATCTATCACTGCTATGCTCTTACAGCGGAGGGACTAAGTCAGAGTATGAAAATACCATTCCATCTTGACTACAATCGTGTTGACTGTTCACACTGCAGAAAATGATTCATTTAAAGAATTAAAAACAAGAAAATAAAATTCTGCATCTATATCTGCTGAATTTGACAGAAGAGTCCATTAATACTTAAAAGATATAAGTGACTAGAAATAATGTAAAATATTTGACAAGTGGTAGCTTGAGAAATAATTTTTAAAAACCTCTAGAAAAGGCTAATGAATGCTACCCAGGTACCCACAAACAGATAAGGGCTTTGCTGCTGCTTCATCAAATGCAACATCAAAACATTAAAAAATGTTAAATCACTCCAAAAATAGTTGGTTAACCTTTGCGTTTTTCCCCAGGACCCCCAGTTTTAAAGCAAATCCACTAGTCCAGTGTGCATGCCTAAACTACCTCATCCACTACCTATTAAAAAGATAACATCTTAATTTCCAGGAGATGCATATGAAGAGAACAGAAATTCAGAGCTTAATGAGTTTGCAATGATTCCTTTTAAATAAACATAACACGTCGGCACTGACTGGGCGTACATACTGAGTGAAGCTCGAATTTGTTCCTGGAATCCCAAGTACAAACAGGGAAGGAGAGCTTTTCTGACTGTGAGGCCCAAAGGTGTCTAGTATATTCCTCGCTTCCTCCTCATCAGAACTTAAGCAAGCCGGTCCTGGCAAGGTCAATCAGATTGGTCTTAACCGAGGTGGCTTTGACTCCCAGGGTCCATTGGAAAATATCTGGAGACATCTCTGGTTCTCATATCAGGGGAGGGATATGTTACTGGTACCTAGTGCGTGGAGGCCAGGGATGCTGCTAAACATCCTGCCACGACAGAGACTCACCTGGCTCAAAATGTCAAGAAGACAGAGATTGAGAAACCCTGGCGGTGGCCTTTACAGTCCTCATCTGAGAAGCGTTTAACATATTTGATGTGTAATTTTCTATCTTTATATCCACGCACATATTCTTAAATGGATGTATATCACATCACCGCGCATATGTGTGTGGGGGTGTTCTGCCTTGTGGGGGAAAATACAATAGGGTGTCATTAAATTCAAGGAATTTCCTGCCATAGGTCTTGGTTCTTCCTTTTAGTACTTCCTGGGTTCAAGATACCCTCCTGAGCACTTTCTAATTAACTCACCTTCGTAACAACCTTCCAGGTGGGTTATCATCAATCCCATATGAGAGATCAGAAAACTAAGGCCCAGAAAAGTTCAGCGGCTTATCTGAGGTCACGAGTCTGTATGTGGAGGAGCCAGAATTCTCACCCAAGTGGTCTTCATGAATCATAACCACTTTGCAATATTAACTGATTGCTGACTCCCAAAAGCTCTTTAAGACCTTTTTTGCTGGAAACTCCACTAGCCCTTCCATCTTTCCTTCTACAGATAGTAAGCTTATGCACTGATTTGCACTTGAGCAGTGGTGAAGTCTGATTCATTAAGAAACCTCGGCAGGGAAATAAGGCATATATCAAAGCCGTGGAGATGAATGCTAATGAGAAGAGTAAACATATAAAATTGCTTTTTGTTCCCCCAAAAAAATATTTCCAAGTCCCTCCCAGGTGCCGTCGCAGATGAAGGAGGGTTGCCCAAATGTTCCTGTGCATCGTACAAACGGGATGCTCACGGAGCCACAGTTTTAGCCTCAGGTGCTGCTTGTAGCTAAGTCAACTATTATGCTCGATTTGCATTGGCGGGATTTCTTAGCAGGATCTTGAAGTGCCCAGAAAA
Organism: Cynopterus sphinx; assembly: GCA_030015415.1. Lineage (NCBI taxonomy): Eukaryota > Metazoa > Chordata > Mammalia > Chiroptera > Pteropodidae > Cynopterus > Cynopterus sphinx. The sequence continues at coordinate 91,712,761 of CM057389.1, forward strand.
CACACAAACACACACAAAAAGGTAGACTCAGGCCCTGATCGGAAGGATTTTATGGTCCAAGTTACAACATGCAAATATCTTCTTTGCATTCTGCTTTCTGCAAACACAGAGTGAAGAAATAAGTAGGAAAAAACGAGGGGGAAAAAAAAACGCGGTTCAATTCATGCTTCACAAAGTCCTGTAGGTTATTACCATGTTTTAAATTGTGACTTGCAAACACAAGCTGTTCTTAAAAACGAGAACAAAAAGAAAAAGCAGATGGTTTCTTTTTACATCCTGCGAAACTTTTTCTGAATGCAAGCGTCTGTTCCCTTCTCTCCAGCTGGCATTCCCCATGCAAATGATCCGTTTTCTGTCATTTTGAGAAAAACTTGATCCTCATCCCCCATCGCATTCTAAATGCCAGGATCCCTAGAAATGAAAGCAGGGGATGGAATTGCCATGGTTTTTTCATCAGAGTAAATCTTCGGGGCTCCCTTACTGCCCACCGATAGCACAACTGGGCCTGAGACAGGTTATCGCCGTGACTTCTTTATTTTTTATCACTAATATTTTTTAGGCCGTATGTGTTTTTTCAACAGACATCGGTATTGATACTCGGTCGCTTTTGCTCTATGTGGCAAAGAATTTGAGATTTGCAAACTTATATTCAAATTCCAGCCAGTGGCTGATTCGATAAACGTACACCTTTGAGAAAATTATCTTAAATGTATTTAAAGTGATTCTGTTTTCTGACTTGCAACATGTAAAGAGTAACATCTGCCTTTTCAGGGAGATTCTGCAGAGGAATTTGAGTTTAGAGACGCGACACTCACTCTCGTTTGCCTCACTCATATGAATAATGAGGGTAATAATGCTTACTTCATAGCATTATTTGGGGATGAAAAAAGACTAAAATTTGTGCATCATTCGTGAAGCACCTAGAACATACTAAGTTCTAAACAAATGAGAGTCGTCATTGAATTGTTATTCTGGAAAAGTATATGAGGACTTGAAGCGTCTTGGACGGTCTTCGATTTCACTCAATTATCTGCATTGTTTTAAACCAATTTCCCGCAGATACTCATTGGTGTCCTGGCTTAGGTGGACAGGAATGACAAACATTCATGTTGAAATGACCTGGAAGCTCTCAAAAACACGTGGCCATTAATTTATGGTCCCATCTCGGCCATCGTGTAATAAAAATACACCCATCCACACCAACCCTTTGCACAATTGGCTAGAATGTTCTTCCGCTAAATGTCTATTTGTACAGCTTTTTTCATCACCCCTGTGAGGAGCTTTGCTCAGATACCAGCTCTTCAGTGAGGCTTCTATCTGACCACGTTATTTTTATTTGATAGAACAATCAGCACTTGCCCACTGATTGTTCAGTTTTTCTTGTTGCCCTTGTACCTATCACTATCATAACAAAATAAATAAATCAAATATAATTTACTAATTTGTTCGGTTTGTTGTCTGTGTTCCTCTTCGGAGTGCCGGGTCCCTAGGGACAAAGAGTCCTATCTGTTTTGTTTTCCAGTGGATCCTAAGTACCTGGACCCGTGTCTGGAATATACCAGATATTAGTAGGGAATTTTTGAATAAGTTAATTGTAGTCATATTTTTTCACAACAGAATTTGAAACAAAACAGAAAAAGTCTTTGTTGGTGAGTCTGGAGTGAGACAGACACTTCACTTAACAGGGACAACGTTCTCAAAAACCATCGTGGCTACTTAAGTGGTCTAGGAACTACCGTAGAAAGCAAAAGTTATAATCAATAAAAATCTAACATAGATTATTTTATTTTAAACTTTTTCTTCCAAAATTAATTAAAACTGCAGCACAGAAGTTGATCAACTTTTATTACTCCATTCAAGTTAAATTGCTTTCAGCTCACTTGAGCAACAAATTGGGGTAAGTAGAGTTCAATGACTGAATATTTAACTGAATCGAAGCATATTTTCCTTCATGACGAAAGTATGTTAATTGTTCCAAAGCTTTAAATAATCATTTTTTTCCCCTTTTTGTCTTCACCTCTAAAACTCTATGACTGATATCTGCCTTCTAGGCTGGGACATAGGCTGAGAACTTACTTCTCCTTTGGTCCTCAACATGATAATTCCATGAGAAGTTAAAGCCAATATATTCTGAAAAGAAGTGACATTATAATAATAATGTGACTTTGTAATCAAATATTAATGTTTTTCTAAATGTTTATTGTGCTGTTACATGATTTCCATGCATGGGTAAAATAAACCACAAAATAAATGGTAAATCAAATATCTAGCTATTTAATATCTTGCCAGTTTTCAGTGTTCACAATGTGTTCTTTCTTAAATGCCTCTGTAGAAGAAAGTTTGAAGTACAGAGCAAAAGGAAAGAAAATGCTTTTATGATGAGGAGACTTGCATTCTAACTGTGTAATTATCAGAGTCCAGAATTCACAAATTACATCTCATGCTTAACTTGCTTTACTAACCTTTCATTTGTCTAAAAGCTTAATTAATTATCCTTCAGTGACAGTGTTCTCTTTGGAAGATTATGTTCAACCACTTGCATTAAAATTCTATATCCTTCTCCCATCTAACACAAGCTACGTACCTACAATTAAGGCGCCAGCATTAAAAGGTCTATGATCCTAAGAGCTGACATCTTGTCTTGATAATTTAGAGCAAATGGATGTGGAATTTGCAGCTTCCTGGATGGTCCCTTACTTTGCCTGTCATTAAACAGAGAAAATCAAGGTAGCATTCTGAAATGCATATTTATTTTTAAAACTTTTTTTAAAAAGGGTTTAGTAGATAAAAGACCCAAAGAACCTATTAACTATGAAGCAAGTCCCGATACATCTTTGACGACAGAAAGAATGGCAGAGTAGAAGCATCAACACCAACAGCCTAGAAGTCTCCCCTTGTTACTTCAGTTCAGCATCTGTTTTTAAAATTTCATAGTCTTAAAATCTTTTCTTATTGGGTGGATGTTGTGAACCCAACTTACAACTTTGTGGTTCAACAGAAACGATAAATCTATCAGAGAGGAGATGAGTTTGGATATGACGGTGATCTACATATCTACCTACTACGAAGGGAGAGTAGTGGATGCTAGAAAAATAGGATGGAGGAGGCAAGACTGAGCGTGGCAGTTGGCCAGCCTTCTATTCACGTATCATCTCCTTCTCTGGAGTGTGTGTGGGACCCACGACTTTTCTCTGAGATAATACAGCAAAGGTGGTGGAAAATCACTCCTGTGATTAGGTTGAAAAAGATCGTAATTCTCATCTTACTAACAGACTATGCATTATTAGCTCTAACAAAGCCAACCACATGACAGAGAAACCCACACAGCAAGGAATGGAGGGTGGCCTCCAGCCGACACCCAGAAACAAGATGATGAGCTCAGTCCAACGACCCACGAGGAAGTGAACGCTGCCAAACACCACTGTGTGAGAGACCCAGAACCAGACAGCCCAGCTGGACCTGCTGACCCACAGAAACTGGGAGGTAATAACTGCACACTGTCATAAACTGCCAAGTGTTGAGACAATTTGTTAACCGAGAATAGATAACTAGCCAGGGAGTGACCTTAAAAAAAATCCTTGAAAAAATACGTTCTTGTTTACCAAAACCAAACCATTAAAAATAGCACAGGAAGGAAGAGCACTTCATGGGGTGAGGCACAGCACTCAGCCGCTTCCTTCCATCGCTCTGATGTGAGTCAAGGACAAGTGGGACCCATCAGGACTTGAATGGATATTTTTGGTGAGCAAAATAAAAATATGATGAACAGCAAGGAACAGTCAGATTTGCTTTTGCTCTTTTCGCCTGACCTTTATTCTTTCTACCATCTTTCATAGACGTGATAACTTAAAACTCGGTCTCCTGCAGTGCATCCTCCCTCGGCAGCTCACAAAGAGTTAATGTGCAATGTTTCTCACGTGGGCCTGTTTCATAAAACCATGTCACCTATTTTACTAAGATTTTATAAAAATGTAATCCAATGATTCCCAATTTTTAGGATTCTCAGGCCTATTTGAAAAACAGATCAGGACTGACACAATGTTGCCTGCTTTCTCTTTCACCCGATGAGGACATGAAAACATTCACCAAAGCAATGACATCCTGCCATAGATGATTATTATCATTTTATAAAAGAAAAATATTTTTTGTGATAAAGAAAAAACAATCTAAAATAAATAATCATGATTAAAAACTAAGTATACTTTGTGTTAGAAGTAGCTTATTACGTGGTCTTAGTTTTTTCTTATCCTGCTATAAGGCAGTAGAGGTTTTGCTACATACGCAGACTAATTGGAGGAGCCATCGATTTAATCTATATAACTTAGCAACAAGAAGCAGTAAGAAGTTGCTGTTTCTCGCATTCAACATCTCCAACACCAGATCAGAACAAGATCGCCTCATCTTCTAGCTCCATGGGATGCTATGTCTGCTGCAGTGTGGCTGATGTCACCCGGTAAAATAAAAGATGCTCAATTCAATTCTAATTTCAGATCAACAAATAATTTTTTAGGATCAACATGTCCTATACATAAGACAAAGATTGCATGTGACATTCTTACATTTAAAAAATCACTCTCTGTTTATCTAACATCCAAATTCCACTGGGCATCCATCCTTTTATTTGCTAGGTCTCATCATCCTAGCTATAAAGTGAGTTACTCAGGAAAAGTAAGGATTGACTTGAATAATTATTCATGTTCATCTTAAGCTAGAGTTTTTGTTTTTGGGTTTTTTTTGTTGTTGTTGGTTTTTTTTTTTTTAAGTAAAATCTTTCTGTGGAGTTGTTGGGAGGATTTTTCTCCTTAGAACTTATATTCACATCAGTAGGCACGGCCTCTACATAAATGACACTCAGAACTCACTAACCAGAATCATATCTCTAGTGTAGACATGTGAGTCTCTCCTTAGACATCTAAATTTTTCACATGGGCAACTAAAGTTAGAAAATACAATGACCTCAGCTTCCTTTGCTGATGGACCAACACCTGAATCAGTTGAATAAAAGCTTAACTATAATTTTCCTATTTTCATCGAATATTCTTATAGTCATCAAATATTTCTGAAATATTTGAAGATGTGGGTATGCAAAACCCAGAACTTGAATTTAGCCCTCTTTTTGTTAAGAGATCATTATAATTATCAGTGGTAAAGGCGTTATAGCCACAATAACCCCAAACTGAGCCTTAGATTTTTTGAAAAGACTGAAAAAGAATTTGAGAGAGTACTGATATTCTTCAATAGCATTTGAGTGTATTATGGTGTCCTCTTACCAGCCATGAGGATCTCAGGTTCACGATTTTAAACACTCGGGTAAAAAATGGAGCGCAGTGTGTGCGCACACAAGCAAGTTGCATTATGACTCTTTTGGCAGCAAGTCACAAAATTCTAATCAGGGCAGGAAAGAACTTCACCCCTTCTGTGGTCCACAAGGACCCAGAGATGTCCACCCATTTTCTCACTGCTCACCACGCTCCCAGGCACATGCTGGATTGAACTCCTTCCTGCCACTGGCCCTCAGCGTTTGCTGTGCCCTCCACCTGCTATGCGTGTTGCCCGACAGCTTCCTTCTCCATCATCATAACTCAGGTCGAATACTGACTCTTAAGAGAGGACTTTATACCATTTATCTGAATCTGAAAGAAACGGTGTTTATCTGTTAGCTCACCCACGTAACGTCTGCCTTGCCACGTTCAAATGGGAGCCCCATTATCGGTGTGCTGAGGCTAGCTCACATCAGCTCACGACAGCCGACTATCAAATTGGGGGATTTATGAGCCAGTTCTCAAACTGTTAGCAGCTCAAAATTGCTCGTGGGAGGAATACAGACACCACAGAAACTGACCACTGCTAAAACCAGGATTTCCCCAGCAAGTCAGTCAACCAGCACCCCCTTGGCTCTGTAAAATCAGAGGCCTCTTTTCTTTGCACTAATAACTCCTAGATGCACTCGACGTCGAATGTGTGCTGAATAAACGGATGCATGACTTTTATTACTTTACACAATTTCCTGTTTTTGTCCCAAATCCAAAATTCTTAGGAAAATGACTTGTATTTGCACAACTGGATCAAGGTGCTCATGCCTGAACAATTAGCTATAGTTACACTTGTCTCTTCTGCTGGACTAGGATCTTCTAGAAGCCAAAATGATGTCTTATTTAACTTTGTAGACCCTTTGCTCACCGTTCACATTAGTGAAGAATAAACGAGATTTATTTGGATTAAAATGTAATTTTATTTTCTCATTATGGAGTTTTGTTCTAGTAGACTATGGACACAAATAAATTCAGAGAATTATTCAAAAGCTCTCCCCCAATGACCAGCAAAGCTCATTAATAATAAAATGATAAGAGGGGACCCCATTTGAAACCCTTCTTCACAATCTCCCTTGCTTTATTCAAGGAAACCAACAGAAGGAGCAAATCCCCGAACACTCTCCTATTTCCTAAACCATTAGGATAATTCTTCAGGCTAAATCCCATAAACACACCCACTGGCCTCTGATCTGCATTAGCAAACCACATATCACATGCCATGATGAAGATAACAAGCCATTTTTGATGAATAACCCTATTTTTAATTTTGCCATTGTCCAAAAATGCAGTCACAGCCAAGGGGATGCAGGGTCATTTACAGTCCCGCCCCTTGGGTGAGGGGTGTGCATAGTAGCTAAAACCTAATTCTCTCTCCCTTTCCAAGAGTATCATCGAAGGACTGCGTCTCAAGTAGCTGCTTCACTGCCCGACAAAATAGGTTGTTTGCCTTTTTTCCAGAAAGGCTTCCCACCCCACAAGTGCACTTGGCGAAAACAATCTTACAAAGTTTTGCAGGGAAGGACACTCCCGGAGCATAAAACACCCTGAAATGAAGCAACCGCCTCGCATTCGCAGTTGCTTCTCCCATTCCTCACCGACCCACAGCTAATTAAAGAGAGGTAGCCCTCCTCCTCCTGTCCCATTGATCGCCCTCTGGGCTTGGTCCGTAAGTGGGGTTTTCTGTGAATTGTGGTCCACTGGAAAAATCCGTCAGCGTAAAGGTAGGTGAAAGTTTTTTCTCACATGGCCGCGAGCAGGCCGAAGCCCTTCACAGAAATGATAACTGTCCTGGAAGGATGGTTTTCTGAAACGCACCTGCAAGAAACTGCCTGCTGAAGATGGAGGGCCAGGTGGACACGACTTGTAAATGGCCCTGCCGCCTCTCGGGTCCCTGAAGATTAGTCACCTCTCTCCTAGTCCCCAGGCCGTGGGGACTTGTCGCTCACTACATTTCCAGGCACATCGCTGACAGCCGGAGATCATTTTAGGAGGGTGCCAGCCAGCCATCCAAGTCAGGGAGAGAAGAGAGAATCACCGTGTTCAATTACGGGTAAAGTGTGGCGAGTGGCAGGGAGACGGAGGACAAACTTGCCCTGACTAAACGCTTGAAAATCCAGTCCTGAGTCAAACGCAAAAATGACCACGGCCACAAGTTAAATTCTCTTAAGACAAAACAGCCGTGCTGTTTCATTTTCTCTCCTTCTCCGCTCCTGTCTCTGTCACCAGGGTCATCTGAGCTTTGTCATTAGGCCAAGGTCACCCCAGGCCACCCTCATGAATGACACTCTTCCACGTGACAGGAACCAGCAAAGAGCTACACTGTTGGGGTCACCTCAGCATCCCCACACTGGGCCCCAGATCCCAGGGGACCTTATCCCACTGGTCTGGGACAGACCTCAGTACTGCCATTTTTAAAAGCAACGCAGAGCAAGTGGTCTCAAGAGAATCGGAACAAGAAGCAAGTGTAGACTCGCTAGGCAATCAGCCCAGCACAGCGAGGACTGGGGTACCCCACTCTCGCCGGCACCAAATGTGGGCGTATAGCCTGAGACCCAGCCCAGAGGTTCTAACACACCCACAAACCGAGTCTGGGGCCCCTTCACTCAAGGCTTGAACATTTAATGACCACAGGCCCACGTAAATGGGTGACAGTCCCAGAGGGGCCTGTGGTGAGTGGAGAAGCCACGCCTCGTCCCAAGGGGTCAGACGAGACTCAGCCACAGATGCTGGTGCCAGGGGGAAGTCTGCCAGATGGCCCATTTTTTACAGGAAAAGCTGGGAATTGGATTTCTCTATAAAATCTCTTCTTTTTTCAATATTGGCCTCATTCTCCTTTCAAGCACAGAGCACGCTAAAAGGACCACGTCTGGGGCTGTGTCCGTTGTGGGATATCGCCTGGCTGTAGACCCCAGGTATGGCCATCTGAACCGCTCCCCAAAGCTTTTTCTTTGCTCAGTTAATCAACACCCCTATCTTAACATCACACGCAAATGTAAAACTCTGACATGTCCGCTAATATTCCATCATGTAGAGATTCACTTCGATATAATACACAGTTTGTTACCATGAAAGTACTCTCAGACCTTCAAGAATTAGTCCGCTGCAGTAATAACGGAGGGAAAGAGAACTGTGAGGAATAACGATTGCAAAGCAAGGTTATTTGGCCACCTGAAGCATCATGAGAAGGAGGAAGTTGCTGAAAGGCCTGAGGGTGGGGGACAGCATGGGGCACTGGGTGGTACCTGAAGATGGTGGCAGATAGAGGAACAGAAAGAGAGAAAGAAATAATGATGTTGGGCTATGTCCATCAACATAAACGGGTTCCCACCTTCCTGGAATTTATGACTTTGAGAACAAGACAGAAAATAAACAAATTATATATATAAAATACATCAAAAGTGTGTGGGGAAGGCATGACAGGATGCCACATCACATGGGAGCAGTGAGCGGGGGATGGACATGTGCAGGACTCCGTGAGCCACTGCACGGACACTGGCCTCTGCCCTGAGGGAGACAAGCAGGACCTGCAGCTTGGAAGCAGAGGGGTCACGTGATGCGACATACACTTAAAGGCTCGCTCTGCACTGCTGTGCTGAGAGGATGCTCAGGGGCCGACCGTGGAGCTGGGGAGGAGGGGGGATGGCACTACGGTCCAAGCAACAGGGAACTTGTCCAAAGCTAAATCAGATTTCCACTGGCAAAACCCTGCGAAATGCCGATTAGGGAGGGAAAACAGCAGATGCCTCCCAGGGGGTCCAACCATCTTCTGTTCACCTGGACACGGCCCGAAGCTGCGAGCCGGGAGGAGTTTACATTCCCCACCAGCCCCGCAGAAGGAGCAGGAATCCCTCCACGCCTGTTGCCGGGGTCTCAGGGGTGTGGGAGTCAGGGCAGTAAACCGAGAATGATGGCTTCTACTCCATAAACAGCCACCAAATGTTTGAGTTATGGGTAACAATTAAGTCCTAATTGGCAATAATGTAAGCCTCTTCTGAATGGATGTGGTAAATATGGAAACAAACGAGTTGCTGTTTTTCAGACCCGGATGGCAGTCAGTCAAAATGAAAAGCTCATTTCGGCCGTGGAGGCAAACTCTGTATTTTAATCAAGGGTGACAGAGGAGGAGCAATACATTGACATTAAAGCTAAGGGCTATGTACTTCCCGTCTGCAACTTGTTGTGTCGGTCACTTGATCGCACCACCCCCTTGTAAAAGGAGAGCAAGCTGCGGCTTTGATCCAGAGCCTAGGGAAACTTCTGGACAAATGGCCAGAGCCAGAGTTCAAAGACGGCTGAGGACTGAAGGCAAACAAGCCGCCTTCCCAGATGTCCTGTGCTGGGAGGGTACCTCGTGCTACTTGGCCGTCTTCGTTGTATCTGGCCACGGCAATTAATAAAAAGTTTATACTGAGAATCATGAAAATAAAGGAGAGTGTGTGCATGCGGCCACGCTTCACCATGCTGTGACCCAGCATTAACATCTCACTACCCAGAGGCCACAATTTCAGGATAGTCATGAACTTGAATATTCAAGAATCATCAGCCAGGTGCCAGCAATGCCCCAGGCCCCAGGCAATCATCACTGCACAAAACACAAAGTCCCTTCCCCAAGTAACTTCCGTTCCATCGAAAGCAACAGCAGCTCACATTTTGAGTTTTACTCTGACTTTCTGGACTGTTCTAAGGGTGCGGCTTTCGCTGACATGTGTAGTCTCCATAGTCAGCCATGGGTTAACCACTCTTAACATCTCCAGGTTACAGAGGAGAACCGCAAGGCACAGAGAGGTGGAGCGCGGAGCCCCAAGTCAAACAGCTCTGGCCACCGAGACACGTCAGTGGGTCAGGCGGTGGTGCCCTTTTCGAGATCCAAGTCTAGAGGGCAAGAAAGAGAGAGCAAACGAGGGACCACAAGCGTCACAGCTGTTTCAAAGGACATGATGGGAAAGACCAATCCCGCCTGATTTCTTTTTATCACGCTAATAACTCTAGTCATGTGGCTCCTCGTAAACGCGCATCTGCTCTCCCGAGCGGTGTGTCTGGCTGAGCTGAGGACAGAGCTGGTTTTCCTCGGTGCACGTTCCACCGATCTAGAATCTGAAGCTTCTCTCTCCATATTCCTTTCAGCCTCCCTCCCCGCAAGTCCTATGACGAGTGGGCCGATCGGGGGAGGACGAGATGGACGTTTCCTAACGCGTTAAACTTCTTGAATCAGATAGAGCATTTAATTTCCATATGTAAAGTCTGAAGACTTCATGTCTTCTGTGAGGCTCTCGCGCCACATAAATTATTTACATGGTTTAATATTTCAGTGAAGCCGGTAAGGTTCGTGAGGCTCTGAATCGCCCGTCCGAATACTTGAGGAAGAAAATCGGCTGGCGAAATGTTTGCTGTGTTCATCTGAACACATCGAGGGGGGGTTCTTAATATTACAGGGTTTAGGGGTATAATCAAAAGGTGAATAGGAAAGGAAGGAGAAAGCTCTCTCCGTCTCTGGGTCTCAGGTGCTTTACGGATAGCCCAGGGCTATGTCCTTGTGTAACTCCTGCTCTGGTACTCCAGCGGTGACAGAGGGACAGAGAATTTGGAAAGGAAAGGAAAGGAAAGGAAAGGAAAGGAAAGGAAAGGAAAGGAAAGGAAAGGAAAGGAAAGGAAAGGAAAGGAAAGGAAAGGAAAGGAAAGGAACGGAAAGGAAAGGAAAGGAAAGGAAAGGAAAGGAAAGGAAAGGAAAGGAAAGGAAAGGAAAGGAAAAGGAGAAAAAAAAGAAAAGAAAAAAGAAAAGAGAAAAGAAAGATGCCGACTTCCTAAATAAGCTCTGTTGATTACCTGAGGAAGGAATTGTGAGCGTTCTCACTTTAATGGGGACAATCGTGACACAGAAACAGCTCTGTTTCCAGATCACGTTCTCCAAAGGTGTCCGTGACGGTCGCTGAAGCTTTAACCCAGAAACGCAAAGCCGGAGTTCAGCCATGTCATGGACACACTGGGCTCTGCTCCTCTATTTCCTCGACTGTTAACAGGGATAAAAATCGCATCCACCTCACGAAGCCAGTATGAGAATCCAACTGGCCATCAGATAAGCATCCAGAGCAGCACCCACCACACGGGAAGCAGAAGCTGCTACGCCGTCGCTCCGTACTCATCCCACACGTATTCGTTAGACACCGCTGTAGTCTCTGCCGGCGACAAATTAAGACAAGGTCTCCGTGCATCACCATATGCTCTTACAGGCAAAACAGACAAGATGATAAATAAAGAAGACGATTTCAGCTTTCCTTAATGGTCATAAAGAAAATGAAAAGGGTTGAAGGGAGAGGCCGACTCCCTGGGCTACGTTCCACCAGGGGAATCAAAGAAGCGTCTCCGTGAAGGTGACACTGGAGGCGAGACTTGGATGATGGACAAGGATCTGGCCAGGGGAAGCGCTGGAAGGAAGTGACTTGCACACAATAAAACGACAAAGTTGTTTTTCCAGAACGGGTCGGCTTGTTAGAGGGGTGGGGAAGCTCTCGGGTCCTGGGGACGAGGGTTAGTGATGAGAACCCGGGCCAGGGATGGGACCAGGTCCAGCCGTGCACACCGGCTCCCATGCTGACGACCCTGGGAAGACACTGGACTCATACAAGCTTGGAAGTCAGCATTTTATTTTTAATTCTCTACATCCTTAACCGATGCCTTAAAGGACAATCCTGACTGCTGTTTGGAGTCCAGGTCATCGGAAATGAGCTCATCTTTTCCAGACACAGAGACAGGACAGTCTGAGGGATTCACCTTGACCGTGCATCTCACAGGTGTCAGAGCCACAGGAAACCTCCAGGGGGTGAAGACCAGCGTCTTTTTCTTAGCGAGAAGCAAACGGCTCATCTCCCACACATGGAACTTGGACTTGGGAGACATGACGACTGCTTTGCGAGCACAGGTGCTGAATGAATTCCAGACGAGGACTCAGAGCACAAGCTGCACCTGGCTCCAGAACAAACCCTCTCTTACTGGGTTCTCTATCACCCCCCAGAAACGAACAGCCTTCTTTATCTGAAGCCTTTCTGAAAGGCCCCCGACACCGATACTCACTGCTGGGTGGGGCCTGAGGACACGGGCTCCATGCAGGCACCCATTCGAGGACAGGCATAGGAAAAGAAAAATGAAAAGAAAAAGGAAGGCATCAGGAACACACTCCCCAAATGAGGTCTGTGTGGCAGGGACCCAGCCAGCACAATCGCGTGTTCTGGCTGTGCTGGTGCCGAGGTCCTAATCTTCTGTCACACCTTCATTGGGAGGGACGTGGATCTTGGAGACAAGAAAAAGAAAAAAATCAAAATGCACACCACACCTGCTGCTCATTGCACCTCAGATGGGAATTAAAAGAGGCGAGCTGGAGCCTGAGACGTGGCTTAATTTGTTAAGTGGTCCCCATTTGTTCCCTTTTTAATGGTTCACTTAGCCTAACTCAGGACGGTAAAAAAATAAAAATAAAAATAAAATAATAATAATCTTAGAAGAGGCCCAGTCTCTTTTGAAAAGAATTTTTGGATTAGGGTGGTTAGAAAAACAACTTTGGGATGGGTTTTACTATTTAATTTACACCATCTGGAGGATGAACTAAATTCAGGGCCAGAGTTCCCAGGTGGCAAATTAAGTACATGGGATTATAGAGGTCGGGGTCCTAAATTAAAGTTAAGAAAGTCTGTATCATCTCAGAGTTAGATAGCTCCAAAAAGGTTTATCTTCTTAACATTGAATATGAGAAAACTTTGGGGAGATTATCTAACTTATGAAAAAGAACGGATCATAATCAAATTTAATTTTACCTGAAACTATTTCCCGTATTTCATTCACGACTTTTAAATATCTGTATCTTTCTCTGTACTGTTTATAGAGAAAAAGGGCTGCGCATCCTAGCACCTGAATGAAGACAAAGGTATTTTTAGGTCCTTAAAATTGTTTCTTCTCTTTGCAAAATCCCTTGCCTAGCTTGTGATGCTTTTCTCTGAGGCTGGGCCGAGCACGATCTGGAGATGGAGATAGGAGAAAATAGAGCTCTATTTTACATTTCCCTTCTCAAAAAGGGGACTTAACTTTCCGATTCCACAATAGGAGGCAAAAGCATTCCGAACCTCATTACATGAACAGGCTTAGGCGACTTGCCCCAAATCTCGCAGCTAGAAAATTACTGTGAGGCGATGGGAACTCTGCCCCTTCGACGCCTACAGATTTTTCAGCCATGCTACTCCATGAAAGAGATAGTCCTATTTAAATGGGATCCGACTGGTGATATTTTGGAAAGGGAAGGGACATGTTCATTTTTCAAGCTGCCATGGCCTTGATACCGACCTTGAAAACATGATAGGACCCAAGTAGGATGTCCCCTTCCTCCTGGGTTGGTCATTTTATATTAATCCCATTAAAATGCAGCCATTCCTTACCCCAGTTGACCTTCCTTTGTCCAGTCTGCTCCTCCCCAGCGAATCTCCATTCAGTAATTTATACACTCGTTTCTTTTTTATTTGTTCAAACCAGCATAAGAGAGCTACCAAAAGCCAGATGCTCTTCTGGGAACAGGGGCCAAGGTGCTAAGCTAAGACAGACCATGGCCGTGCCCTCTGTAGCATATATTCGGCTGTGAAAAGAGAGATAAGTGTCAAGAAAATGAGAAAGGAAAGAAGTAACACGTCCCTGGACAGAAGCCAGTGGGGTCACATGATCAGAAAGTAGTGTTTTAGGAGGAATAGAAAGCCCCGGAAGATAAACACACCCCTCCCTGTTGCCTGCTTCCTTCACTTCATTTTTTTCTTACTGACCTTCAGGGTAGCAAGACCTAGAGCAGCACCATTATAAAGAAAAAAAAATTTTTTTTAAGAGCCTTATAACTCTTTAATCAAACAAAACGGAATCCTGAGTTTAAATAAATGCACCAGATCAATCCGGAGCTCCCACGACTGACTAGAGAGTGAAGACGCACTGTCCAGTCTGTTTGGTCTGTGTCCTGTTTGTACTGACTCTTTCGTAGGGTGTGGTTCCAAGGTCCATGGAATATGGAGCCTCTGGATGGCCAAGTTGAAAACCATTGTCGGGTGTGTCTCTATCATCAATCGAACCTATAGAGAAGAGCAAAGATGTCTGGTGAACTTGTTTGTAAGGAACACCTTTGGCCAGTGTCCCCAGAGTCACTGTGGCCCAGCCTCACCCCCCAGGGACAGAATTTCTCTCTAAGGAAATGGGTCGCGCATCTTCCCCAGAGCATCTTTTGGCAGCTCCTTTTCTGAAACGGGGGAAGCTGTTGGTAATTGGCCAAGAATTTAGGAACTCGGTAGTCATCTCAGCATGACTGTCATCACTGGTGTTACATTCAGATCCTAAAATTTTTAACATAAATAATAGGCCAACGAAACATACCTGCTTTCTGTTTTTGTTGGTTTATAGGCTTTTGATAAATCATACCGATGACTTTTTGATTATTTTTTATGTCTACAAGAGTAATAGCCCTTTGTGGGGGGCGGGGGTGGAAGTAATAACATAATAAACAAAAAAAGTAATCTGTGGGAAATGAAGCCATGTGACATTTTAATATTGGCTAAATTTTGTCTGACATGGAATGAGTGCTCAATAAGTGGCAGACATTATGGTACACAGTGTATCTATCTATTGTACCTTTTTATTTTTAATCTTAACACTTCCCGGCGCAGGAGTGCATCTGTAGCCTGTACTCCAAAGTCGATCGATTATTTTTGGTTCATAATTATTAAGCTAAATAGTCAGATTTAAATCAGTCAGGTCTGACTAAAAACCACCATGAGAAAGTGTCTACCGCCATTTTCATATAAATCATCTCCTTTAATCTCACACGCGGCCTTCTGAGGTTTATGTGACAGAGTGGACAGCAGACTGGAAGTACGACAGTGTGATGAACTGTGGGAGTCAGACTGTGTGACTTTAAATCCTAACCTTGGCTTTGGGGAACCACTTCTCTCATCAAGTTCAGCTTTCCTCAAAGGGTTGTCATCAAAATTAAAAGATAGAAGACATGCAAACATACCACAAGCTGCCTGATATGTAATAAGCATGCAATGATGTTAGCCACGATCACCGTAGAAGCTATTGCAATCAATCTCCACTTAACAGGCTTGACAATCTCCATTGCTGCAGGAAAGCACAGCGACTAATGCTTATTAATCCCTGGGTCTCTCCTTTGCCTAGACACCTGTGCTTCCTCTGGGTAAATTCTATGCAAACCAAGATCGATTGTAATTGCTTGTACCATTTGTTCTTGTTATTGAAAGCGTACAATTAAAAGTTTACATCAATTAGTGGATATTAGTGAAAAAGAATTTTTCTAGAAAAATTAAGAAATATGTGCGAATGATGGAAAGGTAATTGAACTAGTCGTATAAAGAGAAGGTTGTATAAAATGCAGAAATTATTTAAATATCTAAAGAGTCTATGCACGTTGCTTCACAATATAGTTTTTTTAAAATTTCACCTTAATTAAGAAAGGAAACCAGAAACTATCAACATGAGTTCAGGGTATGGTTTACGTAAGAGAGATGCAAAACTCCAATACTCAAGGAAAAAGCCCTTGTCACACAGTAAGATTGGTGAACGAATGAAAATGTTCATGTTTTTATTTAAAGTAACTTCTACTCTACTCGCTATCATTTCCATCTAATAGATATAAACATCACAGGCAGAATAATGGTTGACCCCAAAATGTCCATGTCCTAATTTCCTGAAAATATGAATATGTTAACCTTACATGGCCAGGGGAAATTAGGAGTGCAGATGGAATTAATCTGGCTAATCCATTGGCCTCAAGATGGAGCGATTACCCCAGATTATCCATTTGGGCCTGGGAAGTGCGTTCTCTCCTAGTGCCTCCAGAAGGAACACGGACTTGATGGTATCTTAATTTCAGCCTAATAAGACCCGTAGCAAACTCCCGAACTACAAAACTGTAAAACGATAAATTTATATTGTTTTCAGACACTAAGTTTGTGGCCCAGAAGGTTTAACAACTTGCCCGGGGTCACGCAGATCCCCCTGTCTTCTAACTTAATACAGGATTCTTTCTATTCTTGTCTACTTCTTGTTAAACATAAATATAAAAACGGCATTAAAAATTTGGTTTTCTTAGAATGCCAAGTCACATGGTAATTGAGAATTAAGCAGTCGCTATTCCATTACCGTTATTTGTGTCTTAAACTGCTGTTCCCTAAATGTTCATAGTGTTCCCACGTCTATTGAGGTCATCACACACAGAACTGTTTTTAAGCCCTGAACTAATCTGCGTTGTATAAACGTTACCCTCCAGTGAGGAATGAAGCTCAGAGAGTGTCAGTGACTTGCCTAGGATTGCCCAACAAATGACAGCGTTGAAGTTCAAGTTCAGGTCTACCTAACTCAGAAGCCTGTGGAACGAAGCCCTTTTGCAGTTTTGCGTGCTCTGCACTCCCCTCTCTATTCTTTCTCCCTCCATCAAGATGATCAGCATCATCAGGGAACTTCCCTGAGTCACGTCTCTCTGCACTTGGGTTAACGTCTTACGGCATGATCCCCCCTAGCAGAAACTTAACAGGTTTCCCCCGTTAGTAGCCAGAATTTAGATGCAGGTGGGAAAACAGGTAAATAAAGCATAACCTTGACAGAGAACCTTCTCTTTGTAGAATTCAAGGCTCAGAGACTTGTTTTGGAACATGCGGCCTCCTGTTCAACACAGAATAAATGGCTTCCTTACATCCTCTTAGAGGAATAGGAAATAACAAATGGGTCTACGAGCCCGCACGCTGAGCATAAGCTATTTGCCTCGTGTCGTCAGGGCTCTGAATTGTACCTTTTAATCACTGAAAACTCCAAAGCCCCTCCCCCGCTCTAAATTCCTTTTTATCTGCAATTCTGCTTATTCCTTTGGATCTCACAAGCCTTCATACAAGACTGAATATATTACTCATTTATAATATGGCATTTGAATACCCTCCGTTTGCTTTTTTCCTACTAATCTTATCTTAACTCTTCTCCTAAAGTATCTTTTTCTCCTTTGCCTTTTTTTTCAATCCAACAGAAAACTAACAGGGAGACTTTAATTTTCCACCGTTTCATTGAGAAATTGTATTTTTTTTTTTCAAACAGTAATTTCACTTAGGAGATCCAAAATAAAAATCCTCAAGCATAGTTCTTTCCCTCCCCAAAGCTGAAAATAATGAAATTTGTTTTATTAGTATTTGAGGTTTACTGTGCATGGGCCAAATACACAATTCTGCATTAAATTCCGTGGATATACACTATACCCTCCTGGATATTTCCAATCTAATAATACTGTAATCAAATTTTCTTCCATATCAATTTATTTATCATACTTGGCACACAGCCTAGTGTTAGCTCCAAAATCGACTCAAATTAAGTCTGAACTCTTTTCTCCTGGCAAAAATAAAATAAAATAAAAATAAAAAAATAAAAATTAGTTTCTGGTTTTTGTTTTTTAGACAGAGAAGCTGTGAAATTTTATATATATATATATATAAACAATTTTCTTTTTGTCAGTTGAATCATCTTCAACCCAGTATCTACACATTACTTAAAATTCTGAGTTCCAGTCTTCTAACCAACAGGTCTTCCGTCTGCACCTCTATTTCTCGATCTGCTTACCTCAGAGGCTCTCTTTTTCCTTGTCTCTCCAGCAATCCTCTGAGTGCAGAAATTTTTTTTTAACATTTTAACACTTTGACAGTCTGTGTTTGCAGCATAAAAGCAAATATTTACCCACTTGTTATATTTTCCCTCTTATCTCCCCAGGCCACTGCCATTCTCCCTGCATTGATGTCCCCCGCGCCTTAGGAAAGACCAGCATTTCTAGCTTTTTATCACCAGGCGTTGTATCAATGTCGCAAAGCCATGCTTGGTTCTGCCATCGCAGGAAGTAACCAGTGTCACATCCGGCTTGAGCTACCAGGCATTACGCTACGCATTTCTACTTGTCCTCTTAGGTTAAATCCTCCTCACTTCTGAAAGCCATCCTCACTGACCTGGAAAGATGTTATTTATACTATTTATGGTTTCCAGTACTAAAAACATTAGGTCAAAAAGTGCTGACGAACTACTCGCTTTTAATTTACAAATTAAAAATCTGAGCCAGAATGAGTCTTTCCATTCTTTCTCCCTTCGCTTGCAATTAATTTCTTCTTCTCTTTCTCCCGCTTTGCTCACCTTTCCTTCCTCATTTCTCTTCTTCCTTCCTTCCTTCCTTCCTTCCTTCCTTCCTTCTTTCCATTCTAGAAACATCTATGAATGACTTCTTTGTGCCAAACACAGTTCCAGGTGCTAAAAATATAGCAATGTCAAAGCAGATAATCCCCTGCCCTCAGAGGACTTATCCTGGTGGAAGAGATGGACCTAAAGCAACGAGTTAAATACTCATGACTGTGATAAACACTGCCTAGGAGAAGGACAGAGAGCATGAGGGAAGATAACAAAGAGGTTGTAGGTACCAACTTTCTCAGGAGTGATTTGCTGATCTGTGTTAAAACCCTCAAAACATTCATTCCTTTCATTCTGGAAAGAACTGCTAAACACATATCCTAAGGAAATAGGGGTGTGCTCAAACTTGTCTTCACGGGGGCAACCATGCAGTTATTGACACAGCGAAGAAACTGAATAACCTTCACGCCCAGTTAAGTGCGGGTAGGTAAAGTGGGTACAGCTGTGTGATGAGTTAGACGCGCTTGTTCAAAATCCTGCTGTAGAAGACAATTCGCTGTTTTGTGGAAATGCTAGCGATAATAAATGAGTAAAAAGACAGGCTATAAGATGGTATGCATAATGCGATCCTGTTTTGTACAAAATACAAAATGGACAGAGTGACACGGATGACCCCAAGTCAGGAGGAGGCCTAACATCTTGTCAGTGCCTGTCTCCGAGGCGTGGGATTGGGAATGATTCACCCCTTCGAGATTTTTCAGTTGTCCAAATTTGCTTAAATGAGTCTGTGTCACTTGTGTGATGGAGCCGTTTAATATTGATTGTTTAAATGTATGTGCTGAAGCACATTCAGTAAACCTATCTACTAAATGCACGCGTTCATTAAATGTCTGTTGAGCAAATGCAAGATATTCAAGAAAGGAAAGTTTTAAAGGGTGTGTGCGTGTGTGTGTAGTTTAATTCTAGTTAAAAACGTTTTATAAATATCACATGAAACAACTTCATTCTACAGGAATTTTTCAAGTTCCTCATGATGATATACACAGACTGTGTAGATTCTGGATGGGAAAAGAAAAGATTGGTTGTTGAAAACACATAAATTCCAGATTGGAAATGCGGGCTCCTCATAATAACGATGATAATAATGGCTCATTACATCAAATGGCACTTATACATGCAAATTCATTTTCAAATTCTGTCACATTTATTATTTCAAATACTCTCCGCCAGATTGGGATGCGAACTTCGCATTTGCTCCCTCCAATTCGAAGAAAAAAGTGTTTATGGTTCAGTTAAAATTCTGTCTTCAAATATCTAAACAGCTGTACTCTTCCCATCAACAACTTTTCAGGGAATTCCAGTTCGTTCATTAGATGGCAAAAAATTTTTGAAATGTCTTGCGTGTGCTAACTTCTCCAATTTGAAAGTAAAACTTATTAGTCATGACCGTCACATATAAGAAGGAAATTCTAGCGAAGGTGGAGGGCAGGGAATTAGTTATAGAGAGTGGAGATCCGGGCCACGAGGAGAGAGGAAAAAGGCACACATCCACGGGAGAGCTCAAGATAGTCAATGTTAGGCTGTGAAGACGTGATTTTCTTAGTGCGTGTAAACTAGAAGACTTTACTCTCACCCAAGGGAGTATATATAGGTTCTGCGTCACTTGAATCATCCTTGGGAGAAAATAAAATAATTAAAGGTGATATTCTTCTCACGTTGTATTTTTGCTTAATGGAATGAGTGACAATCCTGGGCTTTTATCTGACGATAAAGATCACCGCATTTCTCACTCACATTCATCGTTCATCCCACATGCATCCTATCTATACCCTACCTCTGGATACTCCCAAATTACGTTGACTAGATGGTGAAAATTCTTTCTAAAGGGTTTGAAACACCAGACACCTCACTTACATAAGGCTCGATCTCCTGTGTCACCATCACAATCAAACAGTTATCCAGCACACCTTAGATGCTTTCCACAAACCTTTTCAAATATGCACTAAGTGGTCTCCATTATGCCACCCCAATTCATGAAATTATGCAGCATTTTGCAGTGTTACCTATTGGCTGGATAGTTCTGCTTAAATTCGAAAGAATAGATCCAAACCAGATCTCTGAATCATCCTATTCACTAATTGTCATGGGGAAAGGAGAAAGGCAGGACTCGGCTGGGTGTACAAGCATCATTGGGGGCACTGGAACCAATGCTGTGGCCTCAATCATCCTTTTTCTCACCATTTACGTATTTGTTTCAAAATCACATCGGGTAAGATACCTCATTACAAGGCTCAGCTGGATGTAGTGAGGGAAATGGAGTCTCGCAGGAACTAGAAACTGGAGTCAGATCTCAGAGAGAGAGTGATCCCAATTTAGTCGCTGACGGGTTAAGTCTGAACTCCAAAGCCCTAAGCCACAAAAGAGTGCTAAGAGTCTCAATTAAATCTCGAAGAAGAAAAGCAGTAAATGCAAACTTGTAATAGTCCCTACTACAGTGTTAGGGCAAGAAGGTGATGTGAGTGGAAATCTCTCAGCAAAGTGCCCGACACATGGACAAGTTCAGTCCATATTATATCGTCCCCACCACCGCCATCGCCGTTACTACCATTGTTGTTATTGTTCGTGTGCTATAATCATTCAACTTCCCAGATGAGGAATCTGAATCTCAGATCTTCTGATTTCCATGCCATGACTCTTTCCAAAACAGACCATCACCTCTTGGTTAAAAATATATATTATATATTTGAGTCGTGTGTGTGTGTGTGTGTGTGTGTGATGCATACGCCTTCACATTACGTTTCTCTCCTCCCTCTGTTACTTACAGAGTGGACATGTGATTTAAGGTCTATAATTTTCTTCCCTTCATCTCTTTTACATGATCCTGTATCTTTACTATGTGCTCAGTGTTGTTCGAAACACTTCCCATTCAATAAAGCTCTCCCAGGCCTCACAGAAACTGAGTGCCGAAGGTGTTAGTATTATTTGTCTTCAACACACGAAGAAGCAGAGGCATGAAGGGCTAATTAGCCCAATGGGCACCGTTAAATGGCAGGGCTCAGGTGATCTGGCTCCAAAGCAATGGCCTCTGTGCGACACTACAATCAGGAAATGCTACAACTGACATTGAAAGAGAAGATTCTAAAGAAAAGTGGCGTCGTTTGGAAATGAGCTGCGAAGGCTGCTCCTGTATTCTGAACGACTCTGAAATGTCCTCGTGGACGTCCACGTGGGTGACAGACTTGTCCATAATCACCGGCGCCTCCACTCTAACTGCACTTCATATACAAACCTCAATGATCTTTTTCACAGTTTTAAATGCTCGTTTTTCCAGGAACGCGACCTCTGTGTGAATTCATGTAAGCCCTTGCTTTGCTTTATAACTTTCCCGCGGCATTAATTCAACATTTGGGGAAATCTCAGTGTTTTCTTAATGCAATAACCCACACAGTACGCCTGCATTAGTTGTGTAGGTGCGTATACATAGCCAACTGCATATGTCAATACAAACATCTATTATTATTTTGTCTTCCAGCGTGGCCAAGCCTAAATATTCCTGTATTGGAATATACATTACGTAATTGTTACCAATCATAGTGGTTTTCTCTTATTTCTCACTTCTGTTATGATTAGGACACTACGTTTTAAATGACATGGTAAGTAGGTTAGAGTACCTATAAATTTTCTCTCGTAAGAGTAAATAATATAGTATGAAATGTTTGTTATAAAAAGTGACACACCAGCGTTCCACGTATTTCCATGTATTTCCAGATAATTCTTCACAAGAGCCGTAGTTAAAGCAAGCGTTTGTGAATTCCTGCTGACCAGAAGAACTTTTAAAACCTGTTTTCAGGGCTATCCCGTGTGTCACCATAAATCAGGGAGGCATCAATGCAACCCAAGATCTCATCCTACACCCAGCAAAGGAAATGAAGGTCACTCGATTTTGCCTTCTAAGTTAGGCATCTCTCCAAGCTGGGCATCGCTTCCATTCTCCCTGCAATGAGGCTTTCTCGTTAAAACATTTTTATTTTGTAAATATTTACCCACAGACACTTGTCCTTTGTCCCTCTTTTCTGGGGAAGCTCTGTTTTTCTAAGGACTTGGCTGTATAATAAATATATTTGGTGTGGAGTAGCACCCAGAATATGAAACATTGCCAGAGTGCAAAACCAAAGACCTGTAGAAGTTTTAAGACATTGGAGATCATTTGCTAAATTATTGACAATATATTGTTTGAAAGATTTGGCTAAAAGTGCATATTTAAGGAGAGAGACAGCTGAGGTGGGACCTCCTGGGCTCTGAGGGGAGCAGTGTGTGTGCAGCCTCGGCTTCACTGATGCCCTTTGAAATCCACAGGAATCCTGCCGACTGAAGGAGCCAGCATGACTCCAGGAGTGATGTGTGTGTCACAGGTACCCTGCTTCTCACAGGACCCCCGCCACACGTCTGAGGACAGAGCCAGGCATCCGTTCTCCCTCATGACTGATAAAACCCATTCTTCTTCAAACAAAATGGCAAAAGTGTACACATTCAAGCTTCAAACTTGTGGGCCTTCCAAAGTCAGATTATTAAAAATAACCAGACTTTATCCACATGTCAGTGGGATTAATGAGCCAAAATAAAGATTAGCTCTGGTCCCACCGTGGTGGTTAATTTTATGTGTTGACTGGAACTAGACTAGGGGATGCCCAGGTAGCCGGTAAAATGTGATTTGTGGGTGCCCCTGGGAGGGCGTTTCTAGAAGGGCTGAGCCTTTGGTTCTATGGAAAAGGTAAAGAGGTTGCCTTCACCAGTGTGGGCGGGGGGATGGACCCATGGGTGGGGCCTCCTGAAAGGAACACAATGGCGAACGCTCTTCTTGAGCTGGAATGCCTGTCTTTTCCTGCCCTAGGACAGCAGTGCTCCTGGTGTTCAGGCTTTCAGACTCCAGGGCTTAGACTGGTAGCCCCCTGATTCCTAGGCCTTTGAACTTGGACTGAATAATATCACTGGCTTTCTTGGTTCTCCATCTCTATCTCTATCTCTATCTCTATCTCTATCTCTATCTCTATCTCTCTCTATTCCTATCTAATCTGTATCTGTATTTGTTTCTGTGTCTGTATCTGTATCTCATTGGTTCTGTTTTTCTAGAGAACTCTGACAAGTACAACCTTCATCCAAAACGTACCTGCCTTCTGATGAAACACTTCAAAAGGTTGCACATCAAAACACAATTAAGCACTTTCTGATTCCGTAACGAAAACAGCTGCTGTCTCAACACCATCACTGTAACACCTCACCCTGCTTTGTGTGTCGCAGCACAGCACTTACACCTCTTCACTTTCGTATTGAAGACTTTTCTACTGTCGCCCCGCATCCCCACCCCAACACTTAAGGTTCCTGATGACAAGAATTTTTGCCTATCACGTCAGTTTCTATATGTTCAAAGCCTCCCCGCAATGCCTGACATAGAACGAGTATTTGGTGAATAAATTACCTTACCTTGCAGAGCAGTACCTTTAAGGTGAATAGAAACAGAATGTAAAGTAGTTTTCCATTCAGCCGCTGCTACCTATTCCTCGGTTTGGGGATAGGACTTCTCAAAAGTGAGTGACCCAAAAATGAAGACCTTCTCGGACTGATCTGAGAGACTAGGCTGCCCCAGATACCTCCTGGTTATTCATTGGAAGGCATGGTAGCCCCACCAAAGTCTCTGGATAATAAAGAAAATCCCCGTTGTCCTCGAGGCCTGCCCAGAAAGTAGGATTTTATGCCCTGGATGGAGTGGTTCCCACCTACCTCTTTCTGCATTCCAATGGGAAAATGGCCTCAAGCAGGAAAGTTACCCTGTGAATGCTTTTGTTTTCAATTTAAGTCTATTTTAGAAGCCACTTGCCATGCATTCACCTGACACAAGACCTTTGGACACTGATGATTTTGTCTAATGCTAGACTTTGGAAACACCTAAGCTTTGGTAAGAAATGGCCAGCTAACATCTTACTGGCTCTGCTTAATTCTTACTTAGAGCTAAGACAGTTCATGATTTTAATTAATAAAATGGCTCTGTTTCAGGACACAAATAATATGAGCAGCAAAGTTTATCCAGAAAGGTGACTGGTTTTATTACATGCCGATGGCATTCTACTATTATTTATGGTATAAAAATTAAAAGATGGATCTTTAAAAGAAGAAAAGAATCTAATTTTATAAAAACAGTTTATTAGAAAGGAAAGTTATATTTAAAATTTGAACTAGATGCTCTCATGGCATAAAGTGAAATAAGAACAAACATCACAATTTTGGACTAACTGAAGTTTGGGTAAACCACAAAACAATTTCAGTGGAATGTAATTTCTATGCTGTCAAGTACTTTAACAAACAGATAAGATGTTCCTTGGCAAAATTTTTTACGTAGCATAGCTAATTCTCTCTGCATAGAAAGCACAAGTAAACATTAGCCTACCTAGTGTCAGATGATTCTGTACGCCAAATTAGAGAATAAATTAGTTTTCATTGTGTACCTAAGGTTCCTAAAACCTTTAAATAAGGATTTGCAAGGTGGAGAGGGATTTCATTGTTTAGTACACTTCTCCTTCAAACGATCTGTCCCGAATCCAAAAGCTTCAAATTCTGCTTTCCTGCCATATTTAAATTATAATTTCGGGTTTGTTACATTCTGTGGCTACTATCCTATTTATACATTTTCAGTGTCCTCAAGCGTCTTAAATTTTCCTTAGTATATATAACACTAAGTGTCATATGTTAGAACCGCCTAGGTTTTTACTATTATCTGCATTAATAAAGTTAATTTATCTAACATGGGCCCCTATTTGCAAAGTCAAGCACTGGGAAGTGAATACCAAAATGAACTATCGCAGGAATCTTTTTTTTTTTTTGATTGACCAATTAATGGCACAAGGACGAGATTGCTCCATTGTAACTCTAGGTGTCTGCAAGGGAGGCTGGATAAGTAATCCCTTCCTTACGGATTCTGTTGGAAATATGATGCTGTATAAACCCCCAGCAAACAACCATCAATCTGGCAAGCGTTCACTGTGTCTGAGAAGATGAAATGATTCTCCCCAGACAAGCTTTGGAAAATAATGTATTGATTTCTGATGGCAATTTATTGTTCTTTGAAATCAACTGTGCTTATACTGTGGCCTTAAATTATGGCCCTTCCTCTTTCATTGCTAGGCTTGGGAATGTGAAATCAGAGAGCCAGAAAGCTTGAAAGAGGTCACCTCCAAAACACATGGAATTTAGATGACATTTTTTTAGTCATAAAATGTCTACTTTCTCTGGTCTCTTTTTTCTTTTAGTAGACTCACCTTAAGTGACTAAGTACTAGGCTTCCAACCAAAGGACCTCTGACCCATTCAAAGTCCCTAAGACTCAGGCCTCCACTCTTCCCTAGACACTGAGTACCAGTGTCATCCAAGTGGGGCTTCGATGACTTGATGTTATAAGTGTCTCACAAACAAGCATGTGAATTTAATTTGAGTCTTCATCCAAAAAGGAAGAAAAAAAGGAAGGAAGGAAGGAAGGAAGGAAGGAAGGAAGGAAGAAAGGAGAGAGAGAGAGAGAGAAGGAAGGAAGGGAAGGAGAGAGAGAGAGAAAGAGGAAGGACGGAAGGGACGGGAAGGGAAGGGAAGGGAAGGGAAGGGAAGGGAAGGGAAGGGAAGAAAGAAAGAAAGAAAGAAAGAAAGAAAGAAAGAAAGAAAGAAAGAAAGAAAGAAAGAAAGAAAGAAAAAAAGAAAGAAAGAAATTTCTATAGGTTTTTTTGTTCTGAAGGGGGTCAGCAGAAATTATTTCTGAGATCCTTATTCATCAATTTGAGCCTGTGAAAAGTAGAAACCATTGGACTCTGTTATCTGAGATCATACAATGAGAAGCTACCCCCAGACACAGTTTTGGGGTTCTTTCTTTCTTTCTTAGCTTCTTAGAATGGCTTCCATAGAAGCAGAGCCTGAGTCAGAGATTGAGGCACAAGCTTATTGAGATAAATACTGAAAGAGAAACATACCTTCCCCCCCCCCGCTGCAATCGAAGCTGGAATAACCTAGGCGAAGGCTTCTGTCATCAGACACAACCTGAGCATGCAATCAGCAGAGAAGGGAGCAGACACAAAAACGGACAGAGCTAGGCTCCCTGAAAACCAACTCTAATTTCAGATGTTTTCATTATATAAACCAAAAACTAGATTTTTTTTCTTTTCTACTTTAATGAATTATAATGGATTTAATGAATTATAATCAGTGGCACTCAAAAGTTTTAACTAATGGAGACCTCAGGCTAACTCCTTGAGAGTACCAGGTTGAGGAAGACTGAAGAGCCATTGAAACTTCTGTGATGCGAGGCTCACTTGCCTTTTGGAAAATTCTACCTTATGTCCTCCTAACAGGGCTAAATATTCTCCTACTGATCGTGGATTACTAGTTATGTATTCCTGTTCATGTCTGCAAATGTCTTAGGAAAAAATGAAGCTTTAAAATAAACCAAACTATAAGAACCATAGCAACAGAAGAGAAGGCATGGAAAACAAGTTAGATAATGGTGGTCCTTGAGCAAAGAGTTGCCAAGCCAAATGTGACCTGAAGTTGACATTTCTTTTCTATACACAACTGTCTTTCCTTTTGTGATGAATTGTTTCAAATCTGACATTTTTTCTGAAATTCATCACACTCCCTACTCTTAATTATTCTAAATGTGGATCATTTCCATTCAGACCAGACTTTACTTAATAGCCCTAATTTTCAGTTTGATATTACCTAGAAGTAAAAATGGAAGTGAATGCTTCTTGATGTGACCTTTCACACTGATAATTATTTACGAACTGAAACGGAGGCAAAAACAATGGTTTCTAGATGAAGCTTTACCAGTTACAAAATAAATAAGAAGCAAATCTACTACTTCTTGTAGATACAGTCGATTTGGAGGGGGAAAAAGCAGACAAACTGAAGTGCCATGTCAGTAATCCACAGGGAGTGGAAGCAGATATAAAATTGGTTTTAAGTTTCATGATAATTCCCCTCTCTCTGGTTATAAGTTCAACCTTTACCTCCCAGTATCACGGCATAAGTCATTATTTTATTTGAAATATAATTGACTATATTTTCCAAAGTAAATAATAAAACAACATAAAAAACTTTGGTGCTCTACATCAGTCACCACTTATTGGTAAGACATCTCAAAACTGACTTCAACAATACATCATGACAGAGAATCGCTCAGAGACTTTATAAGAGAATCCTCCCCAAGGTTCAAAACCAATTTTTGAAAGAAATCAAATCAGAACCTATCTATCACTCCCCTGTCGAAGCGTTTATTGAAGACTGACTCATGTGCCAGAGCAGCAAAACTCAAAATTCTTTAGGAAACCATTTATATTAATGGTATTATATTTCCATCAAGAAAAATATTATCCCAGCGTAATACTATCAGGCTCTCCGACTGTGTTCTGTTTGCACTGACCTAAGAGTTTCTTCATGAAAATGCATAATCTCCTGGGGGCAGAAACCTATCATGTTCAACAATGTACAGCCAGGACCGAGCAGGGCGCCTGGCAAATAGGAGTAAAATGGTTATTGAATGAATGAATATGCCTCAGAACTGTCACATATCCTAAAGGGTAAAAATAACCAGGTTATTACTTTGTGATTCATCCACTGCTACCATACTTGTAGAGATAGTTCCTGCTGGTTCTAGAAAGTTCTGCCTTAACCAGAAGAGTAAGGTCTCCCTTCTTGCCTTCATCCCCCTGACATTCTCTCCTGAGGAGTTCGAGCACACGACATTGAAGAATGTGGCTCTTCCAGGGACAGCCGATACTACTAACTCTGAGATCTTTCTCTCCCTTCCATGTTTCTCACGATGAAATACTCTTTCCTTTTTTCTCCCATTTCTAGGACACAGGGCTCTCCCAGCCCTCCAGCTTCTTCGGAATTTGAGTCTCCTGCATCATCCCGCCTCTGGCCTCCAAGAAGAAAATATCTGCCTCTCCAAGAATGGATCCCAATCTTACCTCATTGTTAATCTTTTGGATTATTTGAAGATTTTTCTTTCATGTGGTCTTGGGGAGTGAGATACACAGGCAATGGCCAGATTAATACATTGAGATATAACTCCTCCTCATGCCGTTAACAAATTTTTTTTATAAATAAGATTTCTAAAGTTGGCACGACTGTCCATTATATGGAATTGTCATGCTTTTAAAACATCATTTCTCATTGTTGGGCATCATTTTAAAAACGGATTTTAAGCAATTCTAAAATGAATGTCCTTGTACTTAAATGTTTGTGAATATTGCCAATGATTTACCTGGGATATATTCTTAGGCGTGGAGATACTAGGCCAAAGGATTGGGACTTTTTCTAAGATGCAGTGCAGTCTGAGAGATACTAGACAACAGAATGTCACTTGGTTAGATAGAGCCGTATTAAAAGTATGGAAATAATGTCACATAAACAAGGTCTCACTGAAGATGAGTCTGCACATCCTGAGGATATTCTTTCTGGAAATGTTATTTTAGAGTGAGAGACTGTACTGCAGCTCCTCAAAATGATAATGGGTCAAATGCAATGGCATGTCGCCTGGCTGTTTGGGAGAGTGTATCTGACAAAGCCTGTCATCTGCATCCCTCTCTCCACTAAGTAAGGGTCTCGTTCTGGCAGGGAGCAGGCCTGGAGTTGAGTGCCTTCTGCTGAGAGCACGATTTTAATAAGGCAGGAATCCAACCTAACAAGCGTCATATTTGCTGTATTTGGGGGAGACACAAAAGTCAGAGCTTTTATTTCCTGCCAGTTTCATTCCAGAAGCAAGCAAGTAGAATGCTTTTTCTTTTTGATGGGCATATGGAAAGCTTACGAATGCAATAATGAGAACTCTGTGTGCCCATTTGGACCAAAGGGAGTTATATAATTTCATCGCTTCCTCTTTTTTATTTATTTAGAAGAACCCAATGACTCTTTCCATTACCTCCTACACATGGCCACCTACTGCATCCCCTGAAATTTTCCCAGTGACACAGAGGCTGGGGTTAATGTGCCTAGGTTTATAGCTTAGAAAATGAGGGCAATTTTACTTGATTGTTCCCTCAGGGTTTCCAAAAATACCATCTTCTTTAAATGTATATTTAAAAGCATAGGCCATTGGTTTCAAGACTGTTCCCATCTAAAATCACTATAAAATGTATAGAGCCCAGTGCCAATGAAAACATGGAGCCCATTGTTCAAAAATTATCAAGAATTCCACAACAGTGATGACACAGTGTTACACCAAGCCTGGGACCCTTCTAAGTGTGGATTTCTCTGTGACCACAGAAACTCCCTCATCTCAAAAAGATAAAGGACATTACCATCTTCATCACAAAGTGTCCCAGAAAGAATGGCCTTTTGCAGTAAAGAATGAGAGCCTAGAGACACTGAGTAAATTCATTCAGGTTAAAGCATACGCTATAGATAATATGTTGAACCGTATAAAATTGCCAATTTTTTTTTTACCAACAGACACAGCTGTTTTCTATGGTGCAGCCTAATTCATGGTAAGTGTCATGGCAGTACATTTTCTTCAGGATTTAATAACCTTTTGAGTTGGCACACCATAAAGGAGAAGAGATGATGGTAGGGGTTGCCACACATGCGCTCTTTTTATATTTGATGGTTGTAGTCAAATAACTTGTATAACAACAAATGTTGGAGAGGATGCGGAGAGAAAGGAACCCTCATGCGCTGCTGGTGGGACTGCAAATTGGTGCAGACACTATGCAAAGCAGTATGGAGTTCCTCAAAAAACTAAGAATTGATCTACCACATGATCCAGCAATCCCTCCACTGGGTATTTACCTCAAAGACTTTAAAACCCATGTTGGAAAAGATATTTGCACACCGATGCTTATAGCAGCACTATTCACAGTAGCCAGGACATAGAAGCAACCAAAGGGTCCTACGATAGATGACTGGGTAAGGAAGCTGTGGTACATACATAGAAAGGAATATAACTGAGCTGTAAGAAGAGATGAAATACTGCCATTTGTGACAGCATGGATGGACCTTGAGATAATCATGCTAGGCCAGACAAGAAAAGTTGAATATCACACATGATATCACTTATATGTGGGATATAAACCTAAGAACAAAAAATGAACAGGACAAACAGAGACTCATGGACATGGACTATAGACTAGTGGTTACCAGAGGGTAGGGGGTGGGAGAGGACAGGAGAGATAGACAAGGTAATGGGGGTCAAATAAGGGGGGAGGGGGAGAATGAGGTGGGTAAAGGGGATCAAACATATGGAAGCTGAAGGAAACTGGACTTCGGGTGGTAAACACACAATAGAATATACAGATGTGAAATTACAATGTACACCTGAAAATGATATAATTGTATTAACCAATCTTACCCCAATAAACTTAATTTTTAAAAAATTTAAAAAGAAATAAATAAAAGTTAACTTGTATTGTTATACATGTGTGTGTGTGTTCATAACAGTTATATCTCTATCTTGCAGATACCTGGGAAATTTTATAAAATTATTTTCAAAACAAGCACAGTAATACATGAATAGTATCACTTTCAAAATCTTGGTTTTCATTCCAATTTTTTGTTAGGTGAATGGATAGGTGAATGGGTGGGTAGATGGATAGATGGACAAAAGGATGGATGGAAAATGGATGGATGATGGATGGATGGGCAGATACATACATACAAGCGCAGATACATTAATATGCAACAGTAGATGAATTTTATTATAACATTGAATCATACATGTGAGCAGCCTTTGTTGCCTACTTTTTGTTCACCACTTGTCATGTCATGACATCCATATACATCCACAGTCCCTAAAACAAGAGTTTGAATTGCAGGCTATTTCATAATATGAAATTTTCATAATTTATTTAGTCGTTTACCAATTTTTAAACATTGTTTTTAAACTATTCTAAGCAAAGCTGAAGTGAACATTCTTCTATTTAAATTTGTTGGGCACATCATGGATTACTTCTAAGCTAAATTCCTAGATGCATAATTGCTGCTTCCGAAAGTTGGATGGTTTTTAAGTTGTTGATAAGGCCTCCAGAATGGTGAGACGAATTCGCAGTCCCAGCATCAGGACAGGGGAGCCCCTTTCTCCATTGCCCTGCATCTTTGGGGAGTAATAGTATTTCTTGTTGGCTTCTTCTTTTCAAATACATAAGTGAAATGGAATACAGTCTCGACATGGAAGATGCAATAATGCAGGATAAAGTGTTACATCTCCCCGCAGTCTTCCTCTCTCCTGCCACATATACCCACCAGCCCTCACCTGGCCCTTGGATTCTCACCCCAGAGATTGCTGCTATTGCACAAGCTCACGCCCAAGCATTCGAATGTTTCTGTGCAATTTCAGACACGTATATGCCCAGAAACACATACTTTTTACACCGCTGTGATCTCACTACTTGTGTTGTATCACAGTGTGATCGTTTTCATTTGATAGTATACCTTTGATAATTTTTTGTGTCAGTAAAACTTCTTATATGTCATTCTTTTATAACGACTCACAGCATTCCACAGTGTGGATGAGCCATAAATGAGGCATCAATTGCCTGACGGGCTGTTTGACATTGTGATGATATTTGTTCATCTGTTCACCATTGATCTGACACCCACAGAAGGGCAAACTCCACGAGGTCCGGGTTATTGCACATCTTGTCTGTTCCTAATTTCCATAAGCTGTATACTTCATGTGTGCTCAAATTACATTTCCCAAAGGAAGGGATGAAGGCATGGAAAGGGGACATTTAGATTTTCCTCTGCTGATGCAGTGGACACACTCGAACACACGTCTCTACCCACATATGTGAGAGTCTCTTAAAATAGCCTAGAAGAGGAAAATGAGTAGTGTGCTTGAGATGAAAACCCAGACTGTGTGCTGCTATGATGTGACACTAAATAAACTAAGATAAACAAGACATTGCAGAAGACAGATTAGAATTAACAGCATCTCTCCATTTCATACTGGAAGAGTCAGTCATTTCACCCGTTTAAAAGAAGACTATCGTTGCTCTTAAATACAGGGCCATTCAGCTACAATTAGGGTTCCCAAAACCTAAAATCTTGAACTGGGAGTTCAACGTCCCTCCGCCCATTTTATGGTTGAAGGGTACTGGGCACCAAGAAACGACAGCTGTGCTACAGCCACAGGTAATCATTAATCTTATAACTGCTCAAAGAAACAGGATTTAGTAGCCAAGAATGTTAAATAAATCATGATAGATGATAGATTAGATAGATAGATAGATGATAGATAGATAGATAGATAGATAGATAGATAGACAGACAGATAGATAGATAGATGGATGGATGATTGGTAGAAAGATAACAGATAGACAGACAGACAGACAAAGGAAGGAGAATCTGATAGTTAAGAAAGAAACTTGTTTACCACCAGAGCTAAATGCAGGAATGATTATTCTTCTTCAGATCTCAAACAGAATTGTGCCCTGGATATTTGCATGCAGCTGTGTATGTATTTCAAGTTAACATTTGCCCTCAAATCTTCCTCCAGTTTCCCTTGACAGCAAAGGAACCTAAATGTACAGCTGAATAAGCCTCCTTTAAGGCTCCTTTTAGGGAGATTATACCCTGCCAGTTAGAAGTAAATTTCCTCACCTTGTTTGCTATTACCTAGACCTTTCTGTAAATCCAGTCTTTTCGCACGTCTTACAATAATGGATCTAAGACATTTGTAGCAAAAGAAGATTGCCATCACCTTTCTCCCTCAACTCTTTCTTCTCCCTAAATTCCATGTGGAGAAAATCGCACTCATAAAGCCGATGAGAGAGCATTAGAGAAAGCACAGGTGAATCGGGTCACGTGTCCGCACACAGGTGCACATTCATCCTGACCTGTGTTGCATACTAAGGGCAAGAGCTGAGCTTTTTACAGTTGGACCATTTGGAAGATGGCAGGTGAAGGGTAACTACAGTGCTTTTGCTCAGAATGAACCTTGGTCCTAAAGTCAGAGAAAAAACACTTTAAGTTCTTAGAGAGCAATGGCTCTCAGCAGGGGCGATGTCATCGCTTAGGAGGGCATTTTGAAAATCTGTGGGGACATTTTTATTGCTGTAATTTTGAGGGGGACTACTAGCAGTTACTGAGTGGGTCATGGATGCTCGATGTCCTCTGAAACATTGGACGGTTCTGACCCAGTAAAAGGTTGTTTCCACGTCTGCATGACTTTTGCATAGCACCATTGAACAAACAGAAACAATGTATTTTGGGATGATTTTAATAATAGTGAATTTTTCAGGAATGCAATTAGCCTGTAAGTTTTCCTTAATTTTGTTAAGGAGCCGTGTATTTTGTTAGGAATTTGACCAAAATTCAGTTGCTCCCCATTTTGGAAAATCATGTTAAAATGACACCACTCGGTACTGGAGTAATCCATACGACCCATCTGAATCAGTCTGGATTTGTGACCGTTACAAACACTGTACAGGTGAGAGCACAGACATGCTCTGGAAGGTGCACGCTGATTGATGGATGGGGGGATCTATCTACCCATCTCTGGACCAGCACTGGACCATCTCTGTTTCCTCAGCCAATAACGTTTCATGAGTGAGAAACCCGTTTGTCTTCACTGATCTGCTGTATTTTGAGGCCCCTTTGTTATAGTAACATAGAATGTACCCTAAATATCAAACAACCTCCAAATCATGGAACTTGTTTGCATCCCTGCAACTGAACTCCGTATCACCTTAGAATCCAGCACCTCCTGTGTTGCAAGTGCCTAAGTGATTTGGATGTTTTTGTGAAACTGGAAGGCAGGGCTGCATTACCACCTGGGCTAGATGGGACGTGGGATTTAGACACCTGGTGTGGAAGTAAAAACTGTGGAGTTGTCCATGAGTCTGGCCCCGACCAGGACTGAGCTCTATGGATCAAGTTCAAAGATATCCAGACAAGAATTTGGATGTCTGCAAGGCCTGAAATACAAATTTGAGCTGCACTAGTAGGTTGAATTACAAGAAGTTGCTGATATGCAGTCCCACTGAACCTAAAAATCTCAATCATTGGTTTCACCCTGACACAGAGCAAGCAGTGCCTCTCTGGCATTTGATTTAGAGAAAATTTGAACTTTCCAGTAATTCGGTTCTGGTGGGCCACCATCATAGGTGGAATTAATCAACTATGTCCTATTTTTCTTTGTGTACCCAGCACATAACACAAAACCAGGAACACAATAGGTATTCAATAACTATTAGATTCATTAATTCAGTGAGTAATGGTGAATGGACTGCACAAACCCAGAAGGATTCAAGAAGAATCAAGACAAATAATTCGTGATGAATTTGTAGAACTCATTTAAATATGGGAAATTGGATGAGTATAGACAGAGGGGGCTTGGATGGTATAAGTTTTTAAGTCATACCTTATGTGGGAATGTTTGGTAAATGTCAAAAATTAACATCTAAAATGGATCATCTATCTAAAAGGCTTCATCTGCAAGGTTAGAAGCTCATGAAGGTCACGTACGACACTATCATTCTAGAATGCCTAGTTAAAAATAGAGACTGTCCTACAAGTGTCCTGTTTGCAAGCCCAGAGTCCTTTTAGATTACTCATTTTGCCTATTTTTTTGGCTTATTGTGAAATCAACTAATTTCATGGTGATGGTTAAAAGAAATAAACTGAATTATTGTTTCTATCCATGTGGATTCCTCAGAACGTAATATGGAATTATGGAATCGTCTCAGTGCTATCGGCAGTAAATGAGAACAAAAATGAGCCTTGGTTAACCTGCTTCCTTTTTCCTTGGAGAAGAAAGAAAATCAGCTCAGCATAGAAATGAAAGTAGAAGGAGTAAGCCATGTGGATGGACCATTCTAGGAAGAATAAAGCAACGGCTTTTATAGGAACCTGGCCAGGATGTCATAGGAACAATAAGAAGTCAGTATGGCTGGTGCAGAATGAAGTAATAGGAAGGTAGTGGGGAAGGAGAGAGAGAGAGAGAGAGAGAGAGAGAGAGAGAGAGAGAGAGAGAGAAAGTGCCACAGAACAGACTTAGCCTGGTAAGGACCTTGGCTTTTTCTCTGAGAGAAGAAGTTATTGCTTAAGACCTTGAGGATTATTCCACCTACTTCATAGTCAGGAAAGCAAACTCATCTCCAAGTGAGAGATTAAAGGGAGAAGGACAGGGAATAGGATGGAGGGAAGTCAGGAAAAAAGTGTTCTGACAGCGTAATTATTGCTTCACTATTTTCCTCCCTTTGCTTACTTTTCCCCAAGTAAAATTCAATGCCATCGTTTTTCAATAAGTTTAATCACTTCTTTTTATTTCCTTATTACAATCAAGCAAGTGAACGTATTAAGAGCCTAGGAGGATAAAAATAACAGAGAAAGGATGTAGGTGTTTTTGTTTGTTTTGTTTTTTTAAGTACAAAAACGTGGCTCTGTTTTTGGACCCATTCATTGGGTTAATCTTGATTGTAGTTCTTCAGTGAGAAAGTTAAACACTTTTGAGGGGAAAAAAGGACTGTATATTTGACTATAACTCCTTGGATAAGGGTGGTTCAACAGACTATTATTCCTACGTCAGGTCGACACGTGAAACAAATCTTCACTCCCAACAATCAATGTTTTAACCTCTCAAGGAAATTTTCCTGTGCAAAGGAGTAATTACATATAATCAGATTTAATTACGTTAAGTGAAATGAGATGCAACATCCATGCCAATTAAGCTAGCGAGTTGCTTGCCTGGCTTTTGTGAGTGTGTTGGCAAGGGTTCCCCCAGCGACCAAGGACAGTTCTGTCCGAGGCCATTTCTCAGCCAACAGGAAGATGTAATGATCTTTCAGGTTGAAGATCATATGACGAAGCATCCTTCCTAGATCTCAGCCAGCTGTCTTATTCCAAGGGACTGTCCCTCAGTGTTTTGATTCCAAATTTCAGTGCTGAGACCGCTCTCTTGGAATTCATACATCAGGAGACACACTGCTTAATGTCTGAATTGTTCTGACTTCTCAAACACTGGGTTCATTTTTATTTATTTATTTGGCAAATTCATGGGTGGAGGGGCAATGTACCCTATCTTTTGGCTTTCAGCTTTATCTGCAAGCCAAAAAGAGCACAAAGGTCACCTTCGACCCTATGCTTCTAGAATTCTAAAACTATTTACCAAAAAAGATAATTACCAAGATCCCTGTACTTGGAGCTGGCCCAAACAGCAGCCTCCAAAAGCCAGAAAAGGTAGATGACTTGGTAGAAAGACCCCTCTGAAGAAAATAAACTTGGCCTCACTGGGCTTAGCAGGCTCATTCAGCAGTGGGAGGGGGTGAGGTGGTCGAGAGTCCAGTTTCGTATTCACTCAGCAGCTCTACTGGACCCCGTTGCTGCTCTAAGCTTAGGCGACAAAGTGGGAGTGAGGGCTGAGGCTGGCGTTAGGGTCACTGGCCTTGTCCTTTTTACTCTCTAAGAGTTCATGATTCTGTATTCAAAATGATAAAAACACAGCCCACAGGAAAATACGAGTAAGAAAATAGAGAGAGTCCTACTATCGCTGCTATTACCGAGCATCACTGTTGATCATTAATTACAGGTGGGTTCCCGGGGGTCAGTCTTATACTGAGCACTGTAGGCCATATTTTATTTCATTCTTATACCAAGTTGTGTCACAGGTGAGGAAACATAGGATTGGGGTGATTAAATGCATGGTTTTCCCCTAAGAAAAGTGGGTGGGTGAAAGACAGTGGGGGCGGGGGATAAGAAGTGACAAAGAGTTATGAAGATGAGTCTCTTCTAGGTCGGTCGGACCCTGGAACCCGAGGCCTGAACTGCAAGGCTGCCCCTGGGACATACAGGCGGGTGTGAGTACACGTGGTTAAATGGACGTGGGAGTGAGGTGCGTGCAATGAGCGGAGCTTTGACCAGAGCAGGACGGAAAACACCCCAACACCTGTACCCGGTACCTGGCAGGTGGCGTGCCGCAGCCTTTCCGTGGGGGATTTTGTCCTGTGGAATTTGCACCTCTGTTTTGGCCTGGCCGTTGCACAGCTCTGCAGAAATAGAAGCCAACTTGGAGAAAACTGACAGCAAATGCAAATAGCCTTTGTGCGGGCACAGGCAAAGCATGTCCTCCCCAGAGGAAAATGCCCCTTCCCACTGTAGAAAAATCCAGTTTTTCGGTTCTCGCCTTACTGAGCAGGTGTTTATTTTATATCTGTGTGGCTATTACCTTTTGTTAGAACATTATCCTTTAATACCTGGTGACTTGCTGGAAACAAATCGACAGGAAGAGGGAAATAAAGCGGGGAGAGACATGAGTTGATCTTGTCACACCTGCTTGTTCCTTCCCCTTTCCGGTCACACGTACGGTTTAGAGATGACGTGACATTTGGATGCTGGGGCTTTGAACTTAAGACGTGAAGTCTATTTACTTCTGGATTTTCCTTTCTGGCTCTTGAGGCTAATTTTCATCTGAAGTCAGCTCTCAGCAAGTGGATGGATTCCTCCTTGGAGGTTGACATGAGCATTTTCCCCCAGAGAGTAATTGCGGAGCCATTTGTGTTCTTTTTGCATAACAATGACAGAAGCGAAGAGAATTTGCATATGCATTCATCTGCCAGGCTTGAACTAAAATATGACGCTTCAAAATCTCAATTCAACCAATGTTGAGTGGCTGTCCAAAATCTGCTGCTGAGCCTGTCAGTTCTCTTCTCAGACGACATTTAAAGTTTCCACCACCACCGCCTGCGAAGCACGTTCCAAATAACCCCATCCCCACGCAGAAGCCCTCGGCACCGGCCTGCATGCACGGCTGCGGCGCACATGCACCCTGCAAAGGCCCCATCTCGTTTCCAAATTTAAACGTGATTCCTGTGTCCCCTCCCCAGTGCTGTGTCCTTCGCCACGAGACTCTGTTTCTCTGCCTTTTGACCAGACACAACCTTTGCAGGACACAAGGCGAAAGAAGAATGTGGAGCACCATGTTCAAGATCACTAAGACTCTCAAGATGGCCAAAGCAAGGCGCTGGGGATTCTTCCCTTCACCTCCTCTCTCTGGGAGGCTGACAGGTCAAGCAACTGACCAGGTCAAGCAACTGACTCCATGTTGTCTCTTCGGCACGTGGTACTGGTGATATTTGGAAGTCCGACTGTTTGACAAGCTGCCACCTCCTTTGGGAAGCCCTCCAGGTGAGTCCTTGGGGAAATCCAAGAGCTTTTCACTAGTTCCCACGCGGGTCAGTCTTTCCTGGAGTTCCTGGTGAGGAGGCCTGGACTAAGCTGAGGATGCTGAGGGCAGATGCTGCTTATCATGGGTCGGTACCCAGCTCTACGCCTGACCCATATATATGGGTGCTCAGTGCGGAGGTGTGAAGAGACATGTAGGAATGAAGAGAAATGACATGGCATGGTGACGAAGACCCTACAGGGAAAAATAATGGGTGATTCAGGGGAACCCAATGTAACGTCTAGAGCACACCCTCTGGATCACCTAGCTCTGCTTCTATGAGAAGACCTTCGGCTCTGTAAATCGGAGATGCGAATGGCAGTGACTCTGTTCTCGAAGAAAACTGATGGCAACGAAACATAATGCAAGCGTTGCTCAGTCAAGGCCCAGCGGAGCTCTCCCCCCACTGCAGAATCTAGGGTTACCTCATTTGCACCTTCGTTTCAATACTCCGGACGTAGAAATGGCTGGTGTTTCTATTTTCCTCTGAATCGGTTTAACTGCCTGGCCTCCATGTTTAATCAATGAGCTCAATAAAAATTTTAACATGCATACCTTATCTGTTTGTATGAAAATCGTCATCTTATTTTTTTAAAATTAGCCTTTAATATAGAAACTTAAAAAAAAAATCCCTGAACCCACAGAGATGGGTGGTGGCCAGAGGGGAAAATTGGGGTGAAAGTCCTCAAAAGGTATGAACCTCCAGTTACAAAATAAATAAGCTCTGGGGATATACAGTGCAGTATGGCAACTAAAGTTAAGAATATTGTATATTTGAAAATTGCTAAGATAGTAAATATTAAAAGTTCTCGTTACAAGGGGGGAAAAGTGTCTCTGGGAGGGGATAGATGTTAGCTAGACCCGTGGCGGTTGTGTACACGTATCGAATCATTATGTCGTGGGCCTTATATAACGTTACACGTCAATTATAACTCAACAAAATGGAAAAGCAAATAAATAAAATTATCTTTTAACAAGGTCTAATTCTGTGGTAACAAATACGATTAGCATTTTAAAAAGAAGGAAAGAAGGGCAGGAGGGAGGGGTGGGGTCAACATGATTTCTTAAGGGTCCCCTCAGCTCCACTTGCCATCCTGCCCCCCACCACAGACTCCTCTGTCTTCTTGGAGCCTTTACTTTAGAAAACTTGTAAATTCTTTCTCTGCCCCTTTGAGATGTAAATCTCCGCTGAGCCTCTTGCCAGGTTTACAGCCCAGGGATGTCTTTTCTCAAGGACCTGAGAGCCATTGCTTTGAAATGTAATCATCAAGAAAGATGGGCCGAGTGAAATAAGCGGCCACGGAAGGACAAATACTGGGTAACTCCACATACATGCGGTCCCTGGGATGGTCTGAGTAATGGAAACAGCAGAATGGTGGTTGCCAGGGCCTGGGGGAGTGAGGCATGGGGTGGTGGGGGTGGGGGTGCTGTTTAAAGGGCAGAAAGACTGAGCTACATAAGATGGGTGCACTCTAGAGGCCTTCTCTACAGCACTGTGCCTTAATTTTTATTAAAAAATCTCAAATTAAGTGTTCTTACCCAAAATAAAAATGAAGGAAAGGAGGAAGGAACCAGGCCCCTGTCTCCCAGTCTTCATGGGAGGGTGGGAACCTGGCTTAGCTAAGCACCGATCCGCAAACAGGGATGGCCTAACCCCGCTGACCAGCCCCCGTCCCCAACTAGCTCACCGGGCACCTAAACCCTGTCCCCACTCTGCCTCAGTGGAGTGGTGTTAAGTTTTGAACAGTCTCCCTTGCCTGCTTAACTCAGTCCAGTATATTCTTTTCTTTGACAAAGGAGGAAAGAGCGAAATTAATTACAAAAAAATTTTTTTTGAAAAACTCAGCAACAGAATCTCAATTCCATTTTACAGATAACAACGGGGCCTTCACAGTGAGTTTAATTAATTTGCACCCGAGGACCCACAGCCTGATCCTCAGGTTTGCCTGAGCTCTGCGCTTTCTGCTTTCTCTCCATTCTCGATTTTCTGCTCCACAGAACGGTCTGAGCAGAAGTATCAACTGGAAAGAGCCGGTTCTCAATTTGTGCTTTATTCTACAGAAATCCCCCAGGCCAGGTTGTCCATGGCTTCCCCTAACAGGTATGCCAGGGGCCATGTAGACGCTTTTCTGAGTTCAGCATGTCCACAGGCAGGCAGAGGATGAAACATCTTGAGTTGTCACTGACAGTCACAGACCTGCTTTGCCGGGGAGCAGTCCCCAGGATTGGTATTCCGGCCACGTGTGGAAACTAACAGCGCATCAGAAACATGACAGTGATTGCAAACGGCTCTGTAAAATATTTATTCAACATTAGCTTGCAATGAGCACTCCCATTAAGTAACGGGACAGGCAGATCTCTGGCTCCAAAGAAGGAGAAAAACCGTGCGGGCATGAAAATATTAGGAGTCGATTTAATTTTCTGAATTTTTAAATCTCGGAAGATATGCACCAGACACTCAAAATGAGAATGACCATTACATTTGTAATCACTAAAGAAAGAAAACAAGAGATGAGATCAGCGGTTTGGAGGTGAAATTGTCCGAATCTAGTTTTATCTTGGTCAGGGGATTTGAAGAAAGAGAGTTCATATGTGGAAATTAACCTAAAGATCCCAGGTAAATTGAAATTCAACCCAGACAAACTTTTTTTTTTTTCTAAGAAAGTGCTGTTTGGGAGAAAAATAAAATATTTTCCTTTGGGGAGAAGATTATTTACTCGTTTAACAGATATATATTGGGGACTTACATGGCTAGGTGCTGCGGTGCAATAAGTTTAAAAAATGATATCGATTTACGATCTAGCACAAACGGCAGCTATTAATAAAAATTATCGTACAAATAAATATTTAAATACAAGGCCCTGTAAGAAAACCATTTGTCTCTTCCATAGCACACAACAAAAGAGAGTTTGACCTCTGGCTCAGGTTTCCCTGAAAAGTGATGCTTAGAGGAAGATCATAAAAACGGCTACAGGTGATGCGGGAGACGGGGTCCGCATATTGAAAGCGTAAATTGGAGAACTGCAAAGTGGCCAGGCCGAGCCATGATTTATAGACCAGATTAAGCTTCTTAAGTTTTGGCCCAAGAGCCATGGGGAGGCGCGGAGGGGGTTCGCAGGGCTGCCTTTTGCAAAGATCATTGTGGCCGCTGTTTGGAGTATGGTTCCGGAGTGGCTGGAGCAAGTTCCACGGGAAATTAGTGACCGAGCTGGTCAGGTGAGAGATGCCAGTAGTTTAGTCAGAATGGTAGCCATGGATACCGAGAGGGATTAACAGCTGCGAGTAATTGGGGGGATTTAAATTAGCACCTATTTAATCAGCCTATCAAAGCAGATCGGGGCCCCTTCTGGAAGAATGCGTGGGTGACCCACCTGCAGGACCGCTGGGGAGTCGTGTTACAGGGGGCATTTGCTAAGAATCCCCTTGTCCACAGGGGAAGAGTAGATACTTCTAAACAGGCAATTCCCAACCTTCTTTCCCCAAATTACAAAGTCTCCAGGAAAGGGACCTGAACGTTCTCCAGGATTCTCCATGAAACAAAGCCCTTTGGCCCTGGGTACTTCAGCGAGGCTCAGGTGGGATTTTGTTCTGCAGAACATTCCAGGTCAAGGTACCAAAGGCAGGATCTTTGCACTTGTAGCAGCCAAATGAAGGTCTGGGCATTTTTCATCAGCAGCTACAGACAGGTCAGTGCTGTGCGTCCCCTCTGACGCTAGTCCAGGCATAGCAAGTTTCTGTAATGTTGACTGAGGGTGGATGCTTTCCAGGGGGATGGAGAGGGGAAGCTGTTTAATTAAACACCGTACAGGGAAGCTGAGAACTTGTACTCTACGTGACAGCTAAGTGCCACCACTGTCTTCTAGTCTAGGTTGAGCCACTGGTTTTTAAACATTAGCCTGGGAGTCATTTCCCACAAATCCTGAGCCCAGATCTGACACGGGGTCCAGTGACGATCTGCAGGACAGAATGCTTAAGATCACACAGGACCTCTGAAAACTGCGCGGGCCCTAGCGGGTGTACGACTTTTTTCTTTGTTTCAGAGTTGTTGTGATTCATTCTTTGCACGGATGGAGTGTTCTCTGGGTGCTCTGCCTGCTTCTTCTAGAATTCGACACATGATCACAAACACTCCACTGACCCAACATAATCTCCTCCATAAACTCCAACCTGTCGTTGACGCATTGCTGCGTAGAGACATTTTTTACTTGAATCAAACCAATATTTCCTGCAGGGACTATGGGTTTAGGAGAAGAGACGGCATCAACTAAGAGAATTTTAAAATGGCAGCTAAAGTAGTGTCTAGTGGTTCCCACTTAAGCTTCGGTTGATGAAGAGGTGCTGGGTCCTGCCCACACCCCAAAGCAATGGTAATATGGTTCCCCTAGGAGCAAAAAAGTGAAATCCTGCCTAACCAATAAGGTTAATCATCTGTACAAATAAACTCCCAGTTCGTCAGAAGAGATCAGTTAATGAATGCTGCTCCAGTTCTACTTCTTAGAAATAATCTTTGTGTCTCAAACAAAAGGGTGTAATACAGACCAGGGATTAAAAACACGGTCCGCACACTAGCCACTGTCTGTGTGACTGTGGGCGCATGATTCTCTCTCTAAGCTTCATACCTCTTATGGGTAAAACAT
Source organism: Cynopterus sphinx (assembly GCA_030015415.1). Classification (NCBI taxonomy): domain Eukaryota; kingdom Metazoa; phylum Chordata; class Mammalia; order Chiroptera; family Pteropodidae; genus Cynopterus; species Cynopterus sphinx. Next base: position 91,756,082 of record CM057389.1, read on the forward strand.
GAAAAAAGACATAATTATATCTGACAAGATGCTGTGAGGATTAAATGAGATGTTGACTATAATATACTTACACACTGTAAATTTCATTTGATTATTTGGTATTTTTGTTGTTTTATATTGTTTTGGCTTAAAGGTAAATAATATTAAAAATCAGTGTTTTTCCTACTTCTAACCAATTAGTTTTTATTTTGGAAAAGATTATCTTTGTATTTCAAATGTCTAAGAATAAACTTTTTTAAAAGTTTGTTGTAAGAAGAAACTATAATGCTTTACTGAAGGAAACTTAAAATGAAAAAATTCGATATTGTAAATTTATCCATTCTTTCAAAATTAATATTTAATCTCATCAATACCAATTCAATAAAATTCCCATAAAGCCCCCAGATGACTTGAATGATTGATTCTAATGTTTATCTAAAAGAGTAAATATAGGAAACGCAGCAAAATTATTTTGATAAAAAAGAGAAAGAACTTCTTAGAATCAATATAGTATGTACTATGTAAAAGCCACAGAATTTCAACAGTGTGCAGGAAAATACATATAAATATTTTAATCGAAGCTAGTTTAATAAAAGTTTCTCATCTGCACCCAAAACAAAACAAAAACAAAACTGACTAATAGGGTGTTGAGAAATAGTTGGTCCCCAAATTTTGATGCCATAAAACTATCCTATAGAAATATGCCTTGAGATGCATTTAAGTATTTACACAGTCATGTGACATTATTTGTCACTAGAAAACTGAACAAATCTAAATGCTTATGAATAAATTTCATCTGAGCTCAAATTTTGCAAGGTTTTCTCTAAATGGACATCACCCTATGTCGATGAAATCCCTTTCCAAACCTTTAACACCTAACAAAGTGTAACACACACAGATTCTTGTGATGATGACGATCATGTGCTAAATACTGAGCGCTTACTACAAGCTAGAAATCTGCTTATTTTTCACTCATTCATGGATCACAAAAATCCCATGCGGTAGACCTGGATTGTTATCTCTAGTTTACAGACGAGGAAACCACTGTTCAAAAGATGAGCAGCCTCCTGGGGGGCACACAGCCAGGACTGATGCTAACGTCTGCCCAACCACAAAGCAACAACACGCTGCGCTGCCCCTCGATCAAAACCAAAAACAGCAGATTACACGAGGCACTAATTAAACTTCTTAATTTAGATCTTGAATGACCATCATATATCAGAGCTGGAAGTTTTATTAGAAACTGCTGAGTTTTGACCCCTAGAGATGGTATGGATTTTTATAATCTTCGGTCACCATTTTTATTGTATCCTGCTGAGGACATATTTCATTCATTTTTCTTGAAATGCACATACTATCTATAGACGATGGTAAATATTTATACATAGCTGCCTTGTGTTACTAGTGATCTGTTCTACATATATATTTATATTTGAACCCTGCACCTAAGGCTTTGTTATAACCCTTGTAACAAAAACATGAGAACAAACAAACATATCTGATAATAATGATAATGATGAAAATGACCATTATCATTGATGTTTTATTTCAAGTTTCCATCATTCCAGAGGCAGATTCCAAAGTTAAAAATCGAACAGAAAATAAAGTGAATGTGGAAACATTTTTTTTCCTTAAAATGTCATGCCCTCCTGTTATAACATAATTATCCCAAACATGAAGTAGCTGCTTTTAGTTTTTCCCATACCATCCTTCCTTCTCTTGGAGAGATGAAAAGTAAATGTGTATGAGTTTCTTATTTTAATTACATTTTATTACTGAACACTCCTATTATCTCCAACCAAGAAACGAGTATTTTCCTGATTCTCACGTGCTGACTTGAAATGACTTTGGCGCAGTTGGTTTCCATAATAATTCCGCTCCCTGCAACCTATCCCAACCTCAAAGTAAAAGTGATTTGATTATATTATGCAGATTTGTTTTCTCTCAGGTTTCAATATCAAGTTAGCATTTCAGAATTTTCTCCACAATGAAAATTAAACATGCTGACTATGTATGAATTACATTCTTTTAATAGTTAATATAATTTAATCCAAAGTTATTACTAGCCTAATTGGGTTTACTTGTGCCTTGGCTTAAGGTCTAGAATATAACAAACTTACAGGTCTGAATGCAGTGAGGTTAATTATGCTGAAAACTTGCAAAGTAGCTAGTTTTAGGTCCATCACACACACACACACACACACACACACACACACACACACACACACACACACACACACCCCATGAGAAAAAAGAACCAAAGAAATTCTTCCAACAAGAAGTGAAACGGCGCCTTTCTTCTTAGGCCTCCGTGCCACCATAGTCAGGTTTCGAGACATAGCCCCTCCTCTCAAATTGTTTCTGCCAAATTGTGTGTTCTCAGGGGCTGTTCAGCTCATAATGCTGGGCTCAAAATGGCTCCCCGGTGTCTGCAAAATTAAGGATGAACTCCTCACTCTGGCTTTCAAGTCTCTGACTTGAGTCCCATTTTTTTGCGCAGTCTCGCTGCCCTCTACTTCACCACATGATCGTCAGCTTAATGAAGATGGCTTAATTAGTGGACCCCAAACACTCAAGCAACTTCTCACCTCTGAGCCACTGCCACGGTCCACACCATCCCATGTCATCACCAAAGCCTTTGGCATCTTCCTGAAATCCTGCCATCTCTGTGCCACCCTGTTCTAGGAGGCTGGGCTGGTACTTGAGGGACAGTGAGACAGCCATTCTGGGGCCTAGAGAACCAGAGTGACTATCCAGCAAGCCTGGCCCTGAACACACCACCAGTGGGTCGCCCTATTTTGGTGATTTGTTTGCCTTGGATATAAATTTTCTGAATGTGGAGATGGAATGGATTCAATTATTTGGTGCTAAATATAGAAATTTCTTATTGGACACAATTTAGTGACAAGGAAACTCAGAAGCAGTTAATTCCTCTTGGGTCCAGACTATCACAGATCTTTAGCTTGTGCATCAACCCTTCATCCACTGGCTGTTGTGGCCAAATGTTTAGGCTCTGGGAGCTGGGTCAATGAGAGTGTGTGCAGAAACGGGCTGAAACAGACCAGATTGGGCCAGAAAAAGATGCCTGTAGAACAGCAGGCCTTGAAGACTATGGATGCCTTTCTCTTGAGTCCCTTTTCAGGCTTTCAAATCCCACAGGCAGAGGAACTCTTTCTTATTCTTGTTTATCTGTCTGTAGGAGAGTAAAGACCCAGCAAAAACAATGAATGAACCACTGACACACAAAATAACATGGGCGAATCTCAGAAACATTGTGCCGAGTGAAAGAAGCCAGATTCAGCCGAGTACATACTGTAGAGTCCATTTATAAGGAGCCTTCAGGCAGACCTCGCCAATCTATTGTGGTAAAAATCAGGATACAGATGTTTCACTGAAGGGTTGGGGGTCGGCCAGAAAGAATCTGTCAGAAGAGAGAACTTTCTGGGGAAGATGACAATGGTCTAAATCCTAGAGTACGAATTACAAAGGTCAAGCACTCACCAAAACTCATTAAACTGTATCCTTAAAATGCACACATTCCACGATAAGGATATCAGTCTTTGCTTTTTAAAATGGGGTCTAGCAAATCAATACGAGTTCTAGTGTTGTTTTCCCCATATCTAAATGAAGCCTCTCATTTTCACTGGATTTCTCTCAGTTTATGGATAAAGGGCCCAGTGCTTCGGTGTGTCTTCTGCTGCCATTATTTCTGTGTCCTGATGCTGGTTTTAACACTTTCTGACTTTGTGACTTGGGACAAGTTGCCTTCTAAATTTGAAGCAGTTTTATCTAATTAATTAATTAATTAATTAATAACAATCATTATTATCATCATAAATACCTTGCAGAATTATTTTAAAGACTAATACTTGATTTGAGCCCCTCCAAGGGAAAGACTCTGCTTTCATAGTCTTTTTGCTGCTCACAGCACATATCCCTGTGCCCCAGGCGTGTCTTAAACTGGGATGGATGTAGCAGGGGTGAAATACGAGATATGGGGATCTTTAAAACCACATTCCAACATGTGAAATATTCCTGAAATGTCAATTGGACAGTATTTTGGGGAAGGAGTAAACATCCTAACTATTATAAACAACTTTCCTGGAATAGAGTAACCCCCTAGGCATACCGAAAATAACAGGGGAGGGTGCAAAGTTAATGTAGGAAGGAGGCAAGAGAATTAAAAATGTTAAACTACATTCAGACGCTGCAGTATGCTAATCAGCCCTGCAGCCAGGCCAGGAGGAGCCTGCAGAACAGAGGGAGGCTTCTGCTGGGATGGCTGACAGCCCATTCCCCATCCCCCAGGATTTGGGATTCAGGAGAATGGGGTACAGCGGACCGCTGGTTCTTAGTGCTCTCAGAATTCATCCTGATTCAGGGTGTCCTCAAATACCAGGCCCACCGTACATACCTGTTTTCAAGAGAACTTCTAAAAAATACTCAGAAAACACTAGATACAATGGAGATCATTTCAGACAGCATTTTTTTTTTTTAGAGAGTTTAAAACCTGAGCCCTTTTTGATATTTTTATTTCCCCTAAATGGAAATCCATGAGGTATGAAGACTCGAGAAATAAACAGCTTTGGGGGTAGCTGAGCATGTGTGCTTCCTGAAGCCAACACAAGAGCTCAGCCAGGCACCTGTTCAAGTGCCCTGCATCGCTGCTTGCTCACTCTCAGAGCCCTGGAATGGTCATCGTTTCTCGAGGATCATTCTCTGGGACCTTTTGCTGCACGGTTGCTGGGAATCCGAGTCATGCCTGTATATTATTTATTTTAGAGCATCTGTTGGGCTCCCAGACCCAACTGCAATGTTTGTGTGTGTGTGCGTGTGCATGTGTTTGTGTGTGTGGGCTTCCCGACATCAACAAACAATTCTGAGACACCAGCAGAATTTCTGCAAATTCAACTCAAGTCCAACTCTATCTACCTGGAGACAGCATCTGAGTCCACAGGTAAAGAGTTCAGCCCTACGAGGTGGTTCTCTTGCGTCAGACACCAATCTCAAGTCCGAGTTGTCACCTGTGCTTCTGACTATAACTCAGAAGTTCCCATGACCCCTGCCCTAGGTTTGATTAATTTGATAGAACCGTTCGCAGAACTACAGAAAACTGTAAAGTCGCTGGATTATCAATTTATTACAAAAGATATTAAAGAATACAAAAGAACACCTCATTTGGGGTTATTTCATTACACAGGCATGGGTGATTAACTCACGGGCCATCGGTGACTGATTCAACCTCCAGCTTCTCTCCCATCCACAGAAATCAAGGCATGGGATGACAAGTTCCAACCTTCTACTCATGGTTGGTCCTTAGGTGCTTTCCAAGAGCCACCTCATTAACATAAACCCAGCAGTGGTGGAAAGGGGCTTCTTATGAATGACAAGGCACCCATTTCGCCTGCATGGCTCTGAAGAGTTTTCAGTAACTGAGGACGTGAGATCAAATATAACAAAAGATGCTCTCAGGGTTTATAGCTCAGGACATCTCATGAGTTCTGGAGCTGGGAGCCTGGAACCTTGGGCAAAGACCAAATGTCTGAGAAATATATTTTGGTCACCTAAAAGACCAAATATATGCACATAAGACAGTATCTCAGAGCAAGCATGATTGTTGATAGCCACATCCAGCTTCCCTCTGTGCCCAGCCATTCCTTCCATACCTTCCACAATCATCTGTTCTTTCTGTCATATTCCTTGGCCGCCACTATCTATAGCTGTTAGGTTGTCACATCTTGAGAGAGGGGTAGGAGAAATTTGCATCTATTAAGTAAAAGTTAGTGTGGATGCTAAACATCCTACAATGCAAGGCACAGGCCCCACAACAAAGAATCATCCAGTCGCATCTAGGAAGAGAAAGGCTGGCATAGGAGGACAGAGCTGGGATTTTGCTGAGTTTACAGGACAGGTTATAGGCCTGCCTTGGCAGCTGCTTTACTAAAAATACATATGCGGTCTGAAACGGCTGGGATTTTAATATGCTGTCACCTACAGCATCTCTGTGGTGAAGATTTGTGGCTTTTTTCTACCTCTGAGTATTGAAGATTACCGACAACTAAATTTTTTTTTTAATGACCAAATTGTCTTAGGTCAATTTGCTTAACCTACTACAAATTATCCTTTACTCTCCTGGACTATGCCATGCTCTGGTTTATACTGTCATTGCTTCAAATGGCCAAAAGCAGAAAAAGGGGAGAAAGTCAAAAGTGAGGTCCCATCCTGTTACACAGTAACTAGACTTGGCCACTCTCCCCAGAATTCTACTATACATGCTGGAATGTCATATTTTCTTATTTCACAGAGCCCTAACTTAAACATAAAAATAATTCTGTATTTAACTTAAACTGATTATTTTAAAAGTGCCAGACCAATTGCTTAAATTAAACAGATATTTTATCAACTGGGGTTCCTACTACTTATGTTATTGCTGTTATTAAAAATTACAGTCGCATCTGCTACAGTTTCTGTAAAAGAATGAAAAGGTATTCTCTCATGCTTTTATTTTTAGCATGAACCGTGTGACAAAGAGAATGCATGAACATGTCCTATTAAAATACGTATTTTATCTTGAAAAGGAAAATTTATGGACTCCGTAAATCTAGATCTAAGCACATCAAGTCCTTTAAACTCAATGACTGACTTACGATCTGTGTGAAAACCACCCATCAAAGCCATAGACCTAATTTAATTATTTACAAGTCTGTTTCTTCCTAGTAGCTGATTTAGGCACTCGTTTTTCCTCCTTTATTTTGTAGAAAAGTGTTAATGTTAAGCAACAAAGCCAACGCTCATTAATGGTGAATGAGGAAGACTAGCAAGCTCCTGAGTGTCTTAGGAATAACCTAGATTCATCCTTTCACTGTAAAGGCAGGGAAATTGAGGCTCAGAGATGGGAAATGCGTTGGACCCAGCAAGACAGCGAATTCATGGTCAACCTACAAATATCCAAGGTAGGCAGACTTCCAAGAGGGCTCCCAATGAGCCATCAATATGGCATGATATCATTCCCTTAATTAGGTTATGTTATATGGCAAAAGTAAAAGGATTTCTTTTAGATATAATTATCAAGGAATCAATCAGTTGATTTAAGTTCATCAAAAGGACCTCATAAGTCAAGCTTTTTCAAAGTGGGAAGAGAAGTCGGCAACTCAAAGCAGAAGACATTCTCTTGTTGACCTTGAAGAAGAAACCTGCCACGTTGTGGAGGAAGCTACATGGCAGGGACAGTGGGTGGAGCTGCAAGTTCAGTCCTACAGTCACAAGGCACTAAACTCTCGCTAACCAGGAGGCTTGGAGGAGGACTCTGAACTTCAGGTAAGATCGCAGCAACAGCCAACACGCTGATTTCAGCCAGTGAGGCCCTGAGCAGAGGGCCTGGTGAAGGCGCGCCCCCAGACTCCCAACTTGTGGACACTAAATTGTTTTTACGAGTGTTGTTTGTGGTAAGTAATGCATCCTAGAAAACAACGTAATAACCTTGTTCTAGGATTTTCCTATACCTAGAACTGCCTCACTGCCTTTTCTGAGCCACACGGACCATTAGATTCTTTGATTGGGATGGGATGGATATTTCAGGACACAAATTAACAAATAAAAAGTTCCACGTGCCTTTATTCCTCCTCACACGAGGCCCTGCTGTGTGACGTCTGTGTAGTTTGCACCCTCCTCATAGCCCTCCCTGGAGGGAGGTGGGAGCCCCGGCTGCCCTCGGGCCTAGTGCTGGCTCTCCTCCTCTGGTCTATGCAGCATCCACGAGGATACTAAGTGCAATGAATTAAAACAACCAAATACATTTAAACCTATGAATTTATACTGATTCTAATGACAAAATCAAACCTCCAAAATGCTGATTTTTTTATCTTAGCAGCATTTTAGGGGATCTATTTGCTATTTTAAGAATATTAAGTTAAAAAAGAGGAAAAAAGAGAAGGAGAAAGCATTTATTCTGCCTCTCCTGGCTGGACTGGACCTCAGGGTAACCAAATCGCTGATGAGGAAATTTCTATTTATAAAATATTTCACCTACTGCATAAAGAAAGAATTGCTACCGATCCAAACTGTATGTGCCCAATACTTTGAAAGGTCAAAACCTCAAAACATCAGAGTTTGGAGTAAGAAATGGTTTATTGAGAGAGAAAGTGCCAGCTAAGAAGATGGGAGGCCTGGTGGTGCCCCAAATTTATCTAACTCAGGTGCAGAGGTCAAGCTTCTTTTATGTCAATAGAAGGGGAAACCAGAGGGGCTATTTCTGTAAAATTCAAGCCGAAAGCAGAATTCTTCTTATGATTAGCAGGTCCATCTGCAAGGCTAAGCAGAAGCTATTTGCGTGAAGGCCCTGGGGACACAGCAGGTGGGAACAAGCCAGAGGGAGACAGAGCATTTCACTCTGTTACAGAAGGATAGGATTCACACATCACTATATTAAAAGCTCCAGTAAATTAATGAAGTAGACGATGATCATTGGTGGCTACTAACATAACAGAAAGAATTAGAAAGCCAACCATGTGTGCCATCTGAGCGTTGGAACAGCACCTATAAAGTCAGTTTGCCAAAACTTGAATCTGCAAAGGAAGAAGCCTGCAGAGACATAACGACCAATTTGCAGCAAATACCGAAGGCAGAGGAAGGCGTTAAAGCCACCGTGGAGATGCACTAATCAAAACTCTGACAGTGGGGAACGTGACATCATAAACGACATGAATTTCTTAAAAATAAATTTCAAGTAATAAAAATAGAGATGGTAGAAGAATGCATAGATTAAAAGAAGCCTAAGAGACAAATCGATAATTGTAGTGTATAAATCTTACTTCAACCTTGATCCGAAGGAACTGTGGGGACAAATGCACACACGTATATGCTATATTTATGATGCAAATGGGAAAATTTGACCACTGACTGCATGTTTTATGATATTAGGAAGTGCAAATTATTGTCGTGCTCCTCTCTACCTCCTTTTTCCTGCTGAATCAAACAATCCTATTAAACAGCCTCATAGTACCATGTCTACCTCCATCAAGGCATTTTTAATGGTAGTAATTACATTTAATTTGGTTGAAGATTTTATTACTGTGTACCCCCCAGAGGAAACTGGAGTGGTTTTGTTCCCGACCTTACTCATAAGAAATGGGCTTAAAAAATACTAAAGTGCCAGAGGAATAGAATAAATAAAATATTCAAGGACATCCAACCAATTGCTGCTAGGTGATTTATGTGTAAAGTGACACTGAAGACCACCCACAAATAAGAAAAAGGAGGAATGGAGAGAGAAAATGAGAAGGCTGATAGCATATCTTTTCCACGAGTCTTAGAAATAGATAGACCACACTGGTGCCTTCACACTGGGCTCCTTGCTTGCTCCAGGACAAGGAAGAAATTAAGTCTGAGAATTTGTACTGAAGCAAGTTACCCAGCAGAGAGTCGGTGACAGCCTAAGAGGCTCCCAAGAGCCTGTGTCCAGCTGCAGTGGCCCCATTAGGCTCTGCATCGAACAAGCCCACAAACCACCAATGATTAGTCAGCAGCAGAGAGCTGGGTATCACTTATTTTTCTTGTTCTTGCTTGGAAGGAAATCGAAATGGGCTGGAGAGTGGAGGAGGAGAGGGCGTATTAATGTTCTCATTGAAAAGTATTTCCTTTAAGCAAAACTAAAATTTGAGCCTCTCTCGTCGACTTTAATTATTACCCCTCATGTGCAACACATCCTCTAAGTTCAGAGAATTTTCATGTGAATCCAAACCTCTTTCTCTCCAGAAAGAATATGAGATTCTCTAGGTACATGGTGTGGATATCGAGCAGTTTCTATGAGCAAAGTTATGTAATTAGTAAGAAAACCACTCTGGGTCCTTAACTTGAGAGAGTTACACTTTAATAAGTTGATTTGGAAAATAAGTCCCTCATTTTTAAATGAGTAAGGTAAGAATGAGTCTAATACATTGATGTTCGATTTTTATTAGATGCCGCAAATCCATAATCAAATCCAGATGATCTGGTTTCTACGTTTTGAGCAGACATAGGTCTAGTACACAAATTTTAAGAAAATAATTTTTAACATAGCTCTATAAAAGGTAGATTACAAGGGATGGGATGGAGTGAGGGAAAAAGACCATATTGATAGGAAGGTTTTTTATTCTCTGTTTGTCTGAAAAATTAAAAACAGAGAAACAACAATACTTACTGTGGAAAAAAAAAGTAAAAATATTATCATGCGATCAGGACCTTTCTAGGTTCCCATAACACCTCTACCTATCATCCCGTCCAATAAAATCCACTGTTTTTTGGCTTCTGAAAATTAGACGTGCCTTATGGTCCATGTTATTTGGGAGGACATTCTGTTTCAAAGCATTGGAAGCTTATAAAATTAACCCATCAAATCGGTCATCTTTTTAACAAGATAGTAATATTTAGCAATGACAACAATATAAAAAATGAGAACGTTCATGCACCACTAGTGCTCGTGGAAATCGGCAGCACCTTCCGAAAAATATATTGATGCGTATCAAATGCTTTAAGGCAGTCTCAGCCTTTAATCGCTTACTCCACGTGTAAGAATCGACTCTTATTAAATCATGAGACAGAAAAACAAAGGTACGTGTATGTGCGAAGATGTCGAACTGACATGACCAAGAAAAGGGACGGCTTAAATCGATGTGGATGGATACAAGTGATGTCATGGCATCCCGCCGTGAAAATAAAAATGTCCTCAAGGGATATTTATTGGCATGGGGAAATAATTCTTATATGATACCAAATAAAATAAAAGCAGAGCTCAAAATACAGTGTAATCTTAATAATTCAATGTTACGTATGTAGAGAAAGAATTTAAAATATACTTATATATCTATAAAAAGTTTACCAGGAAATTAGCTATAGTATGGTCTGGGGGTATGAGTATTTTTCTTTCGTATTATTCTTTTATTTTTTTCCAGCATTTTCTACAATGAGCTTTGATTGCTTTTTACAATCAGAGCCAAAAATAAAAATTATCAGAGGGAAACTGGAAAATACTACATGGAATATATAACTCTATTAATGAGAAAGCTAACTTAATAATAACATTGTAATAATGAGAAAACTAACTTAAAACAGAATATCTCATTTTTAACTATTGTAGATAATTGGAATCTTTTTTATATGTGTTTGTTTATCTGCCACCTACTTACCAAAGAGATTCCAGGCATTTAATTGGGAATTCGCTAGAGGTAGGCTTATTTCTAGGCACGATTACTGAATTTCAGCTAAATTCATAAGTGGAAAAAGCTCTCAGGCATATAATTTGCCTGCAGTATACTCGTTCCCAAAGTCCCAAGCCAGAAGGCAATAGTATTTTAATTTACAGATTGTAAAAAAAAAAAAAAAAAAAGTAAAATAAATACTAGTAGTCTAATACAAGTCTTGTCAATTAATCAAAACCCACAGTGAATCAGTATTTATCCATCTATTCCTCTATTCATTCGCTTATTCAACACGCATTAGTTGAGCACCTACTATACGCCAGGCAGTGTTTTGTGACTCTAAGAACGTAATTATCCCAGGGCTCAAGAAATCGCTGCACTAACACTGTGGAAGAGACTGTGAAGTATAAAGAAGATAAAGAAAATAAACTCACCCTGACCTGCTAATAGTCATTTTTATGAGCCAGTAAACGTAGAGTAAAAGGGGGAAGTTAGCAGTGGGTGGTTAAGACCTAGCTCTAGACCTTCAAAAAAAAAAAAAACCAAAAAGTCTGGATTTATAAGCAGTTGAGTGAGGACCATTAACCAAGAAACCCTCAATCAAGAGGGGCATGTCGTCAAATAACCAAAAAACCACTGATTTAGAACAGACCAGATTCTAAGTTCCCCATGACTACTTTAGTTTTATCAGAAATAATGCTGCACAGATGGCTAAAAGTCACAGTTACAACTGCCTAAGAGCTTTGAGTGACACTGAAACCCATGCCCAGTCTAGCCAATAGGCACCAGGGCAAGCAGTCCGAAAGCAACATATGAATAATGGGCTGAGGCACAACTGTTGTGGAAAAGCGTCTGATTGCCCGTAGCCGCCATCAGACCCTTTGACTTGATACAAGTCTGAGCCAAACAGCAATTGCTGTCAAAGTCATCCACACCCTGTCAGGTGAATAAGAGCACGTGCCAGGCAAATACTGATAGAATAAATCCTCAGCGTGAGAAAAGAAGGAGGGAGGGAGAGAGACGGGGCCTAAAGAAAACTATGCAAGAGAAAATCAAACACTGATTTTTCCCCCCAGATCGCTAGTTAGATGCAGTTTCTGAATTTCAACTATCTAATCCTAAAAGCGTTCTCTAGAAGGTGACCGTTGCTTTGCCGATGCCCTAAAGATGTGCTGCTTCTGCCGCTGGTCAGCCCTGAGTGGCAGTCATCCGTATGTGCGAGGCCACCCTGCTGCCTCAAGCGTACCTGTCCTCCCTGACCCTGGCCTGGGGTGGAGGAGGCTCTCAAACTACAGACCCAGGACCAGCAGCAGCTGCTGCACCTGAGTTTCCGAAAGTGCACGTTTTCACGCTCCACGTCGGAGTTGCTAAATCAGAAATCTTGGGGTAGGGGTTCAGGGGATTCTTTAACCAGCCCCTTCAGGTGATCATGATGCTCTGAAAGTGTGAGCACCACTGGCCTAGACCACCCAGATTCCTGGGATTTTTGCTGGGTTGATGATGGGCAGAGGACATCATTATCTTCAGGTTGTTGCCGGGCTACAGAAAGACCCGGGTGGGAGGGGACGAGTCAGATGCCTGAGCTGACTGTGGCTTAGAGGTCACTTGCCATGTGCTTAGTGACGTAGCAGCAATTCAGGTCCTGGGCTAGGGTCCCCGAAATTCTCACACAGGCCCAGAGGGGGCATGTACCATAATTTCCACTGTAGGAGATTAAGAATCAGTCCGTGTGTTTCTCACTGAGAGAGATAAAAGGTACAATGTGAGCATATGAGAGCAGCATGGATGATTTGTGGATTCCTAGTGAGGAAGGTACAAAAGTGGATCCAGAAAAAAAGACTCGTATTGATCCACCAGTGTTATTATGTATTAGCCACGTACAATAGATGATGATGATGATGATGATGATGATGATGACAGATGATAGATAGATGATAGACAGAAAATATATGTGTGCTCAACTTCACTAGCTTCGCACGAAGACATATAAACAAAAAGATTAAAAGTAAACACATATTGGTGGCTGCCTACAGGCTGAGCAGGGAGTGGGAGGAACTATGAGGGTTAAATGATGAGTAAGTGAATGAATGAATGAATAACAGAAGAAGAGCCTTGTAAGAACTGATGATGATGATGATGATGATGATGATGATGATGATGATGATGATATGGCATCAGTTGAGGAATGTAAATGAATTCAAAGCTTTTAAATATGATAAGAATGAGAAAGAAACACACACACGCACGCACAGGCCTCACAGCTGGTCACCGAGACGGCTATACTAGGAGCCTCACTTTCTGTACCTTCAGTCGAACCGTTAACCCATCACCCTGATCAAGAGCTCAGCTGCCTTCTTTTACATGTTGCTTCCCATGAAGCTTCTCCAGGTATGTATCTGTTCATTCACTGCATCGGGAGCCATCGAGGGTGCCGTATGTTCCAGGTTCCATGAGCAAGCAAGACTGGTACTCCTGGCCTAACAGGGATGCCACTTCTTGGCACTGGAACATCACTTCGCCACCTCCTGTGTTAACTACGCGTCTCACAAGGGCAAAGGGAGGTAAAACACCCAAGAAACCCATCCTGCCCATCCAGGTGTCCATTAGCCTCTGTTGTGACGGTGAGACTCATGATTGGAGACCCTAGAGCTAACGTCGAGAGCTAAGACTGTCTCTGGCAAGTCGACGCGAAGATAAACAACAAAACGATCAAGAACACCGAGTCACGCCACCAGCAATACGCTCCGTGACGCACAGCATGTCATTAGAATGCACACCAAGTTGTCCTGGCCGCCGGGGAAGAAACTGGTAACCATCGTGAAAATAATCCCTGGTTTCTGGAAGGCCCTTCACAGCTGAAAACATCGCTTCCTGCCCTGCTTCATTTGAACGCCACCAGAGGCGAAGCAGGCCTCGGCGTCCTGTTTGGTATGCTGGGAACGTGGCTAAAGGCAATCGCTATTTGAATTTCCTCCTTGCCATGTTCTAAATGAGAGCACAACCGTCTCTTTCCTCCAGCTTCCAGCCAAGGCTTCCCACTGGAGGCTGTACTTAAAAGCCAAACAAAGAAACAAACAAAAAACAAAACCTTCCCTCTTCACCTTAGTTTTTACATCCTTTTTCTCTGTCTCTCGTTCTCTCTCTCTGTTCTCACGCGCATCTGCCCTAATTCTTTTTTTGATCCCAAGAGGTTGCTTTTATGGTTCCCTCTGCCTGCATTTCATAACACATCTGGTTCAAACCAAAGTGGAGCCATCTGACGGGGCAGGCCCGAGTCACAGCCCTCGAGCGTCGCTCCCAGCCGAGGTTCGCTGGGGGACCTGAGGTGGCTAGTTAGCGGTTTTCTTTCCAGCGTCACCTCTTTGGGAGGCTGCTCGCCACTGAAGTCACTTACTCAGAGGCAGACGTGTCGCGAAGTTCTGCACAGACAGAAAACCCACGCTGACTCCTGCGTCAGTGGTAAGGGCCTTTGCAGCTCTGCCTCCGTGGTACCAGACCCGGCTCGCTCATAGAAGTGGTACTCAGTCCCCTAGAATTTTCTAGGGGACAGCCAGGTAAAGCACTTAGCACATCGTCAGTCTCTTGAAACGATTTCGTGCTTGGCTATTTTCTTTTTCTGCTATTTTTCTTCGATCTTGAAGTTTTATGACATTTCCAGAATTAAGCTGTAGGTGACACGCGATGTGTTAGATCTCGTGTGGTCGTGTCCCAGGCCCCCCAACTCCCAGAGCCCACTGCCCAACCTTCTGTTCCTCCTCCAGGCTCTGTTTCATTTCCCAGCCTCAGCTCAGGCCTCCGTTTCTTAAGCAAGTCTGCTTTGACCTCCCACAGAAAACACTTTCGCCACGGCCTTCCAGGAAGCCGGCATTTATCACTGCGTTTATAATGTTTTTCAATTGTCGGCTTTGGTGATTATTTATCAGTGTCTGTCTCCCCCGGTAAACCGTGAGCCCGGGAGGGGTAATAATAGTGAAATAATACATCTGACATATCCTCAGGGTCAGGCACCTGGTCCAAGTTCAGCGACCATCTGTTGAGTCAGGGAATGAATAAGGTGCCCTTCCATTAAGAATGGTGTGTTTTGGTTGTAAACCCCACACCACAAGTTGATCACCTTCCCCGCTTTCTGTGATGACCGGGGGAAGCATCTAGGTTAGTCTGTGAGACAAATAATTATTATCTTGATATGATAGGTCTCTCTCTTGTTCTCACTTTGAATCGCTAGTGTTATTTAGGATGTCGTTTCTCCCCTCTAGGAGGATTTCACATCCCAATAAAACCTACTGGATTATGCCTCAAATAACCTGATCATGTGACCAGAACATCGAGCCATTGTAAGGTTTTCTTTAACAGCTTTATCGAGATGTTATAGAAGTAAATGGTGTACATTTAAATTATATAATTTGATCAGTTTTGACATATCTATACATCCATAAAGCCATCTCGACAATCAAGATAACAAATATTTTCGTTTCCCAAAATTTGTTCAAATCCCGTCATAATCCACCCCTCTTTCCACCCCACCCTCAGAATCAGCTGACCAGAGGGGTTAGTTATATGCTCTAGGATTTTTATATAAATGGAAGCGCACAGCATGCACGATCCTTTTTGGCCTGGTTTCTTTCACTCAGCATAATTATTCTGAGCTTTAGTCATGTTGATGTGTAAATAGTTCGCTTTTATTACTGAGTAGTATCCCTTGAATGGGTATACTACAACTTTTTTCTATTCATTTGATGAACATTTGGGGTGTTTATAGTTTTTGGCTATTATAAACACAGCTACTGTGAATATTTATACACAAGTTTGGGTGTAACTCATTTTATCATTTCTCTTGAGTAAATAAATACTTAGTGGTGGGATGGCTGGGTCTTATGATAAGCAGAAGTTTAATTTCTTGAAAAGACTTCAAACTGTTTCCCAAAGTGAATGAAACACTTTTTTAGTCCCAATGATTGTCTAAGACTTCCAGTTACTCAGCATTTTCTCCAACATTAGATATCACTGTTTTATTATTATTATTATTATTATTATTATTATTATTATTATTATTTTCACCAATCTAATTAGATGGGTATTGTTATCTCATTGTGGCTTTAGTTTGCATTTCTCTGTCGACTATTTTTGAGAAACTTTCCTTCACATGTGCATCTTACATGAATGGTCAACAGGTTTGTGAAGTGTCTCTTCAAATTTTTTGAGTTCTTTCTTTTATTATTGTTTTATAAGATGTCCTTTATATATTTGGAGTACAAATCCTTTGTCAAATACTTAAATTACAAATATTTCCTCCCAATCCAAGGTTTGCCTTTGGTTTTCTCAGTATTGTCTTTCGAAGAGTAAGAGTTGTAAATTTGATAAAATATAATTTATTCCTTTTAAAAATGTGCTGTTTTCTTCTATGAGTTTTAAATATGTTTTCCACATTTTTAGAATAATGGACATGTATTGGATTCTTCCCCCTTTTCTATACCATGTAAAATGACCTCAATGACTATTATTTTCCTCCCTCAAACCGGATACTACATCAAGCCCTTAGGCCTCTGGCCTGCATATCCGGCAGAAGTGAGCCTGCCATCTGCAGGCTGTGATTTGTCCCCACAGATGCCCTCAGAGCAAATACCTGGGCCTCTTCTTTAAGTGAAGCATCGAATTAAATTCAGCCACAGAGCTTTTGCCATTCTGTGACTTCCTTAAGCAAAGAAGAAAAATCCAGTAACCACACTGAAAAGTCATTTATCTATCTTTTCAACTTGCTATTTCCAAAGAAATATTTTTGGAGCAATGAGCTCCTAGCATCTGTCCGTGAGGGTGGGCACATGTTTTGATTTAGCTCCAGGCCCCTGGCACTATTCTTACTCAGTAAGTTTTTCTTTTCTGATTGACTAACGTTTTCAAAGTAATTTAAACCCATTCCGCCTGTAGAAGGCAGAAGTGTTACCGAGGTAGAGGCTGTCTCTGAAATATCTGTCCCCTCTCTTGAACCAAAGGAACAGGAGGTGCAACCCCATGTAGTTTATCTGCAAACAACTGAAGAAATTGCCCTAGATAAGTACAATTGACATATGAAAATGGATGCTGGCAGAACTGCTTTCGAGACTTGCCAGCAATCCATCTTTTGTTCTTTTTGCTGAATCCTAACGGGATCGTGCATTTTTAAACATTTGAATATGAGGATTTTTTTTTCCCAAAAGAAAACAGAATGACTGGGATTTGAGACCAGCCTTGCTATTTTACAGATGAAAACAGAAATATATTTCAACAATACTTTGTTACATAAATAAGTTCTGAGCACATGGACCAGAGGGAATGTCAAGGCCACTGTAGATGAGGATTTTATCAAATCACGAGGGAGTTGATTTATAGAGTAAAAATAATCAAAAACAGTTAGGGGTTTTTAATAAGCTTATACCTTTTCCTTACAGAAGCATTTTATGTAAGATCTGTATCTCTTTCTGCCTCCAGGGGATTGAGTCTCTGCCTTTCCGCCTTCAGAGTGGGCTAGATGGAGTGACTCCTTCCAAGGAGTGGAGTATGGAACGGTAAAAACAGTAAGACACAGAGAAGAAACCTGGCAGATGCCACCTTTACCGAGTGATAAGGTTAGCATCATCAGAGATGTCTGTGGATGTCGTGTGCCACCTGCTATGTGACAAGAAGGGCGTTTTACCTCTGTGCTTTCCTTGCCCAACTCCGTGACCTCAGGAAAACACACGCACACACACACACACACACGCACACACACACACACACACACACACACAGACCCAGATTGAGAGACATTCTGCAGAATATGGGGCCAGTTCTCCTCTCGACTCTTATGGTCATGAAAAATATAGAAAGACAGAAAAACAGGGGGGACAATGGAGACCTAACAACTAAACGCAGAGTGAATTGGTTCCTGGAAGAAAGGTTGTTAATGGGGGGAAAATGGTAAATTCGAACAATGCTTGGGTTTTAGCATTTTGGTAAAAAAAAATGGGTTTATCAGTAGGAAATTGTGCTTTTTCTATGAACTAAAACCTCCTAACCTCCGCGGGATATGAGGCATGAGTCACCTTCCCCCGCCAGTAATAAGTTTTAGCCTGTACGCTTTATTTCCTCACCAGGCCTACAATAAAAATATCTTCACAGCATCGCAGAAAGCACAGCAATTGGAAAACAGAAACATGAGCCTGTGGCCTCCTGTGTCGGAACGCCGCCTGCACACCCAGAAACAGTCCTAAAAGATAAAGCAACTTGCCTTCTCCCTTGATGATTTTGAAAATGAAATGAAGGGCCATGAACCGGTACGCCACGTGCCAGAAACCAGACCCTCTGCTCAGAGTTTTCTGTCCAATGTCTAAACTAGTGCTCCCCAAACCAAAAATTGATGCTGCAGATTTCGCCGATCCATTTCACAGATTTAAAAACTGAGCTTCAGGGAGATGGAGCAACTTTCCCAAGTAAATCTGAGATTCAGACTACAATCAGACTCCCAAAACGCACAGTGTGTTTACTAAGATAGTCCCCAAATGTCAGCCACTTACAGTTATTCAAATATTCGTGTGCCACCTGGACTACCATTTCTTTAAAACTTATCGAAACGACCTACTTTTTAAACGTACATTAGAATGAAAACATGCATCTGTGGTGCGTGTGTGAGCGTGTGTGAGCGTGTGTGTGTGTGTGTGTGTGTGTGCGTGTGTGTGTGAGTGTGTGTGTGTGTTTGCAGGTAGCACCAGCCCTTTATCACAAGTCAGTGCCACCATGGGATATATTTTACCCGATGTGCTTAGAAAGGCAGAGTCAGAGCCGGGAGGGAGGAACGGGGTGGAGGAGATGTTGGTTGATCGGGAAACGGGTGAAGTGTGTCTGGAGGTGAAGTGCAAGGTGAGGACAAACGGCCTTTTGATGGACACCTCGTTTCCGTGGTGCAGGAAGGTAGACTCCACCGACAAAGTGAGAATTACGGAGCCGCAGACCCTCCAAGGTCCGTTATGATCTATTGTGCCCTAACAAGCCCCAAAAGGAGGAGACCCCACAAGCCCCCTCACGATCAGTTCCCAGTTTTAACCCCAGTGGGTGGATTACTCCTAACGCGTTTGCTCCAATTTCTCGAATATCTGTCGGCATTTGTGAAATCGACACAGTGACCCAGATTCCCTACCTTTCTCAGGCGACTGAAGGTGCAGGGCACAGTGCAGAAATGTCACATGTCCGGGGGCCACCACACAATGGAGCGTGTTTTCTACAGATACCGGGGCCACGTGACTGAGCTGTAGGTCCTGATAAAGCAACCTTCTCTTCTTGGAGCTCCTTGCCTTTCACCTCTCACTTGTCCCGTCACCCAGCTCAGCCCCACCACCCATCCTTTGGTCTCAGCTCAGCTGTCACACCCTCCAGAAAGCTGTCCAGACCTCATGACTCGCCGCTGCCTGTTGGGGGCCCGACTTTTCCACTTGCCTAGTTGTCCTCCAGCATGGAGACCATGCTTCGCCCCCTGTTGCTTCAACACATGACACAGCAGAGTGTATAGCAAATGCCGTACCTCGGTAAGGAACTGCTCTTCGTACAAATAGTATGTGAGTAATTTGAACTTCTATTGTTCCCAGATTTGATGACACTATTTAAGAATCTGGGATTAATCACCAATAACTACCCATGTCTTATAAATGGGAGGACCCACCCTATGCAAAGATCCCATCACTTTGGCTTAATTCACATAGAACAGGTCTATATTGTTTGTTCTCAAGTATCTAAAATGTGTTCATTTATGAATGTGCTTAGAAGCAGAAGCAATGCCTGAACTTGGACAGTGTCTTAACCCAGTGATTGTATAATCAAAACATATCCATTTACTGCTGATGAGTTCAGCCTACTGCCAAGTGTTGGGGTGGATGCAGACAAATGGGGTGGTGACCTGGTTGGGGAGACATAACCAGTTTGTACTAACAGAGCAAAATGGTATAAGGTGGTGCGTATACCTTAGTGCTAATTTGCCTGACGCACAGGAGCCTTAGCATTCACGAATGTAGACACTGCAGATTCCACCCTTCACCACGGGTGCTGAAGGTCAATGGCCTGGTGTGTGGGAGTGAATTACTTGAGCTAGTGCTGAGTCTACAGTCTGGCCTCCACCTCTTGCCACAGCTTCCCAGTTCTCTGTCTTCCTGTGTGCGGCAATTCTGGTGCAGGGATAAAACACAGCAAATTCGGGAGAGTCCACGGCCAACGTTAAAATTAGGCTGATGTAATGTGTGATGGTGAAGAGTGCATTTTAAGCACAGAATTAATTTAATAGTTTTGAAAGTGGCTTTACTCTTCTATTTATAGAGTGGTAGGTTTATGGAGAAGTCACTGAGATTTCTCAGTTTCACTTTCCTCTGCTTTGTGGGGAAAATTACATGCTACAGAGTAGGGTGGGCAAACTAAATTTGGCCTTCCACCTGTTTTTTAAATAAAGTTTTATTGGAACACAACTACCCATTCATGCTACGATGGCAAAGAGAAGTAGTTGTAACAAACACTGTATGATCCACAGAGCTGAATATATTTACTTTCTGGTCCGTTGCGGAAAAGGTTTGACGGCACCTGCTACAGGGATGTTCTCGAGTCCAGAAGTTCGCAAAATCTCATATTGCAGCCCTTTTGAATACCAAGACTCTATTTCCAAGTTGGAGGTTCACAAAAGGAAGGGATTGATAAAGACAGGAGTGGAAGGTAGATGAGCAGAAATTTGGGGGGAAAGACAGCAGCTAAAATGTCGGTTACAAAACTTGGATGACTCAAAAGTGAAGACCCAATTTGCTTTTCACATTTGCATGGATTTAGAAAGAACAAATCAGTTGCAGGTGTAAGAGACGAAATAGGTCAAGGCAGGGAAATAACTTTCTACCTCTGACTTTCTGTAGTTCAAAGCGTTGATATTCTGTGTCCCAGTCCCAGAATCATACACTAAAGTATTTAGGTCTGCAGCCTGAACGTATCAGACAAAATCTTTTTCTGAGTTTGTAATGTCCACATGTTGTGTACATTAAACGGGCAGTTGGTAATTATTTATAGAATAAAAAATAAAAGAAAAAAATCTTTTTTTTTTGCAAGTAGATCATCTAATACCTCACCCGCTACAGCCAAGAGAAATTTGAAAGTGAGAGACCAGCCAGAGTCTAAGGTGGGAGCAGGGTACGTGGAGGAGAGAGAAGGGAACAAAATTTTAAAAATTTACAACTCGGGGAAATGTCCTCTCAGTCAGGCCAGAAGAGTTTTTTTCATATCCTACAATAAAGAAAACCTTATATATATAAGGTAGAGAATTATAGCTAAAACATCCTCAAAGTTGAATCTCCGGCTCTTTATGGGATTTGCACAGCAGTGTGCAGGAGACGAATAGCTACAACCGTAAAGCTTCAATGACCAAGTCTGTGTGACTGAGGCAGGAAACCAGTATAGATGCTGGAACTGGAATCGTGTCAATAAAAAGGCTAATGCTTCAGTTCTGGTTTAAGGAAATGGCTGACCCGGTGGGCTAGGTCCTGGCCTGGCATGGGCTGAGACAGACGAGTCAGATCAGGGGAAGATCCAGAAGCGCTGAAAAAAGAAAGGAAGCAGGAGCAAGAGCAAGCTTAGGACGATGCCTTAACCCAGCGATTCTCAGTCCTGGCTGCACTTTGGAGTACTCCGGGGGCTTTAGAGAATTACTGATGCCCAAACCCCTCGTCCACAGAGCAGGAGCTAATTGCTCTGGGATGGAGATTGCATTGGTTTGTAACGTTTCCCAAACAGTTCCAAGGCACAGTCAGGTTTGGGAATTACTAGTCTACCCCCCTCATTTGCTATGGGAGACGGGTAATTAATGCTCTCTCACGAGAGCAAACGCAGTTGCCCAAACCTCAGTCATGCACGTAAATAACCCCGCAGAGATGTTTGCCATGTGTCACTCATCCTATGCATGCTTACAATATTTTTCTTTAAATCAGCTCATTTTCTAAAGCCTTAGACCTACTTTCGCCTCATTCTAAGCAAAAGATTCTGGAAAATCACAGGTTTTGGTGTGCCAGTGGTATTTTTTCCTAATGCTTATTAAAATATGCAGTGTTAGCACGAGTGTGATACCTGTACACGAGGTGACTGTAGGTGGTTAAAGCGATTTGGAACACATTAAGCCATCTATTACCTAAACCCATCTCGTCTATAGATACTGCAGTAATCACACTTTCAAACCACCTCTTCCGCAGTGGCCCAAAATACCCACAACATGCTCAACAGGGTAATGTATAATTTTGTTTACTCATTAATTTGAATTGTGTGATCTATGACGCCGCCACCTAGAGAAGTAGGTTACTTAGCAGACGCGTACGCCCAACCCGTTTGAGTCCATGCTCTCTCAACAAGGCTTGTTATACTTTCTTACAAAATCATATTGTACTAGATTTGATTAACAAAATTATATGCTGTAGTGACACTCCAGACTCTAGAAACTTCAGGAAAGTTCTGGGGCTTTATTCTTCAGAAAGACAAAGGTGCTATTAAAAGTAAATGGTTGGTTGTGTCTATGTATCAATTTAACAGATATGCCTAGAAAACAATGTTATTTGGTGCAAATATGTTTATTTTTTTAATCGGGCATGATGTTAAGCAATTTTTCCAAAGGGTGAAAGATTTCTCTGAACCTTTAATTTGCAAATAAAATTTATGGATTTTAAGGAGACTTAGTATATGAGATTTCCCAAGTTTAATTGAGAGAAAAGCCTTCCACCTTGGGCCACCAGATATGGATTTCTAGGAATCAGTGTTTTTCTGGAACATGATTTGAGAAACAGCAGTCTACTGTATAACAATATAGATTATCCCTACACCTAGTTCCAGTTATGGAGTCTACAGGTTTGGTGAATTTGCCTATCAGGAAAGAATATGTATTGTTTCTTCCATGTTGTTCCTACAGAACAGAATCCCCTTTGTGCTTTTTGGAATCTGAGATGTCATACATGGAAAATAAGTGCCTGGAAGAATCCTCGGGGCGTTCTTTGTCTCTCTGAGGTATGTGATGCATTGAAAGTCAAACAATGGCTCCGGTCCAAGCCTGATAGAGGAATGAGACAGTTTCACAAAGAGTTTTTCAGCCCCACTTGTGCATATCCATGGGATTGGCTTCCTATCTAAGGAATGTGGAGAGTAACAAAATTATTCTAAAGCAATTAATTGGAGCCACAGAAAGAGAAAGAGATAAGAGGAAAATAATTGTGAAAATTTCTAGAAGTTATTCAAAGTTGTTTAGACTTTTGTCCTGCCTTTCATCACTAAGTACCATGTCCATTTACCAATATTCTTAAACAATTCTTTGAAAATGTTAATTTCGGGGATGTCATGCCATCTCATTTTTGCAGATATTCCAAAATGCATTTTAAAAATTTCCTTGTCGTTACGAGACTGTGAAAGAAGAGGCTCTGTTCGGGACAAACTGGGAATAACTTCTCTGAGGAGAAAGGGGGTCCCCCACCTCAGATCACTCCATTTGTATTTTCACATTAAGACTTTCTATGATTGTTAATTCCTTAATTTATTCCAAAACTCAGAGTGTATTCTTCTCACATAAACACTTCTGCTGTTCTCATGAGCTCACTGGGAATTAATCATTACTTGAACTCATCCTTTGGCAAGTAAATTTCAGCTCCTATTAGTGTTATCTCTTACTCACGTTACTCAAAGTGGCTGCTTTGGGAGTGTCCATCCACAGAATTCTGAAACTTTGTATTTTTCTTTGAATATTTGGAAAAAAGGAAAGTTGATTTGTTTTTTTGGTTGTTGGAGATGGCTGTTTCCCATTCTTAACCATCACTCAAAGCACAGTGGAAAAATCTGAAAGAATCACAGGGTGATTTCGATGCATGTGTCTGGAGCGAGGATCTGATAAGGTTTTGGTCTCCCTCAAATGGTTCAATTTGTCAAAAAATACCACCAACTGTTTTTCAGTGTTAGGAGTTTTCTCTTCTATCATGGTTTATAAATAAGGTTTTGTTGACTTGCTACAAACAGTGCATTTTTGTTGTTGTTGTTGTTGAAACAGGATGGGAAGAGATAAGAAATGGTTTTCAATCCAACGAGAGACGTGAGGGACAAAGGCCCCCGCGACGAAACAGCTGCAGAATAGGAACGTGTGCATTAAATGGCCAGGGAAACCACCCAGAGGAAACTTCTCTGGAGGCTCAATCTCGATAACACAGCAGCCAGGGCTTGTTTCTCATTTGCATGAGCATCAGCTTATATCTTTTCTCCAAAAGTAAAATAAAGGCTTAAAACCTGTCTGCTGGGGAAAACATTAAATTACGGAAGGTTTCCAACCCGAAGACACCGTAGTGAAGACATTTTTTAAAAAATCCAGTTATCTATTGCCTCTAAAATGACCACGACTGTGAGTATGCAAAAGAGAGAATATGAGCTAACATGCTGATTGCAGAAGATAAAAGCACTGATGCTCCTTAATAACAATAATGGCTCAAAGTGGTGTGTTTTTCTCCGAATTTACTATAAACCATAAATCATCGGAAGACTTAATATTTCTCCTGGACCCATTTGTGTTTAATGTTCCAGGGACACAGAGATGGAGATGGGATGTTTTTATAAAGAAAATGATCCAGTGTTTAACGCTTTTCAAATCTCATTTGTGCTAACAGTATATCTTTCCCTAAACAGCTCACAATTTTATGGCCATTCCATCACCATGAATTCTGTTGATTAATAGGACTCTTATTTATTATGTGTTTAAATTCTCAAGACCTTTGTCTAACAGAGGCAAGTGTTTAGGCCTCTTCGTGGTCTTTCCTTCATAACCATGTACCCACCTCAGCAGAAATGGGGGCTTTTACTTACCAAGTAAAGAAAACCATGTCAACAATGGAAAATTATAGGGGCAATCTTATCTAAATTTTCTAACTAATATCAAAGAAGGAGAAACCTGGGCCTCTGTTTTCCAACTACAGTATTTCTGTATTACAGGCTAATTTCTAACCTCTCTAACTAATCTTGTGGTTCTTATCATTGCAAGCATTTAGACTCTAGATTCTAGATTTTTCTGAACCCTGCATTCTCCAGATTCTAGAGAATAAAGTCAGAACACATCTGTTGTTTTACAATTCTCTGCCAGAGATAGAAGATCTGTTTAAGCTCTTTCAAATGTAAATGATAAAAAACATTCAAGTTTGCTTACGTTAAGAGGAAATTTTTTCTTTAGATAAATGAAAAGTGTAGATTTGGACCAGCTCACCATGTGGCTTCCTTCAGGGGATCAAATGATGTCACCATAGATGACATAGGTGGCATGTCTGTTCTTTTCCAGGTTGGCCTTATTATCAGATTCCATCTGGTGGAAGGTGGGTGCTAAGAGACCCAGATTTATGGGATCTGAGATTCAAGACCAGCAGAAAAAGAGAGTTCTCCTCAATCAGCATTTTGAGGAAATGTTCTGGATTTCCTGTGCCTAAATCTGAACCAGTTCCTGTGACAATAAGGGAACAGCGATGGCCCCAAGTTACATGACCATCCCTGGAGCTGGCAGTGGGACTGGTCCCAGGCAAACTTCACTGACCGAAAAGACTGGTGTTGCCCAGTAAAACCTGGCCTACGATGAGAAGCGTGGGCGGAAGTTAGGCAGCAAATAAAACGATGCATATGAATACATCAATTAATTAAAGAAAATGAAACCCAAACAGACACACACACAAATATCCACTGTGATCATTTTATCATTAAACCCAGGGGGAAAACATTAGCTTTTATTTTCTCACTATTTTCGATGGAATATTAATAACCTCCTCTGTTATTTCTCAGACTAGCTCAGAGAGGTCTGATGGTCTATCAGGTATTCAACCCCCAGCTGAGATGAGCTGTGGGATTTCGGTCCATGTCACACCTGTTCTACCTGTTCTACCATGCCCTTTCTTTCCCAGTATGATTTTTTTTAAAGTTTTCTAAAACGGCAATAATGGAAAAACAATGACCAAATAAAAATTATTTTTATTTGTGGAGCTTAAAAGTAAGCGTCTCATGAGCTGAGTTCATTACGAACATTTTCATTGTCCCTGGAGGATTTTAGTCAGCCAGGAAGAAGAATGGACCAACTCATCTCTGGGCAGCAGCAGATTCTAGCTGTCGAGCGCATTGCAGGGTGAAGCGAGACTGACTCGGTTTATTCCAAAGTTACAGAAGAGTTTTTGTGTTTTGGGTGTCACCTTGGGTCAGATATTCTCAAATTTAAGTTCAGGTCTTTCTCAGACTACTCCAAAGTTGGAGGGGAGAAACCTCTCTTTATTAAAAATTATAATAATAACAAAAAGGGCTAAACATAATCAATTTTATCAGAGAACGAAAACTTGGGACATTTTCTAAGCAATTTGATTAGAGATAAGGCCAAAAAACGTCTGGTACGAAAAAGATATTAAAAAAAAAGAGGCAAGACCCAACAAGACTTCTGTCGCTTGTGTATTTTCACCTAATAGTCACTTTTAATGGGTCTTTCCTCCAAGATGAGAAAGAATTTTGCAAACTACATGGCCATTCATACAGACCTAGATAAATAATTTGTGGTATATTCACAAAATGGGGCCCGTGAAGCTATTAAAGTGAATAAGCTAAACCGATATATCTCATCATTAACAAATATTAGAAAACAAACACATAGTATAATGTCACAATATGCAATTTTATATAATTCAAATATATAGACACAGAGAATCATAAATAGGTATAGGAAAGCATAAAATCTACAAAAAATCCACATTTATAATTATGGTTACCACTATGGAAATTAAGAGAAAACAGGTTTGAGATCTGTACCAAAGGAACTTCACATTTATCTAAAATGCGTTATTTCTAGGAAAAAAGAAGAAAGAAAATGACAAACACAACAGTGGTCAGTTCTGTGTTCTAAGAAAACAGTTGTTATATGACTCTCTAATCTTTTAAAATTACTCAAAAAATAATCCGGAATATTTCTCAAAATAAAAAAAAGAGTGAAAAAGTAAATCACCCTCCAGTGCTGCCACGCTCTGCCCCACGTGTGGGCGGGCACCTCTGCTCTGTCATGGCTTCATGTCACGCTGAGCCTGCTCCTTTCGGGGTAAGTCACGAATCTGATCAAGTCAGTACAGCTCACGGTTTACCGTTCAGGGTAGAAGTATTAAGAATTTCGGCATTTTAGGAAACGTCATACATTGAAAATGTGTTTTAAGGCCACTTTTCTTTCTGTAGCTGAATCATGGGAGGGTTTCGTTGCATTTTAATATTTTTTACTTAAAAAGAAAAAGATGCCAACATTTTAAATCCCAAGACCTGGCCCCCACTCCTTCTTCCTCACCTCACCCCTCATCCTCCTGATCTTTGTATTGGATGAGAATTCTGAAATCTTTCCAGTGGGTCTGGCCTCACCCTTGGGGACCACTTCAGAAAAAAATTGATGACAATCACAGCTCTGAGACGCTTTCCCCTGGCACTGTGCTGTATTAACTTTTTGTGTGTTTCCTTTAAATTACAGGGTGACCTGCTTTCAGTTTGGAAGTTATAAGCAGTGACCGAATGAGAACAACACTTTTCGTCAAAAATAACAGAAAAGCCCAGGATTCCTCAAAGACCCAGGACCACTGAGGAAACAAACACACGCCAGGTTTTGCTATTACAATGAGAGGCGCAGAACAAACCTCTAAAAAGGCATAAACCTTTTGCATTAAAATGTGGTTTTTCTACACAGTGACCCATAGGTGTTTGCATAGCTATGCCCCACTGGAGTTGGAGGCGCAGTGCATTCATTTGATGGGTTATTATTATGTAGTTAACTTCATCTTACACTTTTTGCCTTCTTGGCCTGTGGTGTCCAGACGCTGATCAAACTCACTTCTCAGTAAACAGGTTCATGGAAAGAAAGTTCTCTGCCCCCAGGGTTTACGTGGACCCCCCACAATTTATTTATACGTGGCAGCAGAAAATAAATATGTGGCAGGGTAACAGAAGACCTAAGTGTCGCTGTTGTCTGGCACTGGAAATTAACAGCCTGTGCTTCATGATAACTAGGAAATTAGCATGGATCGTTTTGAGAATAAGCAGAGCACGAGGACCAGCGATGCAGCTTTCGGTTGCGTTCGCTTCCATAAATGAGAAGCATTGTTGGGGGGTTGTTGAAATGAGGTTGTGAATGCAAAGATTTTGAAATAAAGCTGGGAACACATCAAAGATTTGTCAACCATAACCTCTTGCATCACCACAGGAGGGTCCATGAGCAGCGTCTGATACGCGTTAGAATCGCAAAATTTCAGGAGGCATCGACTCCGACAAAGCAAGGTGCTAAATACCGGCCACCTGCTCTTGGCCAAAGAGTCTCTGTTAGTGACAAAGCCAGCAGAGAACAGCAGAGCCCTGCCAAGCTTCCCGATACGAGACTAACCAGCAAGCCAACCGATAGCCTTGTGAGCAATAATAAACGCTCCTTGTCCTAAGCTACAAAGTTTGGGGTTGCTGACCTAAGAGACTGAAATCCAGGACTGTCTGCCGCCAGACGCCGTGCATTTAACTGCTGTATGTGGTCATGCCAAATGTTGAAGCACAAACGGCCACTTTGGAATTCTGTTTCCCATGACCTGATAATGCATTTTCAGTGATTTTGCTTTTTTCCGAATCCTCCCAAACAAGAAGTCCATCTTGTGTATGCAATTAATTGTTTTTTCTCTTCTAAGTTTCTTTTTTTTTCTCCCTAAATCCTCATTTCCAGTTGCTCTAGGGCAGGGGTGAATATGGAGCCCCCGCCCCACCCCCATGAGCCTTTTGGCATCCCAGAGTCAAGAGCCATCTGTTTGGCTCCAGGCTGTTCACCACCAACCAGGCAAAGGACATGGTTCTGACCAGTGGTTGAAATTAGATAGCTCGTCATTACCCAATAAATATGCTAATCATTGCCTCTGGAGTGGGACTAAAACAGTGATTTGATTGCAAAACGTCTAGCACTTGCATGTCCAGAAGACAGAGACTGAATCTGATTCAGGCTTAACTTCATAAAACCGTCATTCTGTTATTTATCTCATTTCCTGTGCACCCAACTCTGATTTATCCATGGTCAGGCAAAGGAGATTAAATGGCACTCTCTGTTATTTGAAAAATAAGTAGAGACTCACTTTCTTTGACATGTTATTATTTTACCCCTTTCCCGTCCGGTTTTGCCCAGATAAATTTTTCCCTTTGATAGCTCTAATAGATTAGCCCAGAAATCCAAGAGAGAATAAGGAGAGAGAAGTGTAGATCAAAGAATCGCTTACTCACGCCCCCAGCATCTGACCATCCAGATCATTCAGTGAGGGCCTTCTGCTTGCAGCACGACTTGAAATCGGATTCTGGAATCTATTAAGCCACTTCAATTGGATAGAAGTTCTTCCTCATTAAGTGATCGTAACGATGACTCCTACCGGATATTTCAAATTATACGAAAGTGTTTCAAACTCTCACTCTCGTATTCCTCATGGCATTTTTCTTTCTAATGATGCTACAGTGAGACTAAAAGCCAATGAAGCATTTGTTCGTGATCCCACCACGTGTTCTTCCTTTTGTTTAAAGGTTGGCATTATTAATAGAGTAGCAAGAGGAGAACCTGGGCGCTGCGCATCACCTCCGCCTTGACTATGAGAACAGCGCCTCTTGGCACTGGCAATGTGCGACCTGGACGTGGTGATGGCGGGAAGAGAGTCAGTCATGGACTTGACAGGAAATAAGAACGTGACAGCAGTCACTTTAAGTGATCTGTTCTAATGTATAGACTCTTTAAAAAATAAGTCGACTAGACTCCAACTAGAGTAACAGCTCGTCATTATTGAGCACACATTGTGTGCTGAATATTGGGTACACATTGTCCCATCTCATCCTTACAGCAATTCTCTGAACAACAGAGAAAAGGGAGGCCCAAGGTGTAAGGCACCTTCCCCAAGGTCACCCAGTTGTGGGTCCCGGGCTGTGATTTAATGTTGGAGTCGGACAGAAGCCACTTGCTTCTGAGAAATGGAGATGGGAAGGAAACCAAGAAGGGAGAATGAAGTGGCATTTTCAGAAAGAAGCAGAACTGCAAGGCAGAGATAGAATTTCCAACACATTTAACAGAAGCCAAGCCTTGGGTCCCAACGGCAGTGCCTCTCAGACTGTCCATCGTCAAGAAACGGATTCCCTCCCAGCCCCAATCCATCACCAACCGATATTTTTTTCGTCAAATAGATCCAAAGCAAAGTCCTGGGAAACAAAATGAAAAAAGCGACACAGACAATACAAGGCTGCAATTTTTTTGTTATTAAATATAAAAAATAAAATTATTCTCACAAAGGGCTGTGTGAATTTCTAACGCTTTTCGTTTCTGTCCTTCACTTGTGGATAGGAAGAAATTTAAGGACTAGCATAAGTTCCAGGACCGTAGTTCAAGGCAGCTTATGCTAGTCCTTCTCCCCCAAATCAACTTGCTTCCTCCAGATGCCAAACCCTACCCCATACCTCCAAAGAAGCCCCTCCCAGTTACTAGAATCTCAGTCTTAAGACTCAGTCCCATGGTTCCTGGACACTCATTTACACATGAGAGACTGTTACACACAGGTTTTGGAGCAGCTCCTTTAAACATGATACAGCTGCACATTTTTCAAATGGCCTTAGGGAATGAACATCTTCAAAACAACATAAACGTAAAATGAAAAATATAATGGCTAAACAGAATCCGCATTTAATAAAATTTAAGTAATTACCTGTCCTTCCTTCTCATACTTTTAAAAATCCCCAGAGCTGGAAAATACTGAGAGATTTTTCTCTCCGTTACCACTTCTGCTGCTGCTTCCTCTCTGAGCTCCACCCCGACTTTCCAGAGGGGCCGCCGTTAAGATAAATAATGGTAATTCTAAGGCATTTAAAGACAGGGATTTTGTGCCTCTTCCTTATTTCCGGAGTCATTTTTGTTGTTAGGGGACAGGGTAATCCCTCTCATAAATCAAAGGCTTGTTTAGGGAGAAAGAGAGGTAGGCTTCAGGCATCATGGAAAGAAGAAAAAGCCTGGGTTAGCTAGCAAACTAGCTAGCTAGTTAGTTAGCTAATTAGCTAGTTAGCTAGTTGGCTAGTTAGCTAGCTAGACCCCCGGCCACACTGAACAGAGGAGTATCTTAGAATAAGAAAATCCAAATTCTGTATAAAGCCCTGCAAGGCCATCCTGAACAGAGTCTGGACTGAATGGGGGACCCCCAAAGGAAGAAGAGCTGACTCGGTCCCTCTACACACACGGCCTGCAGAACTCACAAGCAAAAGGGCAAATGTGCCTTTCCTTCCATCCACTGCTCCGTTTGAATGGATTGGGAGGAAAATATAGATTATATGAATGTGACAAACAGCCAAAAGGTCATCCAGGCCAGCATAAGGTCTCAGGACAGTGGGCGGAGGCTGCAGCATCCCCACAGTGGTTCACAGATGGGCCCCAAACACCTCTAAGCCTCTCCTCTGGCCCTCTTCTTCTCCATGTCCCCCTTCTTCAATTCTTTTTAAACTTTTCATTTTGGAAAAGTTCAAATCTACAGGAGAGTTGCATCCATAGTACCCCGTATCTAAAATGAGTTCCGTGCGCTGCTCACCGAGGTCACTCATTTAGTCACACCGCCCCCCTCTCTCGGTCTGCGTGTGCACGGATATGACATGTGCACATGCAATAAACATGCTTACTGCTGTTATTTGGTGGAACGATTTGATCTTTCATCCTAAATATGTCAGTGTGCATCCCCTAAGAATAAAAATATGATTTGACATAACCCCAATTCAGTTCTCAAATTCAAATAATTAACAATGATATATTAGTATTATCTATTAGACATTTCATATTCAAATTTTACCAATTGTCCCAATAAGACACTTCACACCTTTTTTTTTTCTGATCCAGGGTGCAATCTAGGGTCATGTGCTACATTTAATTGTCTCTCTAGGGTCCTCCATCTGCAGCAGACTTTCGTGACACTGCCCTTTTTTGAAGGGCATAGGACAGCTGTTTCGTAGACCATCCTTCAATGCAGATGTTTCCCCACGATTAGAGTCAAGTTGTACACGCGCACGGCCTGAGTGCATCTTTCTCCAGACATCCTAGTATTGGCGATATTAACGTTAACACGTCTGCAAGGGAGTTTCTGGGAGACTCCTCTGCTTTCAAAGTGCCTTTCTCCCCTTTTGTAAGAGTGATCTGTGGGGACATCCTGTTCCCCAGCCATCTCGCCCAGGGATTTCAGCACAGACCCCTCTTATTACTTTCATGTTTAATGATGGCCAAATAGATCATCTAACAGTTCTGGAATTTAATCCCTTGCTTAGCTCATGCCAGCCCTGGCCTGATAGGTCCTATCAGTGGATCACACGCTGTGAACCTTTCCATTTATTTTAAAATCACTCCCTTTACATTCTGACATGGAAGAATCTGGAGAAGACCCCAGATGCAGACTTTACACCTGAGGCATGATGACACTGGAGGCCTCCAAAGAGGCTACCATTATTTCGATACGTCTCCTTTTTCCTGTTTCTTCATGGCCACAAAGAAAAGTGACCCTGCCTGGATAATTTCCACGTGAAGCTACAGTTGTTTTAGAAGGAATAGGCAGAGCAGGGGGGGAAAAACTCCTAAATTCAAAATCCAAACCAAGTTCCAACCAGTTTGGGAAGGAAAACGCCCGCTCGGTCTGTGAGCCACAGCACAGCATCCCGCTGACTTCTGAGCAAAATTAATTGCAAGAACCTGGCAGGTCTCCAGACATCCGTGGCTCCCCCCTCAAATCTCTGCTGTCACTTCTAAATCAAAGCTCTTTTTGTAATTCTATGGACTATATTTTGCTGGCATTTAGAGAGGGATTGGTGCAAATACCATTTTTACTCAGCGATTATTTTGCATAGGATTTAAGCTGGAGGCCCCAGTTTGGCAGGATTTGGAATTTAGGCAGCAAAACATCCCTCAGGCTCCTTTGGGAAACAAAGCCGGCTCCTGCCTACACTGGGTAGACACGTGAAAACCATCTCCCAAGGTCGCGAGGATGCACCTGTAAATATTGGCCCATCAAGTGAAACCAGGAGGCTTGCTCTCTCTTTCTCTCTTTTTCCTTTTTTGCTAGTGGTGCAAAAATAAAAGAGACCAATAAAGAGCGGTTGGCCACAAAGGGGAAATAACTTTGACATTTATTGGGAAGCTTCCGACTAGCTTATTTTCCTACTCGCTATGGGAATATGACAAGACAAGATGTAGCTTGTTTTTTTCTCCTTGTTGTCGTGCTCCCATCCTTTCCTCATCTGCAAAACCAAAGAATGCAAACCACATAGTGGAATATCGTTAAGATAAGGGGTAGCATGCCCACTGCTACCGAAACCAAGCAATTAACCGATGGAGACAGGAGGGGAGAATTTAGGAGGTTGGCTCTAATGACACTGCAGAGAAAGCATATGTCTTACTCACCTCCCAGTTTATTGCACACTGGGAGCCTTTTCCATTCGTTTAAAACCATTCCCTTTACATTTTGACATAGAAGAGTTTGGAGAACACTCCTCATTCAGAAGCTGGGCGAACTGGGGGGTTCAAGGAAAGTGTGAAAAGGGCCTCTGTTGATAGATATAGATGATATAGATATAGATATAGATATAGATGATATAGATATAGATTTATAATTCAAGACAATTTAAATTTTCCTTTTTCCATTGAGAAATTATCATGACCCTCTGATGCCTAGAGAAGTCACATAGCCTAAAACCCAACCATGAAATAAAACTGCCAATGGCCTAAGTCCATTTTCTTAGAAATTCTTCTGGAATGGACATTCCCTAACTGCTCTTAAGAAGAATGAAATCAAAGAATGTCTGACTCCAAGAAGGAGTCAGCAGTCATACTCTGTTTATATAAACAGACATAGTCAATTCATCTGGCGTAATCGGGCATGTATGTAGGTTATGTTGGCATAATGGAACTTGGAAGGTTCCGGGACATCTGATCTTCGGTGATGGATTTGGCTAGAGTCACTCCTGTGGCTCGAAACTCTCCAGTGTTTTTTTTTTTTTTCCTCTTTATACTTGTAATAAAATCTAAGCTCTTTTCCAGGGCATATAAGACCCACGATCTGGCCTCTGCTTTTGTTGGTCTCCTCTTTTATCACCAACCATGCCCTCAAAGGTCATGATTCTCCAGCCCCATGGGACTTCTCTTGGTTCCCTGGGCTTGCCCATAAGTCTTTCTCTGAGAATCGGGCATTTACTGTTTCCACAGCCTAGGGAGCAAGATCCTGGCAAGCCTGGTCATCAGGTCATAGCCTATCTGTCACCTGTCACCACCTCAGATAAACCTTCCATGCTCACCATACCCAAAGCACCCCACCCAGTCACTCTCTGTATAGACCGACTCTCTTCATGCCACTGCTCAGGGTTGGTCGGCCTTGCGCATTTGTTTCTTGCTTATTTCTCACTCATTCCCAGCAAGAGACCTTTCGGCTTTGTTCACTACACTGTCTTCAGCACTCAGTAACTATAGGTCGAAATAACAAAATACACACAAAAAAAGACTGTGAAATGTGGAGGCCACCTGGCATAAAGAGCATTGGCTTCTGCTTACTACCAGCGCTGCTGCCTTGTGTTTTAAGCTTTCAGGGTTGACTCTAATGATCTCTAATAGACCATGAGCTCTTTGAGGCAAAGGATTCTGCCTTATATATCCCTCTTTCCCTCTGCAGCACCCATCGCTCAGCAAAGTCGCCTGCATGCCTATGGGAAGGATGAATGGGAGGAAGGGAGGGAAGGGACAAAAATTTGTCACGAACAACTTTTCCTACAGCAACACACTGAAGCAGGCAACCGTGGGTTTGCTGCTGGGGCTCGAAGCAGTGAGGGTTCCGCTCTCGATATTAAATCAGAGCACAGAAGGGCTGTCAGGTATGTGAGGGAGTGTGGAAGGCGGTGCTGGAGAATTCTCTGCTGGGCAGCTCCTGAACCATGGGGAATCGAAGCCAGGCGAGTGAGAGACATGTTGTCCCAGGAGCCCCGAAGGAAGCTCTTCTAAATCAGAGAGCCAGATGGTCTGCCTTATTAAAGGGTGCCTCTCAAAGACAAAGCCTTCTTCTTCTTTTTTTTCTTTAAAACTCACCTTGGTGAAAGGTGAACTTCTATTTTGGAATCTGTCTCTAAGGTCCTCTGTCTTCAGCCTCAACCTCTGTTCAAAAATAGGACATTCAGCCTCTGCCGTCTTTGTGCCATTTGTGAGGAGGGGGTGGAACACTCTACGGATGCCATATTTGTCCATAAGAGGAAAGTTCCATCTCAGAGGCTGGGGACTAACTCCATTTACAGCTAAAGCTTGGCTGCAGGAACAAACACCTAGACCCCTGCATCTGTTCTCTAAACATCTGCTGTGCTCCTATAATGCCACTGTGCTACTAGGATGCTTTCTGTAAAATGCCCTGGAATGGCTCCCCACGGCCCATTCTGTGTAGACAGCAGGATGTAGAAACTACTCTGAGTTTGGCCACAAAGTAGCTATGGGATCTTGAACAAGTCCTAGCATCTCCTATGGTCTATTCCTTCAACTGGACCAGATGACCCCAAGTGTCTTGGAAAGGGAAAAGGTTAAAACCATGACTTAAATTACAACTAGAGGTACCTGCTTCTGACTTCTAAGGAAGTCCCTGAATGATCTTAGTACCAATCTTGGCTTGTTTTTTGTTTATTTTTTTTTGAACTAACTCAGTGACTCTCAAAATACTGTCCCTAAAGTGGCAATATCAGCATCACCTGAGGAACTCAATGGATATAAAAATTGCCCAATTTTCTACTAGGACATACAGGGATTGAAATAAATAAAACATGTGAACTCTGACTTACCAATGTTTCTCGACTTCAAGGCTGTTGACATTTAAGACCAGATAACTCTTTGTCGAGAGAGACAGTCCTGTGCATTGTAAAATATTTAGTGACATCCCTGTACTCTACTCTCTTGGTGCCAGTACCAACATTCCTAGTTTGGACAATGAAAAATGCCTCCTGACATTGCCAAATGTTCCCTGGGACACAAAACTACCGCAGGTTGAGAATCACAGCCCTACAGAAACTCAATATCACATTGAAGTTATCAAAATGACCACAAAAGTTATAAAATCGTGGTGGTGGGTGTTTGTTGTATTTGGGTATCACGTCCATTCCATCAGGAACAACTCTCAGATTTCTTTTAGGGGGCGGCCATTTTTCTTTTGGATGCTGTCTGTTTGGAGTGATGGTCAATGTATTCTGACCCTTCCCCCTTCCAGCTAAGGAAAGACCCACCACCTAAATCTGGGCGACGGAACACCCCTCCCTAAAATGATTCCCATGAGTGACAACAAAACAAACAAACCAAAAAAAAAAAGACTCAGATACATTAGAATTCTATCACTGCAGGAGGGGCAGCTAAATGAAACTGTCAAGGAGTTTCTGCAATAAACACCTTCTGGAACTTTCTAAGTTCCTGTCCCTTCTAAATCTAGTTCCTTCAACTCTTGATCATCCAACAGCCCTTCAAATAAATTCTCTTTTTGGTTGTTGACAGTCGGAATGGGTGTCAGTTGCTTGCCCGCAAAGAACCATCCCTGATAAAATTACTCATCATACTTTAAAAGGATAAAAATAAGAAAACAGAAAAATACTAGCATAATCTAAAACTAAATATATACATATATTTATATGAATACATATGTATTATGATCTCTATTAATATATTATTAATAAATTATTTGTCAATAATTATTTATAATATATTATTTATAAATATATTATAAATATATGAGTATCTAGGCACAAAGACACTTGCAAAAATGTATACTTAAATATTAAAATGCAGTTGTATTTGGGACATGACATTACAGATGATTTGTATTAAAATATTTTCTGTATTTTTTCTTTTCTGTTTTTCTATATTTTGATTATAATATTCTCTTGTATTTCACATACAGATATATTTATTTTATTTTCTAAAGCTCTATGTATTTTTAAAAGAAAAATCCGAAATGCCCAGGGCTATTGTGATATTATGCTATTTTATGTTTTATCTGGCAAACATTTAGTAGTTTAACAACTAAACTTTATTTGAACCAAAAACGTATTTATTCTACTTATCTAAAATTAAAATAAATAGCACTAATGGGTTTCAACAATCCTACATTGTTCTCCACTTTTATTTACAACCCAATTCACCATATGACCTCGAAACACTTCAGTTTTGAGGTCAGGTAGTTGCATGACTTAGTAAAATATTTTTGCCAATTACTAAGGGTTTGCTGCTCTCTTCCTCAGTAGCTAAAAATGGTTGAGATGTTCTCATTGGTGAAGTAAAATTGGAAAAAGCCACGATAACAACAGCAAATGGAAAAGAACCATATTGGGAGATAGATGTGTAATTAACAAGCCTCTCTATCTAAACCTTCATTAAAGACGATCAAATGTTGAGATATAAAAGGCATAGCTTTTAATTAGAGTGTAAATTCCTTTCAGAAACTGCTTCGCCTTGAACAAATATTTATCGACATATATCCCAAACCATCACTCCTTTCCAGCATGGCTAGTTGGTATTTCAGCACATTTTCAAAATCATCCAAAATGATCAATGGATTTATGAGCAACAACAACGTAAACTGCGACTTCATCACCAAAGAAAAATATCTTTAGAGAACTGAAGGATATTTAAATACTCGTTATTTAGGACAAATTCTTTATTTCCAGACTCACCCTCTCATGGCCTTTGCTGAATGCCAAGGACGAATGTGGTCTATTGCTTTTAATTATTTGCTTTCCAAAACTGGATGGGAAAGGCCCTACTCTTCTATGTACAAAAACATT
Source organism: Cynopterus sphinx (assembly GCA_030015415.1). Lineage (NCBI taxonomy): Eukaryota > Metazoa > Chordata > Mammalia > Chiroptera > Pteropodidae > Cynopterus > Cynopterus sphinx. The sequence goes on from CM057389.1 coordinate 91,794,079, forward strand.
TTATAAACCTAAAAAGCAGATGAAGACAGTAAACAATCTACAAATTACCCCCTGCTACCTAAACATGAAGCTAGGCTAGAGAGGGGAGAGGACGACAGCACATACTATAGCCCATACACCACAACCCGTCCAGGAAGAAAGCAGCCCTTGGATTCTGCCATCGGCATAAATATCCCAGCTCTGGCCCATCTGCCTTTGCTCTGTCTTGGTATTGCTCCCCTCAGGCCCCCCAGCTGGCTTCATTTCCTCCTGCGGTTGGCATTTTTCCAGCGTGTCCCCATTGGTGAGGCATGAACACGCTCTGCTTACATGCACCAGGCTCTGTCTGCATCAGCCTTTATTACCTCCTCATAATATCTTTCCTCCCCAAACTGTGCAGGGCTGCCATTCAAATGCAAAACGAGAGAGCACAGCAGGGTATCCCTCCAACTGGTGGCAGGTAGTGAGTGCAGGTACCACCTAAGAGGACTTGGGAGATAGACAGACCGGTTCAAATACTGTGCTCCTCATTCGCTGAGTGTGACCTTGGTAGAAAGTACCTATTTTCTCTGCCTTTATCCATCCTTCAGTAAAAGAAAAAGCAAGGGCACCTGCCTTTCTGGGAGTGCCGTAAGGATTAATTAAAGGGAGCTAATGCAGGTATCAGATGCTTACCACAGGCCTGACACACAGAAAACACTCGGCAAATGGCAGCTTGGTTATTTCTCATTGCACATTTAGACAGAGTTTTATACCTAGACAGACTTCTGCCTACATATGACGTAAGGGTTACCAGAGTTGGCATCTCAAACATTTTCTGATCTATCACGGTGCCCCAGATATCCAGCACTCAAACCCCCTGAGATTGTTCTAATGGCAGAAGACTCCCATAGAAATGCAAAACGGTGAAGTAGGAAGGATGGCGCATTAAGCTGTTTTCATTCATTAACAGCACTGAGTTTATCAAATTAGCTCTCCCAGTCACCTAGCAGATTCCTGTTCCAATGCAGCAAACATACGCTGGACACTTGTCACTCAGGAGACAGCAGCGAAGAGCACGCAAGCAGAGTTGAGCCAGAGCTGATGTCTGGCTTCAAGAGGCCCACACATGGATGTGCCCCCCTAAAAATATAAGGGCCCCCTCAGGCATGGAACTGTCGTGCACGCATGCTTGTATGGGGAGGGAGTTGCTATGGGCTGAATGTTTCTGACCCCAAAATCCACACGTTGAGATCCTGACCCCCAGCGTGATGCCATTAGGAGCTGGGGCCTTTGGGAGGTGAGTAGGTTCTGAGGCGGGAGCCGTGCTGTGATGACAAAGTGAGACCATGAGAAGGTGGCTGTCTGTGTACCAAGAAGTGGGCCTCGCCAGACACTGAACCTGCTGACACCTCGATCTTGGATGTCCAGCCTCCCGAACGGTGAAGCCGGCCAGTCTGTGCCTTTCTCATCATAGCGGCCTGCATGAAGGTAGGGGTGTGAGTCTCTTTCTGCAAGAAGAAATGACATTTGATTCAACCACATGTTTAGAACAGAGAGACTGGTCGGAACGGTTTGCTGTTATAAACAACACCATCGCGGACATCTCTTTTACCTTTGGTTTCACTCCCGTAATACCTTTCTTCTGCTTAAGAATTACTTCTCATGAGGGGGTCACTGTATAAGACGCACACGTGTTTTAAGGCTTTCGCCGTGTGTCGCTAAGTTCTTCATTTAAGTCGCTGCAGCAGTCTCCATCCTCACGAGGTTTTCTACTGATTCTTCTCCTTGACCAGAGACTCGCCTGTAGCTGCTTTCGAGATCTCATCAGCTGCGACTCTAACATCCTGCAGACTCTTTTCTATTGTTTCCATGAATTTCGGGGGTGGGGGAGGGTGTGCTTCCTCATGGGAACTCCCAGTTGACCCGGGCAGAGGCGCTAAGCAAGAGGCTAACCTAGGAGAAGAGGGCAGCCCCCTGAGTGTGGGCGGGGCTTAGGAATACAACGAAATGTCACTGCAGTGACCGAGCTCTGCTAGCTGGCAAGAGGGCATTTCCAAGTGGAGGTCCGCTGATCACCAGAGCTCTTTAAAAGCCGAGTTTTCTCTGGCTGGTGGTGGGAAGGGGTCAAAGCAGATCAGAGATTTCAGGAAAACAGAAGCCCTGGCTAAAAACGGCTTTAAGAAACAGGGGTTCGCTGTGTGGGCGGGAAGACAGCCAGGTCCCATGTCGCAGCTCATCAATCCATCAGGACCCGGGTTCCTTCCCGCTTGGGCTCTGGCATTCACCTCCCTGCTCCTGGCACCTCGTGTCCTCGGACTGTGAGAAAGGCTGACACCTCGTTGCTCACAGGTTTCTCACTTGGTTAGCCTTTGGGGCAAGGAAATCTCCTGGACACATTACTAAAATCACTCCTTTTGTTGGTTTACGGAGAAACAGAGCACACGGATACGGACCAGGAAGCCGGCTGTAGCCGTGTGAACCCCGGCTACACCCTGGGGTGGGGGTTGGGGCAGGGATGGGGCTGGAGGTTGGGGACCGAGAACCAGCCCACTTCCCTCTCTCAGCCTGTGTCTTGTAGCCTGTCATTGTTGTCTGTCTCATAAATGGCTGGTCCCACATACTTGTTCCAGCGTCATAGTGACTAAACTCTCCTGGATGCGAACGCTTAAGGGGATTCAGAATTTTTCATTCATACTTGCTTTCCTGGAAACTTTTTTTTTAATGACAAAAAATGACCGTTTATCCTCCTTTGACTGCTTTCTTTCCATCGACTTCAACAAAGGTCTCAGAAACGATCAAACACAAACAGCTCTTTACATCTTCTCGCTCCTCCCTGGAAACCCTTCAGCGGCCACTTCTGAGAAGGGCGGGTGTTCTTTCCCGGGTCAGGGAGACACCCAACGCGTGGGGGCCTGTGGAGTTTCCGCTCAGGATCTCTAAGTTATTCGAATGACCAGAATGGATTTCCGACGACGAGAACATTCTACCGCTTTTTGTGAAAACACAAAAATTGTTTGTAACAGTTACTTTCGGTCACGTTTTTTTTTTTCCTCTAAGAAGAGCAGAAGATAGCAAACAAAATTAGGGTCCAGCCTTCCAAAGGGCATGGCTTTGACTGAATTCTGTAAATCAAGGCAAACTGTCGAGCATTCCGAACCGAGGATGGGTCTCTTATGCCCAGGTTTATTTCTGGCACCTGTCGGATACTGGCCAAAACGGTCACTGGGGTCGTGTTCGCGTTTGTGCTTACCTAGTGCAGAAGGACACACGTGGGTAAAGAAATCAGGCAGGTCTGATGACGTGAGAGCTGGCTTTGCCGCTGAGGCACTGTGGATACAGCTGTTTCAAGTCCAAGGTGGGAGCTTATTACAGAATAAGGGGGAGGGGGCAGCATACCCGTCATACAAATTCCTGCAGATTAAATGAGAATTTAGCATTTATCTGTATAAACACACACACATCCACATGCTGTTCTCCATTTTATAAATTGTCCACCGGGTACATGCATTATAATCATAATTTTTTTTTTAAAAAAAGTCTATTTAAAAATGACTTCCAACGTCTCTCACGACCCTGACCATGATTATTTCCACCCGTTTAATGTTTTATGTCCTTTCGGTGGTAATGAAACATTGTTTGCAGTTTTATTTTTCATCAGGATATTAAAATATTTTTCCTGTCCATAAATTCATTCAAATATGTCAAGGAAAATTCCCTCCAGGAAGAGGTCGCACCGAGCGGAGCTGAACATATTAGAAAATATTTCTGGTTGCTTTGCAACGAGCTTCCTAAGAGGAAATGACTGATGCCCGCTTCTTACAGTAATGGGGCTTGGTAGGGTGAGGGGCCAGGCTCGCAGGGGGAGGCAGCATCCATTACTGTCTCTCCAGTACCTGGATCTTCGCAGAGTGGGGGCCGTCGGGATGAAGTGTGGCACGCAGCCCATGGAAATCAGCCGAGAGGAGTGAGCACCCAGGAGACAGACGTCCGCGTTGCTTTGGCTGGCAGTGTGCACCCCACATCAGCCGGGGACCTCGTTATGGTCTTGTTTACACGGCCTGGGTACGGCCCGGGTACTTCATTCCCCCTGTGTGGCCACAGCTTCTTCTGTTTTTCAGGGCGGAGGGGGAGGGCTAACTATTTGTAGGCACCACAAAAGCAGGTTCTTTTGTAAAAACCGGGAAGATGGGGACGGAGAATCTGAGCCACAATGAGAGGCAGCCAGGGAGGTGCAGGTGGAAGTCGCAGGTGAGGCAGCAGCACTCACGCAGGGCTGTCGCCTGGGCCTCTCTGTGCGACCTCCCTGTAGCTCGGTGCCCTCGTCGTGTTCTTTTTCATTTGCAGACACTTCGGAGCAGCCTTAACCTCATTACATCCGTTATTAGCTACCAGCCAGAGATCATTTCGTTTTTCAGTTCGTCTGCCGCAGCAAGCGGAGTCCCACGCCGTCGGTATTTCCATCTACTTGCCACGTCTTGCAAGTCGGCACAAACAAGCAAGCCTGGGTGGCCGGCACGGGGACAGTCACTGCCAGGTTCTAACTGTCCTGGAGTCCATGCCCCCACACGCCGGCCACCACACCCCCTCTGAGAGAGAAATGCACGCAGCAGTGGTTGTAAACAGAGTCTGGAGCCAGGACGCCCGGCTTCACGTCACGTCTCTGTGACTCACGGGCAAGGTGGGCTTGAGCCAGGCCCTTCACTGCGCTGAGTTTGAGATGCACACCTACCTGCACCCTGGGGGTGATAAAATAAACCTGTCCAACAGGTCGTCGCTCGGATTGTATAAGGAAAGAATTTTTAGGTGCATACATGCATTTCATTTATAAGTGACACACACACACACACACACACACACACACACATATGTATGTACGCATGAGATCAATTTTTACACTTTGCAGAGAATATTTGTTTTAAATACACTGGCTTATCTAGTCGTAATCACTCTTGAAAAATCCCTTGGGTCACCTACAAAGGATGGAATTGTAACATCTCTGAAGAAGTGTGAACTAGCTCCTTTTCCTTCCATCGTTTCATTGGCTGAGGACCAGGCCTAGGGACTAATTCACGAATATAAGCAGTGGTGAGATATTTGCTCTCTCGGAGGCACGGAGACCCCTAGGAAAACTCCAGGAAACCAGATCTGGGTCCCCCGTGTGATGCTCTTTCTCTCTTTCTGCCTCCCCAGGCATAAGTTTTAGCTGCACGAATAGAGGGTGGTTTACATAAACTGCCGGCACAGAGAATGAAGGAGAAATAGGTTGGCCACAGCCACGGGGTTGGGCTGCGCCTTTGTCGTGTGTGGTTTGTCTTCAGGAATGTCTCCTGCACGTGTTCGGTCCCAGGCGGGTGGTTCTCAGACATCAGCGTGGATGCAGCCACCTGCTCAGTCTAGGCGCACACTGCTCGAGGGCAGACTCGCCCTACCTGGGGTTGGCCCTGGGACACGGTCAGGTGAAAAGCTGGTTCGGAACAATCAGGTGCTCAGAGCATGCTGTGGGTCTCATTCACGTCCATTCCTCACAATGGAAATTCCGCAACGAATTGCATTAAAACGAGAGAGGCCTCAGAGGAAACAAAGGAATACGACAAATACAGAAAGTTAGAAAAGTTTCAGTGAATCTATTTGGTGGCACTTGCTTGCGTTGTCCAAGAGTAACCCCAAACCCAGGTCTTAATTCCTCGTGTTCAACATACTGGCACTTCAAAGTGTTTTTTTTAAACCACTTTTTGTTTTTCCAACCAGAAAAAGAACAAGCGTAAGCATGGCAATTTCTTTTTATATTCCAGACAAAAATCCGAACATGAAAAGGATTCTTAAGATGACAGCAGAACTCAGTGCAATGGGGCGTCCTGGATGGGATCCTGGAACAGGAAAGACACAATAGCGGAAAAGCTGGTAAAATGCGGATCAAGCAAGGGGCTTAGCTACGGGCGATGTGCCAGCGCCGACTTCCGAGCTCACAGATATACCACGGCCATGTGACGCGATGCCATCTGAGGACACCGCGAGAGGGGCATTCAGGAACTCTGCAAGCTCTGCAACTTTTCTGCAGATCGAAAATCGCTCTGCAATCCAAAAGGCTCTTTTCTGGAAAAGGCAGTCGGGCCTCATATTTCTGAGCATGAGTTCCAAGTCAGCTCGACCTCAGCCGGGGCCTTGGGCTTGCATCCTGCGCAGGCACAGCCCGCCCTGGCTGTGTGGACTTGAGCAAGTTACTCCACTGACCAGGGCCCCACCTGATCAATGGGAACAAAACTAGCACCTGAAACTTGAACTTGTGATGATTAAAGGAGTCGACACACGTGAGGTGTTTACAGCTGTGCCTGGAACATCACGAGGTCCCGTTGACTGTTGCCTGTTATCACCCTCAGCTGGGTAGCTTCGGTTTCTTCCCAAGGGAATGGGGGCAGCAAGGACCAACTCCCAGACTTGCTGGGACGAGTGAACGACATGAAGGAAGCAAACACTCGGCGTGGTGTCGGCGCACAGAGCTATGTAACTAGCCCTCGGCACAGATGAAGCACCCGCTGAATGGTGGCCGTAATTCGCATCATTAATATTAGTAAAAGCTGGTGGGTGACCTGCCTAGTTTCTGGCTTCGAAGTGATGGGGATTCAGATTTGACCTCGTTAGCCCCTCCCTGGCTGTTGCCCCGCAGGCATGTCTGAAAATGGAACCCTGCGGGGGTCACAACCCCAGCCCTTCATCTGTCCAGGAAGCAAGAAGCATCCCTGTTTCAGGGATCTGGTTGCAACGGACGAAAAACATAACCCAGGCTGACCCGTCCCCACACACCCCACCCTCCAAAACAAGTAAGGAAAAAACAAGGGTGGTCATTGTTTGTGGAACATGCAGGTAAGGCTGACCCTGGGGACTGAAAACGTGCGACCAGGGTCCACCTCCATCCATTTCTCAGCTGTGCTCTTCTCCACATGGGCTTTAGTCTCAACTTTCGAACGAGGAGAAACTCCTGCCGAGAGCTCTAAGTGCTAGGTCCCCAGGGCTCCGACTCCACAGGGAAAGAAAGTCCCTTTTCCCTGAAATGTGAACCCAAGTCCAGAGCCTGACTCTTAAGGGACCAACAAGGTCAAGTCCACCCCAAACCAATCACAGTGGCGGGGAGGGGGTTCACCGACCTGCTGGGGTTCGACCCACTGCCATCCCGGGTACTGGAGGTGGAGTCAGCTTCACTCAGACCTGTGGGCTGAGACCCGGTAGGGTGTTGTCCCCAAGGAAATTTCAGACACTGCGGCCGAGTGATAGATGCTGCGCTGCTGTAAGACAGCATATGTTCACTGTAATCGTGTGGATTTTATCACTGATGATCACAGGTGGCTCGGCAGATGCAGAAACTTCGGGAAAAGTCAGACACCCAGCTCCCCTTTCTCTCCGAATGAGGCGCCGAGTCCAGTTGCCTTGGAGGGCGGCCCTGCACATGCATGGAGAGCTCAACCCGTGAGGGCCTACGACTTAGGTTCCCTCCAACATGTGTCCAGCACATGCCAGGCCCAGTGCGAGGTCCCCGATTCTAAATTATTTACATTTAATCAACAGAAACGACATATTCTATGGTGAACCCCTCAATTTTTTTCAAACAGCTTCATCGAGGTATCTTTTTCATACCGTAAAATTCACCCCTTTTATGTGTGCAACTCAGAATTTTTAGTAGCTTTACAGAGTTGCGCAGCCAGCACCAGATTCAGCTTTACAACATTCCCATCCCCCAAAAGATCCCTCACGCCCACGGAAGCCAATCCACATTCACACCCCTCACCCCAAGATACAGTTCGCAGATCTACTTTCTGGCTTCATAGATTTGCCTCTTCCAGACGTTTCATATCGATGGAATCATATAATGTTTGGTCTTTCGTGTCTGGGCCTTCACTTAGCGTATGGTTTTGGGGGTTCATCCTTGAAAATGTGGTAGCAGGCATTAGTCTTTGGCTCTTTTTCATCCCTGCACAGTACTTCATTGTTTGCTGTCCCACCGCGTGTCTATCCATCCATCGGTTGATGGATATTTGTATTGTTTACCCTTTTTGAGCATCATGAATAATGCGGCTACGAACGTCTTTTGTGTGAACGTACGTTTCACATTGCCAGGCAAGGCGATCAGTGTGTGTCCAGGACCCGAGGTCCTGGAGGAGTCTACTCTCCACCATAACGTTGGGCCAGGATAAGAATATGTGCTAGCTGGTCTTCAAGACATAAACCTCTTCCCGATGCCAAGCACGACGCTAATACCCGATGAAAACGAAAATGATGAAAGACACTAATGGACGTTTATTGTTCTTCAACTTCGAGCGCATAGGTCATCCTTGTGGCAAGGATTTTTAATCCTCCCCTTTTAAATCGTGCCAAATATGAGCGAAAATTATTTCCCTGTGATGTCCTGACTTGATACAAGCCAGACATGATGACTCAACCCCCTTGCCTCCAAAAACAACCACCAGGCCTTAGAGTCCAGCCCCGTCTGACGGGGAAAATATTTATTTTGGTTGTCTTCAGAGAACTGAACGTGAAGGCTGTTCAAACCATGGTCATGAGTCCCCAATTTATGTTTCCATTTTTACGTTGCTGCCTGTGAAACTAATTCGGCCTAATCCATCTCCCCTACGTGATGGGGAAACCTTCGAAAGATAAACACTGACTGTTGTGAAATGTCGCCCCAGGAGGAAGCGATTCAAATTAATCTTATTACATATCACTGTTAGCGAGCAGTGACTGTTTTCCCTCACTTGAAAAGGGGGATTTTCCCCCCACGCCTCTCTGCACTGCTGTCGGATACTGAGCTAGCCCTCGTGGACAGAATTGTTTTAAGAAGTGAAAGCAGCCGGCACCAAAGCTAACAGTTGCTTCCAAGGGTTTATCCAGCCGACTTGGAAAGCATTTTCTATCTGAATCGCACCTGAAGACCTGGTATTAGAGATCTTAAATTAGTACCTGTTGTCCGAGCCATGCTCAAGGCTAGATAAATACGCGAACCCGCTATTCATACACGTATTTTCGGCGGGATGAAGGGCACCGTGTGCTTCACGAGAAGCTGGAACGCCTGGATCTCAGTCTGAACTCCATCACTCCCGTGTTACATGGTATTAGGAAAGTCAACGACATCCATTTCTTCTTATTTAAAACATGATCGAGACATCGGCTCTCTTCATAGCTGGCTCCGGCAAGAGGGAAAATTAATTGCACCGAGGACAGGGACAAATTGAACAACGGAGTTCTGGGGTCAGGGAGGTTTTCTGTGTTTTAAAACTCCCTCAGGTGCTGTGCGGACAGGGAGCCCCGGCTAACAACCCCCCACGTCCAGCACCCAAGCTCCCCTTGTGACTCCACGCCAGGGGGTCAGATGCAGGCTCACCCGCTGCAGGCGACCACGGGACCGACCCCTAAGTAATCTTGGCCGCTGGGTCATGTGCGCAAATTCGTAAAATGAATTTGTGTGAACTTCACGAGAGATTATGAGCACGCGAACTGATCATTTACGAGTGGGAGTTGAGCAGATGTTTTCAGACTGACGACCTAAGGCAGAAAAACGCCAGGAAACCTAAGTCCAGGGACTGGGAGTTTTTGTACCAAAGCGGTCCCTGAGCGGAGGCTCTGGCCGTTTGGATGATGAAATAAATCTCTCCTTCTCTGTGGCCGAATTGGGGAACAACAATCTGGGAACATAACTGGAGAGGAATGTTGCTCTGTTTGTCCAGCATCTCTCTCCCCCACCCCCTGTTCCCAGGGAACTTCCTCTCCCCTCAGGCTCAGGATCTCGCAGTGGCCGCTCAGCCTGGAACCCACCTGTGGCCACAGAGACGGCCTGTGCCCCAGATGAGCCCATCGGAGAACTCCTAAGGATTTCTACCATGTTTTAGTTGAAAGTTGTTTGTTTGGTCAGAGCAACATTTTAGGGACATTTGTCTTTGTCCCTGCAGCTGTCGCTCACCCAACCCCGCGTGACTTGTATTTTATATCCCTTTTTAAACCAGTTACTGACAGAAGCCCAAGCATCCGCAGACAGCTTTCATGGTATCCTCTATCCAGCCCAGTCTACGACTGCCAGACCCCCAGTGGGGCCTCAGATTTACCAGGTCTTGATTACATATCATCATGAAGGTCCTGGCACCTAGTTAGTGATCAAAACATAGAAGCTACAAATATATATATATATATATATATTAAAGACACTGTGCCTTTAAATCGAGGGTTTTGTTTGTGTGTTTGTTTGTTTGTTTGTCATTTCTATTGCTGGATGCCTGAGAGAGAATCCTTTCGAAAAGTGAGGAAGGAAAAACACTAAGAATTCTATCAGAAATTCTAAGGACTTTTCATTAAAATAAGGAAAGTTGGGGTGAAAAGTGGGATAACAGTTATCTGTCGGAGCCATTCTTTGCTTCTGAAAGAAGCCTAGTGAGCGCTTCTGTTTAAGGAAGAAGAAGAAAAGCCAATTTGTGCCATCCGACCTAGTCATTATCTCTGCCTCGTGGCCCCCGGGGAGAGCATCCGGTGTTTTTATTGCTGGGGTCCATCACCAGCGCTTACTCAATAATTAGATGATCCCTCCAGCAATCTACTGTGGCCGTGCTCAAAAAGGACTCCTCGCTGCATCTCCACAGCTGTCCATAGCTTTCATAAACCATAATTCAGTAAGATATTGCTGGCATTAGAGTTTTAAGCAATTAATGTTAGTCAAGACGAAAGCTAAGAGATTGATGCACTTGGGCTTTTTTCTCTCTCCATACAGTGAAGACACGAAAACTCTATTTATTTGAATTAGCTCATCAGCCTTTGAGGTTCGTCATTTAGCTGAAATGACAATAATGACTATCGAATCATTATCATCGTTTTCTGATCGTTCTTCTACAATCCTAACTCCGCACGGCACCGTGGGAGACCTAGACCTCAGGTGATGCCAGAGCCCGTGTTTGTGTTAAATGCCAATGGAAAATAAAGTCTCCAGGGTGGGGACAATTTGAGAGGCTCTAAAGTATCCATGAGCAGACTCGACGAACACCAACATAAAGTCGGCGAGGGTCCCCGGGTCCCTGCCCGTGTGGCGCGTCTGCAGCACCAGAAAAGACATCTCTAACAGGCCTTTCTGTTCAGAAGTGACCTTCGCTTCTTTAACTTTAAGTTTCTACCAAAGGATAGAAAGAAACTGTCCCATCGACATCCCCATTGAGACAGAACGACCCGACAGCCAATGTCCCTACCTGCTCCGAAAGTGCGTGTGTGTGTGTGTGTGCGCATCCGTTGGCCCCGGCAGTCCTGACCCACGTCCAGGGGCTTGGACGCGTACTTGTGTCCGTTCCCACGCACAGGCGAGCCCACAGACCACTGAGGACAGTCACCCTCAGGGGAGCACCACGATATCGGTACGCGACTTGCACGTGGGAACACGTGCCTGTGGCACCGTGTCATGCTCCGTCTCCTGCAGGCCCCGGTCACTCTCTGGATTCTGTCGAGACGCAAGTCTGGTGCAAAGGGGAGAGACGTCCTTGGGCAGGATACACCCCAAGCCACTCACTCCCCCGTGAACTCTGTCCCTCCTCCTACACTCTGTTAGCCTTTTGGAAATAAAGCCTTTCACGGGGGTGAGAACACAGATCCCTGCCTGAATGATTTTCTAAAAAAAAAAAAAAGCCAAAAACCAGAGGGGAATCAAAATTTTCAGTTCGTCACCCCTGCCGATGGAGGAGATTCTTCCGAGTATGAGGTCCCACTTTTTCATGAAAACCTCAGAAGATCTGGTGTCCTCGAAAAGGTTAAGAATCCCGGATTCAGAGAGAACTTTAGAGAGAGAAAAAAATTCTGCTTCTTCAGAGGAAAGGGGATGCGCATATGTCATCTCCCCTCAGAGAGGTCTGATGCTAATTGCTCGCTCAGGTACGAGTCCCTTCCATCTGACACCGCCGCCGCTTTCTGATGTGCCTGCAACTTTCGCGCTTTTACTACCCATGCAAAGTGGCACTTGCTGCCTGCAGCAGAAGACGCGAGCTATTTATTGCCTCGGTTTACAGATGCTGCTGGAGCCCGCATTTAACAATACAAATAGCACGGAGTTGTCTCTGCGTGTCACAAGCTGCGAAGTGTGTAGCCTGATCACACCGTTCGCCAGACTCTATGCTAATGACTTTACACCCATTGCGGGCTTAATTAGACGGGGCTGAAACAGGAGCCTGCTTTTTTAGCAGTCACACCCCTTCCATATCCAGACGGGATGTTTATCTCCAGCTTTGTCACTTCTCTGGCCGTATATCTAATGGCTGCATTTTATTCCTGGAAACGAGCCTTAGCGTCCTACCCCTACGGTATGCAAAGGAAAAACAAAAGTGCCATAGAGAAGCGATGCTATTTGGGGTGGAGATGCGCCCCAAAATAAATGGCAGTTAATCTCACCTGGGCATCTATTCTTCACCCCTCGGGAACACCTGTCATCCTCGCTTTGTGCTGTGTTAGCTCTAGAAAGATCTGAAAGGTTCTGGGGTGCAGGGGGTGGTCTGCCAGATGGGAGGGTCGGTGAAGGAGCAGGCAGACGTGCAGGGACCTACCTGACTGCCTGAGAAGCCTTGGCAAGCCGCCTTGTCCCTCTGTGCCTCAGTTTCCTCGGCTTTAAAATCGGATTCTAATAACTTCAGCGGGTTCCCCCGTGATGATTAAATGAATCGAAAGGTGCAGACGCCTTAGACCACAGCTCGCCCTTCTGGGTGTTTACGGGATGTCTCGTCTCTAAAATGGGCACAAACGGGCACCTCCGTGACTGCGCAGTGGGGTGACTTAGTACAAATGCAGCATTTGGAAGCATGTCCAGCCGTTGGCTGTCACCGTGTCCCCTCCCGGAGACAGTCCTGAAACAGGCCTATTCTTGTCACTGATCTTCAGCTATCAATTCTGTGGACTTCGGTGCATTTTGGATCTTTCTTTACTCAGCCATGTATTGTGCAGGGTGGAGGGAGCAGGGATGGGAAATAGGACAAAGGAAGAAAAAAAGAGGAAAAGGAAAAAGAAAGAAAAGGAAACCAGTGAGGAGACACTGAACTATTTTGTCCTTTTAGTAAGAGGCCTTTTTTCTCCTTTCTCTGTTCTCTTCCTTTCGGGAAATGCCCATCCCTTTGGGCTGGTTTAAACTGTCCAATCTCTACAATGAAGCTTAATAAAGAGAAGGAAGATGCTCCTTTTATTATTTTTGACCAGTGACGCTCTGGTCTAAACTTTCCCAGGAGGCCCAAGGTCCTCGATCCCCGCTTTTAAATAAAACTGCAACGCTTCTGCCTTCAGTCGGGAAGGAGACGGGAGGGTCTGGATTTCAGGAAGAAGGGCTGCCAGCCAGTACCTGGCCTCACCTGCAATCATGCCAAGGGCTCACGACAACGATGGCGGTAATAACGACATCGTTGCCTGGGAGTTACCTGGGGTCACTTGCCTCCAGCACAGGGCTTTAGCCCCCCATCCCCACTGCCTCTCACCCCCCTCTGTCACCCTTAAGAGTTCACGTCTTTCCTCATCTCACGCTAAGCAATATTGCGCCCCCGTCTTGGAAGATCTGGTGCCAGCCAAAACCTACCTGTGCCAATGGCTGCGACTAAGAGAGTAAAGATGCTCCTGATTCATTATAGTAATGATACACCTCATCCTTTATGTTCCTATTAATGTTTTTGGGTCTTTTCTAAGCCTCTTATTTAAGCTTCCAATGACCCGTGAAATAGATGCTATTACTGTTGTATCGTCCCCGCTAACCTTTACACCAGGGGTTCTCCAGTGGGGGCAGTTTTGCCACCTTCCCCACACAGGGGACATCTGGCCAAGTCCAGAGTCATATTTGGTTGTCACAGATCGGGCGTGTCGTGAGTAGAGGCCGGGGATGCTGCTAAACCCTGCAGTGCTCAGGACGGCCTCCCGGCTCCGAATGTCAAATGCCAAGGCTGAGGAAGCTCACTCTTTAACAATCAGAAAACCGAGTCTGAGCTTAGGTAACTTGTCCGAAGACACAAGAATGTCGGGGCAAAGGTGGGGTCCTACTGGTCCTGGCGCCTTTCCAAATCCAGGCTCCCATCTATGACACAAGCTGTTTTATTTATCTAGTGCTAAGTAACGAGATAACCAGAAACCTGGCAGCTTGAAACACACACTCATCCTCTCACAGAGGCCATCCGCAGGCCCTTGTCACAGGGGGACCCCCACTATGACCACTCACTTCCTCAGAGCAAGCAAGACAGATACTCCAGCACGACAGGCTCTATGACTTATGTAATCTGATCGTGTACATTTCTGTCACCTTTGCTGTATTGTTGGTTAGAAACAGTGCACGGGTCCCACCCACTCTGAAGGAGAAGGGGTCACATCGTCCATGAATACCAGGAGGTGGGGATGGAACCATCTGTCCCCCTTACGGCTAATCACTGCCTTGAAGGTGATCCCTTCCAAAAGCAGCGATTTCATGGGCCACATCCTTGCAAATATTTATATGTCCATTTTCTCCCCGCAGACTTCAAATACTTCCACAGGCCCCGCCCTGAGGTCAGTGAGCACTCCCGGCGTCAGGTCAGGGCGGTCACTGCAGGGGTTGTCTCTGAAAGTGAACTTGATAAAGCTCTTGGACCACTTCCCTGAAACCCACCTGCCACTCTGGGGTACGAAGGAGAAGACCAGTGGATTCTACTAGTACTGCTGCGAGAATGACGACCGATGATAATAATAACAATAAATAAAAGTTAAAAAGAGGGTTTAGACTATTTGATGAAAGCAAAAGCAAATTGTGGTATCTCGTTTAAATCTAAATGGCACCCAACTGAACTGACCCCTCCTTCTATCTCTCTCTCTCATATTTTTCCCACCCAGGCTCTTGCTGGATGAGACACCCTTGAGGGCTTCGAGATCTAGAGAAGTCAGAAAATTCAGAACCAAAATTCAAAAATTATTCTAATAACTTTCATATATATTATGTCATATGTGTACGTCAGAGTCTTTGGTCGCAAGCAACAGAAATGAATTCTGGCAAAGCTAAACAACGAAAGATGAAAGGGGGAGAAAGGCAACTTTGCCAGGCCCGAGCAATGCTGCAGTGGAAAGATTTGGAAAACCTGGACCAGGGTGGGGGTGTGAGTAAGAGCGTACTCACAGATCGACCTCAGGCTCCTGTTTAACAGGCTGAATTCACAGCATATTTACAGGAAACCTCCCTTCCCCTTCGTTAGAGAAGTTACAGGAAAACGTGTTTTTGTTTGTTCTTTGTTTTATATTGTATGGTTTTGTTTCCCCACTGAGTTCTTGCTTTTCTATTCGTGCTACTTGATTAAGACCTGTAGTAATTAACCTACCCTTTAGATATGGCTTAATTTTAATTAAATAATCCTCCAACATGCAACAGGCTAAATGTTTGTCTCTTCTGCAATTCTTATCACAAGGCAATTTTGTAGAACTTTATGGATTTTCTGAGAAATTGCTTTATCAATTTTTCCCTGCAGCCATACACCAAGGTTGACTTATATTGCTAACCATTGCTTTAAATTAATTTTCTGTTTCTTTTCCCCAATTATTTCTGTTGTGCTAGTTAATCCCTACATAATTTCTTCACCTTCTGATTAACAATTAACAGTGGTTATGGTCAATTCCATCATAAGATTGGTTTTGCTGGGCTCTGCCTTTCCCATGCCTTAATGATCAAATTTGTTCAGTGTAATTTTTTTTTTTTAGACATCAGCTTCTATATTCGACCTGGGAACTAAAATTCAAGCTGTGCTCCTCTTTCCTCTTACATCATCACCGGTAATAAAGATTTTACTGTCAGGACTTGGCTGACAAATTTGCAGGCTCTTCATTACTAGCAATGATGGACTATAAGAAGCAGAAAAAAACACAGCTTGACTTTCATTCTCAGCTTGAATTTGCAAGGCTGGCATTTAGAAAAATCACCTTGTGACTTTATAAACCAGGAAAGTTTGTGGTTGAAAGTCAAAGAATTAACGTAAAAATTTCCGCCACATCTATCTCCTTCTGAAAAGACTTCGGTAAAGTCATTGCACTGTACGAATTTGGTCAACTCTCCACCAACAAAATAAGACGTGTAGAAATGTATCCGATTCCCTTTTATTTCCATTACCTGGATAATCCAGGTTAGAGGAATCTGAAGGACTGAGCTGTTGTCCTCTCTGACAAAAACTGTCACTATTACGTTCAAAGACCATACACTATAGGGGAAATTTTGTGCTTCGTCGGAGACCTATCCACTGTCTAGACTAGAGGGCTGTCTGTTCTACAGGAACTATTTTACCTTCTGTGCATTGCAGGTAATCGATAGCAAAGCAAAGTAACTCTTGTCTGCAGACATAAATTCTGAGGAAGTTCCAACGACATCCTCCTCCATTATGGAAAAGCTGGTTTTGTCTCCATTTGCACATTCGACATCCTTGTATTCCACTTGAATGTGCACTTTTTTAGATTTTCCCACTGCGCCAGTTATAAGTTCCACCTGGTTTGCTCATTGTTGAGTTAAATAAAGTCTCTGACACGTGTTCGTTTTATAACTGAGAGTCACGGTTTACCTGTCTTTGAAAATTACCTTTTAACAACATTTAATCACCTAGGTAAACTCCCAAATTACGGTGCAATAAAGTGATAGAATGAAGTACTTCCCTGAAATATTGCTGTAAAATAACGTTGTAAAATACTACTGTGAAGTACTACCATGAAGGACTACTCCAAAGTCATATTGTAAAGCAGTGCCATAAAACAGTATGGTGACCTAGTACTGTGATATAGTACTGTGAAGTAGTACCGTGAAATAGTACCTTAAAGTACTACTCTGAAGTCCCATCTGAAGTACTAGTGATGTAGTACTGTGAAGTAGTACCAAAAAGTAAAGGCCAGATTTGGGAGTCACGGGGTTTATAATTCAAGATTTGTTCTTTGCGACCTGGGTAATTGTGGGTAAGCTGTCGGGTAAATTATTTAAATGCTCCTAGTTTCATTATCTCATATGTGAAATGTAGAAAATAAAAATACCAACCTTATGGGTTTTATTTTGAAATAATACAAATTACGACACATTTTGAGTAGTCAGCATCATTGACTGTGTTTGTAACATGAATTATTCCTATACGGGCTTTAAAATGTAGCGATGTATTATTTAGACATATTCTCATTAAACTGGTTGATTGCTTGAAAATTCCAAAGGACCCAGTCCTGAGCTTCAAACTTAGGGTATCCATTCCTTCAAATAAAAATAAAGAAATCTACAGGAGTGATTTTGTTTCATGAATGTCTTGTCATGAAGACACACTTGTTGGCCATTTTATTTACTTATATAAATATATATGCACATATGTGCGTGTATATACATATACATATATCCACCTATACATATATATATTTCTGTTTGTTTGTTTGTTTGTTTGTTTCTGAAAAAATAACAAGAATCCAAAGGTATTTTGTCAGCACATTCATAAGATGTGACTGGAATATTCGCAGGAGGGAAAAACACAGAGGAAGGCTGCTCCAGTGACACTGTGCTTGGACCACCCCCCACAGCCCCAGAGTAATACTTTCTGATTGCACAGAATAACCCCCATCAAAAAGAAAAAAGGTCCTAAAATTTACCCCATGGTGTGGAGACGCGAGTTTGTTTCTATCCTTTGAAGCTGGCATTACACTTTCAGGTGAAGACCCTGAAAAAATCGTCCGATACACGGACTTAGATACAAGGATATTTCCCACGAAACAATTTGAGTGAAAAATTGGAGATAATTTCAATGCCCAACTAAAATGAACAAATTATGCTTCTTCCTTATAGTGGAATATTATCCAGATATTGTAAGCCATTTTTTCAAAAATTTATAATAATATAAGAAATACAATACAATGTTAGATTTAAGAAGATGGAATATAAAACTGCATACATACCATGCTATCCATTTCATAACATTTCACACAGGCACACACTCCGAGCATCTGCACACACATAAGCACACAGAATGAAAAGCTGGAGGAAACGGTCCAAAATGCTTCCAGTGCCTGTCTCTCGGTGGTAAGGTTATGGGTGACCTTCCCACTTTTCCTTAAGTGACTACGAATGTCCCAAATTTCCAACAATGAGCACGTGCTACTACTATAGTCAGCAAAACAAACGTTATAAAAACAGTAACAAGCTGGTACCAATGATGGTCCTTGAAGATGGAAGAAGTTGCCATGGATAGCTGGGGGCATCAGCCAATAAGAGCAAGGAGGAGTGGCCACTCTCATCACTGCGGCTGTTACTGGTACCGTCTCCGCAAAACCTGGATGTGCTGCCTCGTTGAGCCCTATCATCAATGAGCGCTCACTTTTTGACTCTTTTTTCCAAGACTGATTTCAGGCAGAAGATTGGAATTAAGTTAAAAAATGATTTTGAAACATTATTATTTGTCTGAATAGCCAGTACCCTTATTGTTCCCACTCTGACCCTATTTGTTTTTCAACTTCAAGCATCCTTTGCCATCATCCTTCATCAGAAGGATGTACAGGTGCAAAAGGGTCATTCCAAGTCATAACAATGGGGTTTGATTTTGCATTCACGTTTTAGCCATATTCTTGATTTCTGACAAGACTGAAGTTAACCACTTTCAGGAGTTTGTGTGTTCTCTTTCTCTTTCATCACCAGGAATCCATTATAACTAAAGTTTGTACATTTTAAGAGATTATGCAGTAATTTGGAATTTTCACTAGACTTCTTTACTGCTAAAATGTACAGCTTGATTACATACAAAATCATTTTAATAAAAAAATGATGTATTTTTGCCATGGTAAAAAAGAAATCATTTGGAAATAGAGCAATTCCTACACCCATTACCAATAGCTAGTTGAGTTATTATGACCTCAAGAACAAACTAAACTAGAGCTTATTCTAACAGGAGTATCCTTTTCGAAAGCCATTATATTGATGTAAATAAAAAATCACCTTGTTATTGATAACTGTGATTAAGATTTTTCGCAGCTTTCGGAGAAATAGTGCTTTTCCTCCTCATCTCACAAAATGGTTCGTCTAATTCAACACACCTAATTGAATGTGAAGATTCCGAGGTCTGCAGGATCGTGTTAATCTAGTAATTTTCTTCATCTCCCAGCTTGGTTAAAGGCAGAGAGTTTATTACGAGAAGTTGTGATTGGCATGCCTTTTGCTGACCAATTGCAATTTCCTCTCCTTGTAAACTCTATTTAGTGTTACAAAGGCAGTTCGCAGGCAGATTGCAAGTGCCACACTTTTCCTCTGACCTTTAAATCAAATTTAGAATTTCCGAAGGTAGTATGCCTTCGAGCAAAATCTGTCAGCTTAATAAAGTGGAAATTTTCTTCAAGAAATCTGCAATAAATTTCTACCGTTCATGAAAGAAGGCAAGCTTTACTTATCGTTCTGTAGTCCTGAACAAGGGCTTTAGTCTTTGTGTGTGAAATAAAAACAAGTGTGTTAAATGTAAGGACACCTCTGAATAATAAAAGAATGAGGGTGAGTGGCATAAATACAGGGGAAAGAAAGGAACACAAGAAAAGAAAAGAAATGATAGAAGTAAAAAGGAAAAGACAGAATTATAAAGAGGCAAGATCATGAAATGAAAGGAGCAAAAAGGAAAGGACACACCAAAAAAAAAAATAATAGTTTTGGTCTAGCTCTACCAAGGAGCACGAAAACATCGAAATCATAAGACCTCCTACTGGGGGAAGTGAAATTGGTTTGGAGCATGATGCATTACCTCGTCCTCGATCGCTTGCTGAGTTTCTTCGCGTGTGTTTGTCACCGCACAAAATGACCTGATGGCTCCTTCCACTTTCCCAACAAGTAAGTGTCAAGCATTTGCTAAGCAAATGGAGGACCAGAGGCTGTCTCTGTCCCCAGAGGAAATCCTGGTGATTCCCACCCACGCGGAGCTGTGTGCTTGGGAGAGACAGAGATGCTACGAGGGTTTGAGCACACGTGTTCTCGGAGGCCAAAGCCTGGCTAACTCCCGTTTACCAAATCCGTTCTCCCCTAAGTCTTGCTTTAGCCTAACTGTTAATGGAAGGTGCACAAAAACCGTGTCTAGATGCGTCTTCTCTCCTCCTTCCACCCCTGTTCACTGAGAGCAATAATCAACACTTTCTGGATACCGATGATGCCCCGGGTGTTGTCCAAAGCGCTGTGCGATTCTACAGGCATCACCTCATCTGCTCTTCGCAGCAGGAGGCCCCATTTTACAGGTCAAGTTCAGGTGCAAAGACGGTTGATTGACTTGCCCAAACTCACAGTTTTTAAGTGGCTCCACTTTGGCAAGCCGGATCCTCTTTGCCACCAATTTATGGCATCAAATTGATGACACCGATATAGATGCATGTGTGCACTTTGATCAACTACCCCCATGTTCTCACTTGAAGATGCCGCTCCAGGATATAGAAAGGAAATGAGAAATTTTTTTACATAAGCTAGATTTTTTTTTTAATTGTTCACCAAAAATACTAAAAAAAAAAAAAATGAAATCAATTTCCACTTAACTGCTGGGTCAACTCACATTATAGTGCTGCCTTGCAGAAAGCAAATAGCTCAAGTATGCCATGCACTTTGGATAAAGGGGAGAAACATATATTTTGCTTAAGATGGGACTTTAAATTAAATACATTTGAGCTTATGCAGGAAAATGAATTAAATAACGTGACAGTGAGATGTTTATAGAGCTAGCCAGTGGCAGGTGAAAGGCAATTACTTGATATACTCTTGCCGGTCTGTCCTCATCTTCCTTGGCCAAATTCTCCCCATGACCTTGAGCTTGCAAAGTAGCCTCCTGTATTGATGTTTTTGATTTTGCATCTATCAAATGAAAATTATTACTCCAGCCCTGCTTGCTCTACAGGGGCAGAGAAGAGCTCAGAAATGAAAATCTTGATCCAAAAATCGTTTGGTAAATAATCTCGAATCTCCCTCCTCTACCTACAGTGCCAACTTGCTGATCAAACCTGTCACATCTCTCTCTTGCTGGGTGCCACAGCCTCCTTCCTGCTCTTGGTGACACCATTCCTGTCTCCACCACACCTGATCTGCTCGACGTACTGCCGCCAGGCTAATCTTTTAAAAGTACAGGTATTGGGCTCTCTTATTTAAAACACACCAGGAGCTTTCTACTGCCATTTGCAAAAAAAAGGCAGATGCCGTAACATAACTCACGTGTTGATCTGGGCCCTGCCTCACCCCTCTGACCTCACCCGATCCCCAGCCCCCAATCTCACTGGCCTTTTTGGTTTCTCTCCTTCCCAAACCTTCCCACAGGCTTTTTTCTCAGAGTGAGATGCTCCTCGCCATCCTTCCCAGTCTTACTAACCACGAATCATTCTTCAAGGCTTTGATTCTCATACGTGAGGCTTAAAAAGGAAGCCTCATAAAGAAATCCAATCTTAGGCTTTCTACCACTAACCCAATATTTAACTTTCCACTGCACTTGGCAAATAACACTCAGTCATTTTGATTTACCCAACCTCAAATCCTGGGCCGTCGATATATTCATGTAAATGAGAGGATCTAGACCTTGGCTGCATTCCCTTGGGGGAGATTATTAAAAACAATCAAAATTCAAAGGCTCTGTCCCCAAAGATTCTGATCCACTGGGCCTAGAGCAGTGTCAGACATTTGTTTGGGTGAAGTTCGCAGGTGAAACCAGAATTGAGGTCCGGTCATCGACAAGGACAAAGCCAAGCAGAGGCTGAACAGTTACACGTGCTTTTCTATCGCAGATGTCATCAGGCTAATGTGTGCAACACGGTGAGTAGTCAGCAAACACCGGGCATATATATTTAGCTCTAAGGATGCTCAGCCCTGGATCGGGTCTACACGTAATTGAACACACCTGGTCTTGGAAGATGAACTTGGAAGAGCCGAGGTGATGCAAGACAGACCGAAATGTAAACATCAGCCCCCTCAGCACACACGCTTGTAAATGCAGAAACACTATAATCACAATACTTGTGATTTGCGAGGTGGATGAATGAGTTCTGCTTAAAAGGGAGCAGAGTGTGTGGGCGAGAGGAGCGTGTGCTGCAGATCAAAGGCTTCCTTACCTCCCAGGAAGACGGTGGTGAGGCCGCCTGACACTGCGGGGTCAGCGCAACGATGTGCAGCCCGTTTCTACTATCAAGAGAGCTCTACTCTGTTTTAAGGCATGCTTTTTTGTGGAAATGCCAATTTATATTATTATACTGAAAACCGTGCTTTTGAAGGCAGGAAAATTAGAAAAAAAATTGGGGAAAAAAGTATTGACATAAGGAGAATATGCATGCTTTATGAATTTAGGTTAACACGATACATGAAGTCTTACACCTATTTAAGGAATAAATTTATATTATTTGTGGCATCAGATATTTTTGAGAAATAGTTCTGTATATATATATATATATATATAGTACCTAGTACATAAATCTACAATTTGATTTAACTATAGCCATTTTTGTACATTTAAGTAACCTCAATATTTCACTTTTATAAGAATATACAGAATGTAAGAGCATAAGAATGTCTGTGTGTTTCCGAGTGTGTAATTATTGTTTTATAGAATGACTGAGCTTGGGGAAACCAGTCATTCCAATCCTATTTTCTGTGAACATCCTCGTGTTCTTGGTGCATTTACAAAGCCCGGCCTACCTGCCGCGCCCTTCCGTGTGTTTTGATTCCTCAGGTCTGAGGTGGGAACAGGTAATATGCATTTCACGGGAAGAACCAGAGACAATTCTTATGCAGATGATTCATAGCTTCTACTTGAGAAACTCGTATCAGCTTTTTTTCGGAATTCTCACAGATGCTGGCAAACAGTCGATCGGAAAGAAAACTTTCATTCCCTTAAGCAGTACATCATCATGCCTGTTATCTTTCTGACGTTCCATGCTGATTTGATGAGCAATGATGGTGTGTGTTGTTCTCCAATGCAGAATGTCTTTGGCTGCTAGTGAAAAGGGGTTTTTATATTTTTTCTGGTTGTTAGATATATACTTTGGTAAATTTCTATTTCTTTTCATTAGCTCTGCCCATTTTTTTTTATTAGGATTTCATTTTCTTTACCATTTGTAAGAATTCTTTCTATATGAAATTACTCCTTGGCTGAAAATACACTTCCCAGGTAATCGTTTATTTTCGTTTTACGGTGTTTATTTCGTGTCCTACAGAAGTTCTGGGTGTTTGGGTAGGAATGCCTCTACATCTTTGGCTCAGCCGTAATCAAGTCTTCCTTCTAGTTTTTCTATGGAATTGTCTTTAGGCTTTTCTGTTGTCGATCTTGCTTGTTCTGTTGTTTTTTGTATTTTTTAAATTTTAACTTTTTAAATCATCTGGAATTTATTTAGTATACAACAAGAAAATAAACTCATATATTTGTTAATCAAGTAACCTTTCATTATTGCTCGCTATTATAAATATTGCACAACCTTCTCTAACAAATATACCATTTTCTCATATGAGAGGAAATTGGGAGGAGCTGTGTAATATTCACGGTGACTAATACTATTTCTTTTATCACACTTTCCTGATCAGCACTCGTTAGAGCTAGATCTTAGCTGATTTAGTGTTATGTCTCTTTAAGAGTCATTAAAATAGATTTTTAATTTAAAAACAAACAAGTTGTCTCAGGGAAAAAAAAAATACCGTTTTCCCAAATACATTTTTAGAAGTTGCCACTTGGAATTCATTTGCATAATCTTCAAATGCTGACAAAATGTCACATGTTTGTGCCGCAACTGCTACCAGGATATTTCAAGATTTTTATTAGTACGACAGGTTTACTGGTGTCTACAGGATGTAAATGCAAACATGTACTATCAGTATGTATCAGAGGAATGTTTTAAACCAGAAACTGTTGCATTTCTTCGTTTCATTATTGTTTTGAACCCTAAGGCATCCCACCATGAAAATTGGATCCAGTCCGGAGCAGACCTCCCCAAAAAAGGCGAGACATAAAAGAATCCAATGAAAATGAAGTCCGGAAGACCTTGTCCTTTGATTGCAAGAACTGAGCACTACAAAACGTTTCTTTTTCTTTCTCCCCTTTTTTTTTGTATTATTATTTCAAAGGTTTAGTTATATTTCAAAGAAGGGTTTATAGCAGATCAGAGACTTTCCCCCACCCACACGCACACAAGGTGGAATGACAGCCCTCGCTGGGCTGAGTTGAGGTGAAACTTTGAGAGAGACAGAGAGGGATGAAGAATTTAGAGGTAAATGTGGGACTCCCGCCTCTTGTTCACATCTCACGTCCCAACTAGGCCATCGCCGGAAGACGCAGACATCACAAAGAGGTTAACACACAAGGGAGAGGGGTGGCCTCTGTCCCCAAGGTAGAGACCCAGGAGCAGAAAGAACCCTTCATGAGCCCCCCTGCTGTCATCCTGCAGGGCACCGGGGCCAGAGCTGCAGAGGTTGGGTGAGAAGCCAAAGGCAGACACCCTGAGCGTGGCCCACCCAACCCACAGACCCACTTGGCGCACTTTTTCTGCTAAGGGCCGAATAGCAGACAGTTTAAACTTTGCAGGCTCCATGGTCTCTGTCACTCCCCAGCTCTGCCCTTGTAACAGAAACGCGACCGAAGATGACATGTAAACAGATGGTCATGTTCCAGTCATACTTTGCAGGCACAGAAATTTGAATTCTATATCATTTTTGCATTATCATAAGTAATCTTTACCTTGTGATTCTTTTCAATCATTTTAAAATATAAGCATCATTCTTCACTCACAGGCTAGACAAAAACTGGTCAGCGGGCCATGGCCTCCCGATGCGTGCCGTGGACCCCGCATGGCAGAGCAGAACATCTGAAAGCCGCTAACACCCAAGGATGGGTGAAGGAGTGGGTGAGGGAGGGAATGTACTAGAAGATGACTTCCAGTTAGGACAAGGGGATACTTCCCAAGGGTACACCTCTCACTGTTCAAGCAGAAAACCAAGAAAGAACCGTAGACACCAGTGGCGATCCAGTGGCGACAAGCCGAGACCTGGACGCTTGGTGGGGTGAAGAGAGAGTCTTGACGAGGACACATGCCCCTCCATTGAGAGGCACGTCCTCTCCCACACATACCCCACACCTCAGTTCACCTCAGAGACCAGGTAAGAACCATAGTATCTGAGTGACTGAGTTTGGCACCAGAACAGACTGAGTTGCTTTAATTTGGAAAATTTACATTTTCTGCAATCAAAAGAAATAGAGACTTAATAGCTGAATAAGTATAATGTTTTCAAGAAATAAAGACAGCCACATGTTTTAACAGCTGAACTATGTGATGTGGGGATGGCCCTGACACCACAGACATATACAGTCTGATACCTAAGGTTGTTATTGTACTTTTAAGCAAAGATAAACTTTAAAAGAAATCACACTTAAAGGAACATGGTGAAAAAATTGTCCCAATTTGAAAAAGAACCTTCGTCACACACTGAATACTTGGCTCTATTTCACCAATTGATTTTCTCGTCCCCTAGTCTATACTTATCCTCTGGGTTCACAACCAGACTGCGTACATTACTATACCCCTAGAAACACTCGGATGACTAGTAACGACGTCTTGATTGTGCTTCTTTAAAAATAATCTCATCAAATTCCTGCATCATTTATTCTTTCACATAACATCGGATTCTATCTACTTTGTCAACTATAAAGGTAAAAATGAATTCCTCTGGAATTTGACTTAGATTACTTTAAAGCCACAAATTAATTTCCGTAGACTTCGTTCACATCTTAGAATAATAAAATTTACCGTGCAGAAATATGGTTTGCTATATCGTCGTTAAGTATTCATATTGCTGTAAAATCTTCCATTTTCTCTATTTTAAAAGTACGTATCTCTTTTAGGGTTTTTTTTTGGGGGGGGTGGTTATTGCTAATGCAAATTTTATCATACATTACTGTTATATATGAAAATGTTGATTTATATGTAATTACTTTATATATAATCCTTTTCACTAAATACTCCTAATTCTTCTAACAGACTTTCAGTTAATTCTCTCAAGTTCTCCAGTTAGACAAACTTTCTGTCTGCAAACAGTATTAATTTATCTAATTTTTTGTACTTATAGTAAGAGATAAAAGCACATATTTTACTGAAAAGAATGCAAATGACCCTTAAGGGAATGAGGAATAAGGTCAACTTCATGAGCTAATATGCCGTGTTTCTATCCACTCTTCGCCCATCCGATGGACAAAAATTCAAAAAGTCGGAAGACACACCCTGTTGGTGAAGCTGTTGGGAAAGAAGCACTTTCAAACGTTGATGGCGAGATTACAAAACGATTCATCCCTTATGGAGAGGAATTTGGCAAATTCGCCCTTTCACCTGGAATCTATCTCCGATTCAGTTCCAAAACTATGAAAAGGATATGAAAAATCTAAATATACACAAAGATATGTATGTAGATTATACTTTTTTCTTGCTCAACCACTGTAGAGAAGTACTCCCTTGAGCAGGAGGAGAGAGAAGCACATCAGCCTCTCCTTCTGCTCTCTCGTTTTCCAAACGTGCCCCCCATTGGCCAACCAAGCCAGAAACCAGTTTGCAAGGGACCCTAAAAGCCAGTTTTGAAGGGAAGCTGGGAGGAAAGGCCTCGGAGAGTGACAAGTGATACCTGCACAGCGGCCACAGCAACGGTGCCAGCTTACACCGCTATGCAGAACTCATCTCTGGTTCACAGCTCCCTCGTATAGATCCCCCCTTTTTCTCCCACAGTTTCATCCCTCCATTAACAAGACGTTTGCCGTGGTGTATCTACCTACCCTTTGAAAGTTGTTCGTAATGAGAGATTCGTAAATATCTCCTCTGCATGATTATTAGAAACTGAAATAATCTTTTTTTTAAATGGGGAAAAGGTTTGCTAACATCTTAGTGAAAAACAGGTGATAGTTTATCACAAAACTATGCTGTGGTCCTTCCGTTATTCAATCAACAAATATTTATGCTACAACTACTACGTACCAGGCACTTTTCTAAGTTGAAGTAATGAAGAACGGAGCCAGCCCCTGACCTGTAACCATATGCTTTGGAGACAGCGATAGAGATGATGATAGAGATAGAGATAGAGAGAGAGAGAGACAGATAAAGACAGATGACAGATAGATAGGTAGGTAGATAGATAGATAGATAGATAGATAGATAGATAGATTAGATTAGATAGATAGATAGATGATAGATAGAGATAGATAAAGAGAGAGAGATGATAGAGATACAGGTATAAATAGTCACAGTATACATATAGCTTTAGAATTAAATCAGATGCATCATCTCCGTACTTAGGTACAACTAGATACACAACATTCATCAACACACAGGCATCCCAGCTGGTGCAGGTTGTAAGGAACGTGTGCGTTTGCACGTGTGTCTATACATGCGTGAATGCCCACCTCCAGGAGCCACTCTGTAGTAACTGGTGGAGAGCGCGTTGCTTACAGCAACACAACCATTTTATCTCCTCAACACATCTTTTTATCCCTTTACAAAGTCCTAAGTTTTTTAAAAAATAAATAAATAAACGTTATTAAGGGGTTGTAGCTGAATTTCATGAATCTAGAGTCGGTTTATCAAGCATCAGCTCCTACGAGACACAAGTGATTTCGCATCTGGGTGTACCATAGGGCGAAAATAAAAAGCTAAAGACGAGCTGCATTAGGGTTTTTTGTTTTGTTTTGTTTTGTTTTGTTTTGTGGCTTTTTCCTGTTGACTGTCTTCTTGCCTTTCTGGAATGGGGAACATTTCTAACTCCTAATGATAAAGAATGCACCAAAGTGATCGCTTCAGACCCTAGAGAATTCTAGGTTAAAAAATAAAAAAGCCACAGGTGATTCACATTTCTATCTGTTGTTTCTTTTTTGGTTTGTTTTCATCTCTCTAACAAATCTCTGGAGAAGGGAAAAATGGTCAGATAAGAAGCTTGGAGAAGGGAGAAAAGCAAAGCAAAAAAAAAGACCAAGATAATTACTGATTGTGATTATTTAAGTACAGATTTAGACCCTTATTTCTGGTAATTTTTACCTCTGGGCATTACAGTAAATGTGTTGTTGACATCTCAATAGCCTCCAAACCTTTAACTAAGATATACAAGAACTGAAAACTCACAGCAAGGAAAATTCATTGACTCTTCATTGGAACGGTGGGACCGTGTCACCTTCAGGCTTTAATCGCGACCCGTTATATTTATATCGAGGTCAGTTATTTCCTAACCAAAATGCACACGTACAAATAAACTCCCACCCTTCCCACTCTTACGAACTTGAATTGGATTAAAGTTTTGCCAATAGGAGTGGGTGACCTACTTTGAAATTCAATTATATATTTTTTATTCTCTCGTAAGGTCTGTGATTTTTTGGCTCAATCCAGATGAAACACAATAAACTCATCCATCCATGGTAAAGCACAGGTAAAAACACACACGAAGCATTTTTAGTCAGGATACAAAATATCAAGTTAAAAGAGAAATTACTTTATGGTGGTGTTCGCATGAAGTCTTGACAAGCATTCAATAGCCCAGATGTAACTGTCTCTTCGTAATCTTTCTTACATACTAACCGAAATGAGAAATCTTTGGTCGTTTAATAGAGAGATCACCATCGTATCATTTTTTGCTTCTGTTATTTACCAGAAGTAACAGAAGGAAGAAATGTTTTTTTGCAAGATATTATTCATAAGAAAAAAAATAAAAAAGACTAACCTGTTCCCTGAGTAAAAATATACAATTTCACGCTGGCCCGGTATTTTAATAGGAAATAAACTGGCATGTTCTTCTGTCCGCTAATGAAACAATTGGGTACTATTTTAGGATTTTTTCAAAAATGGATGATTAGCAGCTTTATCTGGAGACAAAGGTTTGCTCGTCTCTGAATGACGAACTGGCAATTCCTAATGTGGGAAGCTCGATTTGAATACTCAGAGTGGGGGAGCACAGAGAGCTTCAGTCATTGTCGTCAGGGAGGGAAAATTTCCCCTCTACCCTGCTAGGTTTTTCTGGTTGGTCTAATAGTTAAATCAACCTAAGACAGATTAACAGGAGAAAAGCAAATTTAACTACGTACATACAGGAACCTATGTAGACAGGAGAGAGGCAAAGACAGCCAGGTAACTGAGACTTAAGTGTCTTCCCGAGCTAAAGAGAAGGGGTAAGGGTCTGAGGCTTCAAGTGGAAGGTAGGCAGCTCACAAGGGGGCAGGAAAAGGGCATGTATTTGGTAAACGAATGGCCGTCACGCCGTGCAGAGATTGACATCCAGGCCCTGTCAAGCCCACTCCCAGCTCATCACATCGAGCCCACATTCTCTGTGGTTATCTCTGATAATAGTCCTCTTCCTGCTGTAGGCCCTCTATCAAAATCTTTTTATGCAGAAAGAGGTAAAAACAAAAAACAAAAAACAACAACAACAAAAAAAAAACAACTTCCTGAGTTTTCTGTTTCTTAAGAATAATCAACCTAAAATAACCCTGATGACAAAGAGGCAGGTTCTGGGGTGGCAAATTTGGCTTCCCCACATCGTGTTAAGGGTTTTATTATTGATATTATTAATTTTACTTCTACAGATGCAAAGACGAATGCCAGAGGCCTGGAAAAAAATCATGTCTCAGCTTAGGATAGTCATTCTCTTTCATATCTCCACAAAAATATTCTTATCAAGTTCTCGGGGCAACAGAAACGTTGGAAAGTTTCAAACTTGGCAGCTCGGAGAGGAAGCAGAGGAACTGGACTCCCGGGAGCAGACCAGTTGTCTTTCTGGATGGCTTCCTGTCTCCAGGGTTAAACGCCTGGATGCGATCGCGATTTTCCAGCCGTGCTAAATAAATCATGAGACATAACATGATGGACTTCAAACCGGTCGTTACCAGTCATCACGGACACAGTAAATATAATGTCTGAGGCCGCAGAGATTGGTACAGATGAACCAGGGTCAGGCCCCATCTTGCCATGTCTTAGCTATGGCACTTTGGGCAAATCCTTTTGCCTCTCCATAAGTAATCATCTCAGAAAGGTACGGAAATTGCATCCGATAATGCTCTTAAAATGCTTGTCGCAGAGCCTGGTACTCGCCCCAAAAATGTATTAAGCGAATGAATAAATACTTAGTGGATGTTTGTCCTCATCATAGTAATTTTTGAGTTGGAAATATATCTGTAATATTGCTGTTTTCTTAAAAATCAGTTTGCAGAAGATATACAAGCTACAAGCCCATTTGCACATGTCCCCTGCGTGTTTTTCTTCTTGCCTTTGAGCACGCACGCAGGAAAGGGTGTTCTGAAACTGTAAACAATTGCATTTCCTGCTGTAAAATTTCCAGTGCGTATTCTTTGCTTTGCATGTTTTTATGCATCATCTCACAGAAACTATTAAGTTGCATGGAAGGCAAATATTCACCAGACAAGGCTTCAACATTTATCTCGATATTGGGTAAATGAGGCTGAAGTCTTACTGGAGAAAGAGATCAGGGAGAAGTCAGAAGGACTCCAGGGGAAATATGTCTTCGGAGACCCCTTCTAAAAACAAAAGACGCAAAGGACTGGTTTTCCCACTCTTCGGGGCACGGGGGAAATTGTCTTCCCCGTCCCGTGCTGTCATATGACTGTCCTTTGAAGAGTGTCTTTGAGATTTCCTCACAGAGAGAAGTTTAGTACCCATTTCCCATGACCACTTCGAGAACCTCTGCCACTGGATGGCTAGAGAAACGTAAACAAGAAAAACGAGGGGAGTGAAGTCCCTCTTTGGATGCGTGTCACGCGGTGGCCTCTCCCTAAGCGACTTATTCACAAATGGCAACTGGCGAGGTAACGTGAGGATAGAGGGAAAAGCCAGACCATCGACCAAGAGCCGGGTGGAATGTCAGTCGCACTGAAATCACGTACACAGAGGGATTCCTTATCATTCACGTGAGGATGAAACGGCCCGGACGGTCTCTTTCTGCTTTAAACTTTGTTTGGCGATTTTCTTAGGACAGACCAGGAAGGCTTCATGGAAAAGGCCCAGTAGGAAGGGGTGGCATTCCCCTGTCTGTGACAGCGCGGGGGGTCAGCCCCACCGCGGCTTCCTGTCCCTTAACTCTGCATCACGATCTCCTGAGAGCAAAGGCTAAGTGGATGGGGTTCAGTCCGAGGGGCAGCAGCCTCCCCAGTGGACCCACGTCCCTGAGCTCCCACGCATCAAGGTCACGCCAGGGAAAACAAAAGGAGAACGGAAACAGCAGCTTGGCATAAAAATACGTCTGCGTGAGTAGAAAGTACCCATGGAAGAATGCACAAGGCCTGGGGACAGAAGTCGTTTGGCAAATGGGAGGCTCGGGGGCAAGGACAGTGTTGTCCCCTGCTGCAGCCATACGAAGACGTGGCCCATGTGCCTGATGGCTACTATGTTGGGCGACGTAAAGTTAGAACATTTCCAGCATGGTAGAAAGTTCTACTGAGCAGCACCAGGTGAGAGGCTGCAGGAAACGCACTGACCTTTAAAATGTTTGTACTGTGAGCAGGTATTTCTTATTCAGAAATTAAAATGATTACACATCTAAAAATCTTTAAGTGATGATTTTTCGTTGTGTACGTAATGTGTATTGGAAGGTTCAGGAGGATTTTTCCATTTTTTTCGTCAGGCGCCACTAGGATTACCAACTCATATATGTCTTTAAATGGCCACATTCAGAAATCTTATAGGTTTTTCTCTCCAGACTAAATATAACAATTAAAAAACAAGATATGTTTTCGTGACAATCACGAGGCACAAAGCCCTGGTTTTGTTTCGAAAGCTAATAATAAAATTGCTCTTTTACCATTGGTTTTCACTTCCAGGTACAAGGAACCATATCACAGATGGAGGGGATAATGAGACAAGTGTCAGATGGTCCACACTGAGCCTCCGGGCCCAACTGTGCGCAGCGGGGACGCTGCAGTGACTCTCACGGCTATGTGACGCCTGCTGCTCTCCCTCCCTGTCGTCTGCATCAAGCCGAAAAGGAGGAGATCGGGGGAGTAATGGCTTCTGAAGTTCTGGCTTTTGTCAGCATGGACAAGAGCCCCAGATACGAAGCTTGTGAAATTGTCTTGTGTCCTGTTTATCTGGGGGGAGAAGCGGCGCGCTGATCTGCCCCCGCCCCCTCTGCCGCTGCCTGTCACTTCACCTGCAGCCACATCACCCTGGCCCTGGCCGAGGGCTCTGACTGCGAGGCGGGGAGTCACTGAAGGGTTTTCAAACGGAGAAATGACACGACAGGATTTGTGCCGTGCGAGGCTTGCTCTGCCGGCTGCTGAGATTAGACAGAAACGGGGGGACCAGTTAGGAGGCTGCTCTTGTCGTCCAGGCGGCCTGGACCTAGGCAGCGAGAAGTGATAGGTAGGTAGGTCTCCCTCCAGGCGTGTTTTACAACGCTGTTCTGGTCGCGGGGTTCAGGAGAGGTCGCAGGGGGGCAGGTAAAGGAGAAGGGGGCGGTTGGGAAATGACTGCAATCACTTAGGCGAGA
Source organism: Cynopterus sphinx (assembly GCA_030015415.1). Lineage (NCBI taxonomy): Eukaryota > Metazoa > Chordata > Mammalia > Chiroptera > Pteropodidae > Cynopterus > Cynopterus sphinx. The sequence continues at coordinate 91,826,480 of CM057389.1, forward strand.
AATCCCAGCGGCTTAGACCTCCACCCAGGAGGGCTGGTTGACGCTGGAACCTGTTTCAAGGTGGGGACGACGGAATTTTCTGACATCGGATAACAGGGAGAGGTTTATCCAAGGACAGCTACCACCCAGCGTGGTGCCTGCCCTGTCTCACTTTCCGTAACCCTAAACCCCAGGCCGGCCAAATCGTCTCCCCGAGAGACTCACTTTCGAGGTGAGTCCATTTGACGACCGTTACCCCTCCCCGGTGAAGTCACACCGAGCCCAGGTCGATGTCGTCATGTGTGTCCCCAAAGCCCACACAGTGAGCCACCTTGCTGCGCATCGCAAACTGCCCGAACTCTGGAACTCAACAGTAATTCTGTCCAGAATGGCCTATCCTCGCCCTTCGTCATTCCCTTATAGCTACTGACACTTGAAATACGTCAATCCAGAGCCTTGACAACCTTCCAAGCGTTCGATACCCCAACATGACCGAACTGCTGTCGCCCCGAGCCTGGGGCCGACGGTCTCGGTGAACCGCTCATGGCGACGGCACCTGTTGCAGCTCTTCAGGGCCTCGAACCCCAACCAAACCCCTGAGCCCGGCTCCCAGCCGTGGTCAACCCTCACCACCTATTTGCTTGATCCCATTTCCTTTGTACCAAATACAGCCAAAGAACGTAATAAAACTGAGCTGACAGGTCCCCTGCAGGTCATTTCACCCAGCCAGACCCACGCAGAGCCGAAGAGGTGACGTGGTTTTAATCCCATTAGGAACACCCGGGCGACAACGAGAGTGACCAGTCACCAACCTAACAAAGGGGCTTTGCCTGAAACAAACGGTAAATGTCACTGGACACCTGAGAAGCAAGTCATGTGCTCCCGGGTTCTGACACTCTCGGCCCCACACAGCGGGGGCTGAAACCGAGGACTCGAGAGTCTGACTGGTCCCGGCCTGGATCCCAGCAACGCCGCACGACACGCATGTGACCTCGACCATCTCGCTTAACCACTCCAAGACTCATCCCTCAACCACACCCTGCGGATGACAGCAGCTCCGTCCCGAAGACTCCCCGCGTCGGGGCCGCAGCAGTCCGCAAGCGGCGCCCATCGGCCTCCCCCCTCACGGCCCTCCCCACGGCCCTGCACACCGTCCTCCGCGTGCACCGGGCGGACACGTCCACCCCTGAGACGGAACCCTGATGCGACGTTTGTGGGCAGCATCGCCCGAAACCAGACAATGCAGCCAAGGCTGAGGCGCTGTGTCCTTTTCATCTTCTCGCCAGCTCCACCCGGAGACCAGCATTGTCCCTTTCAAGTGACTGTGGGCTCCGCAGGTGCCGAGCACAGTGCCCTGTCCCCCGCCGGCGCGGCGCCTGCCTCCCACCAGCCGCGCTGCTTGCCGGCCACGTCTCCAAGCTGGGAAAACGCACACACATCCAAAGAGCCGCTAGAAGGTTCCGCAGCCAGACACAGGAGGCGGGCCGGATTGTCATTCGAGTGAAGGCCACCAGCTCCACGCGGAGCAGAGCTGGCACATGCCTCGGATGCTTTCTGGGGTCCCTCCAAGGACACGGCCGCCAAGAGTCACCGAAGCACTTGTGTGGCTGCCCCTTTGTAGCCGCCAGAAGGAGGGAACGTAGTTCACTTACCCCAAACCCTGGAGGTCCCTCTCGTTGGACACTTCCCTTAGGGTTTCGTCCCCTCTGAGGAGGGTGGGCAGGGGGCATCTTGTCTGCTGGCCTTGTTCCCAGGAGGGCTCACAATTATCGAACTTGAAAAAACATGCGCCTCGAAGGCCCCTCCTGGAAAGGAACAGACAGGGGACTGCTTAGTGGCAGAAGCGGGAACTGGGTGCCAGGGGCATTTGTTCCCACAAATGTGTCCTTGTCCCGCAAGCGTGCCACCTGACTCAAAGGGCTCCCCGGCGCCCCACCGCCCCCCACCCCACCACGCAGAGGGGGAACCGTTGGAGACGCCGCTCGGCCGCCGGTAAGAGTTTGGTTTGCTCGTTTGCTTTTTACTCAAGGACCTGGCTGGCCTGCAGTTGGTGGGGGCTTTTCCTTTGCCATTTTGGCCTGTGATTCCTCCATCGATACTCATCTCTCACATATCCAGAAGGCAGGAACAGCTCGAGGCACCGGCCGGCTAGTCCGGGTCACTCATTTACAAGAAGAAATTGTTTCACCCAGACCAGGGTGGTCTGCCGGCCCGGAACTCTGGGGCCGACGGTACCTTCTCTCATACTTTACTTTCTGGATAAGATGGGTTAGTATTTGTCTGTGTAAACCAGACAGCCCCTTTAATATCCAAGGGGGAAATACTGGGGAAAGGGTAGAATTATCCGCGGGCAGCTGGATGGTGAGGAAACGGTAGATGCATAAAGTCAGCGAAAGCTCGCCGGGTGCTTATTACACGGTAGATGCCGTGCCAGGTGCCATGTAAACGTCATCTCATTTCAACCTGCGGCGGCCCTATAAGGTGCATATTGTTATTCTCGGAAAACAGGTGAGGAAACTGGGGTTCGGGGACGTTGTGAGGTGACCTGCCCAAGGCGACACTGAGAATACGCGGAGGAAGCAGGTTATTTAATTCCTAAACCAAGGACAACACTCACTGGAGGAATAAAGTGAAATAAGAACAATAAGGAATGGGACCAAAACTCAGGTTTCTAAATGTAGGAGGGGCCGTTTCGGCCACTGAGACCTGCGAGGTCTGCTGTGCAGCTTCACCTCCAGCCTCTCAACTCCCTTTCTGCACGTCCTAGGCTTCACAACCCGGGTTTAATTCACATTTTCTTTTCAAACGTCCAGACTCTTATGTCCCACAGTTAGACAAGGAGCCTCAGCCAAAAAGTCTATCCTTCCTCACTGAAGGGAAAGTCCACACTGGGGGGATGATGACTGTGCCGACTTCGTTAGCCCTTTAAATCCATTTCTGGGCTCCCTAAAAATAAGTGGTTATGCAAATCCTTCGCAAATATGAACATATGAAATTATGTATGTGTCTACATGTATTTATACGTGTATTTATACAGACATGTATATACTCTACACACACCTGCACTTGTACACACGCACACACGCACACACAACCTGGCAGCAGTGGTTACTTCCAGCAAACATTCCTGTTTTAAAGAAATTTTAATAAAGTAGAATAATTGGCGGTAATCAGTAGTATAGAGAATAAGGATTTGTTCGGAAAGATTTGATTGAATATGCTCCAAATTTTGTTCAGGAACAAAACACCGTCCTCGGGAAGATAGGACCCTAAGTAGCCCAGGTGTCCGAGCATCTTACCCCTGTCCCTTCGCGGGCCCAGACAGCCTCCCCCAGGCGCTGAGGGTGTGGGCCGAGAGCTGAAAACCGCTCCCTTCTCCAGAGACTTGCTCTCTGCCCGAGGGAGCCTCACGCCCCAGTCCCTGAAGCCATAGGAGCTGCTTAGGGGAACAGCTGGGGTCAGGGCCTGCCTGGCCGGGGGCAGGAATGCCCAGCCCACTGGGCTCAAGAGAACTAACTCTGCGATGCTATAGCTCCCTCTGGGACCAGGCTGAGGTCCACTCCCGCTGCTTCCCTTCTCTGGGGAGCACGTCCCCAAAAAACTGCTTTTGCAAGAATTCTTGTCTCAGGCTCTGCTTCTATAGAATACAACCCAATATGCCCCCTTTGCCCCCCACCAAATGGGGCTGCTGATGGCCTGAGACTTTTACAAACGAATTAAATGAACCTGCAACGAATGGGCAACTCCAAACTGATTTAAACTATCCCAGATCATACAGAGGGGAGAAAACACACACATCTGAAACTATTTTGTGCCATGCCCTGACACCATCGATACCAACCTCCGACAAAGCAGTCAATCGATCTGACAGATAAATATAAAGGCAAAAGTTTTAAATAGAATATTAACGCCACCAAAAGTCAGCATCTTAAAAGAATGATTCACCCTGCCTAAGTTAGGTTTATCACCAGTGAATATAATTTACCCTATTAGGTGGGCGGTGGCCATAAAAATCTATGATGCTCTAAAGATTTTAAAGGTACTTGATTAAATTTGATATTTGTTGTTTTAGAAATAGTGAATACTTGACTAATAATTTTGTAGAGAGATAAATAATATAGATTTCAATAAAATGACTAGAAAGTAGAAAGAAAGATTTTATTTTGGAGTAAGAAAAAAGACTTTAAAATGCCAGCAAATAAATTAATGAGAAATATGTGGGACCTTTAAAAACCTATAAAACAAAAGCTTCAGAATATATAAGGTGTTAATAAAAGAAAAGATATTTGCCATTCTTTTCTAAGATAGAATAATTTTATTCAAGAAAAGTATGCATGGATAGCAATCCCTATTAAAATTTCAGAAGTGGAGTTCATTGACCGGTTGAGATTTTTTTTAGGAGGGAAACAAGTTAATCAAGGTCTCGGGGAGAAATAATGATGAAAAAATAACCAGAAAAACCCTGAAAAGGCAGAGTAAGTATGTGGTGGGGTTAGCCTTGAAACATAAAACATAAAATAAGAGTAACAATGAGATAATGAATATAAATTGCTTAGCACAATCTCTGACACAGGAATAGAGAGAAAGATTAATGGAACAAAATTGAATGAAAAAAAAAAACACACAAATACAGATGGAGATTTAACTTTTGATAATATTTGCATTTTAAATCTGTGGGGGAAAGATGGATTAGTCGATGAGTGGATTTAGGACGCCTGTGAAGTTTTCTAAACATAAAAGAAAATGAAATCGAACAATTAAATGCTAAAGAATTTGAGAGTTGAATCTCTGTATCCTTTCTTTCAGCAGAACTTATCTCAGATGGACTGGTGGTCCAAACAGTAAGAAATGAAACCTTAAAAGCACTAGAAGAAAACATAGGAGTTTAAAAAAAAAAAAAAACTCATTTGCTAAACAAGATCTTTTTTTTGGGCCTTTCTTTTTTTAATTAAGTTTACCGGGGTAACATCGGTTAAAACAACTATATCATCTTCAGGTGTACGTTATAATCTGACGTCTGTATATTCTATTGTGTGTTCACCACCCGAAGTCCAGTGTCCTTCGCTGCCATATATTTCATCCCCTTTACCTGCTTCACCCTACCCCTAATTTGACCCCAATTTACCCCATCTACCTCCCCTCTCCTCTCCCACCCCCTACCCTCTGGTAACCACTAGTCTATAGTCCGTGTCCACGAGTCTCTGTCTGTTTGTCCTGTTCATTTGTTGCTTTTAGGTTTGTATCCCACATGTAAGTGATAGCATGCGATTTTCAGCTTTTTCAGTCTGGCTTATGTCACTTAGCATGATTTTCTCCAGGTTCATCCATGTTGTCCCAAATGGCAGGATTTCACCTCTCTCTGTGGCTGAGTCATGTTCCACTGTGTATACATGCACCGCAGCTTCCTTATCCAGCCATCTGTTGTAGGACACTTCGGTTGCTTCCGTGTCCTGGCCACTGTGAGTCATGCTGCTATGAACATCGGTGCGCAGATATCGTTTTAGATATGGGTTTTTAAGTCTTTGGGGTAAATACCCAGGAGCGGGATCACTGGATCATCTGGTAGATCAATTTTTAGGTTTTTGAGGAAACTCCATACTGTTTTCCATAGTGGCTGTACCAGGGGCTAAGCAAGATCTTTGTCTTGAAATAGAGATAATCTTTCTAAGAAATGGGTTACAGAGCTAACTGATTTTTTTAATTTTTATTATCAAAAGACAAATGACTAACAGAGTGAAAGTATTTAAAATCCATATGACAAAACACTGCAATAACGAATCTCTGTAATAACTACGTATGGTGTCGGAGGGGCCCTAGATTTATTGGGATGGTGTCTAATTGCTGTGCTGTACACCCATAACTAACATAGTGTTGCATGTCAACTGTAATAAAAATAAAAAGTTATCGATTTCAAAGGAAGAACCCAATTTAAAAGATTATCATCCCAATTTACAAAAGTGAGAAAAGTCTCTAACGTGTTGCTTATAGGAGTGACAATATGACATTCAAACATATACGGAGACATTCGCCCACACTTGTAATTTTAAAGAAAATACATAGTGTTCAGCGAGCCTGGGAATGACAGACACTTTCCAATCCTATTACATGAGAACAACCTCCCTGAAGGGAAACTCAGCAACATCTATAAAGAAGGTAAAAGGCACATAGTGATGATGCCAGCATCTCTACCGCGAAGTGTTTATCATATAGACACGACCCCTTTTCTGCCCGAAAACTCATTCACAAGGATGTGCATTGCAGGGACTGAAGGTAAAACACTGTAAACAATCTAAATGCCCCCCAGTAAGGAAGCAGTGAAACCGAAAACGGTCCACACGAGGTTTATTTTTTTAATCCAGGTAGACAGGGTTTCATTAATTAAATAAATAAACCAGGGGCTGCCAAACGTTTGCTGTAAAAGGCCAGAGAGTGAATAGGCTTTTTCTATAACATGGTCCCTGCCACAGCTGGTGAGCTCTGCCATTGTGGAAACCAACAGATGGGCCTGTGTTCTCGTAGAATTTTATTCACGAAGCCAGGAGGTAGACTGGGTTCGGCCCTTGAGTTGTAGTTTTCCCATCCCTCATTTAATGGACGTATTTACGGATAAATAACTAACATATTTATTTATGGATACATGGATGTATAATTTGTTTATGAATAGATGTTCTGTAATAGTTTAAATATACATATGCTCAGCTGTTTGAATATTCTATAACATACATTACATATTTATTATATCATATATTATGCGACATACGATTAAATAAATCGTCCCGAAAAGGGGATACTCTATCGCTGTGAAAGAGAATGAGGCAACCTATCTATTATGATAGAGAAAACAAGTTATCTTAAGCAAAACCTGCAAGTGGCAGACCCTTGAGAATCATACATTCCCATTTCTATTTAACAGTTTATAGGTTTTATGCAATGCTTTGTATCTGAGGCAGAAGAAGCAGCCACCGTCTGCAGGGAGGGGACTAAGGGACTGGCTTTCTAGGAAGATAAAGGGAAAAGCACTTCCCTTTTATATTTTTTGTACCGTTGACTTTTTATCCTGTGCGCATTTATAATTTTACCTATAAAAATGTATTTTGAAAACAAAATGGATAAAATGTTTGGAGTGAAGCAGCAGGGGTTAGTATCATCACAGGATCTGAAAGTCAAGCTGGTGGTCAGCGGGTGTGCTGGTCAGCCCGGCCACGCCGGACATTCAAACGTTAAAGGTATCTCCACCAGGTGACAAGTAGGCATCACTCTGACCCTGTCAGCCTGGCCATGCTTGCCCCTCCCCCAAACGCCCTGATTCAGTAACTATAAGTTCTTCGCAAAGTTCATCACGTCTCTGAATTTCTCTTTATTTACCAGTGAGACGTCGGGAACACTCGTCCTACTTGGCCTTGGGTTTGCCAGTGTCGAAGGAGGTGACAGGTCTAGAAGCAAAATACCCAGCTCCAGGCCAGCGTCAGATACTTACCGTCATTTATTCGCACTGTGCCTGTGGGCAAAGACCATTCGGAGTATTTGTTCTTGGGACAATCGGTTTCTACCATCCAGGCTGGAAATACCACTTTTCACTGATATTTTTTGGCAGCAAGAATCAGATCTCTGTCTAGTTTGTTAAATATGCCTCCATTTCCTTGGCGCTCCAGGATTCCTTGAGGACAGAAAACGTGCCCTTTTATTGACTTATACTCGGGACCCAGTATAATGGCTGACGGAGGCCCAGTATGTGTTTGATGAAAGAAAGAAAGAGATACTAAGGGAGCAAAGAAACAGAAGGAGAGAGACCTACACAGTGAAACCTGATTTATGAGTGGAGAACCACAAATCCACGTCTCAATTATCTCCTGAGTAACTCAGTGACTTAGTGGATGACAGCAGGCCCAGGGTAAAATGTGGCCAAAGAAACACTCTCTGACTCCACCGATGGGACTCATTCTTTTTTTTTTCCCATTTGACACATATTTGTTGAGTGGCTACAGGAACTGTGGTGTAACAAGGCACAGCCACGCTGGGGGTGACCACGCAATCCAGGTTGGCGGCAGAACGCAGAAGGAAGGGAGGCACGCCTGGCTCTAAAGGAGTGGGTGTCCTTCCTCCAGTGCTCTTTGCCACTTGGCCTACAGGATCAAGATGACGGTGAGGTCACAGAGCCATGAGGAGCCATGAGACGGGAGGAGGCTGGGTCCCCCAGGAAAACCGTGAGCCACTTGTCATGGGCGTTGGATCTTTGCTGTGAGTGAGACATAAATTCCCATTGTGTTTGAATCTTACATGTTTTTGAATTTATGCATTTCTCCAGCCTCACATTCACGATGTTGGTGTTTATCCTGAGAAATGGCAGCCTCTGAGGCCTGTTATGTCAGATTAAATGTGTGTTTTAAGGAGATGGTTCTGGTTGCTCCATGGAGGGTGACAAATTCCTCCAGTTTTCCACTGGGCCTTGCCTGGTTGGCCTTGTACTATCTAAGAAGGTGGCAAAACAGACAGAGACTTCAGAGCTACGCTGCGACAAGGTGCCAAGGGCGGCAGGCTGGGGATAATGGGAGACCGGCCATGGGTGCGAGCAGACAGAGGGCCCTGTTGACAGGAGGCAAGTCAAAGGCCACGTCTGGTAGAAACATGGGGGATGTTCGAAAACTGAACGCTGCAGCAAGTACGCTCGCAATGGCGAAGAAAAGGGCACAGGGCACTGTTACCAGAACACGGGGCGAGGAGTCAGGCCGCAGCTCTGCCATCTGCCAGCTGGAAGATCTCGGGGGCACTGCATCTGCTCCGGTCTTCGAGCTTCCCCACCGGTGAAATGGGACAATAAATAGAATTCAAGTGACGGAATCCCCGTGAGGACACGAATACCCGTGGCTCGGTGCAGGTCCTGGCACGGGGTTGGTGTGCAGCCGTGCCAGCGGTGATGGGCATCCAGGCCGGGAGCGAGAGCGGTCAGACGCCCCAGTAATGGCCAGGAACTGAGGAGTCGGATGGGTTTCAAAGACTGACACGGAGGCAGGTGATTAACTTCTGGCAAACCATAGGGAACGTGGTGTCTGTAAAAACCAGGACCATAACCGACGTAGGAGAAAAGAAGTCCATCCCGTTTAAGGTCTTGTGACCTCAGCACTATTGACATTTTCTGCCAGAAAATCCTTTGTCGTGTTTCGGGGAAGCAGGGTGCTGTCCTGTGTACGACAGTGTTTAGCAGCTCCCCTAGGCCCCACCCACGAGATGCCAGTATCAACCCCTCAGTTGCGACCATCAAAAACGCCTCCAAAATAAAAACCTAAATTTAAAATATTTGTTGAACGAATAATTGATTTGTTTTTAGTTATTAAATTTAATTATAAAAAGAAGTCGCCAGACATTGACAAGTGCCTCACTCTCTGTTGCTCATTCCCTGGGGAACACTTTTCCCTGGGGACCTAAACAGAATGAGGCGGACACATCTACCAGAATAGAACTCGCCTGCGAGAGTCTACATTGTCCTTTCCCCACTGCGCTGCTCCTGGTCTCCTGGATATAGTGTCCCTAAAAGATTTAGAGAGAAGTGAGAGAGCGATTGCTCGAACAGGGTATATTAGGTTTTGACTTTTCTTCTATCTCCTCATCAAAAATTATATATCTTTTTTGCTGAACAAGTACTGAGACATCGGTGACGCCATCTCCCATCCAAGTACTAGCCAGGCCCGACCCGCTTAGCTTCTGAGATCAGACAGGATCGGGCACATTCAGGGTGTCTGAGAGGTCTCCGGGCAGGTCTTGGTGTCCAATTACTCCTAGGCGACCTCACACATCTGTCCTTTAAACTCCCGACTTAGTTTTCTATCCTGTGTAACGCATCACGGCAAACAGAGCCGCTGAAGACGACATCCACCTTTACCTCAGCTTGGTGTGTCTGGAGGTGAGAAGTCTGGGCGGCTCGGCTGGGTTCCCTGCTGAGGTCCCCCCAGGCTGACATCCAGGTGCTGGCTGGGCTGCACCCTCGGGCCGAGGCCCTGGGGAAGGAGCCATTTGCAGGCTCGTTCAGGTAGAAGGCAGAATTCGGTTCCTTGTGATTCAAGGACTGGGTCCCCTCCCCTTGCTATCAGTCCGCTGGGAGCTTCTTTCTGCAATCGGAAGGTGCCCCGTGGTCCTTGCACGTGGCCCTGCCAGCCTCAAAGCAGGGCCACCTGAATCCTTCCTGACGGATTCCTTCCGAAAGGTTCTTGGACATCTCTGACTTCCCACCGGCCACCAGGCAATGAAAACACTCTCATCTTAGGGGGCCCACCGGACGGGCCCGAGCCAGCAAGGCATCTTCACAGCTTCAGGCCCGCTGACTCGGGACTTGACTTACATCTGCGAAATCCCGTCACAGCGGCACCTAGATCCGTGCGTGACTGAAAACCCTGGACCTAGGAATCTTGGCGGCATCTTTAGAATTCTGCGTGTCGCAATGTCCGGAGAGCAGAGAGTGGGGCCCGGGAAGACGGCCCTCTTTCACAGTTCCCATTCACGTCCTCCTTCCCCTGATGTGGGGCACGTCACCTCAGTGGGGGCCTGTGAGCCACAAGAGGGTCGAGAGTGCTGTGCTCGGTAAGGCTGATTCCACCCCAATACCCATTTGTCCCGAAAAGACTAAAGATAAGGGTGTGGAAGGGTGGGGGGAGTCATTTGCCACCAGATTTCATCATCCCTGTGGAAGGATTTAACATTTACTTTGTTTCTTCTCACCGGGGTTTTAATTTCACTGCAACAGACAGCGAGGGCGCCGCGCTCTGCACGCGATGGTGACAGCCCAGTCGTCACTGGGAGCTGGATTATCGGCTTCACAAAAGTGAGGGGGCAGAAATATTTTAATTCTGTTTTTAATTATACCATAACAAAGGCTATTACGAACCAAGAAAGAATACCTTAAAATTAATTATCAGTCAGAATAAGATCCTCAGAAAAGTCTTTCAAAGTTTAATCAAGATAAAATGAAAAGAACATAAAATTAAAGTTTAAAAAAAAAATCTCCTAAAAGATGAGAGAATTCAGAGAAGAACAAGCAAAAATAACTTACGGGAGAATAAGGGCTCGAAATTAGACACCCCTCTTGAAGCATTGTCAAGGCCGTATCAAACCTGAATCATGATCAGAAAACCCTACCCATCCCCCTCCCTGAGAACAATAGGAAAGAACGACTCAGGTTCTATTTCACGTTTCAGGTTTGACTCAATTTCCTATGACAATTTCATGCTTTTTTATAAAACAGCAGATGAAGACACCCATGTCCACTCGTGAACAGGGAGCCGAGGCCCGAGCCCAACGCTTGACCCCAGGCTTCGGACCACCAGACGCTGGGGACCCTCTAGCTTCTAGGAAACACCACCCACCTCGAGGGGCACGTGCAGATGTGATTGTTCCAGAAAGGGGCATCCCTTCGTGTCTTTAAAATGAAACCCGCGTGTGTCCCGCAACGTTATCATGGTCCGTTTCTCTTGAGTCAAGAGGAAATCTCCGAAAACGGAAGGCATTGCTCCCGAGGTCACCGCTACGCATGCAGCCTCACGGGACACCTGAACATCCGCGTCGTTTGTTTGCTAATTCACCTCCCCGTGCACTCCTCTTCTGACAGCAGCGTTCCACTTCCACGGAGGAACCTTCTCTCCCTTCTCTCCATCCCTTGGGCTTGGGACAAGGGACAAGGACCCCATCCCCGCTTCCGAAGAAAACAGTCTGTGATCCGGGATCAGAGCGTTGGGTCTCCAGGCCACAGCGACCGATTCCCAGTGGCATCAGTTAGGCTGATCCGCCAAGTGTCTCCGACCTTTGCTAAAACTGTGGGTAAACAGATGACCTACCACCTGGGTTGCCTACCGAAGCCTAGATCATCTGGCAGCGTCTTTCCCCCTGGAAGTAGGAGCCTGCCTGGTAATGAAGCCATTTCAAGGAAAAGAAGAGTCAAAAGATGGAGAGAGAAAAGATCTGGGCAGCCTGAGGTGAGCACCTGGACCCGGCTGTACCTGGAGTTGTTCACACCTGCAATTTTCATTTCCACGGGCAAATAAATTTCCTTTTTACCGTCAGCCAGTGTAAGCTGCTTTTCTGCCATGAAATCAAGAGACCTGGCTAATCACTGTCTGGAAAGACCGCCCCAGCTGCTGCGCATCCTCACTCCCAGCGTGTCCCCTTCTTTTGCCTCCTCTGCCTCCTGTATACAGACTCTGCAAATGTCCTCCTCTAGGAGTTTGTTGATGGTCCCGCCAGTCGGAAATGCTCCCCGTTTCTCCTTCTCTGTCTCTTTCACGTTAAATCCCGACCTCAGGAAGCAGTCTCGATGTGCTCTGAGCCCTTCTCCAAACGCCTGCCGTGCCACTTGTCACACCATCTTCTGCCTACGTGCCACTGCATCCGTCCACACGTCCTGTTCCCCAGCCACCCGGCAGCCGCCTAGAATCTTGGGCTTTCTCTATCAGTCCCCAGGGTTTTTACACAGTTGGGCTCCAGCCTCCAGCGTCTCTTATTTGGAATACTGTTTAAAATGGCCTGCAAAGCTCCCCCCTGCCTCCCCAGCCGTCTCTCTCTGCTCCTGTCACACTCAACATTTCCCATCCCCACGGCCCGCCACGGCTCCCCACCCCAATACAAGGCACGCTGCCCCGTTCTCTCTTAACACTCACCCCGCCTTTCTTTTCCGAATTAACTTGGACTTATTCTTTAGACCTCAGCACCATTCTCATTCCCTCGGGGAAAAGTTCTGTGGCCCGGCTGATGACATTACCTTTCCCCAAGTACCGCTATACGTTCTGGTGATGCCAAAGCGTTTCTCTCGCCGCATTTATCAAATCTGTCATAATGTTCAACAAGGTGCATATCCCTATTTATGCCTGTTTGGATGCTGTCTCTGTCCTTCAGCCCAAGCCCCATGAGGCTCAGAACAATAACTCTTTTCTGGCCATTATATCACCAGCACTCGACACATGCAAAATCCTAAAAACATCCTAGGCACTTAAAAAACATTGGCAGAATAAATGGAAGGATCACCTCGTTGGGGCACAGGAAATATTACTGGACAGGTGGAAGGATAAACGGAAGGATGGGCGAGAGAGAGATGGATGAATGAAAGCACTAGTTAATGCACTTTTATCCTCCGACCTCCGCCTACACTTGGAAAACAATGAAAACAAATAAAGCTCTTAAGAACAATTGCAGGGCCCTGTGAATAAAACGCACTGGGCATGAGATCTAAATTGAGAGCAGGACAACCTGCGAGACAATAGAAAGTTTGGGAACGGGAGAGAAGCTCTGAATAGCTGGTGATTTTGCCCTGTGAGTGGCAAACAGCAAACGTGCTAATTCAATACCTAGCACCCCAGTTCTGGAACGGAGTTCCATGTCTGCTTTTGGTCAAAAAAACAAAAAACAGCTAAGCAGAGGCTATTTGTACAATGATAGAGGCTTTTTTGATGTAGCTTTCTAGGGCACTGGGGTGATATTTTATTAATATAAGTTTCCTTTCTCTGAAAACCAGCAGAATTTTGCCAACTCAAGATATTTTAAACCTGTTTTGGCATGCCTTGGCTCTATCCAGGTAAGTCAAGCGATAGCTGAAATAATCTCCAAATCTAAAACGGATTTTATTCTTACAAGTCATATCACCTACGATGGGTGTATGTGTGTCGATAAAGATTTCGATGTTTTTAAAGATGGTTTTAGTTGCCTAGACTAAATGGGATGTAAGAAGGACGATAGGAAACATAATATTGCACTTTCTGAGAGCTTTATACACATTGTTACATCGTGGGATCTGTGCAATAACCTGAGAAACCAGACACTATTTTCTCTATTTAAGACATAAAGACAGAAAGGCTTAGAGAGGTTCTCAGATCTCTCGAAGGACATTCAATAATCAAGAGGCAAAAACAGGAACTGAACCCACATCTGCCTCGCTGAATAAATCCCCAAGCCTTTTGCTCCACTGTTTTACTAGAAAACAATAAAAATGAAGACTCTCAATCAAAGAGTGTCCTTGAGGGTCCCGGACCTGCTCATCTAGGAGTTTAGAGCTTTATAGTTTCTGTAAAAATAGTCGCCATGGTAAGGAAACTAAAGATCGCCATTGCCCTAATGATAATGACCCCAAACATCATTATCAACCTATCAAGTGATCGTCCTCCAAACCGTGATGCTCCCTTCCTCACCCTGGATAATGTTTGATTCTGTAAGCATCTGCTATCGCGTATTTGCCAGCTCTGTGTTAACTGCTGGAGATAGATGATGATCAATAGATAGATAGATGATAGATAGATAGATAGATAGATAGATAGATAGATAGATAGATGATAGATGGATAGATGATAGATGGATAGATGATGGATGGATGGGTGGATGGATGGATGGATGGATGGATGGACAGATGATGGAAGGAAGGAAGGAAGGAAGGAAGGAAGGAAGGAAGGAAGCTGCCTTTAAAATCTATTACATATATGTATATTTTTTAAGAGTAATACTTGAAGATAGTCTGGTCCACCAAACTATATGTGACATAAAACAAAATATGCTTTGCTTATGTAGCTTTAGGAGCTATGACCGGCTCATAGTAGTTGTTCAGAAACTAAATGAGCGGCATATAAACAAACAAATGACTCCGTTGAGTCATCCGGTGTTCCCGTCAAGACCATTCTCAAAACTACAGACTCTCAATCCATCAATAAGAAACATCCAAGGGTAGCTAACAAAATTACAGAACAGTTGCCTCAAAGCAAATATGTCAAGCAAATATAGTGACGTTTTAACTATATTTGAAAATGTAGGCGCACGTACATGTCTACGCCTAATTCTATTAAATCGTAATTACGGCGGTTGTGTAGGAAATTGGAAATATGTGCAAATTCTTTTCCCAAATCCCTTCCCTCTTTGGCACGCTTCATAGCAACCCACTAAACATAGGGTGATTAAATAGGGACATCACAAAAGTATGGGCGCCTCTGCAGCAAGTTAACATCGTGTCAGAAACGGCTGATGTGATATTAACTTGTAGGGGGACACGTCTTTATTTTTTTTCTGGAGCACTTAGTAGGCACCACCATGGGGATACAAAACTGCCCAAGACCAAGCCCTTTGCAGCGAGGAGAGACTGGCCGGTGACAGCAATGGCTCAGATTTGGGGGACATAGAGGTTTCGGGGTAGATTCTGGAAAATTCTGACAGTGGCGTTCCTGAGTCTTGCTGATGGCTTGACTGACTGCAGCAAGGGGAAGTGTCTTCCTTCCCCGCTTGGAGGGAAAGACTCTTTCGGCATAGATTCTGCTCCACAGGATCGCAGAAGGCTATCGTGTTACAACCTTCGCGTCCTGACCCCTCTTAGAGGGTGTCACAGTTTCAGAGTCCCCTGCCACACGCCAGGCACTCTGCTCTGCATGTTACGTGGACTCTTTGATGGTGAGACCACGTAAAGGGCCTGAAAAGGGCTCCCAGCTGCACAGCGTCCAGCAGAAAGTAACCTTTTGAAAGAGCATCAGGCAGTTCAAGGGTCTGTCCACGCGGTGCCACACCGCGGAGCCGCTGAAAATGACGCGGGAGCCGTGTGGACCCTGATGCGGGTGGAAGCCGCAACCCGCGGCGCCACGAGAAAAGACTCCAGCACGGACTTTCATCTGTGCAAACGTTTCGCACGTGCACACGCTGCCTGTGTGCACAGCAAAGGCGGTGACACGTGAGCGTGGCGAAGGCCTTCGTGGGCTCTCCCTAGAGAGGCCTTTAAAACTCCTTCTGCTTGACCACAGTTTCCGACTTTGATATCATGGGCGTGCGTGGCGTTACAATCAGGGGAAAAGGAAAACCGAAAAACACCGTCGGGGAGAAATCAGGCGATCCAATCAAGCTGCTGGCCGGTCCATCGTGAAGGGGAGTTCGCACGGCCAAATCAGGGCTGTCATCTTAATACCTAACCGTGCGCGATGGGACCAACTATTTCAAAGGCTTGACTTTGACGCTCCATTCCGAGTTCGAGGGATTGTCGTCATCACGTTTGAACAAGCACATATTTACCTATCGTCCCGCGTGCCCAGCGCTGTACCAGGCCCACGTGGTGGTACCAGGGGAAAGGAGCAGACACGCCTGTCGGGTATTCGCGTGGCTGTGTGCACACGTATTCGCGCACTTGGACAGACACCCGCATAGACCCGTCGCCCACAAATGGCACTCGAACCACCTCAACTAAGTAAATGACATATTTAATATGTCTACAGGCTTGTTAACGTGTCAGCAGAGGTTCTTTTTTAATGCCAGCTTTTTTCTCAATTGTCACATTACTTCATAAAAAATGATAAAAAATCCAAACAAAATCCATAACGAAGAAAACTGAGCTGACTAGAAAGGCACCCATCTCAAGCCAATTTCTGGTAACTTTTTGGTAACATCCTCTAGGCATCACCAAACATTTCCATTCACCTGGACCCAGACTGTCAGTGCCAAAGCAGAGACTTCCCCAGGCAAACGGGGACAGTCGATGGCCCTAGATGCGTGCATGGCTTCCTCTCACCATCTCAACGCTGTCACAGGAAAAGTGGTTCAGTGTATGGATTTGCCATGACTCATCTAAACTGTCCATCACTAATGAAAATTTTGATTGCTCCTAATTATAAGCCATTGTTTCCATTAGAAACCATCTGTGATGAACATCCCTGCACATCTATCTTCGCACAACGACAGTTATCTGCTGGGGTAAGTTTCTGGAGATAAAGTTGCTGAGTCAGAGTAGGTATATTTTACATTTTGGTCCCTATCATCAACATTTTTTTTATTTAAACGTGTTACTGACTCACACCATGGACCAGTTGCACACAGAAGCGTTTCCCCTTATCCCTGTCAAATCTGAGTCCTTTCCAATCCGATGGGTAGCTCGGTCCTAATTCTTAACGCATACGTTATAATGTGGACAAAGTATTATTGTTTTTCTCTCAAAACAGTTGAATGCTTTATTATGAAAATAGAATTTCATAATCACTTTTAAATAGCTTTATAGAGATATCATTTACATATCACAAAATTCATTTGTTTTAAGAGAGCAAGCTGATGAATTCGGGAATATTTGCAGAGTGTCAGCCATCACCATTATCTCATTTTAGAACATTCCCCTCACCCTAAAAAGAAACCTGGTACTCATGAAGAGCCAGCCCCCCCTCCCACCCCAGCCCTGTGTACCACGAACCTTCAAATCGCTGGCTACAGTACAGCATGATCCACCCAGGACTGAGGTTCACCCAGGGCCGAGGGATTCTTGGTGCACGGGGCTCAGTGCCCACACACCAGGGCAGGCCAGTCACTCAACCGTGGTGTTTTTCGTCAACCAGACTCTTCTGGTCTTCTTTCCCCACTCATGAGTCAGTCATGTGACCTGATGTGGCAAGTCAGGGCAAAGGCACCTCACATAAGGAGGCCCCAGAAATTAAGGTCTGCAAAGCTTTCTGACTTGAACAGACCACAGCAGTGAAGTGCCCTGTAAGAAGCCCCTTCCGGCTCTAAAACAACCGTCGGCGGCCGTCATAGTCAAATCAATGGGACACAGCGATGACACTGGTTGTCTGACGTCCCTCACACACAGTCCATTCCATCCCGCCATAATGCTGCGAGAGGGTCAGTCTCTCGACCACACCGAGAAAGAAGAGGAGGGATGGACAGTGTGAGGTGCTGTGGGAGAGACAGCGGAGGGCAGATGTGCCACAGACTGCCCTGCGCCCTCTCATTCCACCCCTACCTCCCCCAAGAAGTGGGCATCGGTAACCCCATTTCACAGACACGGAAACGCAGGCCCAGAAAGATGAAGTCACTTGCCCAGGGCACACAGCTGGGGACAGAGGCAGGATGTGAACCCCTGCCCCCAGCCCAAGACCAACGCCTGAGTCTGCACATCTGGCCCCATGGCCTCTGGGAGCAGCAGGGACTAAAAGACGAGATTCAGAACACAGGCAGGATACACTCGAAATCCACATCCCTTTCCCAGCAAACACAGAAATGTAAAACACTGACTTTTTCCCCCAAAAAATGCCTTCTCGCCAGTGAAAGGATATTAAGTCAAAAAGAGGCAAGAGGAGGTTGGGGGCTGCGGGGTACGCAAGTGATGGGGAAGCCAATATAATTCAGCGTGAAACTGATGTCAAATTGGGCTAAATTTTTTATGCTCGCATCTTTCACACCTACAGCCCACCTTTAGTCTTATTTACAGTTTTGATTAAATCTATACTCCGGTACTTTACGCAGTATATAAAAATTCAGTTTTATGTAAATATTTCTCGGGAAGATCTGTAAAAGTGTCTCTCGTAATTGATACGACATTTCGCAACTCAGAGTCGGTGTTTCGTTAGCGGATATATTTCCCGGGCTTCATGGTAGAAGGCACCTCGCACGTATATTTACTAGTTTTTAATTATCTCATTATCTATAGTTGTCATTATCTCTGATTTATCCAGACAGGAGATCTGGGGAGGGATAAATTTGAAGTTACTGAATAATTTCCATTTATCTTTGGCGAAAACTTTTCTCTTTCTTAGAATAATGGGGAGAGAGAGAAAATCTCAGCCTCGTTCTCATGCCACCACCAGATACGGATTCTTCTGAACATCCATCTGCGGTGAGACCGTGGCTGGCCAGAAAGTGGAAAAACGCAGCCGATGCCAGGACTTGCACATTTACACCCACGTGGCTGAAAATGCACACGGAAAGGTCTGATGCGCCGGACTTAACGTGTCGACATTTCACTGGAACCTGTTACCAGGAAAAGGGCACCTGAACGCCGCCCGCGTCTGAAAACGAGGAGGAGCCTCTCCTGGCCATGGACGATGCGCAGTTCCTGGCCCTGCATCCTCCACGACGTGGGTGGACAAATTGCAAACAACCAAATGCTATTCTCGAAAGCCACCACGTTTGCGCTAGGTTGATACGAGGGCGATAGGAAACGATTAGCGTGGACAAGGACAAATGATGCCATTTGTGTCTGTGTTTCTGGCGATGGCCGGGGGTGGACGCAGAGAACGGGGAGATTGTCGCAGTGGCCGGCCCAGGAGGGAGCGATGGGAGTTTGGACCAGGAATCGGGAAAGGGGTTCAGAGCAGGCGTCCTCAGCCTCGGCACTGCGGGCCCTTTGCTGTTGCTGGGGGCTGTAGGGTAAGGCTGGTGGCTTTCCCGTCCTCCACCTCCCAGGTGCCAATAGCACCACCACCCCCAGATGTGACAACCCAAACTGCCTCCAAATGCTGCCAACTATCCTCTGGGCGACACACGTGCCCTGGCTGAGGACTCTGAGCTGAAGAGAACGCGGAGGTGTGCAGAGCGGAATGCGCGGGACTGGCTGTCTAACCCTTTTTCCAGAAATAAACATATATCGTCTTTGTAATCAAGTTCTGTTTTTTAAAAAGGTTCTAGAATCATTATCTGAGAGGTCACCAAGAGCGTCCTTCCTCTAAGCTGCCCTCACTGACTCTCTTCCAACAGCAATTAGCAAGCATTCTTCAGCAGCAGGGCAGCCGGGGTGGAATGTCGTTGTCACGCTTCTTAGCTTCTTCGGGGGGAGGTCGTGTGGGTCTGTTCAGGTCCTCGAACTGCCAGCCCCAGAGCCTGGCTTCCAGGAAAAAGAATTTCACGGGTTCAGATCCAGCCTGCGCTTCCCTGCGGTTCTTCTTCTTCTATTTAATCAGCAGTAGCTTTATTAAGATGTAACCCACACATCATAAAATTCATCCTTCTACCGGGTACGATGGAGCAGATCGTAGTCTACCCACAAGGCTCTGCATCCATCTGATTCCAGAACATTCTCATCACCCCACAAAGCAACCTCAGACCCCTAACAGTCACCGTCCGCACTCGCCTCCCCCAGCCCCTGGCTGTCACTCGTCTACTTTCTGTCTTTCTAGATTTGCCAATCCTGACACCTCGTGTAAACGGAATTATATTTCGTATGGGTGGTATGGATGGCATTTCGCTTCTGGCTCCTTTCACTTGGCATGATGTTTTCGAGGTTCATCCACGTGGCAGCAGGAATCAGTATTTTGTTCCTTTTAATGGCGGAACACTCCACTGGGTGGATGGACCGCGTCTGCTTATCCGTTCATCGGTGGATGGGCGTTTGGATTGCTTTCACTTCCCCTTGGTTCTGGTTGGTGAGTTTGTCCCTTGGATGTGGCTGTGTCAGCTGAGCCCCTTCGTGGTCTAAACAAACTTTCCAGCCTGACCCATGTCTGAGGTAAAGGAATAACTGATTCTTTCATGCGACACGTGTTATCAAGTACCTACTGTGCGTCAGTTTTAGGGCTCTGTGTTAGGCCCCGGGGAAACAACGATCCATAAAACCAAGCCCCTGCCCTCGGGGATGTCCCATTCTAGCAGGAGGAAACCGGAAATGAACAAACTGGGCAAGATGGAGAGTCATTTGCTCGACCCTCTTGAATATTCGCCACGTGCAGGCGGCTCACCAGTACCCCGGGCCCTGCCGTCCATCACCAGGCCCTCCAGGTCCCATATCTTGTTTCCTCCTGGATCTATCTGGACTTGTAAGGCCCCCACTGCTCATCGTACATGAGCCTTCTCTAGGTAACTACCTCACGAATGAACAGCCCAGGACGCCCCTTCACTAGGTCTCAGCCTCGCCTGGGTCTTTTATGGACAAGAAGTGGGCAGATGACACGTCTCAGAAAGGACCCACGGTGCCATCCCACTCCAGCCCACGTGCTAGGAGAGGCTCGTCCCTTTCTCCAGTGTTGACCAGGACGCACATTCTGGAGTCAGCTGTGGTCACCTCGAATCCTGACACCACCCCTGGGGTGGGCGAGTTCGTTCAGCCTTTGTGCTCTCCCCTCTGGACCCCCAGGGCCCAGGTGCTCTCTAGCTGCCTCCCCCCTCATTCAGCCACATTGCCGCATGGAGTATAAACGCTAAAAAGCCATCCACTTGCCAAGTTGGAGAACTCCCCTGTGTTGGTGATACTCAGTGCCTTGCACGTCCCACAGTGGCCTCGGTGGTGGCCTCACGCAGCACCTCCCACCTTCCAGCATCCCCCGAGGCTAAGGCACCTCAGCTGTTTGACGTGAGGTCTCTAGAATCACACGGTTTGTAGGTCCCGGGGTGGCTTCCCCCAGCCTCGCAACCTTGTGCGACTTGCTGACCTCTCTGTGCCTCAGTTTCTCTATCTGCAAAATGGGACAGTATCAGAATCTACTCGGCTACCACATTCCTTCAGGGCTGACAGGAGGTTTGAATTAGAAGAGATACGTAAGGACACATGCCCAATGTCAACGCTTTCTCTCTTCCCGCTCACATTTCACCAGGCCTTGCGAGGATGCAGTAGACGCTCAACCAAATATTCACTGATTCTCTCTCTCCCATGACATTGAATGATCTAGCACAGTCTCGGAGCAGGCTTTTCAGGTATTCCCTAGGAATGTCTCAAGAGGAACAACAATGAAGGAAGTAAATTCTTAGGAAAAAAAAAGAAAAAACAGGAAAAATCCGCTGGGTTTCCAGAGATGATCTTCACTGCCGTTAGCAAACCCAGGCTGGGTTCATCTATACCCCATCCCTTTAAAATGGTCCAGTTCCAAGCAGCTATGCCCTATGGGGGAGCCACTCAGCGCCATTCAAATAATTTGTCTTCTTTTATTTCAAGTCAACTCGAAATGAAAAATATTTTTACACAAAGCACAGTAATTTATGCAGCAACCGCTCCATAATGAGCAGGTTCCATAATAGATAATTATATGGAAAGTACTTAAATGCTAACTATGTACTTTAAAAATGTTGCAAAAGTAGGTTCATAATTAAATTACAATTACAAGTAAAAATCGAGACAATGATTATTTCCTGAGAAATCTGCCCATTTTTATTCCTGGGGCGGTGTGTGGCTCCTCTTACACTCCGACTCACTCCTTTTGGAGGTAGCTTCTCTCCAACCCAACTTGTTTTGCATGATGGATTTTAAATTTAAAATGAACTAAAATTATCTTGCCGATTACTAATTCCCATATACAACGATTTCAATAGAGTGCCCGGATGCCATTAAAAAGCAGTTTGTGAACTTGCAAGTTGGAAATTGTGAGAGGTTTATGGTGAGGAAAAGGGGAAGCCTGGCTGACTGTCGAACAGATACTGAGCTTCGCAGAAGGCGAGAAAGTTTTAAAACGAGTGGTGAAATACTTCAGGTGGAGGGCTACACATCGCTGTGGACGTGGCGAAGATACGGAATTTTCCAGAAGGTGGGCTTCCTCAGAACTTGTCCATTTGCAAGTGAAAAAACGTACCCAAACTGGCTAGAGGAAAGAGAAAAGGACGAGACAGACAGACAGACAGAGGCAGGCTGACTTACTGAGTCATAAATCCAAACACAGTTTAAGTGTAACTTCCCTTCAGGCCCGGTGGGATCCTGAGTCTGAAACAATAGCACCAGCGTTGACCTCCTTGCTCTCTCCATCCCCGATCCTGCTTCCTCTGTGGTCACTTTTTCCTCAGCGGGCTCTGTCCACGGGGTGGACCCGGCTGCCAGAAGAGAAGCACCAGACTCACGACCTCAAAGCTGAGGCCACCCAGGGGGTGACCAGTGCTTCTTGGCCAAGAGCTTCAGCGAAAGTCCCAAGTCTTAATCTCATAGGTTCAAAGGAAGGACGTTCCCTTCCCTGAGCCCCTCTCTGTGCCAACTGGGCGACGCTGTGCTCCCGTCGGCCGAACGTGTGTTGTGCCCTCCTCTGGGGGTGGAGTCACACACTGACACACAGGGGGTGAGCTTCCTGCAGCTAAATTGAGCTGTTGCTTCTAGAAGAAACGGGAAGGCGGGACTGGACGCCAAAAGCTCTCTGGGTGAACAAACCCCCAACCAGATTTTGTCTCCATTCTCTACCCCTCTCTCCCTGATTGTAATTAGAGAAAAGAGTTCCCGTCTCTGCGTAGCTATTCCTCATTCTAGAAGGAGAGCTCTTGTCATTCAGTCAAAGCTATACCTTTCGACCAACATATGCTTTAAAACCAGAGCTAGATTTAAAAAAAAGAAATTTAAATGAGGATCTGATCATGTTGCCATCTTCCCGTCATCAGCCCTAACCGTCACGTTTCACGGTGCCAATGTTCAAACCTACACTAAGTAGAGGAAACGATCTAATGAACTGCCGTACACCTGTCACCCAGCTTTGAAAAATTATACCCGCTCACTACATTGATTTTGTCTACAACCTCAATTTTCTGCACTTTTAGTTTCAGAGGATTTTCAGGCAAATCCCCAGTGTCATGTCAAGTAACACTTCAGCCTGAATCTTTAATAAGGAACGATGAAAACGTAACCGCCATGTCGTCTTGATACCTGTGACCGTCAACAGTGTCTTAACACCACCAATGAGTCCATATTCACATTTCCCCTTGACCCGAAAGTGTCTTTCTCCCTTTGTTTGAATAACAAAGTCCATGCATTGCATCTAGTTGTTTCAACCCCTAAGGCTCTTTCACTCTGTATCGGTCCTGCCTTCCTCCTACTTTTTGGTATTTGAGTCGTTGACGTGTTAGACAGCCAGACTAGGTCACTCGTCCCGCAGAACGTTCCACGTTCCGGATTTGGCTGGCTGCCTCCTTGTGGTGACAATGAGCCTGTCCCCCTCTCCCTCTTACTTCCTGAAGCCTGGCCGTTTGATCCACAGGCTCGATTAGATTCAGGTCACTCATCTGTTTGCTTGCTACCTCGCTCTGTTGAAATGCCTTCCTACTGCTCCGGTATAATTAACACAAAGTCCTTCTCCGAGGGTTGGCAAGGCCCGCCCTCCCACTGTACCCTTCATCTTCTTCTCTCTCCCCTTAAAGCTCTGACATTCTTTTATTTCTTCTTTCTCACCCAGTTGCTGACCAGTACAGGTACGTTTTTCCTCGCTGAGAGGGTCTTCCCTTCCCTTCTGGCCCAGCTAGCTCCTCGCCTCGTTAGCAAAACCAGCTCTGACCTCCTCCCGACAAGGTCAAACCTTCCCACTAAATGCTCCCACAGCATCGTGCCACCTGATTACAGTGGCAATTTTCCATCTATTTGTGTGATTTTTTAAATACCACCTGTCTTCCCCAAGAGCCTATAAACTTCGTGAAGAAAAGCACAGTGTTTGACACATAAATGTTAGTTTGAAAGCGTGAATTTTTAAAAAATATGTACACGCAAATACATACACAGCCTGCCCTGTCCAGTCCAATCTTATTCCTTGGGGCTCAGACATGTTCTTTTTATCTTTTATTGACAGCAAAACAGCTACGGGTTGTTTTGCCAGCTGCACTTCATGCGCACTGGCAGTCTGTGTCATACCCTGGTGCTCAGCACTATAGTTAGAGAACAAAGTAGATGTCGATGTCCCATTTTATAGAGAACGTCAGAGAGGTTAAGTAACTTACCCAACTTAACCACACTAGATCCTCACCGAGCTCCAGTTACCCCTCATCCTTTTTAACAATCCTTTGTGTTTCTAGCCTCATTTTAGAGCTAGAGTGACCCACTGTCTTGGCTTGCCTGGGACTAATGTGGCCCCCAGGACATGGCACCTTCAGTGCTAAAACTGGGAGAAACCTGGGCAAACCAAGACAAGGTGGTGACACTGGTCACTCTTATTCATTGGAGTCCCAAGGTCACTCACTCGATTACTTAACCATGGTCCTAGGTCCCATCCTGCATCTCTCAATCCTTATAACCTCTGGCATGCCACACCATTGACAGCTAGACTGTCATGCTAGTCTGTAATTATAAAGATGGAATCAGGGAGGAAAAAGCTTCCTTTCTTCCCTTCTGAGTTCTTCAACCGGCTTAATAATTAAACTGACATAAAGACAGATTAACAGGAGAAAAAAGTACACATGGAAGTCCCACAGAGCCATCAGAGACTCCCCAGCAGCCAGGCATCTGAGACTTGCATGCCATCCCAAGCTAAGGAGAAGGGGGGTGGGGGCCTGGGGTCTCAAAGCGGGGGAAGGCAATTCTCAGAAAGATGAGAACAGCAGATGTTCGGTGAACAGATGTTCATCATGCCGAGCAGACAAGCGTTTCAGGTATAAAAAGGTACTGTTGGCGATAGCTCTCTTCCTGGCGCAGGTCCCCTTATCCTAATTCGTTCAGGCAGGGAGGGAGAAGGTAGAAAGCTCTTTCCGAGTCTGCTGGGCCACGATCGTCTTCAGCTCTCAATAATCCACGTGCCAAAGGGGCACTTTCTGGGGCTGCCTGCCCTGAACTTGAATTCTTGACCGTCTACCTAGTCAGATATCGAATCTTTTGTTCCAGAGAATCCCTACCACTGGGGACATTTCCCAACTTTTCACTTTGGAATTTAAAAGATTTTAACACATCTTTTCAATAGAAGGTGTCTGTCTGGTCACGTGATTCCGAAGCCCACGCCTTCAGGGTCGATGGCATGACATTCCGTCGCCTTCTCAGAAGACAAGTTCTGCAGACATGGACTCCTCATCCCGAATTATCAAACTCGAATGCGATTAGACATAAGCATGCCACCTCGTCGCCCTCGACTGCTTCTCAACATCGTGGCATGGTGTAAAAATCGCTCTGGAGGGAATTTTCTTGGGAAAGTTAACTAACGTGTTCATTCGTTTCCAGTTTTATTCTAATTACAATCCACTCGCTACAAGTCTTAGCCCAAACAGCAAACAACCGTACTAATGAGAGGATAATTCCTACAGTTTGGGGAAGACTGGACAAACAAGTTGGAATCCCTGCTAAACCTCTGCTAAGGCTCAAACACACTTCATCAGATTTATCAAAACAGCGAATCAGGCTACCACTTAAAAAATAGTTGGGCACAAACAGCCGTGCGCATCAGAGTAATTCATTCACTTTGATGAGGAACATTCGTGAAGTCGCTTTTAATCAGTTCTGGGACATTCTCATCTCAGGGGGTTCTGGGCGAGTGATGTCTTTATTTTGCTTCCACGAGATCGCCAAGCTTCCCAACTAAATTTCAAATCCATTTACTGCAAGAGGCCTGTCTAAAGATCAAAAGCCAGGTAATGCCCCTAATGGAGAACAATTAAAATACTCGGTTCTTCCGTAGCTCTTTGATCAGACAGAACCACTGGTTTGCTTTAAGGGATATGTTCAGTCTTTACTGGAATCACTTCGTCATCTCAGGGGGGACATTCTCAGTACTTTGCATATCACCAGAATGAGTGGCCTGCACAGTTAGAATTCATACGAGGAACCTGCCCTAACCAACACTTTCACAAACAGACACATTAAACAGGCTTAGAAAGAACAATTACAGTGCTCAGAGCAAAGTTAATTTATATTTGTTAAACATTTAAATTAAAAAAACTCAGAAAGCAGAGCGCAGCTACATGCCAAGCACTGAAATAAGTAGTTTGCCTACGTGCTCTCACTCAATCTTTAAACCGGCAAAGAGCAGTACTATTTTTATCCCTATTTGACAAACTAGACCAAGGGTCAGAAAACCACAGCGCATGGTCCAAACCCAGCCCCCTACCTGCCTTTTTTAAATAAAGCTTTATTGTAATAGGGTCATGTCCACTCACTTGAGTATCGTTTGTGACTGCTTTCTCCGTCTGAAGGCAAAGATGAACAGCTAAGACAAAGACTGTCTGGCTCGAGAGCCTAAAAGAGTTACTATCTGGCCCTTTACTGAAAAGTTTGCCAACCTCTGGACCAGCCATATAAGACTCAGAAGAGAAGACATAAAAGTATAACTACAAATTAGATTCAGGTCTATAAAGGGGATCAAAAGGAACATGAAGAGGAATTAAGGCATCGGTAATATTGTTTGCTCCACGCAGAGATCCGACCTTTTAAAGGGCAGTGAGGGCAGCCCTGAGCAGGAGACTTTGGACTCTGGAAGGATGTTTCTGCTCCCGCTCTCCTCTCCCGCTGCATCCTGGGAGCCTCACCCACTCGCACTCGTCTGAACCCTCTGGCACCTTTTCTCATGCCTCACCGTGCTTTCTCACCAAGCTTCGGGGCTAGCAGTTCAGTGACTTGCTTTCGGACTCTCATTTCCTTGCGTAGCTCCTCTGACCTGGCATCTTTCTGCTGTTGACTTCACAGCCCATCCCAGCAGTACCCCGATTCCAGTTTCAATCTATACACCGGGTTTTGGCCGCCAGCCTAAGAACTCTCATTCTTGACCTTGGCCTGTCCTTGGCTTCTCCCTCCCCATCTTGGTGCCCGTAGCACAGATGGTCTATGTCACAAGGACCAACACTGAACATCCATTACCTGGATGCATTGGTAAGTCTATTTTTACAAAAGAAGCTTGGATTTTAGCAGTAATGCATGACTTCGTCCTGCTTGGAAAAGTTCAAACACTGTGCACGAGGCTTAATCACTTTAGCCACCGTTCCCTGATTCATCCTCTGACAAGACAGTGAAAATACCCAACAGGTTGGCAAAAGGATATTAAAAATTGGTATACCAAGAGCTGGTGAGACTGTGGGCATTCACTTTCTCTCACAGACAAGAGACAAGAGGGCATTTCGACAAGGTCTGTTAAAACTAAAAATGTACAGATTCTACGTGCCATCAAAATCCTTACTTGGTATTCGCCCAAGGATCATATTCAGATGTGTTCACAAAGAGGCACAGGCACAGATGCACACTGTGCACTGCTGGTGACAGTAAAAATAAACAACTTTTATATAATTTTAAAATGAGGCACGATTAATGGCATTTGCAAAATAGGATTCTGGCTGTATAAGCCATATTACTATGGAGACTTGTTGTCCAAGTTCTTCTTTTATTTTTATTTTTTATTTATTTTTTTTACCAAATCATTCATATTCCGTGGTAAGGTAAATACATTAAGTGAGACAGGAAAGTGCTTCAGAGTTTCTTTTCTCTTCCCTATGCCCAACATAATAAAAAGTGAATGGGAAATAGATTCTAGGAAAGTAATTTTTTTTCAGAAAAATAACGGCGATCTTGGTCATTTGAAGTCAAGGAGGCGACTCTTAGTTGAGATGAAATGAGACAACACGAATTGGAGTGCACAGGTCAAGTCTGGCATATCATAGCTAACCCATAAATATTTAACAGTTCTGGGCCCAATTCCATTTTTCTAACATCCACAGTGGATCTTTACTCAGACGATGGAAACTCCGCATCAATATCACCCTCTCTATTAGCTGCAAAACTTACTTGTATCGCCGGCTCAGCCACACAAGGCAAGACTCAAGTAGGCGTCACGTTCAAATAAAAGCTAAGTGTGACCAGCGTGCTCTCCCGTGTTTCAGGGACCTCACGAGTGGATCTTTGGTTCCAGCGTTTCTGCTGTTTCACTTGTATTTGCTAAAACATTCAAGTGACTCAGTTTGTGCTAGGATAAAGCTAGGGGACCTCTTCAGGAAGG
Source organism: Cynopterus sphinx (assembly GCA_030015415.1). Taxonomy (NCBI): domain Eukaryota; kingdom Metazoa; phylum Chordata; class Mammalia; order Chiroptera; family Pteropodidae; genus Cynopterus; species Cynopterus sphinx. The sequence continues at coordinate 91,854,784 of CM057389.1, forward strand.
CCTGTCCACCCCAGGGTGACAGGTAAGACACAGAAACAGCTCCTGTTGAAGGGTGTTTGGCATCCTATTGGTACCACCTGAGCTGCCATGGCTGAGGGTGCCAGGAAGTCACTCCGGACTGGTTTGCCAATGTCTTGGGGGCCGGGGAAACCTGGTGAACCCAGAAATGACTTCCCTGTCTGACATGCCCTCATGGCAGGCACGTCAGTTTTGCCCCATCGAGATGCTTGCACACCACGCCTCCTCTACGTGTACTCATAACAGTCAAAAGAAAACGAGTCTATGGCCAGGCCACCCTGAACGAGCCCGATCCCATCTGATCTTGGAAGCTAAGCAGGGCCGGGCCTGGTTAGTACTTGGATGGGAGACCACCTAGGAAGAGCAGGTGCTGGAGGCATAAAAAAAATTTTTTTAAGAAAAAAGAAAAGAAAATGAGAGTTGGCTAAGGGACAAGGAGTCCAGCCACGTTTGGCGACCCTGAAACTCAACGCCTGCATGCGATTCAGGGATGAATCATACCATTTGAGACCTGCGGTAACGTCACGGACACGCCGTTTCCATACAAACTTCCTCCGTCAGCCCTGCTCGCTCACTCTCAAAAACTTTTCTCTGGGATCACACACTCCTCTGCAGCCCATCCATTTTCCCGTCTTGGTTTTCTATTGAAGCGCACATTACTGACCCCATAAATCATTTATTTACAGAAGCCTTGACTTCTTCAGTAGGCATCTTCGAGCAAGAATAAGTCTTGTCTTTTTAGCCACTGATATATTATGAAAGGGTAAAATAATTGAGCTCACATCATTCTGGAATAAAAATCCATTTTCTAACTTCTTATTTTTATATCAGTTTAATGAATTAAAGTAATTCCAAAAAGTCAGAGGACTCTGTCTAAAAAAATTGACATGGGAGAAAGCTGTGTTTCTGGGCCTCAGGAAATTCGTTTGGACAAACAAAAAGTCCAAATCTTTAAAAGACTCACAGCCAAAAAAATGCTAAAAAATCTCCATTTTCAAGAAGAAACATCACGTAAAATAATTGGGAACTGGTTCCGATAACTAAATGGCATGTCGCTTTGAGTTTATGAAAGTTTCCTTGGCTCCTGTGAGCATTTTCTAAAAAGGGGAATCATATTACATATGTCGATCTACGTTACAGTTAGTCCATGAACCCCACAAGCACCCAGGTCCCATCGCTCACCCCACCATGTGTCGAGGTCTCACTTCTTTCCCACAAACATACACATACACTCCTGTATTAACCATAACAGAGGCCCAGCACTTAAAAAAACTTTTTTTGAAGGCAAGAAAAATATCTCCAAACTCCCCATTTATCAACTCTTTTATCGTAGAGGGGCTGCCCCATAAAACACCCCTCTCTCTCTCCTCAGCTTTCTAGAAGCCTCTCCAAGCTCTTCTTCCTGGTCACTCATTCTGCCCAAGCCTCTTTCTCTGACTGAGTATCGACCAATCCCATCCCCACGAACTCATGCCAGCTGACACCCCCTGTCTCTGCACAGCCTGAACCCACACCCAGGGTCCCAACAGCCAGCCCTGGCATAGCTCCTGGAAGCTCCTGACCCAGATGGGGACGAGGTTCTGATGACATGATAATCAACACTGGTGAGATCAAAGCGTGAGCATCACTGACTTTCTAAAACACAGAAAGCCTGAGCACTTTTCTAGGTATTTCCACACGTCATCTCAATCTCTACAGCAGCCCTCTGAGGTCGTCTCCATCGGCATTCCCACCTCACAGATGAGGACACTGGTCCCGGGGAGGTGCATAGCAGGCCCAAGGCGACAGAATCGGTAACTAGTAAAGCAGGCTTGACCATCCACGCAACCCCTCCGAGCCTTTGCTCTTAACCATCACCATTTCACATCTTCCCAGCCCTGGGGAGGAGCACAAGCCACGGCAAGAAACCCCGGGAGGCGTGCAGGGCAGAAGTCGGCTGCTCGGAGGCACCATGCTGAGGCATGAGAGCGAAGATGCTTTGAAAGATCGAGGAAGAACCAAAGTTTTACACTAAGGTGTCTGGACGCTGTTTATCAGCGAGGCGGGGCCACTGACGCTGATGAATGAGGCAGTGCTGTAAGGTCTGTGCTTCGAGAAGATTCATCTTTACAAGGGATTGGAGAGGAGAGAGAGAGAGACCATTCAGACGTTCTCTATTACAGTAGCCCAGGCATGACACGTTAAGGCCTGAAACGTGCTGGTGGAACGCGAGGGTTGGAGATGGCTTCAGAAGGATCCCTCTTCTCCCCATCCTGTCGGCGGAGGCTTTATGCTGGAAGTCTGGGTTTTTCCTTCGATGGGAAATTGTTCTTCCCCTTCTTGTTTTGGAATTTGCTCCAACCTAAATCCCTCCCGCTGTATTTAAACTTTTTTGTGCTCGACACTAAGCTGCGTTGCAGTTACGTATTAGGATGCCTGAAAAATACTCTCCATGGCTCCAGAGCAAAAGTAAGCCGGTGATTCAGAGCAGGGAGCGTTAAGGCTAATCACCTAATAACTTACTACAGTAAGGACATCTGTAGACATTTTGAATTTCACTAATTATGGTGCTGAACAAAGTAAACGACGCTTTCTCCATGTTCCAGCTGTGGGGACGTGTCAGGGGGAAGCCTCCTCTGATTTATTACCCTTGCTTTACCCTGGAGCACAAGCCACTTCATGGGAAGCTGGAGAGAGCAGCATCGTCTGGTGGACGCCACGGATCCATTCAGGAAAGACTTCCCTTCAAACGACCATGGGGTAAGCAGCCTTTGCTGCATCGCCGAGCAGGCCATTCAGAGAAACCAGGAGCAATGCCAAGGTGATGGGGGGCATCCAGGAGCTGCCGTTAGCAGCTGTGCATGGGGGAGGCTCAACTCAAGTTGCTTTGTTTTACTTTTCAGAGAAAGAAGATGCTCGGTTTAAATTATGAAAAGAACAGGACATCGGCTCAGACCAGATGGCAGCCACGTCACCACCACAAGACAAGGCCTGAACTAAGAAGGAAGCCAACCAGTGGATCGCAGACAAAAGCCCTTATAACTTTCAAGCTCCTGGATCCAACCAGGCCTGAAGCTAGAATGTACCAGAACTGTTTGTTCCATGAGCCAATGAATTACCTTTCTTACTCATGAAAGATGAGCTAAGGCTTTCGGCACGTGCAGCCCACAGAGGGCTAGTCTATCACAGCCTGGTTCGCGATGCACAGAAGGCACTTAAAACCCGCTTCTGATTCTCGAAGGCTCCCATACTCACCCCAATTCTCAAGCCATGTTTATCTTCCTAATTAACAGAAGTTCATGATAAGGAGGTTCATTTCCCAGTTTCTGATGTTCCCGATCTCGATCACCGCTTTCAATTAATAGAAAGGCCCAGAGACATTTAAAGCAATGGCAATTCAGGGCAGAGTCGGGGGTGGGTAAAAAGAAACCAAGGACCTTGGCCTTTGACCAGACCCTGGTGATCTGGGGGCCATCTGTCCTGGTGGCATGGCTAGCCATTGCCAGTGCAGATTAAACCTCCTCGAAGACAGGGTTTTTGCTCATTCCCACCATCAGAGTATAAAGCTTTGCATCCTCCTACCTTTCAGAGCTCATTCATGTTGCAGGGTCTGCACAGAAACCCACAGGGCACGGCCCCTCAGGCCAAGGTATCGCTCAAAACTCCGCTTCCCGGATGTGGAAGCCACAGCTGAAAGAGGTTACGTGACATGACCAAGTCTCACACCTCGTTCCTCAGGGAAGATCAGGAATCTGAATTCAGAACCTGGGAAGTGTGCCCTTCCTTCCCCATAACTGTATGTGGCGGCCACAGGATCGTGCATGGAGGTGGCCTCGTACAGTGGGTCAATTCTGGTTGCCTGGCTTCAAGCACTGCCCCACCGTGTGCTCAGCATTTCCCCTTGAGACAACGATTTACCTTTTGGGGATCTCTTGTCCCTCACCCCCAGCATAAGCTACTAACTGTCTCCTGTCACGAGCTACTTTAGGTTTAAATGAGATGAGGCCTACAAGCACATCTCACACCACGCCCGGGGTGAGGGCAGATTTCACGGATGCTTGATAAATCTGAACCTGTGGGTACCAATCAAACTCTCCCCCCAAAAAAATATCGATTGGACAGTTCTTCCTGGGAGACTCCTACGAAACACTCAGGGATGCTCTGGGCAGCCTGTTTGAATGAGCAAAAACTCAGAAACAAACTCAGGAGTGTCCAGCAGGTAGGCAAGGCAAAGTGGGGAACGCCTCTTCAACACAGAAGTCTCCCTAGCAATTAAAAAAAAGTTTCCAACTCAGTATGTCCTGACACACCAGGACCTATGAGACATACTCGAGCAAGAAAAAAAGTGACAATTCTATGTGTGAGAAAATTAAACAATATGTTTCCAAAAGATACACGTGGAAATGCACTTCAAAAGTCTTCCAAGGATGCACACAAAACCCATGGTACGAGCACTGAATTGAGTGCAGGGGCCAAAAAAATTTTTAAAAAATTACCATATCTACTGTGTTTTAATTTTTAACAATGAAACTTGGGTCATGAATTACTTATGCAATTAAAAATTAATGACAAGGAAACACTTGAGGCAGTTGAAAGTAGCCACAGAGCGCTTCGAGCTAAAAGTAACCTGCTTGATCCACACAGTACGAAAATAAACAGGAAAATGGGGAGAGGAGACACTTTCAACCATTTTTTGAGACATGAAACAAAAGGGTGAGAAACAAGCTGATTGAATTTTTTTGTCTGGCTTTAAAAAAATTTCCTTTTTTGCTTTTAACTGGCTGTGTCCTTTACACACAGTGCAATTATCTTCCCTCCAAACATCATCCCTCAGTTGAATGATCTTGCCACATGAAAAACAGGTTCGGCACAATCGCTGCATATTGTTGGGAAATTATCATCAACTTTCTTTTCTCTTCGAAAAAGCATTTCACAATGACACTGATGAGTCCTGTTGTTTTCCACCTCATGCCTTAACCCGCGTTAAACCCACACTCTGCACGAAGTCCTGGAAGTGTGGCACTCATGGTGGAAACATCCTAGGGAGACGGGACGCTGCATCCCAAATACGCTCGTGCTGGACTCGCCCCAGGTGGACAACTGCAGGGTCCCTCGACCTTCTCCGACCACCACACTCTGCCCCCGAAGGTCTGCCTCATATTGCCCGCTGTGGACCCCGTGAGTCCCAACTCTCATGACCCCTGCTTTGAGCTCCCGATCGCATGGACCCGTTTGCAGACGTTCAAGTGGCTTCAAATCCGTAGGGAAGTTTATTCTGTCTCCTTGGCTGACTTGGCTCATTCTCGGGGCTTTAGATACCATCTAAAGTTGGCTACACAAATTTAGTTCTTTAGCCCAGATCTCTAGATTCACCTAACCCCTGGCCTCTTTGATGCCTTTACGTGGATGACATGTGCTCCTCAAGCCTAACGTGTCCAAAATGACAACCGACTTTTCTCTCCTAAATCTCTCCTCACCGTAGTGAGTGACCCCAACATCCAAAAAGTACTGATGTGGGAGTCACTTCTGGTTCCACATTGTCCCCTGTCCGTTCCCCCAAATTCACAGGCTCTGTCGGCTTGACCTCCAAAGTTTCTCTCAACCCCATCTGCTTTTCTTCATCTGCACGGTCCCAGCCCGGTAAGAGCCACGATCACCTCTAAGCTGGTCTGTGGCAGAACCCCCCTCACCAGCCTGCCCACTCCATCACCGCTTCCCCAGTCTTCACAGTGTCTCTCCCCAGGTTTAGCCCCGTAAGCGTCTTTCCATGACATGAGAGTAAACCCAGCTCTTCATCAGTCAGCAGCCCTAGGGCCTGTCTGCCGAACAGTAGGACATTTTATTATCTCTACTACCCCCCAAACCAAGGGGTTTGGGCAAGTTCCCAGAACTTGAATTTGAATGTGAAGTTGTCATCATGAACTTAGAAGTTACCAGCACCCTCGTGCCAGACAACCCCATGATACGCCTCGGTCACCTGACTGTGGCCTCCAGCATCCCTCATTACCGTCGCCCACTGGGGTGCTTTTGAGATGCAGAGTCCAGCCTCCCGCCCCCTCCCTCATCAAGCGCTCACACTCCAGGCCACTATCCACCTGTCCTGATCAGTCCAGGCTCGGGTATTAGACAACTAGGGACAGACTCCTAGGCCTGGTGCCGCCCTCACTGCCCCAGCGGCCTATCGCTCTGCGGCCCCTGCCACCGCATCCCTGTCACTCCAACCCTCTCCCCTCCCCCAGGATGCTCCAGGCCTTCCCCCAGCTCTGTACCTTTGCGGGCAATAATATTCCCTTTGCCTGGAATTTTCTTTACCAGAGCACGGCTACTTAGTGATGGAACCTATACAGGTCGCTTCCCTTTCCACTGACAGCGTATAATGAATGGCTGTTTATCCCATCCTCATGGTAGCCAGGCATCGCCCGGAGCCTTTATGTGTGTTATTTAGTGACACCTGATAAAGCCCTAGGAGAGAGTTCTTATTATTCCCAATCGATAAATGAGGGACGCACTTGAAAAGACTTGCCCAAGGTCGCTCGGCCAACAAGTCTCACGGCCAGTGTTTCAATTCATTTGGTTCTGGTTTTAGGTCAATGAATCAGAAAGTCAGCGAATGAACAGACCCCGGAACCCGGAGAGAAGGCCCTGGGAGGGGAGGGGGCGGATATTAACGAGCTGAGAACATGAATGGCCCCGGACACCCCCTCCGACAAGACGGGTGGCTTCTTAGAACAACCTGGACCAGGGTTACGCCCTTTTCAAATGACTCCCCCAGGGCCCTTTAGCTGAACCTCGTCTTTAACTCTTTTATGAAGACAGAGTAAAACGCCTCACCTGGGTGTTAAAGCCACAGAAAACACGCCTCCTCCGGCCTCCTGCTCACGAGCGTTTTCTCCCTTACAGCTTCACCCCCGACATCACGGGGAGACGCCGGCGGGGGACGGTCCAGCCCAGACAATGTTCATCAGTGAAAGGCTATTTATTAGAGGAAACACGGAGCGGCCTGCCTCCAGGAGACGGCCCTGCAACCAGACCCACAATTAGAGCCAAACAGGGCGATCGTCTCTATTTAAAGGGAAATCGATGCCATTGATCGGGGTCCCATAAAGGCAGACGTGTCTGAACGCATTACAGATCCGACTGCTGCAAAACACCGTTTTGAAAATAAAACACACGAAAATCGCCGTGAAGGTTTTATGGCCAAACATGAGAGCTGGCCTACCCGATGGGGAAGCGAAAACCTGCTCCTTTCATCAGGGAAATGGGGTGCAGCGCCCTCAAATGAGGTCTCTGCTGATGACCCTCGCTCCGCAAACCCCTTGGCGGCCGGTAATTTGCTGGAGGGTTTTATTTAACGGTGAGGATTGGAGAGGATTTCTTACCCCCCATCCTGGGGTTGCGCACAGCAGTCAATTAAATTAGTGGCAAAACCTTAAAAGACGCCAAGGTAATCAGTTTAGGGGGATTTGGACCACACGGTGCCGGAGCTGGTTTGCAAGGTGATGGTGCGTCTCCAGCCAGCTGAGTTGGGGACTGACGCCTTTCTTCCCTGGGAGGAGGTTCACGAGTGACAGTCGGGCTGACGGCCTAGGGAATGAGCTGATTTCAATTTTAGCAGCATCATCCCGGGCCGCCCTGGATTGCAGTCTTCGTGGCTGTTATCAGAGAGTCCGGCTCTCAGTAATGAAAGGGGCATGCCCCTCGCCGGCGCCGGTGCACTCAGGGGCATTTCGACGCGTGATTGCTATAAAGTATGCCTCCCCCGCCCCCGCTCATAAAAAAGGTTAATGCCAAGCTGAAAACGTCGCATGAAGATTTTGGTTTTCTCTGAGTATTGCAGATTGGGAAAAGGCAACCGAGCCAGACTCCAAAAGCTGCTTGGGAAATATTTATCCTCAAGCCCCGACGTTCCTGGCAGACTTGCAGTTAAGGGGAGCCTGGGGGGCCCCATGGAGGAGCGGTTTTTCCAGGGGAGCCGCGGAGGTGGGATTTCAGGGTTTTCTCCATTCTGTGGAGGCGAGGCGTGGGGCTTTTGTGCTGCTTATGCCGTCCTCACCTGGCCTGGCGCTATCTCCATCCCACGAGCTCTGATGCAGGGAGAAGCAGAGGCCTCGAAGGAAGAACTGACGAAAAGAAAAAAGCAGCAGCCCATTTTCCCATCTCTAAGTGAAAGCGAAGCGGAAGGAACCGCACCGTAAGGCTGCAAATAACCCCCAGGGTCCTGGTGGAGCGACCTCAAGGGCGGAGCAGCCAAACTACAAATCACAGCTGAGCTAAACAAGAACGAAGACGGTGGACCCGAGAGCTCAGCTCTGTTTTGTTGCTCCTTTTTTTCCCTTTTTTTCGGTCATACGTAAATTCATTCATTCATTCATTCATTCAACCAGTGTTTGGGGTGAGCAACTCCTCTGCGTCAGGTGCTACTCATAAGGCGGACGCTGCAGCAGCGAACGAAATGGAGAGACACCTGCGCCATCGGATGGTTACACTCTGCAGGGAAAGGTCACGTGCAAGGGGTGAGCACAGGTGTCAGCATGGAGATGGGCCGCGAGGCGCAGCCGGCACCAGGAGCGTCCCTGGGTCATGTGACATCCCCCCCAGGGGGAGCGGTGAGAAAGAGGCTCCGCCTTTGCAGGGAGCACAGCTAGTCGCTGGCGTCACGGAGGTGACAGGTGGTCAGGAAAAGGTAAGCACAAGAGCTGACAGGGATGAGGAAGCAAGTCATCTCGTCATCAAAGGGAAGCGTCACAGGCTGGAGAAGCAGCAGGTGCAGAGGTGTCGGGGCAGCAGGCCCACACGCCCATGACGGAGCAAAGAGGGGCTGGAGCGGAAGGGCCGTCTTCCCTGCGCCTCTGATTTCAATTCTAATTAAGGTGCGGGTACTTTCCTAGCTGGCCGCGGCAGACCCGCTTCGGGGAGAGACCTCGTTCTTTCATCGTTCAAAGGATCCTCTGCCACTGTCGAAAGTGTCTTGGTTTGGACAAAATAATCACATGACCCCCCCACACACACACACACAAATGAAGGACACCCCTCGCTGTGTCCAAGGCGGACTTTCCCTCCGGTGTGGGAATAAGTCGCTCCTCCCTTGGTGGAGCCCCAGATGGGTAGCGGCCAAGCTGTACGAAACGGAGAAACCGCCGACTCCTAGAACGATCGTATGAGACGCGCGAAGATGATCAAATGGCCTGAGTGAAGGAGATGAGCTTCTTCCACCTCGTGTGGAAATACAGCCATTGGAGTCTCGGGCAGGATCAGCTGCGAGATTTAACTCTCTCTTTCTCTCTCCCTCCCTCCCTCACCCCCCAACCCCACCCAGGTTCTACCAAACACGCGCGTCCTAGGCCTCGCCACCTGGCTCGGCGTTTAGGTGCGAGAGGAACAGGTGACGCGTGTCTACCCAGCGACGCGACGATCGTGGGAGCTCTCTGCCAAAGACAGGCCCCTCCCGCCCGCAGTCTGAGCCGGGCTGAGAAGGGCGAGCCGCTGAGAAGCAGCCTGGACGCGTGGACAGGGACTGAATCTCCGTGACACCTGAATCCGGCTGTGCCTTACGCCGGTCTTCTCAGCCTCTCGAGTCAATAAGCCCTTTTTTCTTTTTTTTTACTTAATTCGATTGGGTTTCTCTCACCGCAGTCAAAAGCACCCTGACTCAACAGCCACAAAGGGCGAGTGCAGGACGACGGGACGTGCTCTAACACGGGACCAGATCTTCCCCACGTCTGTGCAAAACTCCGGAGTCCGGGCGGCGGTGAGCAGGCGGAGGAGGCCGTGGCCATGAGGCCACCCGAGCAGTGAGCAGAAGAGTCGGGGATCGAGCCCGCGCAGTCTAGCCCCTGAGATCTTCTTCTTAATCACCAGATAATTAACAGCCCCTAACTCGGAATTGGAGTCCCCAGATTCGGGAAAAATTAATTTGTTCAAAAAGAACCCGATGGGACCCATCCCTGTGCAATGTCATTCTCACTCACTTGCCTTCTAACGCGTCCCTTTGACTAGAAGAAGGAGGAGAGAAATGGCACCGGATTGTGCACAACCCTGGCTTTCCCACGGGCGAGACGACCACCCGTCACGGTGTCCAGACCGGGGTTTAGGAACCACTGACCCAGAGCCGAGACCCCACGCCTCTCAGCCTTGCACCCCAGCCCCTCCGTGACTCAGTCGTCGCCTGTAACTCCCAGACGACGCCTTACACGCGCCCCACTCCACCTCTGCTCGCTCGCACTCGACCGGACCTATCATTCCTTCGAGGGTCACTCGAAATTCCTCTTAGAATCCTTTCTCGCTTCCTTTCCTCGAGACTTCGCCATCCACGTTCAAGTTGGAAGCAAACGCTTCCTCTCCACACTCCCACCCGCCCCATCTGTATGTTCATAAGATGCTCATCGCTCTCTGCGCGTGGCCTTGGCCTCCACGCACCTGTGGGGACCACAATGACTGTCGCGATAACGACTAAGCCGTCTGCGTGTCGAGCACCCGCCGTGGGTACTCCGCATCGGTGCTAAGTGCTAAAGACCTGCCTCCCACGGGTGACATGGCTCCCCTCCAATTGATGAGCATCCCCCATGATTGGCTGGACATTGAAGGGATGAGGCTTGAAGAAAGGAAAAAGAGACACTTTTTCCTAAAGTTTCCTGTTTAACGGATTCCAGAAGTTTCAGCCCTCATAGCTTCACGCCTTCCCTCACACACCAGAGCCACAGAGAACGGTCCTCCCACGCGCAGCCTGAGTGGACCCCTCCCCGCGCCCAGGGGAAGGGAGCTGGTTAGGCTGCTGTGGGACTCAGGCTGACCCCTCTTCTGTCACAGCGCGTTCAAGCCCAGATTGCGGTCGAGAGTGGATGTGCGCCCTTATTTTTCAATCTGACAGCGCTATTTGTGGGAACTGACCCTCAGCATCTTTGGGGAACGTGATGCTCTTCATGCCCAACCGGGGTCCATCTGCGCTTTCTCCTCCGAACTGCTTCGTATTAAGTGCATAGCAACGCTTGTCCCTACCATATTTCGAGGGGAACGTCTTTTCGCTCCTTAAAATAAAAAATTTACCCGGGCAGCGAAGAGGGAGGGATATGGGCTCCAGAATCCAAACTCGCCACCAACATGCTATAGGATAATCAGTTACAGAATAAACCACTGAGTCTCCGTGGGGTGTGTGTTACGGCTCATCACCCTGCTAAAAGCTATTATTCTTTCTTGCAAGATTTCATTTAATTTTCACAATAAACTAGATTTTTTTTTTCTCCCTTTACAGGAGGAAGGTGCGACTCAAAGAGGGTAAGGATTTGGGCCACGATCAGATGAAGAACGAACGGGAGAGGTGAGATTCGAACCCAGCGTTATCTGGCACCGAGCCCTGTGTACTTCACCGCAGCACTGAGATGAGCGGGGGACACGTGCGAGGGACACATGCAGGAGACACATACAAGGGGACATGTGTGGGGGACACATGCGGGGGACACGTGCGGGGGACACGTGTGGGGGACACGTGTGGGGGACACGTGCAGGGGACACGTGCGGGGGACACATGCAGGAGACACATACCGGGGGACACATGTGGGGGACACATGCGGGGGACACGTGCGGGGGACACGTGTGGGGGACACGTGTGGGGGACACGTGTGGGGGACACGTGCAGGGGACACGTGTGGGGGACACGTGTGGGGGACACGTGCAGGGGACACATGCGGGGGACACATGTGGGGGACACATGTGGGGGACACATGTGGGAGACACGTGCGGGGGACACGTGCGGGGGGACAGCCCAATCGTCGCGTTCAGAGCCTTGGCAGAGGTCAGGAAAAAGAACCAACGAAGGAGGATGCCACCTCTCTTTCTTTTAAAACATTAAAAAAATAATAGAAAATAATAAATTTTAATCAAATATGAAAACTGCAAATACACGTACAATAAAACTAGAACCAGTATTGTGAACCGCCCTAGTGCCGAACTTAGAACACCAGGTTTTGAAAACCAGTCCCCAGCTGTTAGAGAGACGCCAGACGATGAGTGAACAACCTGAGATTCGCTTCAGAGTGCGATGGGGGGTGACGGGGATGAAGCGAGTTCGGCCACGAGAACTGGCCAAAGCTGAGGAATGGCCACGTGGCAGTTATGTGGGTACGAGGTTAAGATTCGTCCAAAAAGACAATCCTTTCCAGCTAAAACCGAGAGCCCTACAGAAATAACAAGGACGTTTTCCCCCTCCGACTTCGGATCAGATCCCTCCTTCCCTTCCTTCTGTTCTGTTTCCCCAGAAACCTTCCGTCCCTGCACAGACGACCGCATCCACCTGCAGGTGGAAACGCACACACACGCGCGCGGCTCTCCCTCTGCTTCCCTCCCTGAGGACGCACCGATGTCTCCCGGCCACACTGTGCGGCCTCCCCTCCCCTCATCAATCCATCGTGTCCGTTCCCTTCACAGCGCTGAGCGAAATCTCTACTTGACGTCGTGTCCTTGAATGGAGGGGAAATTCTACAACATTAACCCTTTTAAAGTAGGATCCGGGGAGTCTGGGGCCGAGGGGGCATGTCCGTGGAGCATCTGCAGCTGCCACAGCAGCGAGCCCGGCCTCTCTGTCACGTGAACTCGGAGGACAAGAGCCCAGGACCGAGTGACGTCTGGACTCGGGGCAGCAGCAATCGCGTTCCCCGTCGTGCAGGACTGCGTGCAGCCGAAAATTTAATTTTTTAAATAAATAGAACTGAAAGGTCAAAATACCGCCGCCGGCGCGAGCGCGGCTCTGAAACTGGAAACTGCTCAGGAGCGCCCTCGACGTCCTTTCTGTTCTCTTAATGACTTTTCCAAACTCCGTCCCCAAGGAGTTGCTCTCAGATATGCTAATGTCACCCCGGTTCTCCGAAAACCCAAGTCAAAGGCTGCGCGTGGACGGCCCGACCAGATGAGACGCCCCCGCCCCGGCCTCTGGCTTCCCCACGTCCCAGCTGAGGGCCCTGGAGTGGCTGGTCCAGGCCTCACACGCCCATGAGGGGGGAGGCCGCGCCCGACTTTTTCCCTGGTGCATCCCCACGTGAGTCCCCGAAGGTGCCTCTCGCCGTCAAAGCATCGAGCGAGTAAGAGTGTCGGTTTCTGGGATGGGACCTACGTGGGAACTGACACATGGAGAGTCTCCAACTCATTACAGAGTGAGTAAGAAGGAGAAAAATGGAGAAGAAAAGGTGAAAGGTGGGGAAAGAAGGGGATGGACGATGTGAAGTTCCCAGAATTTAGGTCGGCCGCTGACGGCGATCTCTCTTATTGTCGCTCCCCCTTTCGGGTACGCACAGCCCGTTTTTATTGGGGCCCCTCCCCCACTCTCAGACCAAGACCTTGGGTTGGCGGGGCGATGCCACCTGCCGCTGAGGGGCTGGGGGAGAGGACTGCGCCCGCCAGAATCACCCCATCACGATTCGTGCCGGCTGTGTTCCTGAGCTCAGCTGACCCAGCTAGAGAGAACCCCTAAAACTCGTGGCGCTCTCCCAAAGAGAAATGCTTTCCCTGGGGAAGAAGAGCCCGAGAAGGTATGTCAAGTGGAGGACGGAGCCCGAAATCGTTTGGGGCCACCGCGAGAGGAAGCCTTTCCAGAATCAAAGCCAATAACACACATCGGGGCCGAGGGATCCGGTAAAACCCTGTTGCGGTTACCGGGATGCAGCCACCCCTGGGGCCCGCTCCCCCCCGAACTCTCTGGTTTCCTGAGCAGAGGGTTTGAAACCAAACCGGTTTGGCCTGGGCTTCCCTCGTCCGCAGTCGAAATCATCACGACTACGAGGTCAATCTTAACGTCCCTTTGGCTTAAGGCAGGACACGAAACCCAACTCGCCAAGTCAAACCCACCCACGGGTGCAAATCCTTGATCTGACAAAACGGCTCCCCTTGTGCACCCCTGCTGAGCGGCGGCCTCTGCCCCAGGCCCCCGACACACGCTCACGTCGTCCCTCGACGTAGCTCTGCAGCGTCCCTGCTGTACACCAAGCCTGGGACCCTGCTTTTGCTTTAAGGAAGAGAGAGAAACGTCCACATCCCCAAGGCCCGACTCCTCCTCTCGGGCTTGGAACGTGCACCTCGTCTCTCGGTTACTGTCCTTCGTGTCGGCGTCGTGAAACGCGCACGCACAGGAGGACACCGTCCCCATGAATCCATCTTCGTTCCCTTCCGAAGCCTGCGAGCCTTCCCAGCGATTCCAGAGGCCCCTTCCCGGCGCCAAAGACGCCGTTTCTTCGACACAGCAGGTGGGACTCACAGGCCGGACCCGGGGACGCGCTTTTTACTTTTCACAGGACAGATGCCCGCGGCTGGAAGGCTCTTCTCGCTCCCTTTCGCTTTTATTTCCTCCTCTCGCGTGCACCACGGAGCCACTTCACCCATCACAATCGAATTACCAAACGGAGCCCCAGAAAGATTTCCCCGTGGGGTGGGGGCGGGGGAGGCCGTGTTGGGAGCAGGCTCTATTTTCTCTTAAAGACTTTAAAGAATTCGAAATAAATATCATCACCGGTGCTTCTCAACGACGCTGACTTTTTGCTTTAGGACGGCCCTGACACCCCCTCCCCCCCGACACACACAACGACAACGACAAAACGACAAATAACGACTTTCTAGGCTGAACTTGCCAGGAACCAGACGTGGAGCTCGGAGGAGGGTGGGGAGGCGACGGCGAGCTCCACCAACGTCTCCGGCCGAAATTAGCCGGAGGAAGACAGAGGCTAAGCCCGTCGAGCTCCATCCCTTGGCTTCAAACCTGTGAAGGAGCCAAGGCTCTAAATAGAGCCGGCGTGTGGAGAGAGAGCAGCCGGGAGGGGGGGCGGTTTGTTTGCCTTCGCTGCCAGGAGGACAGAAGGTGAGGTTTTCTCTCGCTCGACATCCTCACCCAGAAGTTGGGCAGCGAGCCAGCGCGCTCTCTGGCTGCGAAACGCCAATTAAAAATGTAGGACTCCGCTCTTCTGGAAGGAGGGGGTGAGCGAGTCCGCACCGGGGAGCGCAGACACTCGAGGCCGCAGGAGCGGGCTGGGAGTCTCGTCGCCCACTGGCCTGGCGTGGCCTGGACACCGACCCCCCCGATGCTAAGCAGAGGCCAGGCCGGCCCGGAGTCGCCTTCCACGGCCCGCACCAGTGCGCGGGGGGTTTTTTAATCTTGTGCCCCAAACTGTGATTCCGGAAGAGGCCAGGCCAGGGGCTGGATAAAGCATTCTTTTTCCAGCCCGAATGACTCCTCGGTTACTCGCTCGCACGCCCATGTGCACACGCACGCACGTGCACACGCAGGGGGGCACGTGGTTTCTTAATGACGTTCTCCCCGGCCAGGCTCCTCCTGCCCTTGGACGTGACTTGTCAGGGCATCCGGAGGCCTTTCCTTCCCCTCCGGAGTCCACTCACCCTTCTGTGTGCTCCGGGCAGCGCCTGCAGGGGTCAGGGGTCTCGCTCACATCTGCATCTCTGCATCCCAGCACCCAGCGGGTGGGTGCTGAGTGAAGGTGTGGGTTCTGCCACCCCTACCCCCTGCTGCTTCCTGTCCCTTCTTTCCAGGTGTCGATCTCCCATACAGACTTCACACCCAGACTCCGACTCGGCGCCCACCGCCTGGGCGCCCGAGCTGCGGTGCCCCTGGAAACGAGGTCCCGATGCCTTCGGTGCAGCCGCGACGCCCCGTGCTTCTGCCTCCCGCTCTCTGGGTTCTCCCCATCCCCTCCCCACGAGGGTGACCTCCCTCCGAGCAGGCAGGGGCTGTCCGGCCTCGCTTCCCGTGCTCACAGTGCGGTCTCGGAACCAGCACCACCGTCGTGGGTTCGTGGATCTCATCAACCACACGGCGCCTCGGAGGAAGAATGGGATTGTGTGTGACGAGGCCGCGGCAAAGCGGGCGAGCGCTGCTCTGTCCATCGGTCCCTGCCCGCAGCCGCCAGCCCAGGCCCGAGCCTGCGAAGGGCGAGGACCTAGCCAGCTGACTGCCACCCGCCGGGTTCTAACCCTATCGATTAGAAAGCGGGAAGCTTTCATTTGGGAGAAAAGACAACGGTGCTCAAAGGGAGAAAATGACAGAAAGTGGCAGCTTTTCATTTAACCACAGCTTTCCTGCCCCCTCCTCAGCTAAAGCGGGCATCCCCACCATCGGGCGGCCCTCGTCACGGTCACCTGTCCCCCTACCCCACCCCAAATCCTTTAAAACGTCCTGTAGGCAGGTCAGTGAATGAATTGAAGGACCCTGAGAAGATCTGAAGCTAGAGAGCCGGTGAGGCAGGCCACCAGATGCAGGCGTGGCCACCTGGCCTCTGCGCGGCATCACGACGAGGAGGAGGGTTTAGGCATTTGTCACTCAGGCACGGCGGAGACAGAGGCGTGTGAGGAGCCCCGGGTCAGCCTTCTCGGAGGGATTTTAATGAACCGGCCGCGCTTCATCATCCTGGTGACCGCGGGAGCTGGAGAGGACGTGAGGGGCTGGGCAGGTCGCCGAGCCCGTCTCTCACCCGCGCGGAACAGCCTCCGGCGTGTATCCTTAGGGCCAACGACACCGCCCGCTGGAAGGACCTTCCTGCCGAGAAAACTGGGGGTCCGTCCACAGTGTTCCACGAGGGTCAAGGTCCACACTCTGCTCTTCTCATCTGCAAACTGTTCCTTGCGAGCAGAAGGGCGATGTTTCCATGAAGGAAGGTGTCGTTTCTGTTTGTTTCGTTTAAGCGGGATTTCTTCGGTGCCGTCGGGGGCACGCCACGGCAACGACAAGAAAACACGAACTTCGAAGCTTAAGCCACCGGGTGTTTATTTCTGGCCCAGGACGGGTCAGCGAGGGGCCTGGGCTTATCGTGACTCTGTCCCTGGAACGACGCGGCTACGTCCGAAGGGATGGGAACGAAGCGTGCTGCACGGTGAAGGCTTTGAAAGTGCCTTCTGGGGGCGACACACGTCGCTTCTGCTCTCATCTTATTGGTACGTTACCGAGCCCGATGCATGTCATACGGCCCACCCCGGTGCCTGGAGGGAGGAAACCTGGGGTGTTTGCAGGCAGCGAGAAGGCCTGCACGGGATACGGTCAGCGTCCGTCCCAGAGGCCATCTGACCCTGTGAGGCGGGCACGTGGCTTCGGCACATCGCCCGTCGATGGATGTTTACTTATCGAACCTACTGTGTCAAGACTTGACGGGACAGAGAAACAAAGTCACTCGTGATGGTGCTTACATTCGAAATGGGGAGACAGATCTGAAAAAGCGAGTCGTAATGTCGATGAACCACATAATGAACGCGTTATGAAGCAAACACGCAGGACAGGTGTGGGGTGTGCGTGTGCGTGTGCGTGTGAGATGGGTCAGCGCATGACTACGGCTCAAGCAGAGTGAGAACGGCGTCCACGCGGACGGGAACCTGCCTGGGAGGCGGGAGGCCAAGCGGGCGAGCAGGGAGCTCGCGGGGGGGAGGCTGCCCCATGCCAGGGCTGGCGTCCCGTGGGCTGAGGAAAGCTTCCAGGTCGGTGTGGGGGGTCCGGGGGACAGCCCAGCCTGCCATGCGGGATCCCGAGTGAGGCGAGGAGGGTGTCCGTGCCAGGGGAGGGGCAGTGGAGGAAACCGGGGAGTGGTGACGTCCAGAGGGGCTGGGGGGTCGGTACGGTAAGAACCTCGTGAGCCTGGACTTGCACTTTCAGAGAAGTGAGGAGGTGCCGACATGGAAAAAGCTGTGTTGTTGGACTGAAAATAGATAAACTCCCGTTTTTGGATGGATGGATGGATGGATGGATGGATGGATGGATGGATGGATGGATGGATGATAGAGAGAGATAGATAGATAGATGATAGATAGATAGACAGACAGACAGCTAGATGACAGACAAAGACAAACAGACGACGATGGGTGGACGCGCGTGTGCTGTGTGTGCACAGACTCCCCGGCCTGTCCGCTGACAAGGCTCCGGAGCGAGCACATCCGGCTCCCAGATCTTGGCTTCTAAGTACCGAGAGCCACGGAAAGAACCCGGAGCTTTGGAGAAAGGGCTGTTTCCCCTGCTGGGGCTGGGAAGCCCCCTCTCCTCCTCTCACTCACGAGAGAGAGAGAGACAGAGAGAGAGAGAGAGGCTCTGGGGAGGACATCCGGCCCTCTCCGAAGCTGCGGCACAAAGCGAGGCATCTGGGACCCACACGTCAGAAACCCCACTGGCACCCAGCCCATATTTGCCCTTAAATGATAATACTCGAAAGGCAGAATGGCAACGACTAACATCGAAACCCCTCGTGGCACTGGTCCAAATGGCACCAGAACCCCTGGTGTCGGGGGAGGAAGGCGTCGGAACGTGTTTTGACAAACACCCCAGGCGGTCCGAGTGCGCAGCAAATGTCACAGCCCACAGATGAGCGTCTAACTCTTTCAGGGGGGCCAGGCAGGCACATGGGACAGCTCACTCGTCCCAGGGCACTCAGCAGTGGACCAGGGGACCCTTCGCTCCCCCCACATTCCAGGACCCGCGAAGCCGCGGGGCAGAACGGTTCCTCGGGGACGAGCTGGAAGCAGGTGCAGGACAAGCTCCCTCGCCCGCCCCGCAGTGTCATCCAAGTATCAGGAGGACGACCTGCTGCCCACCAAATGCCTGCAGATTCCTCCAGAAGCTATGTTCCCCTGAGATCGTGGGGACATCCTTCCAAGCGCACCGTGGGAACTGTTTGAGGTGACACACTCAGCAGTCCCGCTGCAGCGGGAAGGAGGGACGGCGGTGCACACAGTAGGACGCGGGGCGCCGAGTCTCGAAGCTTCGACTTGGATGGGGAAGGCAGGGAAGCGGGGGTGGGGGCCCTGAGACAGGCCGAGTCGGCCGGCCCTCCCCACGCCCTCCCCACCGGTCAGTGGCCGGCCCATGAGCTGGGAGGACATTTTGACAACGTGAACTTGCTCCTCCGTCCTCTCCCCTCCCCCACCGTTGAAGCAGGCCGCTCGCTTGTTACTCATCCCCCCGAGAGAACCACATGGCAGGGACCAAACAGCCTACACGGCCTTCAGCCCCCTCAGACCCATGGCCAGGAGGGCTTCTCCCTACCCACAGCCCACAGAACCCCAGAACGATTGTTGTCCAAAGCCGGAGCAGAGGGGCTGGCTGCAGGAACACGAGGAGGGGTTTTCCACCGGCCGGTCCACATGGGGGTGGGGGTGCGGGCAGGAATAAAGCTGAATCATAGAAGATTTTTCAAGACTTGTTTTTCTCCGCAAATCTGAATGTGGATTCCTGTTTAACCCACTAACCTTCTAAGGAAGCGGCGTCTACTGGCTCACAAGAGGTGGGCTGGTTCTCGTGGGGAAAGAGACCCCTGCGCCTCCCTCCCGGTCCTCGGGGTCAGGGAGGGCGTCCCGCGGCCGGGGTCAGACGACACGCCCGAGCTCCAGGGGCACTGAGGCGGGCTCTGATGGGGGCCGAGGCACAGGACACAGACCGAGGGGTCTGCAGGCCGCTCTCCCATGAGACGTTCCCCCACGAGACCCGCCACACACACGGGCTCTGCTCTCCAGGCCGCAGGATTCCCCCCCACAAGTGAAGCAGCGTTTGCAGAGGCTTGGGACGTGCAGCAGCGCTGACAGGGTAGGCTCAAAGTTTCCGGAACGTGGGGCACACAGTGGGCGCCCCGCAGTTGTGGGGTTGCTGAATCGGCGCAGCATAAACGCGCCCAGACCCCGAGAGAAGGTTCTTCCCTCACGTCCCTCCGAACGGCCTTGACCTCTAACTCTCGGAAAGGCCTGGATGACTTTGCCACTCGCCACCTTCAAGGCCTGGCGTGGCGCCGACTTCTAAAAGCGAAAGAGGACTCGGCTGTTTTTCCTTTAATTTTTAATCGCTAATTCAAAGAAAAGGACTTTTTAATGGCCCTTACGGATGCCATAGTTCCCCTTATGGATGCTCCTAAAAGATCGCCTTCTCTGCCTGGAGACGGAAAAGGGCAAAGGCCCACCTCCCCGGAGACTGACCCAGGCGCTTCTGACGCTGCCCCCACATCTCAAAGCCTCTGGGGCCTCCGCTCGGCGGGTTCCCCACTCCCTCACTGGAGGTGCGGGGAGGGAGAGAGCTGTGGGGTTAAAAACGCTAAAAATGGTGTTTCCAGGCAGCTAAGGACCTTGGAAGAACACTTACTTACGAAGGGAGTTTGCGAGCCCCACACAAGGGACGCAGGGGGCTGTGTCCACTTAAGCGGTCAAAGCCCCAGACCCCATCCCTCGAACTCGATCCTGCGGAGCGGCCATCGCTATTGGTTCAACAGGAAAACGGCCCCGTCGAAGCGATGGGCGACAGAGAGTAAAAAGGAGGGACTTTCTGTTGTACCGCTCGGGCCTAGAGACATGTTTGGACCCGAGTGCCCAGGGGCGATGTGTCCCCTAAACTCCTTGGCCAGAGCTAACAGCCCTCTTCCCCGTGGGGTGACACCCAACCTGGACGAGGCGGCCTGTCCCTCCTCATCGGGGGACGGTCATTTCCACACCCGCAAGGGCGGGCTTCCAGCTCCATGACCTGCAGCCTCGGTGAAGGAGCTGGTCGTCGCCGTGGGCTCGTCTGAGAGCGGCCCCGGGCCTGTTTTCCGTGTCCCTTCTCCCCGGGGCAGAAGGAATTAAAAGGTAACGTGGGTTGGAGCCCACACTGGAGCGGCATTAATTTCCCCTTCCTCCTATTGATTGTGCTGAACCACGAGGGAGATAGAGGGAGAGGGAGAGGGAGAGAGGGTAAGAGAGAGCGCGCGTGCCCATTCCTCCGCCCCTAAACACAGAGCAGCTACGGGCAGAGCCCCTCGGCCTCCCTGGGAGCTCGCAGACGATGCCTTCTAGGCTTTCCTCCCAAATCCCAGTTCCTGGAGAGTCAGGGCGTCCCATTGACATCCTTAAGGTAACTCCACGGGAAATAAAGACCTCCGGGGTTCAGTGCTTATGACAACGCATTTTCTCATTGTAAATACCTCCAATTAGACCTAGAGGTTCTTGAGAAAGGCTTCGGCCTCTGGGTGAATTTTGTTTTATTTATTAATCTTCACGCCCGCAGCACCTGGTCTCCCTAGGTGTCTCCCATGCAAGTACTAACCAGGCCCGACCCTGCTTAGCTTCCGAGATCAGACATGGGGCTGAAAGGAGATACGCTGCCATCCAGGGTGCCAGCAACTGAAAAGAAAGGGGAAACCATCCTTAAGTTGAGAGAGAGAGAGAGAGAGAGAGAAGAAGAAAAGAAGAAGAAGAAGAAGAAGAAGAAGAAGAAGAAGAAGAAGAAGAAGAAGAAGAAGAAGAAGAAGAAGAAGAAGAAGAAGAAGAAGAGGAAGAAGAAGAAGAAGAAGAAAGGAAGGAAGGAAGGAAGGAAGGAAGGAAGGAAGGAAGGAAGGAAGGAAGGAAGGAAGGAAGGAAGGAAGGAAAGGGGAGAGAGGAAGGAAGGGAGGGAGGGAGGGAGGGAAGGGAGGGAGGGAGAAAAATTAAAATTAAACTTTAATGGGATAATCGGGCTCTAACAGAATCTGGGATCATGGGGAACTCCTCCCCCCGAACGGTTGGAATCAGCGGGATCCCAGGCCCAGGCTCTTTTTTCCCTTTAATGCTGTTTTCTTGGGATTCTGTCAGGGGGAAAATGCTTGCTACAGACAATTGCTTGCATTTGTTGATCGATAGATCAAGAGACAGCCAAAGGCGCTGGGAGCACCTGAGGAGGCTCCTGCGATGGCTGCAGACAGGGTCAATGCAAATACCGCGTTCAATTAGCATTTCTGTGGACCAAGCAATTTCTGGAAACTATTTTCAGGTCAGGGAACACGCGGGGAGCATCTGGCTCCGATCTGAGCATGCCTCTGACACCGCCTCCCGCCTGCGGCCAGGCCCTTCCCCCAGGCCCGCCTCCCTGTCCCCGCGCCCCTACTGGCCTGTGTCGGGGTTCCACATTTCAGGAATAGTAGTCGGTCCACCGTTGAGCTCGTACGTGTGCCCGGCACCACGCACGTCTTAGTTAACCACTTTCCGTTTACAAATGGAACGACGGCTGCTCAGAGCGCTGCAGGAACCTGCCCACGGCCACGGAGCTCGCACGTGAGGGCTGCGCAGTCCCCTCCTCCATCTCTCCAAAACCCACGCTCCTCCGGCTAAGTCGTTTGGTCCCCGTAGCTTTTGCTCCCTCACTTCCCTCTTGTCTTCCCAGCCACGTGTTCTGGGTAAGTCTCACCTCCCAGGACCCCTCTGGAATGGGCACCTGAAGCTTCCAGGCATCTCATCTCTCCACTCAGGGGCCTGCCCAGGCCAGTCCCCTCCCACGTCTGATGACCACAGCTTCACCGCCTTCCCAAACAGATTTTTCTCTTGAAGGTTTTGAAAGGACTTGGCATTCCAAAATATGGGCGCTGGGGAGTCGGGATGGAAGTCAAGCCCTGTGCCAGTGTTCTGTTACGTTCAGAAAAAATCCAGAAAGACAAGGGCGAGTCCCAAAGGAGGGCCACACGCGTGTGTTTTATACAAGACGTTTCTGCGCTGGTCTATCCTGTTAAGCACCCAACCTTCTCTGTCCCGTCACAGGTATCTACGGGTAATTCCAACCCTCTTGAGCCGTTTTGCCCAAAAGGGTGACTCATTTATTGCAGTTGGGTTCACTCTGTCGCAGCGTGGAGGCACAAACTCTGAACGCAGAGGCCTGTGGGGCGGCCCACGTCAGGTCAAGGACGCTCCCCGAGGACGCTGCCCACATTGAGAGGAAGACCTCCCAGGCAGTGCCGTCCTTTTCACATCACACACTCACAAGGGAGGCAAGCTTCCTAACGGAAAGCTCGCGCGGAGGTAACTTGCCAAGCAAAACACAGCGGCTCCATTGCCAACACCTCCAGATTGTTTGGGGTGGGAGGGAAGGAGGTGAAGCCTGCCTATGATGAATGAATGTCCTGACTTGGAGATTAATCACAATGATCCTGGCAGACCTGCCCGCGTGCCTTCTCCCACAGGACCCTGTAACACCTTCCTCGATGGGGACCCCGGAACTGTTTCAGTCGACAGCAGACCCGGACACTGGGTCAACAGTGGTAATACCAGTTCCTCCCGAGAAGAAGCCTGCCGTAAGGGGGAAATGTTTGCCCAAAGTCTTCAGCTTGAGAATATTGGTCTTCATACTCCTCGCCACACGTTCATTTCCAAAGCACCCTCCGGACATTTCAGGGGATCTTCTTCAACTTAACGCCCTACCGAAAAGTCCCCCTGCAAGGAGGGTTTACTAAGGTCATCGATTCCCTTTCGGCGAGCGCACGGTCGCCCGTGCCAGCTCAGAAGACAGTCCCTAAAAGTTCAGAAAGCTTTTCTCAAACTCCAAGAAAAAGAAATGAGGGGGAGGGCGGGCAGGAAGGCGAGAGAGAGGAAAGCTTGATGAGATCAACCCTGCAGAGCGCGCGTTTCCAGCACGGGAAGGACAAAGCAGTTCCGCTAACATAGATTAACCTTTATTCTAGAACAGACAGAAACAAAGGCATGAAATCAGGGACCTGCACAAAAGACAAAAGAAGACACCGCACTCCGTTTCGATATGGGATATTCGGGTTTAATGGTCGCTGAACAGATAAATACGTACAACCTCGGGAGGTTAAGGCAAAAACCAGATGATGCTTCAAACACAACAGAAGGTTTGAGAAATAGGTATAATTAAAAACAAGGGCAGTTAATAAAGTGGTCGTGTCTCCGGGAAAAAAGATCCCTTCGGTTTTAATAAAGTGGTTATTATCAATCATGTTAATTAAAGTTGAGCAGCAAAGGATACGATTTCCCGCAGGGGAGAGCTGTTTTGCAGAGGTTTGGGGACGGTGTACTTAGAACCCAGGAAAGCAACTCTTTGCTTGTCAGACTTATGATCTATTCTTCCTATTAGAAAATATAATTTGGAAAATATGACTCTTTCACATATATAATTAAAATACAACTATGAAGCATTCTTTTTTTTTCTTTTTTAAGGGAAGTCATGTTGGCGACGTCACAGGGTAAATTTGCCGGCAAAGCCATTCATTCGTCGTGACCCCACTGGTAGGGAAGACACAAAGCCAGTCACTGAGAAACAACCCCAAGCACCTCAAGAGAACAGAACAGACTAATTCCAAAGGAAAGAGAACACGTGTGATCAATACACCAACACAATACACGGTTCTTTGGCAGATCCACACGGACCACTGATGGAAGTTGGCGCTCTGCGTAAGCGTTTTCTCCTTCTTAGACCTGGTCGCCAGTCTTTCCAAAAGAAATTAATTAAATTCCACACCTGCAACGAATTCAGTCATTCCAGGAAATCAAACTCAGAACAAGACTGCGACAGTTTTCACTGACACACTGATGCTTAGATAGGGATCGTCTGCTGGGAGTCCCGAATGACACACGCGGAAATAATCTGTAAATCTGCACGGGGTCGCACAGGCCTAGAATCCTTACAGAGAATCCACGTTCACCCATGAGGAACCAAGAAAAGACACCGATCCGACGATGAGAGAATGATCTTCTGGTAACGCGGAGGTGGGCCGCCCCTCACCTGGATACACGGCGCGGAGAGAGCGACTTCTATAGGGGGAACACCAGGAAGCCGGAGAACGTGGAATACTGCCAGCCGCCGACCAAGTTGCCTTTCTCCAGTTTTAGGTAAACCTTGTCCTCTTTATCTAAGTACAGTAAGACCCCGTTAGTGGCAGCCTCACGAGTGACGTCTTTGTCCCCGGCGAAGGCAGATATCACTGGTTTTCCATTTAACATCAGGTTAACCTGCAAGGAAAAAGGGGAAAAAATAATCACTGAAAAGCTCTCTTCAAAGTCCCGATGTCTACTGGAGATGATACATGATGTCTGGTAATAAATAAAAAAAAAATTGTCTGATGTTCAGTAAATGTATCTCCTGCCTTTCAAACGAGCCAAGTGCAGTGGCTCGACATCGTATGGCCACTAAGCTGACTTTTAAAAATAAAATTTAAAAATATCCCATGGAATTCTTTTTTAATGCCTGCAAAAATAGAATGCCATCCGTGCAGAGCGACCAGCCGTGTGGAGATCGGCCTCCCGTCAGTGCATAAATTAAGCTTCCTATGCCATTCACCTCTCGCATCCAACAGCAATCTTCTGATAATAGAGCAAGCCTGTGGCTCCCCAGCACATTAGTGAAAAGAGACCCGGTGCCCTCTGCCCTGACAAACCCAGATACGGCGCGACTCTCCCCACTTCCTTGCAGGTTGCTATGCAGCTGTGACAGGCACAGCGCTGAAAATCACTTGAAACTCTGGGCTCTGTGTGCTGTGATTTCCTTTTCTGTTTTCCCTGATAAAAGAAATGTGCATTAAAAACAATAAGCGCCACTACCACGGAAGATCTTAAAGATGGATAGTTAGCAAAGAGCTAATAATTATTAATCCATTCACAATTATTAGCTGATGAGAAACTCAGAATTCACTCACTTTCCTCCATGCTCCAGTTTCGACTGTCCTGTGCGCAACACTGTGTAAACTTCTGAGCAGTGGGGCACGGGGAAGGCTTTTCCGTGGTAGCGAATTTGTTTACTGGACAGT
Source organism: Cynopterus sphinx (assembly GCA_030015415.1). Lineage (NCBI taxonomy): Eukaryota > Metazoa > Chordata > Mammalia > Chiroptera > Pteropodidae > Cynopterus > Cynopterus sphinx. The sequence goes on from CM057389.1 coordinate 91,880,271, forward strand.
CATTCTTTTGACATGAAAAACGATCCTGAGTAAGTTAACTCTGAGGCCGATCAGTTTATCCATTCGCTAAGACACGTGAAGGTGGCGCCTGAGCGCCCCTGCCACGCCTAGGGACGGAGTGCACGACAGAAACATCCAGCATGAGATTGAAAGTTATCCTGGAATTCGACGACGCGTGCTGGCGTTACTGGGTGTTTGCATACGTAAGCGCTATAGAAACTAGCCCCGCTGCTGTCTGCGCGTGTCAAGTCGAGCCAGTCACCTTAGAGAGCACAACGCAAAATCCACTGCTAACCGAGGGACTGCAAGTGGCAAGGATTCACTAGCCTCAGTGACTGACAGGGAACCACCTAAAGCGGAAGCGCACACGCGCTTGTTAGGTGGAGTGAATGGCTGTTCCTCCAGCCATTTGCTCCTCACGGTTAACTGTCTCTCCTAATTTTTAGCACTGATGGCCAATTTGCTTTGTTTATGTTGGAGGCACTTGCAACACTCTGCTGGTCTTACGAGGTTTTTCCTTAGCAAAGTCAGGTCATGGTTGCACGTGCACAAAATGAAATCGGGGTCTCATAAAGAGATCTGTGCCTCTGAGTTTTTACGAAGCTTCTTTCTTAAACACTGGGTTGTCATCAAGGTAGTACGTTCGATTGTTTATTTTCTTCTGTTTGCTTCTCGTCACGTGCCTTTGTAGACGTTATAAAGAAGAAGATTAGGTATTACGTGTTCTGAAAATAAATGACTGTGTAGAGTTGGTCATTTTTACAGTGAAAACACATATTCGGATAAATGCATAAATTAGTAACCTGTGGCCAATACGCACTGAGGCTGCCCAGTTTATCCACGCACTAAGACACCTAAAGGTGGTTGACAGTGTGGTTGACAGAGGGAAAACAGGTCAGACCACGTACCTGGATTGTTTGGCTCTGGTAGACTTTAATTACATGGAAACTGAAGCTGTATATTCCTTTTCTTGGTGCTACAAAGACAGACTCCAGTGTGAAAAAATTACCCACGTTTACTAGGATCTAGAAATAAAAAGAATAAATACCAGTAAATTATCATAATATCCTCTCCTGTATAGTACAGTATAATAAGTTTCCTTCCGCCCTCCCTTTCCTTGATGGACAACCAGCTTAAGGAACCACGGGGAATGAAACACTGAGTTCTCTTCCTTTCCTCTTTGGTGACGTGGAAAATGGATTTGTAGATTGGAAGGTTCTTCTGTCTTCTAAATGGAGGAGGGAAAAATAAAAGTAGCTGCTCTGTATTCATGCCTCAATTTCCAGCAAGGCCCGGTGGCGCTGGAAACGTCTAAGGAACGCGTGAGGGCTTACAAATACCAGCTTTTCCTTGGGAGTTGGATCAGAGGCACCTGCCACGTATTTACAGTCCCCCCTGCACGGGCCAGAGGTGGCGTTCCCAGACAGCCAATCGGCAGCCATGGGCCCTCTGCAGTCATTCCTAGACACATCACACAGAGGCCCGGGCGCTCCCTCCACTGTGTGACATAGTCCGTGACACCGAACAGTTGGTGCACGGAGTGACCTGAATGCCCAGCCCTCCTCTGAGCCTCCGCCAAATCTCTCCCCAGATCCATGGCCATTTTTTTTCATCTAGGACTTAATTATATTTTGGCAATGACTCAGCCTTTGCAGGCTGCCAAGGAGTAGAGCAATGAATAAGGACAGACTGTGGAATAGCCTTGTCCCGTGCCTCCCACCGGTATCCATGATCCATTATCAATCACCTGCTCTTTATTCAGAGTTCAAGGGTCGAAAGTGAAAAATAAGTACTCTTCCTCCAAAAAAAAGCAACAATGCCTTTCGTATTCCAAGATGTTTAATCTGGTTCTACTGATTATGAAATTAACTCTGACTTTCAAGAAGTGACCTCTTAAACTAAATTCGCAAATATCATATAGGTAAGCCCCTTCCTATGAGAAAGAGAGAGAGAGAGAGAGAGAGAGAGAGAGAGAGAGTGTGTGTGTGTGTGTGTGTGTGTGTGTGTGTGTGTGTGTGTGTGTTATGGGGGGAGTTTTAAAATAACTACAGTTTCTTCCATTTCTCTCCAAGAGATAAAACTACAAGTGGCATTCAAAAAAACAAAGTCCCTATAAAGGTGCATTTCCCTTATATCAATGACAATCTGCTACTGTCTCCTTTAAACACTACATTCGTGCCAACATTTACCCTTTTGCATCATTCCCTAAAAACATATCCACCTCTGAGCAACAAACTAGAACGTGGGGACAATCGGATAGATATACCAGGCTCAAGCACTGACTTCAAAGACGCTTATGTGTACAATTCTATCTCGAGGTTTCCCCTTCTTCCAAAGCATCGGCTTTCTTTCTCTGACCTGATGATCGATGATCTTTCCACGACAAATCACCAGCTGTGCAATCATCCCCAACAGAAGCTCTGCGGAGATTTTTTTTCCCAAGCACATTTAAAATAATTTGAAACACTTAGAGGGGACTTCCTGAGTCAGATACAAGTAGCCTAACTCACAAGCAGCAACGGAAATGGCTAATTAGTGTTGACTGCACACACGGCTGGACTGGCCCTACCTGGTAATTAGAGCATCCAGGCACATCGAGATTTATAAGAAAGTGTGTCTGGTTGTCTCTGAGATGCATGGCTCCCGCACCAGAAAACAAGCCCTTCTGTGCTTCTATCTGATGGAAAGGTCATTGAAAAGGATGCGCTGTACGGGCGACAGTGCGACGTCCCCAGTACTCCAGCACTGAATGAATGCATCACAATACGACCCAGGGGTGGTGCTAGACTTTATTTCCACCGGGATGGGAAACACTGCACCAAAATCCCAAAGGGGCTGCTAATGCCTTAAAAATTACGGCGATCTGATGGGAAGCCCCAGAGAGGCACTCTCTGTTTGTGGCCAGCCGGAGAGTGCATTACTTCGGCACAATTAAATAAGGGATACAAATGTCACCTCGTCCCTTCCCTGGCACACCTTGCGGTACCACTTACCCTATGCTCCTGCACATGTGGCTTTGCCTACAACTGCGAACTACACACGGGACTTTGCAATTAAAAAGACTCTGGGAGCTCTTGGGGTTGAAATTAAAACCCGGGAGTCGGTTGTCAGTTTTAAGACTGGCTCCTTGCTAAAGCGATGCTGACATCCTGAGGTTTCTCACCAGCCAAACCTGTGAGCTCCAGGCGGCTAAAAAGAAGCCACAGATTTCATCAGTCCCTCACCCATGCCCTGCCCTCAATTCCGAAGTCCTCCTCTCCCCAGTGATTTGCCATCGTCTGGAAGGACCAGAGCTGGAGCCGGGCGGGAGCACCCGCCGCGCAGGGCTTCCCCGTGGGAGCCAGGCACAGTCGCCGGGTCCCTTTGCTCCTCCTTCTCCGCAACTTTTCTCCAAGCGCCAGGGAAGGGCTTTCGCCCGCAGTGGCGCCCGCACCCCGTGTGGGGGACCCCGCCCGCAGCTAGGTGAGGGGGATCCGACCCCGGCCACCCTTGCCCACCCTCTCCGGCCGCCTGCAGGGTCTCTGCAGAGCGTAGCCACTCGGAGCTCTGTTTGGGGAGAAGCTTCTCCACCCGGGAGAAACGGATCATCCATCCTGCAACGGCCACCGGGGTGCTGCAGGGACAGCCTCCGGGGCGCCCGCTCCAGCAGTCGGAGCCAGGGGACCAAGCTGTGGCCAAGAGACTACCAAGTCCAGGCGGCGGGTTCCCGCCAGCTCCCGGGGACCTGTTGCTGGTGAACTTGTCCTGACTCTGGCTGCCCGGCTCTGCGCTCCCGGCTTCCCACCCGCGGACCCGGCATCCTCGTCCGGAGGCCGGGCGGGCGGGGATGGGGGCCGGGGTGGCGGCGGGAGGGACCCCAGTGGACGTTTCCGACCCCGACAGGCATCGCGGGGGAGGCAAACGGCGAAATGATGCCCACATCCCGAGCGGACCAGCCCAGCCGGGGCTGAGACGCGCCGACAATCGCCCCCTGACCCGGCCCCCACCCCCGCGCCCGCGTCCCCCGGGCTCCGACCGACCTGGTCGAAGTAGATGATGCGCGTCTTGTTGCTCATCTCCGAGGGCTCGTGGTTGGTGCTGCGCACGGCCGAGAAGGCCACCTTGGAGTTGGCCGCCCGCACCGAGATGCCCAGCGGCGAGGAGGACGCGCCGCGCGCGTCGGCCGCGGGGTTGGAGTCGCACACCACCAGGCACTTGCCCTCCAGCACGATGGGCTCCGTGTCGTTCTGCGCGCGGGCGCGCGGCGCGGGCAGCGCCAGGACCAGCAGCAGCGCGGGCAGCGCGGGCAGCGCCCGGCGCGGGGCGCCCATGGCGGGCGGCAGGGTGGGGAGGCTGGGGGGCGCCTCTGCTCCCCGGATGCGACCCCGGGGCCCCGCAGCCCGCGAGGAGGACGCCGGCGGCCGGACCCGCAGCGCGGCGCGCGCGCCTCCGGTCTGCGCGAGCCAGAAGCCTCCGCTCCCTCCCGCGTCGCCGTCGTCGCCGGCGCCGCCGATGCGGAGCCCCCGACCCCACCCCCTGCCCGGGAATCAGCCCCGCCCGGGGCCCCCGCACCCCGCCCGGCCCCCACACATCCGAACTCGCCGAGACCTCGCGCCCGCGCCTTAAAGGGGCGGAACGGCCGGAGACGCTCAGCCCAAACCCGGGCGCCCCCGGAGCGGCGAGCGGCGGAGCGGGGGGCAATGCCGGGGACTCGGAGACGCCCCGGGGTGCGGGGAGCGGGATGCGGGGGGTGCGCGGCGCCGCGGTCCCGGGAGCCTGGCCGGCGGCGGGGACGGATCACGGGGGCGGGAGGCGCTTCCCGGGCGCGGGAGCCCGCGGGGCTGCGTCCATGGCCGGGCTCCGGGGACTCCGGGGATCCCGCTTCGCTCGGCCAGAGATGGATGCCCCGACGCTGGTGGGTGTCGGTGGCCCAGACGTCGGCAGCGGCCAGCCGGGCGCCCGGCGCGGAGAGCTCGGAACCGCGGGATCCGGTCCGGGGTGCAGGGTGCGCCGAGAGCGGGAACCGCGAGATCGGGTCCCGGGCGCGGGGCGCGGGGTGCAGGGTGCGCCGAGAGCGGGAACCGCGGGATCCGGTCCGGGGTGCAGGTTGCAGGGTGCACGGAGAGCACGGAACCGCGGGATCCGGGCCGGGGCGCAGGGCGCGGGGTGCAGGGTGCACCGAGAGCGGAAACCGCGGGATCGGGTCCTGGGCGCGGGGTGCAGAGCTGGGGCGCGGGCGACCCGGCGCGGGGTCCCCTCCCGCCTGCGCCGCGCGCCCCGAGTCCCCGCGCGCAACTTTCCGGTCCGCGCGCAGCCGGGAGGGCGCGGGGCGGGGACACGCGCGCGGCTTATAGGGGCGCGGCGTCCGGCGGGGCCGGCTTCCGGGGGCGGGGGCGGGGAGCCCGGTGACCCCCACGGAGCAGCTCGCGAGGACCTCGGATCGGAGGGGCGCGCAGCTCCCGGCCGCCTGCCCGGGCTGAGGCCGCTCGGGCCCGGGGGGTGGACTGTGGGTGCCAGGGAGAGGGGCCCCCAGCCCCGCCCCGCCCCGCCTGGTGGCCCCGGCCCCCTCGCCCCTCCCCAGCGCGGGACCCCGCCGGGAGCCCGATCCGCGCGACCCACACGGCGCTCTGCGGGGACCGGGGGACCCGCCAACCGGCGCCCCGCCCACCCCGCAGCACCCCGGGGCCCAGCGAACGGGAGCCGGCGGGGCTCCCCCCTCCGGGAAATCAGCCTGGGGCGCCGCGGGGCCGCACCTCCCCGCCCGCCCCGCGACTCCAGCCCCAGCCTGGCCGGGAAGCGTGGGAGAGGGGGTCACTCGGCCAGATACGTCCTGCGGAAGGGCACCCCTGAAAGAGCCAGCCCCGCTCCCGAGGACGCAGCCCTTCCTCTCCTCTTGGTGTGCTCCCACTGCTGTGACCCCCACTGCCGTGACCCCCACTGCCGTGCCCCCACTGCCGTGACCCCCACTGCCGTGACCCCCCACTGCCGTGCCCCCACTGCCGTGACCCCCACTGCCGTGACCCCCCACTGCCGTGCCCCCACTGCCGTGACCCCCACTGCCGTGACCCCCACTGCCGTGCCCCCATCTGCCGTGACCCCCACTGCCGTGACCCCCACTGCCGTGACCCCCACTGCTATGTCACCCCACTGCCATCTGGCCTCTAATTGGGGTGATTTATCCACCTCTTCCAAGGCCACCCTGGGAAGGAAGGGCTTGTCTCCGGCTGTGACCAGCTGCGTGAACTCCGCCAAGTCACATCCTTCCGAGAGGGCGGGACCTACCAAGGTCCAGCCGGCCCTCCAGCTCTGTGATGCTTTGGGGGTCGTGTCACTCCCACCCCAATTCCTTCTAGACTGACAGTGGCCAGAGGGCAGGCTCCGCATCTTTACCAAACAGCATCCCCATCAGACATTCGAAGCTCCTAGAAATGTGCTCGCTATTTTTATTAAGTGAAGGGGTGCTAGTTGAGCCATGACCAGGGATGCATGATGGTTCCCCCACAGCGTGAACTGAAGCCCTCCCCACAACAGAAGCCACACCTGCACCTCCAGGCCTGTCCCCTCAGCAGGGCCTTCATGGGGCAGAGCACCGAGCCCTAAGCACCCTACTGCAATTCCAGGTGTTCCCATGGCTCTCTCCTGCCGGTTGGTATTGGCCCCAGGCCCCACCTCCCTCTAATCTTGCAACTAAAGAGGTAGTTAGTGCCTGGAGCCATAGACTCTGCTCCCCTGGGGCCAGTTCCAGCTCTGCTTAGACCCTGCTCCTGCCATATTATTCCTTACAAGGTTGAATGTCACTAATCTAAGCCAAGATCAAACAGGGCGGCCTGGTGAAGATGGCCACCACCCCTCCGCGGTGCTGATACCCCAGGAAAAGCCCAGCTTGGACTTTCGCCTGAACCCTAGTCCGTCTTCGGAACTCCCTTCCCGCTCCCTTCCAGCTCCCGTCAGCATCCGCCTGGACAGCAGCAGCCATTTCTTCTCTTTGGATGCTGCCTTTAGAGGGCAGGGGCCGGGTGGAATCTGCTTCCTCTTTTTCCTCTTCCTTCCACTCTGCCTTTCATTCTCCCCGACAGCTGTTGAGTAACTAAGACCTGGGCTGTCCAATTTCAGGCTAGAAGGAGTTTGAGATCGATAAATATTCATTCAAGGATCTTGCCACCAACCCCAATATGTTCTCTCTACGTCCTTTTCTTCTCCTTCCTCCAAAAACTCAGGCTTAAAGAAAATTCCTCCTTCCCTTCTCTGCCGGATCTGAAAGAGACACCAAGACGGCTTCCATACACACAGGGCCTGCAGAGGACAGGCCTGTCGTCCCCTGAATGGGCCACTGATGGGTCCCGGGCAAGGGGAAGCAGCAGCAGGCCTGACCACACTCGTAGACAGAAGCTGGTTCTGGAGACTGCACTCCCCAGACATGGCGGAGTAAGGTCGTGAATAGTGTCTCCAGGTCACAATCCCTGCTCCGGAGAGGTCCAGCAACACTCCTCTCCCCTCAGGTTTCCCCGGAGCCTCCTGTGTCCTCACAACCAAGCCCACTGCACTCGAGCTAGTTTCAGAACCCACTCCACTCCTCGCTCCCTGAATCCTCATGAGAACATCCTAGAAGTCCCCTGCACAGGAGCCGAGCGTCTCCCGCCAAAAGAGATTGAGAAATCCCACCCCCAGCCTGTGGGAAACGCTCCAACTCCCACTTCCCCCCAGAGAAAAGAGATAGGCCGGGTCTGAATTTTGTTCCAGTCACAGCGTAGATCTTTTTTTTCTCTTTTGCTTTCCCTCCCTCCCTCTCTCTCTCCCTCCCTCCCTCCCTCCCTCCCTCCCTTCCTTCCTTCCTTCCTTCCTTCCTTGTCAATAGAAAACCTGGTTGTGACCCAAATGTTTCCCTTTTCTGAGATTCCCAGCTTGTATTTGGTGTCCAGGACTTTCGTTGCTGGACCTTTAATGATTTCACTTCTCTGCAGTTGGGCTCAATGTAAAGTCAACAAGTAAAGTTCGTTGGGGTCAGAACCAGGGAAACAGTGCTCCCGGGTCAGTAACTCCACGGTTGCTTATCTGTGCGTCCCTTAGAGAAACCAACTTTCAAGCCAGCCTGAGACAGTGAGCATCCACGGGCGGTTTTCCGTCTCTGAAGGAAACGGCTCTGAGAAGGCGGACAGGCTCACCGGGTATTCAGCACCCAGGACCCAGCCTGAGGAACAGCCCTGCGGCTGAATGAAAGGCGACCCCATGCACCACGTAGCAGGCAGAGCCACAGGTCAGGCGTGCGGGAGGTGGGAAACCGAGAAAGAAAGAGCGAGACTCAGCACCGCCTAAGGCCCACGGGGTCACCTGGTGCCCCTTTGCTCTGGATAGGGATAATTCTCTACCCAAGCAAATGCTGTCCTTCGAGGGAGCGTTTGAGGAGAAAAAGGCTCTGCAAACAACCAACACACGAGTCCTGGAAAGTTTCAGGAAGTCCCCAGGACCGTCTCCAGAAACAGCCGCATCACTGACCTGTTTTCCATGAAAATAGTAGGTCTGGGGGGAAGCAGATGGATGGTTTCAAGATCGCTTTCATTCGATTTTGTAACTGAGAAGTTATTTGAGACCGTTCATGTGCAGGGTCTCCTCTGACCCCCACATCGGTCATCAAGGTTCAGGTCTACGGTGACGACGACTTCGGGTTCGGGCTGCAGACAGCCTGGGACGCCCCTTTTGGGCCTTCCTGTAACACCTGTGCCTGTCCCAGTCATCCTATTTGTCACAACATCCTGAAGTCGTTGATTTCTTTGTAGTATTCTCCGTGGATTGTCAACTTCCGAGGAATACAGGATTTAGCAGAGTCGGTAAACAAAAAAATAAGAAAGCTTATCGAATAAAGTCACATCCTTGTGCTCATTTCTCACAGGGGAAAGAATACACCATTGACTCAGGATAAGAAAAGTAAAATTCTTTCAAACGCTTTTGTAGGCTTGAAGTGTTTGGTCCACATTTAGTTACTGAGAATGGAAGGCCGAGATGCAAAAAAAAAGGGGGGGATTTATTAAAAGGACGTTATCTCAGAATCTAAGGGCAAAACTAAGCCTTGGGATGAATGAAGCTTGTGGGAAACCCAGAGCATTGCCGCCTCTGTGCCCGTCTGTCTGTCTGTCTCTCTCTCCCTCTTTATCTCCCTCTCCCTCTCCCTCTCCCTCTTTCTCCGTCTCTCCTTCGCACATCTGCATCATTCTTCTGCTTACTGCAATCTGACTTTCTCTGAAGTCTGCTTGATGAGCAATGGCAACTGACTCCCAGTTTTAACACACAACAGACCCATCTACCCAGAGGGGACACCGAAGCCCCAAGGAAGGGACACCAGCCTCCCCGCACCCCTCAGCCAAAGAAGAATTACGGCAGCCGATTCCCAGCACCCGGGTGTGCCAGAGGAGTAGGCTGGGGGCAGAGGACAATTCCTAGAACGTCGGACAAGCAACGTGTGGTGACGTGACAAAGACAGACGGGTTAATTGTGTCGTGTGATTCCATGTTGACCGCCTATCAGTCTGTAGAAATGTGGATATTTTCAAGTAAGTGGAGGAAAAAATGTGAAAAGCTGGACAGCGACTTGTCGATTTTAGGAGAATGGCATAGCAAGGAACCTGACTTCAGACGTTTCTTATTCGGATGGTCACAGCAACTTCATGTTACATTGCGACGCGCACTTTTTTTTCCAAAAAAAAGGAAGCTGGGTAGAGCGTTCAGGAGAGATCTACTGCATTAAACTCGTTTTTTTGCATAATTTAAACTTAAAAGTTCAGAGAGAAAAGGACTAACGTTCATTCTCATAAGTGGCATGGGTTGAACAGAAATTTCCTCTCATTTGTTATATGGATCCAACTCTAAAAACTCATTTACTCAACATCCAGGAAGATGGCCAGACATACAAAGCCTCACGGTTTACATTTTTTATAAAAAAATAAAAATAAAAATAAAATAAAATAAAATAAACACCTCACATTGCGATTGGTAAAGCTCGTGAGTGGTATCGAAATCCCTGATTACATTTGAGACTCATCCCGGCTCCTTACGTACAAGGTGAGCACCGGGAAAGCACAGGACCGGGCCCGGGCACACCCTAAGGGCACGGCCACGCTGGTTTCCGTCGCCTGCGGAAGCACGGTCCGCATGCAGGGTCCTGCTGGTGAGACCCTGCGTGAGGCTCGTCACCGATGCAGACCCTGAGGTGGTGGTTCTGCCCATCCGCCGGGCATCCGTGTATGAACTGGCACCCAGGGGAACCAGAAGCACCCAGCTCCTCTCGGTAGATGCTGCTGGTGGGGTACGCGCACCGAGGGCTGATTAGCCGTTTGGGTAAAAACAGCGTGTTTAGGATCAGCCTCGTCTCCTACTTTGTGACCACAGGGCGAGTTACAAACCTCCCTTCAGCCGGGAAAACTGCATCCGTGGAATAACACCCAGCCCAGGGCTCGCTGCGGGGACCGGTGCGGGGAGCGTGAGCAGGGCACACAGCAGGTACCTAAGTAAAGGCGGCGATTGTGCTCATTCTTTTATGGAATCTGTTCGTGCCTACAAGGGACCGGAGCCCGCAGGACGCTGGACCAAGGCCCATCCCGAACCTTGGCTGCAGCCGCACCCCACAGGCATCTCAGTGGGGAGAACGTGGCGTGCCCACGGGTGAGAGAAGATCAAGGTTCAGACACTCGTGCAGCCACAGTCAGCAAAGCCAAGTCTGAGGGGTTGGGGGGGCGGCCACGACCGTTGGATGAGAGATGACGCCGAAGCCACTTAGTCGCCATTCACTCCACGAGGCTGAGCCTCCCAAACGAAGCCAGGGCACCGGGCGAGTGTGCGAGCGCCCTGCAGGGCACGCGCTGAGGACTGCGTTTTCCTTTTATTCCTCTTCCCATTGCCTTCATCGCTGGGTCCCGTCACTCGGGGCCTCTGGAGGAAGCATTTAGCCGAAACAGATGGATTCTCCAAAGTGAAAACCGCTCAGAAAGCCCAGGTCAGCTGGTCGGAAACAGGCACTCCGGCGGCGAGGTCTCTACCTGACCGGGTTGCAAGTTCACCTCCGCCGGTCTTGCCTGGCTAAGGGTGTCTTCCCCGCCGTGCGATCGGCGCCCCGAAGGCAGGGGTGGGCTGGGTCTTTCTCGCCACCACCGACTCCCCGGAACAGCGCCTGGCACACAGCGCGGGTGCACTCGATGTTTGCTGAAGGGATGGGAGAAGCGGGTGTGGCACCGCCTCTGGCTCTGGCTACCCCTCCGAGTGTGTTTCCCAGTAAAGCGTGAGATCGTTTCCAACGTTAACCCGCGTTTTCTCGATTCTTACTACGGATTCATGCTGCTGACTGAGCCGCCCTTCCGAACGTGGGGGTTTAATACACTGGGGTGGGGAGGCTGCCCGTAGCCCTTCCTTTCCCTGGACACCCGTTCGCCCAGCGGTTTCTGGTTTTCGCGTCCTTCGCGCGGGGCTGGGAGTGCCTGACTCTTGGCCGTGCCACCAGCTCGGCCACTTTCTCTCCCTCCACGCTGAGGGGTCGAGGATGCCTCTTGCTCGCTAGGCTGTAGGCTCAGGGAAGCCAAAGCTGCCTCGCTCTGTCCTCTGCCTGCTAATTGGGAACCTGGGGCCGTCTGGCAGCACTTCCAAAGTGACGGACTGCGGCTTCCGAATCCGTCGGCTCCTGGCGCTGTCAGCTGGCCGCGAGCCTCGACTTGACTTCCTTGGCCGGTGTCTGTTGGCTAAATAACTACCCCTTGGACAGAAGCGCTCATCACTTGGGCAGCTGGCGTTCTGGCAACTGACGGAGCTGAACAGCTTCTGGGCCGGGGCCAGTATCTCCGGACCACAGAGAGAGACATGAATTTCACAGGGCTGTGCGCGGGCTTTGTAGAGCGTCTACAAAGCAAAAGAGAGAAGAAAAGCAAAATGGATGGGGAAATGGATGGGCTGTGCCTTACAGCACGGCTCTGTGAGGCATGAGTGACTCTGAATTCATTTTCCCCTTTGTGGCTGGATTTCGTTCGCTCTCCCTTGGCTTTTCCACGTTGCCTCTGCTTGTCTTCTTTTCCAAAGCTCGTCCCACAGTTTTTTTTCCTAAAGTTCCTCATCTTACCCTCCATTCGACCAATATTTCATTAGGTCTTGGCGTATCCCAGGCGAGGGCAGCAGACACACATGCCCTCCAGGGCGTGGGGGACACTTGCCGTGCTTTGTGGCTGCTCGTTATCAGAAACCCCCTCCTACGTCCGGGGCCTCCTCCTCCTGGTGATGCAGAGCCCGCCTCCCACCACAGAAGAGGGAAACACCAGGTCCTCGTTGTCCAGCTTCCCTTGCAGCTAGGGTGCGAGCATGCGACCCAGGCTCTGCAAACAGACATGCCCACTGCGGATGCTGTTCAGTTAGAAGCGAGAGGAAACAGGGAACTCCCAGATCCCCTTCTAGGGAAAGGGACAACGGGGTCAGCAGTCCTGGGGCTGTGACCAGCATCGCCCGCCAGAGAGGGTGACGCGTGCACAGCCATCGCAGGGTCCCTGCTCGACAGCAGCAGCTGAGCCGGGGTCCCGTGCCGGCCCGCAACACCTCTAATCAGGTTCGCTAATCCTCTAGGGTATTTGGGGACCAACAAATTCCTTTTCTCCTGAAATTGGACAGAGTCAACTTCGGCTGCTTGCAGGTAAGAGTCCAGGGGGACGCTGGGGCTGATCAGGAACAATACATGGGTGCCATCGGTGGACCTAACCGTGGGAAGGTGGGACACCCCTTGCTCATCTTCATCAGGCTGCGTTTCCCAGAGCAGGCTCTTCTCACAGCCAGGAAGGGCTCAGAGGGCGAGCCCAGCCCCACAGAATCACGCACTCTACGGATTACGTGATGGGCCGCCATCGGTCGAAGCTTCCCCGGTGGTTTTAATGCCCCACCTGGTGGGGAAATCTTCCGATTTGGAAAACAGGAGACGTGCCCTTGGAGGAAGTGAGGTTGCTTAGCGTTGCGGGCTTCTCTGCATGTGCAGGCTCAAGCCTCTCCACTGCAAAGCTGCTCTGAGTCCACAGCAGGGTCACAGCTGACGGGGGCATCACAGAGCACAGTCCCCTCCTTCTGCCCCCAGGAATGGGCCTGTGACCCCCGGCCTTGCCAAGCGTGATGCCCCGTGCTCTCGGCCGTGACAAAGTAAACAGAGTTGGCCCGTGAGGTTTCGATCTTTGGAAGCCGTAGAGAAAGGCCGCGGACTTCGCCTTCGGGGCACCTGAGTGGGCAGGGATCGAGGCCAGCTGCCGGAAATGCCCCCATCAGCAGTATTAGCGAGTGACACCAAGATACGGAAACTTAGACAAGAAACAGAAGGATGAAGATGAAATTTTTCTGGGAATGTCTGCCCCCCGAGCCCTGAGGTTGCCCCTCCGTATCGGGCCCGGGCCAGAAGGGAGCCTGTAGGGAAATGCAGTGTTTTGATCCCCTCTCGGCCACGGGAAGATCAGCCTTGAACCTGGAGCACTTCGTGCCCCAGACAGAGAGTCTTCACAGCCTGTCCCGGGCTTGCCTCCTCGGACGGGAATAGCTTTCCATTGCAAACTCCTTGGTGCATGCCCCTTGGTTCTGCTTACACACGTGTGTCAACCCCAAGGCTGTGTCTGTCCCCTACGGGGAGAGGACAGAGTCCTCCCGCCGCAGGGCAGGTGGGTGCACGTGTGCCGGTGGCCCTGGGGACCAGCCCCGCTGCTGAAGCTCATCTGTCTTCGTCCCTTCCCTGTGTGCAGAAAGCTCGTCCGATCCAGTGCTTTCCTGTGCCATTTTCCTCAGCGACTCTGATACCAAGACGCAGTGGGCACAGGCGCTCGGACTTGTGCTCCTGGTGACGGACCACAGATGCCACTCGCGCAACAGAACCCATATGCCCTGTTTACATTCAAAGTGGATCGAGTTGGATTTCTGCCCCTGGCAACCAAGATCTCTGGATTAATAGGGTTACATTTTGCTTTTAATAGGAAACAGTAAAACAATACAGGGGAAATGAATTTTCTGCGTTTTGGCGATTAACAGGAAATGAACACTTGCCTACCGACTGTTAGCACTCGCAGCTTGAGCCAAGAAGACGCTGTCGGTAAGTGTGCCAGAAAGTGCTAAGAAAGCAGCCCACCCGACGTGACGTAGCGCCAAGAAAGGACGACGTGCGTTCAAAGTGACGTTTTAAGGACAAATTAAATGAGGACTTTAGCCCAAGTGAACTTCAGAAAAAGAATGCCCCCCCCCAAAAAATGTAAATGAAATGTAACCAGTAACAAGCCCAGCAAGAGCCTTGAGTCCCAAAATCTTCGACCAAAGCAGCGAATCCTTGCTGCCTGGACCCCAGCTGTCCGTGGCCCCGTGTGGGCAGGCGTGGAGCGGGAGGGGAGCCCCAGGTACCCACGGGAAGGGAGCAAGATGTTCCCATCACAGATGCGCGTGGCCCCAACGGTGTCACGCCGAAGCCCCCCGATCTGGTCTTCCTTTGCGACGGGCCGGTGCCGGGGAAGCCAGGCTCCAGTGCGACTGATGATTGTGCCCGGTGTGCCCAAGCCCCACCAGAACGGCCCCTCAAAAACGCAAGCTCCCGTTGCTATGGAAACGCTGTCATGTCACCCAAAGATAAACAAACAAACTCACGGGAGCTCTTCTCAAGTTCTGTCCAAACTGACGGGTCTGCACGTGTGTGAACATGCGGGCACGCGCGCTCTCACACATGCACACACACGTGTGCACGCGCGCACACACCCCACGTCCCGGACGGAGCCTGCCTGTGCTCCCACTCTGAACTGCAGGCGGGCACGAGGCAGCCTCTTCCCAAGGGGACGGTTGAAAACGTCTTCCCAAAGAGGTCTGTGGCCTTGTCCCGGAGCAAGAGGAAACGCGCAGGCGTCGCAAAGCTTCCCTGGCTCTCCCAGGTTCCCCTTCGCGGGTTTTTAAGGTGCGTTTCACCACCCTGAACATCCCCTCCCGCTCAGGTGCTGGAAAGTCCCCTTTCCTTCATTTCTCCCCTAGTCAGAAAGCTCCGAAACGGGACCTTTCTCGGGAATGACTGCGGCCTCGGTATCGTGGTTCCGCAGCACGGACTCTAATTCCGCGATGAAAAGTCGACAGAAACAAGCTCGTGTGCCTTGCCTAGACGTGGGGGTGGGCTCGTCTTTCATGGTCGCCCACTTTCTTCCCGAAGACGCGCATCCACCTCTGCTCCATCTTCGCCACCTCCGCTTGGGGTAAGGCACCACCAGGCCCCGCACTCTCACTGGTCACGGCCTTCCAGGGTGATCCCTGCCTTCCTTCTCCTCACTGCTGCCAGAGGGGCTCTAGAAATTAAAGTCTGACCGCATTCCGCCCCTGGTGGAAACGTTTCGTTGGCTTCCCATCCCCTGTGGACAGAGCCCGAAGCCCCAGCCAGCCCTGGGCCGCTTGGGGCTGTCTTATCCACATCTGCGTCTCCTCCCGACCGCAAGGAGAAGCTCGGGTTTTGACACACGCAAAACCGAATCGTAATCCCTCCCACTTCGGAGCGTTGTGACCGTGACCTCCACGTGTCGGCTCGCCTGGGCTAAGGGGTGCCCGCATCGCTGGCAAACATTCCCTCCGCTCGATCTGTTTCCCAGGAGAACCCTGACTAGGGGCGAGTCTGGTGCTGGGAGCGCACACAGTTTCGAAGCTGGGTTTCCTGAGCCGGTCCGGGGTTTCTGGAATCGGCGAATATGATCGACTCTGAGGACTCTATTCTCAGTAGTGACACGAGCGCTGATAGCCCGTGGCATGATCTGTTCATGGAGACGCAAGAAACACCTGCACCGGAGGCTCCTGATCAACCACTTAAAGAAGCAACGGGAGGAGTGGCCCTGTATACGATACTTTCGAACATTTTTAGAAAACTAAGAAATACAGTGATGTTGGTTAGTTGTTCCTAAGGTTTCTGGACCAATCGGTGAAAGGGAAGGATGAGTTCAGGGCATAATTAAATAATTAAATGCTGATTGTACTGATGATCGTTACTTAATTATTATGACTAAGACTGAGCACAGCTAATTCTGGTGGATGGTGATAATTAAAACCGTGGCGTGAATGGTTTGGAGCCCACGTGACTCGTTTCAGAGCAACATGGAGTCGGCATTCACCTGCATCCAACCATCGGCCGTCAGGTGTCACCCACGCTCCATGCTCTTGCTCCCTCCCACCCACTCTCCCCTCTGCAGACAAAGCGATTGCTTCCTAATGCCACACACTCCTCCCCTGCTGGGAACCACACCCAGTTCCTGCTGCCCTTGGCAGAGACACCACCACAGGCTCCGCGGGTCTGACCCTCGCCCACCTCCCCGTCCTTACGCTGAACTGTCACTGCTTTCCCGCAGGTCCCCAAGGGGCCCACGCCCTTCTCCCCCCTACGTCACACGAAATCGTCTCTCGCCCTCGAACGACCGTCTCCCTCACCACGCGGTCACACCACATTCCTGTTTTCCAAGCACCACTGCCCAACAGAACCTTCTCTGATCAGTGAGAATGTTCTAGATCTCTGTCCAACAGGGCAGCCGGCAGCCACCGGTAGCTACGGAGCACTTGAAATGTGGCTAATGCGAGTGAGAGATTGAATTTTTGGATTTTATTTTACTTTAATTAGGTTGAATTTGAATAGCCACTCAGGGCTGGACAGTGCGGCTCTGGAGCTCAGTCCGGATGCTTCTCTCGCCCTTCTGCTGTGGGCAATCTGCACGCTAACTCTGTGCTTTTCAGTCGTGGGATTTGTTGCAGAAAGGTTATCTGCTATGGGCATGATCATGTGGTTTCCCCCCACTCTTCAGCCACTTCCATGAAAGTCACGGGGCAGGTCCGTTTTGTTCCGTGTTGACTCCCTGAGGCCTAGGACAAGTGCCTGGCACACCGCAGACCGTGATGTTCGTGCGGGAGTAAATGAGTCGAGGAATAAAGGAGCTTCCACAACACTGCGACTCTGGAAAATCACTGCATCTTTCTAAGCCCCCGTTTACTCACCCATAAGGCCTGTGTGTCCCTTCGAGCTGAAGCACTACGTAGAGCTCGCCTCTAAATGGGGAATTCCAGAAACGCGGTACTAGGCAGAAAGTTCTAGACATTACTTGAGACAATCTTCTTCCCGACATGACTTTCCCTAAAGCATTTCAGAAAAATGACAGTAATTTACGGCTCAAAGATCAAACATGCTGTGGAATTTGAACAGAGTGCATTTCAGCCACTCGTTAAGGCGCGTAAACGTACACAATCCCTATGCAACCAGCGGACTAGTTCAGCGGGGTGACCACTCACGTGTTATCAGGGCTGGAAAGCTTTCCAGACCGGAAGTTAAAATCTGGGGCCTCCAAAGATGAGACTCTCCCAGTAACCCTTCCACCTCGGATTCGTGCAGCCTGGCAACTAATAAAATGTGGATCAGAGAGACTTAATATCAGTTCATAATTATCTTTTATTTCTTATTACTTTTGGTGATGACTCCTGTGGCTTCCACATCACTCGTGCTTCTTTCAGAACAAAGTCAACCACAGCAACAGGGCAGAAGGGTTGGTTCGTCCGTCCACGTTGGCGAGTACGTTGTTTAAGACGTGGAATGATGGAGGGTTTACACGGAGACCAAAAAGTTTGTAATTAATCTAAACCTGGCAAGTGTCTTGCATACAACATTAGGCTAATTAACCGCTAAGGTTCAGACTTCGGGTAGATTGTAATCATCCTCTGGACCTCATTTAAAATCTGTCTCTTGGCCCGTACCATCCTCTCCACGCGAAGGCCCTTGCTCCCTCTCGGCCCTGGGTAAATGCTCAGCAGAGGATCCGTGGTGATGAGCTCGTGATGGTGGCAGAGCAGAGCGGCTTCGTGCACAGACGCTGGAGGGAGACCATTGACGTGTTACAGCTGGCCTTGGTTCCTCTGTCTGTAAAATGGGGCTTGCCATGGCACCTGCCTACAGAGTTGGCCTGAGGGTTAAGTGAGGTGTGAAGGGCTGGGCACCCTTTCTGCGTGTCAAACAGTATCAACTACCACGACAGTGAGGACGAGGACCAGAAGGAGAAATCGTATAGAGTCGTGTGCTGATGGCCCTTCCTCGGCAACTTTGTAAAACAGTCAGTGTTGGGGATGAGGCCAATATGCCACCCTTCCAAGTGGCGTTTACAGTTAATTTAGTGACTACCACCTATCAGGCACTTGCTAAGTACCTAATCTCATTAAATCTTCCCAGGAACCCTAAGAAGTCATAGTGGTTTACCCGCGATAGTGGCGGTAATCACTGTAGTGGTTACGACAACAAAAATAATATCTAACGATGTCTGCACCAGCACCGTGTCACGCCCATTGCATGTGTGACCTCATCTAACCTCCCGCCTTAGCAAACCTATGAGATCAGGATGATAATTACCGTCACTTTAGAGAGAATTAGCTCTGGTCCGGAGAGCTGAGTCAGAAGTCCAGGACCACACGACCTGCATGTGGGAAAGCTGGGGCTGGGACCCACGAGTCCAGCTCCTCACAGCTGCTATGCTGTACTCCTCCCGTCCTACCGTCTTGGAAGCTCAGAATGTGAGTCGGTTAACGCGAGCTGGGTGAGCACGTGGGCGAGGGCTGCAGCAGAAGACGTGCCTGGGATGCAAAATCCAAGGAGGCGTATGCTCTCAGGAAAAGCCCAAAGCAGCTTGGACGGGACTAGAAATGTCCTGTGTGGACATTTAATGGCCAACGGGGCCGTTCACCCCTCTACCCAAGCCAAAGCTTGAACTGACATATAGTCAACATCCATCCTATCCTATTAGCCAAAGCGAGTCGTGTAGGAAGCCCTCGTTCAGAGTGTAACACAGACTCTTCTCCACCACGAGAGGAGCCTCAAGCCACAATTCAAGGAGTGTGGGGATGGCAAGGGGAAGGCTTGGAGTCACTTTTGTAATCTATCACAGCTTTGAAAACGAACATTCATGCCGTTCAGCCATTCGCTAGCTGTGTGGCCATGAATAATTTAATGACCCTGTCTGGTCCTCATTTTCTACCTACCTCATCACTGGCGTGAGTATTAGATGAGGCAGCACCCAAAGTGCCTGAAACACACCCCACAAATACTGGCTATGGTCTCGCACTGACCTTACTTAGAAACTTCCTCACGCATATGTTAAAACTTTCTCTACAGATCCATGAGGAGGGGTTGGGCAAGGATGAAAGGAGAAAGACAGCATGCTCAGAAGCGAGGGATAAATGCCTTTACCTTACCCTGCGCGAAGCCAGATTCTCTCCGGCCCGAGCTCGTTCCTGATGAGCAGATAATTTAATCGGGTATCTCCTGCCAAAATGAGAACTTCATAAATGGTTACCCGAGGTGGAATAGACAGAGTGCGAGGTGCAGCCACAAAGATGTCAGAAACAGAAGCTGGATGGAGCTGAAAACAAACGCGGTGCTTTTGCACGGGGTGCTGCTTGCATTTGGCATGGGCAGTCCGCATTAGCGCAGAGCGGTAGCTAATCTAAATGTACAACGAGGCTACGAACGGGGCACTTTTCCGATGGCTCTTACTTTCAGAAATATTCTAAATGAGGGGGAACTTCTCCGTCTTAATTGGGAACAACAGAGTCAGAAAAGATTATGGACAAAAACTGGCTGATCTCCCCAGATAGAATTTTATCCGAATAGAGATTTCCTTTCTCACACTCGTAGGACTTTGGACCTTGAATATCTTTGCTAGCAGTTTCTATGTCTTCTGCCATTACGTCAGCATTAATTCAAGTCCTATTCTTTCTCATGATGGCTAGTTGAAGTACTGTAAAAACTGAAAAGGAAAGGCATGCATGCAGACTAGATACACATTTGGAATCAACCTAAAATCAAATTTGCTAAAAATATGATTTCCTGTTATGAACAACTAGTTGCCCACAAATCTGATAGTTTAAATGAGACAGACCAGATCCTTGAAATATGCAAACTACAAAAACTCACACAAAGAGAAAGTGACAAACTGAACAGGCCTACATCTGTTAATTGAATCAAAAACTTCTAAGAAGGAAAGCACCAGGCCCAAATGGCTTCCCTAGTGAATTCTGCCAAATGTTAAAGGAAGAAGCGACACCAAGTCTCCACAATCTATTCAAGAAAATAGAAGCAGAGGGAACACTTCTCGACTCATTCTATGAAAAGAGAATTACCTTAATACAAAAACTAGACGAAGAATTTATAAAAAAGGGAAACTCTAGACCAATATCTCTCATAAACGTAGATGCAAAAATCCTCACCGAATATTAGTAAATCAAATTCGACAATGTATTTTTAAAAATCCCACAACTGAGTGAGATTCATCCCACTAAATACACCTCACTTGGCGTTTGAAAATCAACATTGTAGTCCACCATGCGAACAGGCTACAGAAGACAGCTCATAAGATCATATAAATTGATGCAGACACAGCACTTGACGGAATCCAACACCCATCCATGATCAAAACCCTCAGCAAACTAGGGATAAAGGAGTCAATTTCTCAATTTAAATTAAAGAACATCTACAAAAAAAAAGAAATTTACTGCTAAGATTATACTTAATGTGAAAAAGTGAATGCTTTCACCCCGAGAATGAGATCGAAGTGAGATCGTCCTCTCTTGTTACTCCTACTCTTCCCGCAAGTCCTGGCCAGTGAGATAAGACAAGAAAAGGGAGGTAAAGGCATAGAGATTGGAGATCAATAAATAAACCTGTCTTTATTCATAAATGACAGGATTGTCTAGGCAGAAAATCTGAAAAAATCGACTGAAAAATACAAAAGCAAAAACCCCTGGAACTAATACGCAGGGATAGAAGTGCAGAGATTTCCAGATACAAGGTTCATGTGCAAAGGTCAGTTCCTTTCTTACACGCCAGCAATAAACTGGAAGGTGACATTACAGAGATGCTACCGTTTACGGTAGCGTTGAAAATAAACACGATTCTTAGAGAGAAAGAGAACCAAATATAAACAGAATCTATACGCAAAAACAACAACAGCAGCAGCAACAAAACCCACAAAGCTGATGGGAGAAATCAAATAAAAACTAAATAAATGGAGACGTAGTCCGTGCTTATGGATTGGAAGATTCGATACCGCTAAGTTGCGGATTCGGCCCAGCCTCAGTGTGATGTCAGGTGCAGTCCCGGCAAGCTATTTTACAGAGAATAAGGTACCATGATACAGAGAACGCCACACTGGAAGGACGAAGGCTTAGCCCACACGACACTGAAGTTAAAGGACAAATCTAAAGCCTCGTGCTACCCGGTGTCAAGACTCACTGTCAAGATGCAGGGGTCCAGCCAGGGTGGCCGCGGGTGGGAGAGCAGACACACGGGGCAATGAGAGAGAGGACCGCGAGCCCAGAAACAGACCCACACGCACTCAGCCAACGGACGCTCGAGACAGGAGCGGAAGGCAAGCCTTCAGGCGACTAAAAAGGTGCCAGAGACATGCTGTGTGCTGAGGCACAGCCTCGGCCCTCGACGCAGTCTTAAGCCACGACCCTCAGCCAAACAAGCACAGCCCAGGCTCCCACAGAACCACGGCGGGGGCCGACCAGCCCGACATCCCTTTCTTATGAGCCAAACTCTTGGGTTGGGTTTTCCCTGACTATGCGACCTGCTGCCTTCGAATAAAAACATCTTCATTCGCTCTCTGGGTAAGGGAGCTCTCGCCATGAAAGTTCCAGAACAAAAAGATCTCTCTTCTTTGTTGTCTTGCTTTTTGTCATCCCTTGAGGTTTTTTTTTTTTTTAATTCAGATGGCCAGCTGAGAAGTCAAGGTAGATCCAACTCACAGTGTCCTCACTCGTGTCAACGAACCTTAAATGAAACCCAAAGTGTTTTGCAGCCTAGGTCCAAGGAGTCCTTGGACCCATGACATGGAAAGAAAAGATGTGGTCGCCTGGAGACTCTCAAGTTAAACGACCTCTGTTCCCTGACGAAGTTTATGAGGCCAAACCCGATCTAATTTTGCCTTTCTTTTGTACTTTCTTGGAAGCGATGACGCAATCCGCTTACGTCGTCGTCCCCATCGGCGTCAATAATGTGTCATCC
Organism: Cynopterus sphinx; assembly: GCA_030015415.1. Taxonomy (NCBI): domain Eukaryota; kingdom Metazoa; phylum Chordata; class Mammalia; order Chiroptera; family Pteropodidae; genus Cynopterus; species Cynopterus sphinx. Next base: position 91,902,282 of record CM057389.1, read on the forward strand.
CGAGAGCAGACGAGGAAAGTTGGAAAGAGAGAAAAAAAATCAAAGGACGTCTCTAATGAGAAAATTATATGTTGAGGAGGAAGGCAGCAATTCTTGACAATATTAAAAGAAAATTCCTTAAATAGCAGCAATTTTCCCTGTTACCAGCACTGGAAATGAGAGAGCAATTGTGTTTTGGTGAGCCTGATATTTTTGTGTTAGTAAGAAGCCGCCCCAAAAAAATCACTGGGAAATTGCAGACTTTATACATGCGGTTCATGGGCCACAGCTACCTCTCTTCCCCCGGGAGAAAGATTGGTCTGAACTTTTCAAAAAATCGAAAGGAGCCAAGATAACCAAAGCGCATTATTTGTTCCGATTTTTTTTAACTTAACGGGTATAAATGTCTTTATGGGCAGTGAAGTATTCACGGAGAGTTGCAGGTCAAATTCTGGCTCCATCTCTTCCTCGCTCTGGGACTGTAGACAAGGTCCTTGGGCTTTCTAAGCCCCGGCAGCTTCATCTACGAAATGGGGAAGATACTACTGCTTCCTTCCCGGGGCTGGCGGAGGTGTAGACGAAGTACCCGCTGCGGTGTCCACCACCGGTTAGCACTCAAAGCACGACGTGTTCTCTCCCTGCAGTCCGTCACGCCTCACGACACGTCTCGTGTCTTACTGCACAGGCCTCGTCGCAGGCCTCCCCGTTTACATCCCTTTTCAAGGCCCGTCAGATGGCGAATGGTGTGACTGCAGGGACGGGAAACTCGCGTTTTAACGCACACCACAGCCTGTCTTCCCTCCAGGACGGGGGTGGGATTGGTTTGAACTTCCATGCGGTCACGTGTGAAGGCCGAACACTTCCTCCTAGTGGTGGCCCCGACGGCCAAACCATTCTGGAATCTGCCTTCAGCTCAGCCCCGTGCCCAGGAGACCCTCTCATTTTTCTCGTAGGCGCCCCGTGCTTTGGACCACGACAGCCACGCTCGGCTTGTCAAATCTCTTCTTCGTTCAGCTAATGTTCAACAGAACGCTTTCTCTGTGTGAAGAGCCTCGTGTTCAAGTAAAACAGATGTGGTCCCTGACATGTTGGCGCTTAGCACAGAGTGGAGAGACAGACACTAAATAAGTGACCAAGGAAATAAAATAGGCGATTATACATCGGGACAAAGGCCACAGAGAGAGGGACCGTGACACGGCAGCAGAGAATCATTTTGGGGAGCGCTCCCATCCAGGTGGCAGCAGCTGAGCACCTCTGAAGTGCACAGGGAAATGGCCACGGAGTTGTAGGCCGCGAAGGGACAAGCCTGGGCTCCCATTTTCAAACAGGCCTCAGGCTGCTCTGCAGAAAGATGAGCGGCGCGCCACAGCGTGCCCGAGGAGCCTCTCACAGACGGCCAGGCAAGAGAGCCGCAGCTGAGGCGAGGAGAACCTACCAGCGGCTGCAGAGAGAAGCGTGTGCACCGAAGAGACTGAAATAGAAAAGGCGGCCTGGGTTTTGAGGGTGCGGAGTGGAAAAGAGAGAATCCAGGGCACTTCAGGCGGCTCCTTCTTCGTGGAGACAAGGGACAGTGTGGCTGGGAGTGAGGGTCCCATCAGACAGGGAGTTTGAGACACCTGCCAGGCGTCCGGTTCAACAGACAAGATCCTGCATGGCTTCCAGATCTTTCTAAACATCAAGTACAGCTTCAAAGGAAGAAAAAACAACAACATTCACCGTCGACAATACGCGACTTCTAAATCAGTGGTTCTTGATGTTTCTGGGTTGTCCGTGGTAGGTTAGGAGCCCTGCAGTCTCTCCCTCCCGGCAAACACACTTACACCTGACCGTTCGGCTCACCTGGCGCTGAGCCCATCTGTTCCCCAAAGGGCAGTCACCACCCCAAGGGAGAGGCAACGAGTAGCAGTTCTGCTTTGCCGAAGATTGTCCCGGTAGACGTGACGTTGTCCTCGTGTATTAATCTTGGGACGTTCGTCAAACACCCGTCATCTCGCTTCATGGTCTCAGCCGACGGCAATACGTCCGAGGACGTTTCAGACGACGTGGGTTTTGTGCGTAAACCTTCCGAGAACGTTTCTTTCCAAAGCACATTTCTCATCTCTTACGTGTTCCCAAGCAAGGCTACTTTAAAGAACTAAACGTGTTTCCCAGCCTCGATAACACGCGCCGGGCTTTTTTAGGAGCATCAGCCGGTCCCTGGGGAAATTCGTGAATGCTAAATCCCGCTCTGCAGAACGTCGCCGTCGCTGGCTCCCGCCTCCAGTGTCACTCAAACATCCTTTTGCTTATTCTCCGAGGCAGTGGTACCACAAAGCCTCTGACTGTCCTACCCAGCTCCATGCTGAACCCGGGAAGGAGAGGACGTGTTGCTAAACGCCCCCCCCCCCACGTTGCTCGTAGGGAAATGAAGATTGCCTGCCAAAGCATCACGCCACCATCAGCACAGATCCTGTTAAGACCGAGATGCAGTTTCCTATCGCGGTGGCACCTTCGCACAGTTTCCTGAAAGCATCCCAGGAAACAGAGACCTCCCTGAGTTGGCAGTCCCTCCGCGGAGCCCAAGTCCTGCTTTCCCAGGCAGGCCCCCCGTCCCTCTGCCACCTCCACTGGACAGAGAGCTCCTTGAGGGCAAGGCAGCCACGCACCTACCTTCATGCACACACTCCGCACGTAGTGACTATAAGATGGACACAAAGGAACTAGATGTGAGATGAGCGTGGCTACTTGGCCTTGCTAAATCTGCGGTTCTTCGATTTTGTTTTTTTAGCTCTGATTTCTGGGGCATCGGCTTTCCTGCTACGCTGCATGTTCCAGAGATCATCTTGTTGACTGCTCACAGGCACCATGCTGGTGATACCATCCCTGGTTTGCTGATTAAACACACACACACACACACACAGAGAGCCTTTAAGACATTCAGAAACTCCCCCGAAAGCGTCCAAGAAGTCTTGTCTGGCTGCCAAGTTCATGCTCTTTCCACCATCCCACACTCACTCCATCGCTCCCTCCGTTGTTGCTAAGCTGGACTCCTGAGCGTCTGTCAGACGCTCCAAGCGTCATCTACCCCAGGACCTTTGCACCTCCTCTTCCTTGTGCCGAGAAGGCTGATTCGCCCATCTATCTACATACCCGCTTCCCCAGGTCATCACGTCTCCATGTCATTCCTGCAGAGAGGCCATTCCTGGGCATTCTACCCCAAACGCCTCTCCCTCGGCCACTTTCTGTTCCCCTTCCCTGTTCTCTGTCTCATCATCAGCCCCTGTCAGCGCGTTACCTGATGCGCCTCACTTCAGTGCGCCCATTTCCTGAAATTTTGGGATTCAAGACGGTTGTTGGTTCGCTTCAGATGGCTTAATTCGGCAGCTATTGGGTTTTTCCCTCCACTTGCTGTGTGTGTGTCAGCGACACTTTCCCACTTGCCAGTGGATGCGGTTTAAGGAGATAAGACGCCCATTGGAAGGCGTGTGAGCAGCGTCTCGCCGTCTCGTGGAACAGTTCATTGCATTCTTTCTGATTGGTGGACATTCATTATGTTCTGTTTCTTCTTTTATTGCTACCGGCACCCTCTTCCACCCCCAGACAAAGCTACGCAAAATTAATCCACAAAAATATTAAAATGCGATATGCTCCCTCAGCCTTGTTTTCATTTGTCATCTTTATGTCCTTGCCAGTAAATTTTTTGGCATTTTTTAAACTTTGCGTGCAGTGGGAACTGATGGAGTGTGGGAGCGTGAGTCCGGCTGTGATGGAAATGTCACAAAGGGATATAGTTAACAACACAAACAGCAAGAAGGAGCGTAGCTGGCATTTAACGGGCATACGACGACACGCAAGGCGGTGTTGTGTGTGCTTTGTATGTGTTTTCGTATGATCCTTACACGTCGTATGATCCTTACAATCTTCTATTCCCACCTACAGATGAAGACACCAATCCCAAGAGCTGGAAAACTTGTCGATAAGTGCATCGATCGCGGAGGTGAGACTTCAAGCCAGGCAGTCGGACTTGGAGTGCCCCTGACCGCCATGTCACTGTCCCTGGGGCGTTTGGGAGCTGCCACGTTTTCGGTCCCTTGGGCTCATAAGCGTAGGCAGAACTGATGAGGTGGCCTGGAAGCCTGAGGCCCAGCGAGATGCCCACGTGAGAGGCGTCCTGAGGCCTCGTAGTCATTTTGCGCTTCTCTAAGTGCGACTGCACTTCATAAAGTCTTCGGATCTCCCCAGACACACTCAGAGGCAGGGAGCATTCCTCTGCTCCTTTCACCTTTCGGGAGCTAGAGACAAGGAAAGGCGAAGTCCTCTGTCCAAGTCCACCTCGCCGGCAAGAAAGGGCGTGAGGAGTCGGTCCCAGAATCCACCCTGGTTCCCACTGCCTCATCCCCAACAGGCCGAAGCCTCTCGTTGACATGCGATCCTTTGCAATGACTCTTTACGTAGCTTTCTTCCTTTTTTCGTCTAAAAAGCTCGAGAGACAAAGTGTGCAGGAAGCCTTTAGGCCATGAATACACCTTAAAACTCACAACGGTGAAAACTAACACAGGCGCAGGGAAGAGCCACGGTTCCCACAAACCAAGGGTGGTTTTTCCCTTCATCTGAGCATGTCCAATCGGCACAGAGTTTTCAAACGACACGTTTTTGTGTTTGTGAGGGATTTAGAGTCAATCAATAGCCTCCAATTTCCCATTATTAAAGTCATTCTGAACCTGTCAAGAACTCTGACCCACCAAGCACATCCGTACGTTGGAACCGGAGCCGTCGCGGAGCAGTCAAAAACCTCATTTTTCAATCGACTTCGTCAACCGGATGGAAATTGACAAGGGCCTCTGGAGTCGCTCAGCTCATTTGTGAAAACGGTTAGAAGAGCAGCTTTTTGGAGACCAAGAAATGTTGATCACAGGGAACGAACTGCCGAACCCACGTTTTAAACATGATTTTAAGCACAGTCCCGCTGCCGTTTGAAAATAATTGGAAATTGTCGACAAACGTCCCCCCGGTTATGAGGAAAAGCAACCCTGAAATCGTCTACATTTGTAGGTGTTTTGAGTTGAACAATCAGGGAGCAAAATGTGCATGAAATTAATGTGCATGGGAGTCCCCCGGAAGGGGTTAAAATGCACATTCTGCTGCAGTAAGCCTGGGTTGGAGCCTAAGATCTCACCTTGCAGGTAACGGGTCACGGTTTGAATCTAAAGCTCACGTCGAGGAAAATCACAGACAGAACCATGAGATTGCCATGGAAAAGAGGAGTTCAGTCGAGATGAGCCATCCCAATGATAACGCGTGCCGCTATGTGAACGATTATCACCTAAAGAGATTGAGGCAGAGAGAGAAAGGGGCTAGAGATGAAGATGACGACGGGAAGGGGATCTCGGGAGCCTTCAGACGAGGTCCCCGTGTTCATTCCCTGAGCATCCTTCTCTGCCGGTCACGGCTTGGGAATCTGACGTGCATCACCCCTAAGCCCGAGGGAATAAACCGTCTCGTTTAATTCTTACCGAGGCCTCCAAAGTAGGCGCTGATGCCCCCGCGTTTCATAGAGAAGGAAACTGAGGCTCAGATTAATTAAGAAACTTGAACGTGGTTCTCATAGACCCGAAGCTGTCGCTGTGAAACATTAGTCACGGGCCCGGAGCCCCCGGCTGGCAGGCTCGGTTCAGTGAGGAGCGGTCTCTACCTTCGGGGAGCGCCCAGCTCCCTGGGGAAGGAGGGTCGGGGACGATTTGAGATGGGCCCCTCCTCGAAAAAACCGCTTCCGTCACGGAAAGAATCGGAAAGCCTCCTGAGTACAGCATCCTCGCACGGAGATTCCCACGAAAGCCGAGCACTGGGATGTCTGGGGAGGAGTCTGCAGGCGTGCCGAGCTCCCCCGTGACTCTGGAGAATGTGAACAGGTCACGGCACTCCGCCTGCACTTCCTTACCTCCTACACGGAGCCACCCTCGTGGGAGTGTCCCCCCTTCCTGGGTTAAACTGCTTTTCACGTCTGCTCTCGCTCCTGCACAGGTCACACTGAGCATTGCGTTTGCTGACTCATTAATGCTGGACACAGGTGAGAGGCCCTGGCAAATAAAGCTTGGTTCCCCGACCGTTTGTGTAACTCAGGGCTCCCTTTGCCCCAAGTGACAGAAATCCAATTCCGAGTAGTTTAAGAGAAAAAAGATTTATTGACTCACCTACCTATGAAATCTAGAGTGATGGGCTGACTTCAGGCGCAGCCGCACCCGGGGGCTCGAACGCCGGCCTCGCGACGCAGGTTCTCTCCGTCTCCGCTCTACTTTCCTTTCCATTAATTCTCAGGTATCTTCCGATGGTGGCAAGATGGCCCGCAGGAATTCCACGCTTCCATTTCTATCAAAATGCAAATGTCCTCCCAGCGGTTCCAGGAGAAGTCCTGTGTCTACTCGAATAGACCGTGTGGGACCTATGTCTCTTCTTGAACCAACTGCCAAAGGGATGAAATCTGCTCATTGGCCAGGGCCTGTGCCCCACCCCAAGGGCTATGGGACAGGGTCATCCAGTGACCATGGGGACAGGGCGTGGGGAGAGGCAATCTACAAAGATGCTGTTGCCAAAACAAGAGAAAACAAACACTGGGCAGATGAAAACACCAGAAAGCCACACAGGGCTTACGGGTCCCACAAGACACCAAGAAATTACGACAGGATTGGAGGGTGCTGCAGAGTTAAGGAGCCAGAGATGCACTGGCGATGAAGGATTCTGAGGTTCTGTCCGAGCTCAGAAGATCCAACTCAGTTAGTGACGTCCGCCGAAGGCTTGGGAAAGGAGGGCGACGGCGCCACACAAGCCACCATCCGCTGACCCATTTGTTATTTCACCCACGTGTCCCCGTGTCAGGAATCGCGCACTGGCTGCCTAACGTGACAGGGGTCGTCTGGGTTTTCTTTCGAGATTAACTAAGTTCTCCGGATGGGGATCAAGCTGACGACCTGAGCCTCGTTAGCGCCCGCCTTACCCAAGTGAAATCCCTTGCTACGGATCGGGCTGCTGGAAACGCAGGAAAAATAAGGTCCTTCTCCTTCCAGGCGGTGGCAGCTCACACGGGGAGAGCGATCGTGAGGCGAAGAACGGGTCCACGCGCGTCCCAATGTCACCTCTCGTCAGGAGATACCCTTGGCCCTCCGGCTTCGGGGTCGCGGATGAGTGGAACATTTCAAACGTCCCCCACCGCCAGCCAACACGGCCGCCGTCATTTCCTTTACACGGCGGATAGTGCCCTGCTTAGCGAGGAAAATGGGAGCCATTTCCAAACCACATGAAAAGGGAAAAGGAAAGGAGAGCCCAGGGATCCGTAATACCGCGGGTTCCTTCCCCTCCGACCGTGCCGTCGCGGAGATGAAAACAGACTTTCCTTTCTCGGAACAGCTACCCGAACCTGCAAGCGGAAACCAGGCCTTTCGAGTATTTGGGGCACACCCGTGGTTGTCCAGGTCTGCACACAGGTGACAAGGGCGTTTAGGAAATACTGTAAAGCGGCCGAACCAACGAGGGACACGGCTTCCGAAGTGAGGGGGGCTGGCTCGCCGCCGTCCCCTGGGCGTAACTCCCGCTGTTGCGATCCTGAAACTCTCAGTGTCTGAACAAGGGGCCCCGGTCTGCATTTGGTACTGGGCCCACCATCACGGAGCCACTTCTGACCCTTACAGGGTAATCCAGTTCTTGAGACAGGTTTGCCCCCCGACCAAACCCCCCAGCAGGAAGCGGGTAGGGAACCCGTAATGTTCATAGACGGGAGCCTGGCCACGTTGGTCAGCCCCGTGCAGAGATGAAAAGAGCCAAATGTTGGGTGAGGGGAGGTTTTCCGTTCGCGAAAGCGTGTGCGATGCTTTTCCATCCTACCCCGGCGAGCTCCTGCACGTGCTTCTCGATTCTTCACCTCTTTGCTGACCTCGCCAGGCTGCGTTCTCAAAGTGAGTAAAATAGAGAAAGAAATCTTGGGTTTCTTCCGCCAATATATTTTTTTAACTTCAGGACTATAAAACAAATAAACAAAAATAAAATAAAATAAAATAATAAAATAAAATAAAATAAAATAAAATAAAATAAAATAAAATAAAATAATAAAATAAAATAAAATAAAATAAAAAATAAAATAAAATAAATAAAATAAAATAAAATAAATAAAATAAAATAAAATAAAATAAATAAAATAAAATAAAATAAAATAAAATAAATTTTAAATTAAATTAAATTAAATAATACTACAAGACAGTCCCGAGAGCTTTGAGGGCTGCCATTAGCAAGCCAGGGAGCCCAAGAAACAAAAACTTACCAGAGTCAGACACCACTCAACACGCATTTACTGAGGACCAAGCTCTGTAGTTTATCGCACACAGGCGTTCTCTCTTCGTCATCTGGCAAACTCTACGCATCTTCCGAGGAAGTCCAGGAGTCCGCCCCGGGAGGAAGCCCTCCCTGATTTCCTTCGGCCTACTGTGACACAGTCGTCCCTCCTGCATCATCTCGAAGTGCCCCGGGCGCATCTCAATCGTCGCATGTATATGATTCGCTATAATTTTGTAAAATTTGTTGCATTATTTATTTCTATCCCAGATACTTGATGATTAGAGCAGAGCGGGGGCTCACGTAGGTGCTGTGACAGTACGCACCTGAAAAATCTTCAAGAATTTCAACGTAACCAGAAGAAAAAACGAGTTAGAGGTGAGGCACAGGAGAAGGTGAGCTCCAGAGGTCAGGCAGAGGCAGGTGATGAGGTGCTGCGTGCCGCGTTATGGGCAGGACGCGAGGGGCAGTCAACGTCTGCAGGACACAGAAGGGTGACATGGGAGAGGACAGTAGGCTGAGTAGCACTGCAAGGAGTAGTGGGGTCTGCGGCAAAATGGAACACTGAAAAAGGCAAGAAAGCAAAAGTTCCTAATTTCTCTACAAGAGCCACCTTCAGACGTGGCAGGATTCTGGCCACCTGTCTGAAACCTCTGAGAAATGTCATCAAGGTGAAACTCCCTCTTTTCCTCAAAGCAGGGATAACTACAGATAGAATATGGTGATAACAGGCAGGCGGGACTATTTTATCTTTTAAAAATCGGGAACAGCGGGAAGGCGATGGCTCCTAGGTAAAAGTGACAAGAGCTGCAAACACAATGGGATCTAAACCCATCCCCTGCCAGACTCAGTACTATAAGCTGATGAAATTAGTTTTTTCTCGAAAGAATACATTTCCCCCCCCCCACCCATGCCATCCACCCTCCTGATTTTCTCCTCTGGGGAGTCCCAGCAACAACATCCTAATTGATGGCCCATGATTGGGATGTTACTCGGGAAGACCTCCCTTGGGCCTCGCCCCCCAGGGCCACTTTAAACAATGGATTTCAGCAATAGGTGGGGTTCGTGTAGATAGCGAGTCCTTAATAGAAACCGGGAAGATGTTCTTTGGCAGAAAATGGTTCCGTAGACATTTTTCATGATGATCGATGGGGCATTACAGCCGTTCGAGAAAATTTCAAGCTGTGTTGCAGCTCTGTCACTGGTGTTATGAATCACTCACTCGTGTATGAAAGTCTGTGCAAAGCAACCGAGGGGAGGGCAAAGGAATCCTCATCTCCTCCTTACAGACGAGGCATAACTTGGTATTACTCCTAACGGTCCGAGGCAGCTTAGAGAATCTGTATGCGGCGCTTGCGCTGGGATCAGCAGATCACGTTCCGTTACTGCCACGTGGCGAGTTAACATTTTCTGCTGTGAATGCTGGTGCGACGGGTAAAGGCTGTGCCTTCGAGAAGGTGGCGGACAGAGGAGCCCACTGCCATTTGCAGGATGAGCAAGTAATGGGATTGACTGGGAACTAATAAATCACGTGCATCAGAAGCAACTCCGTGGCCCTGATGCCAGTCATTTCCCACACGCGCTCACCTAAGTGTATGTCGCCCCGTCTGTGTCTGCCTTGATGAGCGTCTGGACTGTCCCGCGATGGGCTATGATTTCGGCTGGGCTGCGAAGGCCCAGATTTGGTGCATTCCAAACTTAAGGACGCCCTCCGCTCTCTGAACCACATTCGATCGGGGATATTTTCCACACCATGCTACAGAAATGGCGGGGAGAGGCAAAGACCAGAGACGGAGTTACACCAACGCTTTCTCTCTCCATCAAAAGCAAATACCTAAATTCAGTCCACTGCATTCGGCCCTCCTCCTGAAGGCGGGGCTCCTTACGACCCCCAGTTTGGCTCACTGATGGAGGCAGGGGCAGGGTGACGGCTGGGGGAACGTCCCCACAACCTGGGGGCAACCCGGGGACATGTGGCACTGTGTTTGGTTGTTGCGGCTTGAAAGGGGGGGTGCTGGTTTCTAGTGGGAAGAGGCCAAGGATGCTACAGCCCTCACGGCGGTCGCCAAGACAGAGATGCTGCAGCCCACGGCGTTGAGGTGGGGCGACCCTGGTCCAGGGTTGACCAACCAGCCGGGAAGTGATGATCTGATCTTGTTTTATTATTCTTATGAAGGAAAGAATTATGAGCCAGGGTGATCCTGATTCCAGCCTCACTTTCATCACCTGGAACGTGGCTCTCTTCTTCAGGGGGACTATATAAGCTTTCTATTCCTAAACAAGGGGGGCTGTAGTCAGAGGAATGTGGGAATTCCTCACTTTCCTCAATGAAGACCCCGGATATTCTGTAGGAAATCCTACAGTGCAGTGGTCATAAAGGGGTTTATGTCTAAAAGGTATAAACAACTCAAACAACTCAACAACATTAAAAAAAAAAACTAATTTAAAAATCAGCAGAAGATCAGAATTTTTCTTAAATAAAAAACACAGCTGACCCATAGGCACATGAAAAGATGCAAATCGATAGCACAATGAGATACCACAATGAGGTAACCCTTCACTCCTGTTAGGATGGGTGTTGTTGAAAAAACAGGAAACAGCAAGTGTCGGGGAGGATGAGGAGAAAGGGAATGCACTGTTGGTAGGAACGGAAATCCATGCAGCCACTACAGAACACCGCATGGAGATGCCTCAAAAAGTTGAAAACAGAACTGCCATACGACCCCGCCATTCCAGGGCTGGGTATTGATCCCGATATTACACAACGCTAATTCAAAAAAACACACGCATCTCCCTGTTCCCTGCCGCATTGTTTACAACAGACAGGAGGTGGAAACCACCTAAATGTCTGCCCACGTGCTCTACGGGGTGCGGTGAAATCCGACTCAGCCATGAAAACATGAGACGGCGGCATTCGAGAAACACGAATGGACTTGGGGGTGTTAATGCGCTAAGTGAAAAAGTCAGACGGAAAAAGGCACAGTGTTCTAGAAGATTCTCCCACACTGTGCTGCCAACACAATTACCACAGGAATAAGGGTGGAAACCAATCCAGCGAAGGGAGGCATGGAGACCAGCGTGTGCTGAAACCTCCACCCGTTAGTTCCCATGATCCTGAACTGGATTATGTTTTGTTCCCGCGAAAGACATGAGGCTCAAAGCTGTCAGGTAACTTGGCCCACGTCCCATTCTTAATGAGTAAAAAAGCTGAAATCTGGACCCAGTCCACGTGAATGCGGATTCCATCGCTTGTTTAGCTTTGCTACACCGTGCAGCACCACTCGGACGCTCATTCCCACGTTTGCGTCGCCCTCGTTTGCGGGAGCCAGCATGTGAAAACCGCAACAGCCTGGCTCGCCGGTGTGAAACTCAAGTTTGGGGGGATCCCGACATGGCTATGAAAGCCCAAGGATTTGTCAAGTAATGAGAAAACCTCCATTTGTCCTAGTTTGCACATAACTTAAAGCACTCAACAGTGAGGACGGAGAGCCATGAGGAAAGAGACGCTCTCCTACGGGAACCGCAGGCTTGGAAGAGGCACTTTCATAAGCCAACACAAAGACCCTCCGAGAGCCTTCTAGAGCCATCCTAAAAGACTGCTGAACGACTTTCTAAAAACATACAGACCCTCTTAACCTGAGAGCCTTTGGTTTGGGGAGCACAGAGGCATTCCGGTTTCGGGGTAGAGCTGAATTGCTCTGATGATTTAAAAAAACCAAATGTCCTGCTCCAGAGGGAGGAGGAAGGAGAAAATAGGAAAGGAAGACACGTGCCGTCGGGTGCACAGGAAAGGAGAACGAAGGAACCCAGGCAAGTGTGGCGAGCGTTTTGAAGAGCTGATTACGGGGTATGTATCGGAATTCTCCCCTTTTTCTCACGTTCCCACACTGGCCGTCCGTTTGGACTGAGTTTTCAAGGATACCTCTGTGCGGTAAATAGCTTTGGAAAATAGAGAGAGTATCTCTCTGCAGAGCAAACGGCAGGTCTGTTCATTTCCAGGATCATGAAGGCAATTGTTTGGGGAAGGCAAAGAGGCCCCAGAGTCAGTGTCTAAACTGGTACAATATGGGGAAAAAGGGAATATGGACAGCAGACCCCAACATGCGCTTAAATATCGAGGCTTCCTAACCCTGAGCTCCCTGACGAGACCACCCCCCAGGCCCAGGCAGCCGTCCGGGGGAAGCATCACACTCAGCAGACGCTGAATGACCGCAGGACCCAGTGGCAACAGGGACCAAGCTTATACCGTGCGGTTGACAACCAGCAACCAAAAGTTCCTTTTAAAATGTGAATCCGATCACTCCTGCTCTGCCGACTCTTCGACAAACTTCCGTGGCTCCTAAAACAAAATCCAGAGCTCTCCCCGAGGCCTGCGAGGACGCACGTGATCCGACCGCTGGCTACCCCTGACCCGATCACCGCTCGGGCTCCCCCTCACTGCTTAGCCCTGTGGCCTCCTCGCTCCTCCCTAACACACCCAGCCTGCTCCCATCTCGGGGCTTATGCCTTCGCTGTTCCAGCCGCCTAAGATGTTCTTCCCTAAGATGTTCTTCCCTAAGATCCAACGAGTCACTCCCTTCGTTTTACCCAATTTCACCTCAGCAGAGATGCCTTCTGCAAGCACCAGTAGACGAGAGCGCTCTGTCACTCCAGGCCTCCATCGTGCCTTCTTCGCAACTGCGTCACGGTACCTCATATCCCATCCCATACTTACGGGTCCGTTTGCTTATTCTCTGTCTCTCTGACTACACTGTCACCTTTGCAAGGGCAGAGACTCTGTCTTATTCACTAAGGGCATCCCCCGGTGCTCACGGAATTCCTGGCACAGAGTAGGTGCTTAATAAACACGTATGGCCTGAATGGAATCCGGAAAAGAGGAGGAAGGAGGAAGAAGAGGGAAAATAGAAAGGAGATGGGGGGAAAATGAGAAAGAAGGAAGAGAGGAGCAAGGAGAGAGAGGAGGAGGAGGAGGAGAAGCAGCACAACTGAGGCGATGGGAACTGAGCAGCTGCAAGAGTCATGTCACGGAGGTGGTCTCAGAGGCCTCCCCTTCGCCTGAAACAACCTCATGCCCTGGCTTCCGAAAGCAGATCCCCCCTCTGCAGAGGGAAGACAACGAGTATCCTCTGGCTTCCTCCTTCCCAGCTTCTCCCTGGATGACTTACTCATGGCTTCAAGATAGGCCGATACTGCCCCTAACGCCTGTCTGGGTTTTAGCTGCTGGCACGCTTGAATTTTCGGCTTTAATGGCTGGAACACAGGAATCTTAGTTAAGGTCTAAAACCTTGAACATAATGAATCCTTTAATCACGAAGAAAATTCCCCAACTGAGGGAAACGAGCCGGTTTTAAACAGCTCTACAGATGTCGGGCCTCATGATATCCTCCAAGGAGATGCTCATAGAAATTATAAACACCCAAAATAGTTCTACGTCTTTGGGACTTAGAGAGCCTCAACTCTAGTGAATGAAGGCAAAGTGTGGAAAAAAAAACAGATGAGCCTAAAACGCATTAGGACGCCTGCACGATGGGTCACTCCAACGTGCCCCTGCTCTCAGACGGCGTCCGAGGCTGCCCCGTTGCCTTGTGGGGGACACAGGGTAAAGCTGGCTGAGGCCGGATCTCGCCCGAAGGCCATTTCTGCCCATTTTCCTGTTCGACTGGCCTTTGGTCGGGTGGTTGCTCTGCCTGTTGGTTTTCTGCCTCTTTCCTGTGGCCGAGCCATGTGCAGTGACCCTGTGTTCAGGAGAGCTTCGAGATAGACAGGTTGGCGGTGTCTGACACCTCCGCATGCCACACACACAGAAGCCCCCGACGGAGGCCTCGTGGGACGAGAAGAAACGGCTTCACCCCGGGGCAGATTTTGAACCCCGGAGCAGAGACGGGGACAGTTTCAAATCAGCTACACGAGAGCCCCTCGGCTTTCAGAGTCACGAGCCGGAGAGCCCCACCCTTCGGCACGCTGTCCCTGAATAATGCAGCATCTGGAAAGGCTGGATCATTACAGTACAAAGAAGCCATATTAAAGTGGGAGGCTTTTTTTTCTTTTTTTTTCCGGGGAAAGGCTCATTTCCTACAGAGAATTTTTACAATTTGCATCGGGCTCTTTAACAGTATCTAATGGATGGATTTCAATTATAAAGGAACAAAAAAGTAAGTGGGCTGCTACTTGCGGGCTGGAGATCATTCATACATCCTGGAAATTTTCTTATCATTAGAGGAAGCCCAACCTTTGGTCCACATGAGGAATTTTACTCATCTACTCGGAACATGATTAAAAAAGAAACCTGAAATATAATGAGAGAAATACTGCTGGGGCCGGCACGCAGAGTGGGTTTAAAATAATGCGTGAATTATTCTCGGCGATACAGACCCTATCCGGGGAAAGGTGAGAGCCAGGGGGACGAGACAAAGAAAAATTAAAACCTCTGCCCAGAGACCCTACGTTCGCTCTGAACCCCCACCTTTCCGCTGTGAATGTTCATCAATATTTAATTTCCTTGCTTCTAGTATCTTCTCATTCCCACGGCCCTGTGTTCTGTTCAGTGACACTGGTGTCCTGTTTCAGACACTAATAAAAAGTGCTAGGCTCGGAGACAGGCTAAGGTGGCGTAGAAGGTGGGCGCTGTGCTCGCCCCTTCTGGAGTCCACACCAACATTAGAATGAAGCTACCAAGCAGCCGTCACGGAGAGTTGCCCGAGGTCCGGCTGAAGCAGAAATCCTACTCCTGGGGACATACCTAAGACATCGCTCAGAGACTGCTAGGAGGGGTGGGGACACGAAACAGCTCAGACCCTCCACCGCGTGCAGCGGTGGAGCATCAGGAGGGGTGTCCTGGCTGCAGAGCCCCCTTCCCCCCGAGGAGCGAGGGCTCCCAGCCCCACATCGGGCTCCCAGCCCAGGGTTCCGGCACCGGGAGTAGAACCCCCCACAACCTCTGACTGTGAAAACCGGTGGAGACTGTGGCTGAGTAGGACAGAGCTGCGGAAGTCACAGACATCCCTCTGAAGGGCCCACACCAGGATCTACTCACTGACGGACTCACTCCCTCCAGGCTGCAGGGATGGGGTAGCTGCTCGAGGGGTGCCGGGGCCATGCGGGAGGCACTGAGCTGTCGGGCTTCAGAGTGAGGGCCGGAGGGCAGCTCTCCCAGACGGAAGTGCTGGCAGCATCCATTGTCTCCCCCTCCCAGCACGTGGACACAGGAGCCGCCATATCTGAGTCACCATCGATCTGGATAACGCAGGCCTCTCTCCCAGGTGGTTCCCTGAGGCTTTGTCTCATCCAACCTGCGGGTCCACCCAAGCTGCCTCCCGTGGTTTATTCCATGCAATCAGGCCGTCTTGGCTCACGCTGCGGACTTTCCTAAAATCTCTCCAAGGCTCATAAAACCTAAAGAAGCAGCGCCTGGCCTCGGTGTGCCCTGTGTGTACCTCTTGCTGAGCAGCCCGAAGCCCAGCACTAGCAGCAGCCTCGGTTCCTATAAGCCCAGCACGAGTGCCCATCCACGTGGTGGTGATGAGAACTAAATAAACTGATGCGGGAGCGTCAGGCACGGCACAAGCCTCACACGCATCGCGATGGGGACTGCTGCTTTTTTAAAAAAAAGTGTCCCCAAGATGAGAAGTGGCGGTCTGTCCTCTAGAAACCCGTTGCCCATCTCAGTGCTTCTCGCTGACAGCTTCAGGGGGCACGAGTGGCACTCACCCTGCTAGAAAGGCTGCTTGGCCCGGTGGGTCTTCTCGTTTCAGCCACCGACGTGCAGTGAGTGGGACTGAAATGCGGTTTTTTCTGGCCTTTCCGTGTTCACTACTGATGCTAAGAGTCTTTCCGTGTGTTTGTCACACGTGCTGCTTCTTGGATATGAAGTCTCTTTTCAAACCTTTTGTCCGCTTTTAAAATTGGGTCGTTTGCGTTCTCATTAGCGGGTTTGAGGGTTCTGGACGTAAGTTCTTTATTAGACATGTGGCTTGCGGGTATTGGCTTCCGGTGCACCGCGTGTCTTTTCATTCTCTTGACAGCGTCATTTGAAAGGACATTTTTTCATTTTGATGAAGTTCACTGTATTGATTTTCCCTTTTTATGGATCAACCTTTCGATCTAGGATCTAAGAAATCTCTGCCCAATCCAGGTCTCAGAAGGCTTCTCGTTTGCTTGGGTTTTTTCCCTAGAAATTTTAGAATTTTCATTTAGATTGGGATTCGGTTTTAAGCTAATTTTGTGTATGGTCAGAGGTGTGAACCAACGTTCTTTTATTTACACACGGATATTCCATTATTCCAGCGGCATTTGCTGATAAGACTAGCCTCCCTCCTCGAAACTGGCTTTGTGTCTGTCAAAAGTCAGTTGTCCATGTGTGGGGGGTCCTCTTCCAGACTCTGTTCTTCTCCGTTGATACATTTATCTTCCTTCCAGTCTTGGTTATCGTTGCATGCTGTCTTGATCACTATAGACCTGTAATAAGCCCTGGAATCAAGTAGTATTTGTCCGCCAACGTTGGTTTGTTTGTTTTGTTTTTCCAGTTGTTTTGGCTATTCCAGGTCCTTAGCACTTCCGTATGAATTTTAGAATCATCTTACTGATTTCTACAAAAATTCCTGCTAAGGTTCTGGTTGGGATTGGAGTGAACACATACATCAACTTTAGGAGAAACCACATTTTAATTAATTGAATCTTCCAACCTACGAACGTGGCATATTTCTCCTTTTACTTAGATCTCTGATTTCTCTCAGCGATGTTTCATACTTTCCAAGCACAGGTCTTCCATGCTCATAGTTCGTTTGTCAGCTCTGTCTCTAAGTATTTCACATTTATGGTGCCATTTTAAATTGTATTTTTTAATTGCACAATTTCCAATTATGCATAGCAAGGAAATAAAAATACAACTGATTTGTGTATATTGATCTGAAGCCTGTAAACTCGCTAAATTTATTAATTAGTTAAAGTTTCTTTTTTGTCGGTTCTGTAAGGTCCTACATAGATCACGTCAAACATGACCAAAAGCAGTTTCACTTCTTCCCGACGTGGATGCTTTTTGTTTCTTTTTCTTGCCTCATTCCACAAGCCACAAGCTCTAGTACAGCGTTGAATGGAAGTGGTAGGAGCACAGTTTTTTGCATTTTTTTTTTTAATCTTAAGAAAAATAATTCGGTCTTCCCCCATTAAGTGTGGTGGTAGCTGTAGGTTTTTAGTGGGTGCCCTATGCCAGGCTGAGGAGGTTTCCTTCTATTCTGAATTTTCGTATGCTCATCAGCTCCACGGGGCCCTTCCTCAGCCCTCTCCCCCCTGGCGCTCCATCCCGCAAATTCCACCCAGCCCGACTTCCCTGCACGCTCGCCTCCACCTCCCCATCTCAGGAACCTGCTGGGCTCCACCGGGGCTCCCCCTCTCTGTCCCAGACTCTGCACACCCTCTCAAGGTAGTAAATGCTCACCTGTTCGGTTTCCCTTCTCTTAGGAATCCCTGTCTGTCATTGTCTGAATGAAAACCCATCGTCTTTTGTCTTTTGTCTCGTTTTTTATTTCTCCAGGAAGGAGGATTAGTCTTTCGTTTTAGTCAGAAGGGAAGCTCTCCGTCTCAACTTTGACCCTTCCGCTCTTGTTTCTGACAAGGGCCTCCCACCGTTCTCCCCATCAACTGAGTTCTGTGCTTCGGCACCTGCTTTCTACAAGCTTCTGCCTCTTTAGATCGGTTCAAAAAAAACCGTGGCCTTGGAACAGCTGGGCTCAAGTGCTGGCTGTTGCGTTTACTAACCATGGTAGCCCTTCTGTAAACTGAAGCAACAAGACCTATTTTACAAGATCGTCGTAAAGATGAGAGGCCATCTCCGGTAACGCAACTTCTCCAGTGGCTGGGAAGTAACAGGGACTCGGGAAATGATGGGCGTCACCACTGTTACGAGACTTCTGAGTCTAGCATATTCCTGCTCTTCTTGCCTGCCTCCGCCTTCCTTTCTCTGGATCTGTTCAGCCCTATTATGTGATGACTGTGGGCTGCAGAGACAAACGATGCTTTAAGTGCCGGACCCCACGACAGCTGAGTCACTCCATTGAGAGCCTGGAGGGTGGGAACGAGTCCCGGACCCGAAATATCGAGGGGTGTGGGCGGTTTCTACAGGAATCACTGACAGGCACCTGTTAAATATTTTCCTTTTCTTAGACGATCCTTAATTACTCACTTTTAAGATTTAAATTAAGGTCTCCCTACCCTGACAAAAGACCAACTACACCTGAGCCACCATTCATGATTGTCCCGATTTGGGGGAGGGGGCACGACTCCATGCAGGCCTCTTCGCCTCGTAGGCACCGTGCATGTGTAGAGCTGTGACAAGTGTCCAACAGATCCTGCAAAGGATACTGAAAAGGGACCCTCTGGGTAATTTTCATAAGCAGACCTTCGACTACAGAGAAGTTAGAAGTGGTTGCAATAGGTCAGCTAAGGATCCCACTAGGTGCATAACGGAATGAGGATTCCCCTCCCCAAGCGGCCGTGGCTGCCCCTCCTGGGAAGACCTTTCAGCCCTGGGACCCAGAAGCGGTCGGTGTGCAGCAGTGACCAAGACCACGGGCATTCGTACCAGCCAAGATGGTGCTCCAGTCCCAGGTCCACCGTTTCGCCTGTAGTACTACCTCGAGAAACTTATCTGGCCCCTCTGTGGATTTTCATTTGTAAAATGAGAGCAAACGCACCTGCTCAAACAGGGTTTGTGTGGGGCTGGCACGAGACAGTACACGTAAAGTGCCCCGTGGTGGTGCACGCCCAGTGAGTGGTAAATGAAATCCTGAGCGCTCAGTCCTACTTGCATCAGCAGCATCAGCAGCAGCAGCAGCAGCAGCAGCAGCAGCAGCAGCATTGCCGTTGTCATGGGCAACAGTGCGCCCAGATGCAAAAATCCTCCAAGACAACACTCTCCAATGGGATGCTCCGTGTTGGTAGGAGGGTTCTATGTTTTTGTTGCCCCGTGTGGTGGCCACGAGACACGTGTGGGTGCTGAGCTCTGGAGAACCCAACTGTCTTAGTCTGCTCAGGCTGCTCTACCCGCATGCTGTGGACTAGGTTACTTGTCAACAACAGACGGTATTTCCCCCAGCTCTGGAGGCTGGGAAGTCCCAGGCCAAGGCACCAGAAGACCCGTGTCTGGAAAGGACGCCCGCCCTCTCTACCACTCCCCGCCACCCACTTGATCACTCGGCACAGCGATGATCATGGACATCCTGCCTTTATTTGTTATTCTTGACCGTCTGTCTCCTGCCACTGGAAGAGACGCTTCCTGCAGGCAAATCCTTTTCCTGCCGTGTCACAGCTGGACCTCAGTGCCAAGAAGGCGCCAGCGTGGTGCAGAGTTTTGGTACCTGATACAACCAGCTTGTTGGAAAGAAAGCCGGAGCCTGACGTCTCGTACGAAGCAGAATACATTTGTAGAATCGGAAACGCTCCCCTCCCTCCGGCCTCCTATCCCCAGCCCCTACATGATCAGACAAGGGCCTGGGGACCCTGTAATTCTTAGCCCCCATCCCTCAGGCAGCAGCTGTGTCTCCGGCACGGGGAAAGCATTTTGAAGTCTAAATAAGATCTACCGTTTGACATCCTCCCGTTTCCCTCTCCCAACAGCCTACTCCCCTCACCGCGGATGCGACGGAGCATTCACAGCGACGGGTGCACATGTTTATTAGGACTGTGACAAGTGACTCAGAGTAATTAAGCAACGTTGTACACAATGCCCACGCCACTTAAGGAATAAAGTCTGCGTTTTGTTGGATTAACTGGCAAAAGGAAAAAATAAGGCGGTCGCGGAGTGTCAGCTGGTACCAAGGACAACCACCGGACCTATTCTCGGGCCTTAGACGAGTACAAGAAAGTGAAATGTTTCACTTTTCCAGAAAGATAAGAAAAGTCGATATAAAGATATGATGATCGTCCTGTTATCATCATCCCGCTTTTCTTCCTTGAAAGAGGCAGCGTCTGAAACGCACGTCAAAGAGGGATGAGTAAGGAAACTGGAGAACGCACAGAGCTGATGCCGCATTTAGAAGGACGAGGGAGACTGACAGGTTCTCACATGGAAAGATGGCTGTGCCGCATGGGTCGGGAAAAAGACCTGCAGGAGGGTCGCATCTTAAAAAGAAGTGTCATCGGCTTGTGTATCTAAAAAGCTGTCCAAGGACTTGTGTCAGATCGTCACAAGGGGTGACTTCCAGAAGTCGTCCTGAACTTACAACAGCATTGATCATTTGCAATTATAAAAGGTATTAGACCATTTAGATTGTTTAAAAGATAAGCTACAGTTAAAAAAAATAAATAAGAGCCAAAGAATTACTAGAATCATCTGATGGTCGCAGGGAAGCAGCACCGCTTTGGCAGGGCGCCTCCTGCTCGCCTTCCTCTGCCCGAGCCCCCACCCCCATCACACACGCACACACACACACACACACTTTGCCCAGTAAATGACATTTACGTTCCAATGCTAACGAAACGACTTTTATTAACTGGATTGTAGGAGAAAAACGTTTGAATTAAGAAAACAGTAAGTTTTACACAATGTCCCAAAGCCACAAAGGGTGCTGATTTTACACTGAGATTCTAAACCCTCGCAGTCGCCGCTTGCACGTCAGAAAACAAGTGTGCTCGTCCAAAAGAGTGTGACATCCCTTCCGCCCTCCATCGCCGTCTTAGCCAATCCCCCTTCACGCAGGAGGGTTAGTGTCATCCTTCCCGTTCCCCGTACACAAAACACCAAAAAGTAAAGACAGTGTCCCAGAAAGTCCAGTTAGCTGACACGCAGCCAAACACGCTCCCCTAAGGTGGCGGAGGAAGGTGGCGGAGGAAGACATAGCAAACCTTCCGGTGGCGCCGTGTGCCACCCGAGTCACCGAGCACATCGCGTTCCCGAGTGAGCACGGTGGGACGGCCGTCTGGGCCCTGGCGGAGCCCTCCTTCCATTAGAACACGTTCAAAGTTACATTTATTTTCTACGTTGGCCTAAAGGCCAATGTAACCCAGGCTGTATTTACTGCTACCTGTGCCTAATTATGCTCAGTTTTTCTTCTCCCCGTAAAAGAACTCGACGCTAACACGTTTCACAAGCTCCTGCAAGTCCCGAGTGCCTCCGGCGCTGGGTCCCCTGTGCCCGGCGTGGAAGCCGGCCCCGGCCCTGATTCCAGGTCCCTTAGGCCACGTGCCCTCCCCCCACATTGCTCAAAATGAGTCTCACGCTCGCACATCCCTATTTTTTCCTGAAACACAGCTGGACACAAGTCAGCCAACCCGTCTGGTACAAAGAAACCGAGATCTGCGCAAAGACGGGAGGAAAAATCGGCCATGACGGGCAGACGGAGGAACACGTGTTGTCTCCGACGCGTCCTGAGGTTGGCCGCCTGTTCGTCCCCAGCCCCTCGGCTCTGCGGATGTGAACAGGTGACAGCTTCCGGCTCCTTGGAGCAGTCGGCCTGGGCTTCGAGGAAAGTTCGCTCGAGCCGTGTCCTGTAGGACTTCACTGTGCCCCGGGATGTCCTCGGATGCTCTTCTGCATGAGAGGGAGGCTGGAGGCTGTGACGGGTCCTGGCCAAGGAAATGTGGGCAGAAGCGACACACGCTTCGCGCTGAGCCTGTGCCGCTGGCTCACCCGACCTGGGCCCAAGTGCCACTCTGTACGGTCCACGGCCCCGGGGGTCACTAGTTTAATAGGCAGACGCAGGAGGGTCCCGGAAACGTCAAAAGAGACATCGCCTGGCCCCTCTGGCGTGCGTCTGGACGCTGCGGAGATGCTGTCATCAGCATCACTCCCCAACCGTCCTGTGCGACTTGTCGGTTCCAAAGAGCCGCTTGGCTGCGTCACCTGCTGCCACCGCCCCGCATCCCTGCGGGGAGCAGAGACTGGCCCTGGCCTGGAGCCCGGCCACGTCGCGCATCCTGCCCCCGAGGCCGCACGTCGCCCAGACAGCGTTTTGAATGCGCGGAAACAGGAGAGAGAGAAAGAGGGTACGGGACCCCGCACGCGGCGACATTCCCGGGGACACGCTTCGACTGCAGACCGCGGTTCCCGGCAAGGGCAGCACCGCAGGCCGCCTTCGCAGCCGCCCCGACTCGCGTTTAATGAGTCTCCGAGCGCTGACAGCGCGGCCGCTTAGACGCGAGTAATTGGGTCACCGTGGCTTCCCAAGGACTCAGGCACATCCGCGGGGTCTGAGTTCTTGGCTGAGAAGCGGCCGGCGGACCTGGTTCAAAGCCACTGGGAAACGGCAGTGCCCGGAACGAGGACCAGCGGCCAGGGCGTCCCCACGGGCGGCGGGGCCCAGCCAAGGGCACGGCTCCGCCCCCGCCGTCTGGGCCCCGCCACCTCGGCCTTCGCGTGCTCACGCCCCACTCTCTATTCCTCAGTTTTCTCTCTTTAACAGCGTTTTACTGAGCCACAGCTGTTTCCACTGAAATTTTACATCACAGCCTCCAACGGAAACCCGCGTCGCTTGTCAGCGGTGGAAAGCGCCGGAAACGAGCGTGGCTCCTAGACTCCAGCGGGAGGGACACTGCTCCCCGTGGGACGACCGATCTTACCCCTCGCTGCCTCCTGGATAAAAGTAGAAGGAGGTCGGCAAGCGTTCAGGCACCGGACGAGGTGTTTTTTCCCTCCTATAACCAGAAACGCGAAAAGAGAGTGGGAAAGAGAACAACTTTCTGACT
Organism: Cynopterus sphinx; assembly: GCA_030015415.1. Lineage (NCBI taxonomy): Eukaryota > Metazoa > Chordata > Mammalia > Chiroptera > Pteropodidae > Cynopterus > Cynopterus sphinx. The sequence continues at coordinate 91,925,235 of CM057389.1, forward strand.
GTGTGATTCGGTTTTTTACGCTCAAACCGCCTAGTGACGCGTCCACAGTCACCTTGTCACCCAGGCCCGGGCTGCCAGTCCGGGGCACGGCATGCGACTCCCCCGCAGAGGCCCGGCCTGAGCGACAGCGGCCCCGGATCGCGGTCCGTGGCCCGGCGCACACCGAAAGGAAGAGCCATCGCTGTTCCTCTCTCCCAGGTACCCCCCAGAAGCACCTCGTCTGCTCCCTGGGGTACAGGTGTCGCGCTCCGGGAAATGCCACGATACGCTGAACGCCAAGTCCCACAGAGGGGTGGGAGCCCATGGACACCCCCACCTTGCTGTGCAGAGCCAGGTTCCCGTGAAGAGACCCCTCCTTCCGTCGCTGGAGGGGACTTTGATGCTGGAACGACACCTTCCAGAGCCCCGGGGGGAGTAAACCAGGACTCCCATGCCGGCGAGGACGCCCCCAGGGCTTGGGGACAGAGCTGTACAGGGGAGCCACCCTCGGTGGGTCCTCGGAGTGGCTGCGGCCAACAGGCCAGTGCCGCCCTGCCCAGCGCTCCGTCTCGGAGGTCTGGGCCCGCCGCGGAGCCCCGACCACGGCTCGGACGAGCATCTCCAGCATGACACTCCCGTCGGTGCGGCAGGGCCCACGGCGCCGATCGACGAGGGGGACCGTCCGGCTGCCCCGGTCAGAGTGTGGGAGATCCACGGCCCTTCGGGGTGACCAGCATGACATGGTGCCTCCGCAGGTTCACTTCGCACACGCTCATCAACGCCCCCGCCACGTGCCAGGAGTACCCCGCGCTGAAGACGTGAGAGGAGAGGGAACAGGGGGACTCTGCTCCGTGGTGTTTACACTGTGGCTGGGGACGACGGGTGACGTTTGAAGCCACGGAGTGTCAGGGGCTCCCAAATGCCCCGGGAAGGGGACGAGAAGTGGCGGGAAGGGTGACTGAAAAGGGAAGTGCGAAAGCTGGGATCTGAACGCGGGTCCCAGGTGGCCCCAAACTCCACATTCTCGTCCCGCGTCCCACTGTGTCCCCTGCCTGCTACCTCCTGGAGACAGGGCTTGAACGTCACCGGTGCAGTGACACCCGCGGAAGAGTTGTCCAGTCTCACCCCCGAGCGAGGTCCCCGAGCGAGCGCCTTCGAGTGTCCCTCTGGCCCAGACGGGCTCTAAAGGTGCCGGACATGAAAGGGACGGGCTCTCGGGTAAGGAAACTAGCGTCGGGAGTCTGGGGAAAGCGCTGTCCATTCAGACGTGGTTTGGTTTTTTTAATCCAAACTCGGCCCCTCTCCTCCAGCCCCTCTCCCAACCCACAGCGTCCCTGCAGACCAGCTGGGGTCGCTGGAATAAAACGACGCCGCTGCCCCATCACCGAGCCAGGGCGAGAGAGTGGGGAGGGAGACGCCAAGGCGGCGACAGAACGGCCCAGCCCGCCCTCTGGGCCCCCAGGTCCATCCCTCACCCCGGGATTTGAGACGCTGCAGGTAGAGGAGCCAGACGTTTCTGCTTCTATCGGCACGTGAGGCCGTCGCACACTGTGTGACTCTGGGAAAATGGCTGAACCCACCCTGGGCCTCGGCTTCCTCTGCCCGAAATAAGAATATCGACGATATTAACCTCCCGAGTGAGGGAAAGTTCGGAGGAAACACACGTAAAAGGGTTCACAGCGTCTGGCCCAGAATAGACGCTCGAAAATAGCTCCTCTTGCCCTAGGTTCTGTGCCAGGTGGTGACAAGGCTCCGTGCTCTGCGCAGGATGGCACGGGGGGCCCCGCGCCCCCCACGGCAGCCCGAGGCCGACAGCTCTCCCCGCCCTGCGGCGTGACGGTGTCAGCCGGGCTCTGATGAACGTCGCCAAAGATCATTCTGGTTCAAAGTGCGCTTCGCGGACAGCTCGACGTGTGGAAGAAGAGGCAGCCGCCCTGACCTTTTCAAACGAAGCTAATTGCTCGAGTTTACGGCTGCAGAGCTGCAGCTTTGCCACCCGTGGATCCAGGGGTGCAGGTGTCCCTCCGGATCTCTAATTCCCCCTTGAGGAGAAAGTGGGGATTCGCCTTGACGCCGCCCATGGTCTCAGGGAGGAACATAAAGACTCAGACTCTCTTCCACGTCGGCGTGGCCGATCGTGCCGTGTAGCTTCTCCGGCGAAGCATCGCACCTCGCTGTGCTGCTTAGTTTTCACTTAGTCGGTCGACACTCGCTGAGCACTCGTGCTGGGCCAGGCAACTCGGGGGCGGGGGCGGGAGGAGGGGCGTGAGTCCGACCATGACCCGAGTCTAGGCGCACCCACCGCATCCGTACCGGGCGGGGACTCTGTGGGCAGTGTGGGCGCTGCAAGCCTTGTCCGCGGGGCATTTAGGGTCAGTGGGTCTGCTTTTCCTTGTCACCTGAGGCCGGAAATTCCAAACACCTGCGAAGGGGAGGCGCCACCCTCCCCGGACAGTCGTCTTTCTCCGGCCCAGGCCACGGGCTTCATACACAAACCGATTCATCCTCACTAAGCCCTGCGACGGAACTTCTGTTACCATCCTCCCAGGAAAGCGAGGCTCACCGAGACTGAGCAAGGAGCGCACCATCCCCCTGCTCTGTGGCTCACCCAGGATTCAAAGCCAAGCCTACGGCTAACCATCTGACTACGGCGCCTAGTCATTTTTAAAGGTGTAACTGGAAGAATGGGTGCTAAAGCATACCACCATCATCATCATTATCACCATCCCCATCACCATCCCCATCGCCACCATCATCTCCATCCCCATCTCCACCATCATCATCACCATCCCCATCGCCACCATCATCATCATCCCATCATCATCCCCATCATCGTCCCCATCACCATCATCATCATCACCATCCCCATCATTATCCCCATCATTGTCCCCATCACCACCATCATCATCATTATCACCATCCCCATCGCCACCATCATCATCGTTATCATCATCCCCATCGCCACCATCATCTCCATCCCCATCTCCACCATCATTATCATCCCCATCATCTTCCCCATCATCATCCCCATCATTGTGCCCATAATCATCCCCATCGCCACCATCATCATCACCCCATCTCCATCCCCATCTCCATCCCCATCAGCACCGTCATCACGGTCATTATCATCACAGCTGAGCAGGCACCATGTCCAGGCATGAGGAGAAATGCTCTGCGCGGGATCCTTTAGTCAGGGATTCGGTCCATGCCACCCTTCTGTAAACAGGCAGCATTACCCTGTGCTTTACAGATAAAGAGAAGTTCAGAGGAGTCACATCAGTGACCGAAGTACCACCTCAAAGATCATCCACAAGCTACAAAACAACAACGCCCGGGCCTCACACGCAGGTAGCATTCGCGGGACAACGACGATTTACCATCTGGTTTTGCTTTAAGTCAGCCTCAGGGGTACTCTGGTCGGCCTCAGTCGTTTGCCGTGTTCTGCTCCGTCGTTCAAACCGCTATAGGAATCCCGTTGTCTCCTCTGTCGTTACTGTCATGACGCATCGGACTGAGTCGAGAGAAGGCGAGCACGTTTATGAAACAGAGACGTAGCCTCCCTTCCCAGTGGTAAAGGAGGAAATTCAAAACTTCCCTCCACGCCAGCCACCCTGGCAATATGAGCAAAGCAGCGGTGGGAACGAGTCATTATGAGGAAATACAAAGGCACACGCTACGGTGATGCCAGACGCATCGACCGACCGCATCCGTGTCAAAACCTGAGCGGGCAGAGGGAGCTCACAGGTGCTCTTCGCCCATTCCCTCCATTAACCTCAGGAGAACCATTACATCTAGAAATAAAAATCCTTTGTGTTATGTATGTAAGCGATGGCCTTATTTTTAAAAACTGCATTTTGATGCTTCACGTAGAAGAGGCAGAAAACAGCCAAATAAACCAAAAAGATGAAAGAATGAATGAATGAGTGAATGAATGAATGAATATAACAGAGACCCGCGTGAGCCCGGCTGACACTCGGTTTCCTTGCCTGTCCAAAGAGAAACTACATGGTGCTGCAGCAACACACAGCCAACCGGAACCCAAGCCTTGATTCCGTCCTCACGGGTCTCCGTGAGGCTGGAACGCTGCCCACGCACGTGCAACGTCGTTAAGGCGTTTCGTGTCCACGTCCGCCGCTCACTGTCCTCCACGCAAACAGTGACTCCATCATGCCTCGAACTGCCACGTCTGCCGTCTTCCTGGGAACTCGGCCTGCGTGTTCTTCTGTCACTCCCCCTCCTCCTCTTTGCCTGTCCCCGCGTGCTCGCTAGCTTCGCGATCGCGTTCCCGGGGCCCCTCTGGCTTCCTTCATCTCGGTCTCCCTCTCTCGCCTCGCAGGTTCCGCTGAACGAAGGGAAGCGGGGGGCTGACGCCCGAACAAAACGCACTTTCTCTGATGAGACGAGGACAAAGGAAAGACGGCGAAAACTACCATCGGACCTCTTTGGTGCCATTTATACTCAAACGCGCATAAATGTATTTTCCAGATGGATCTACGCAGGACGACGTAAAACACGGCATTGTCGTTTGACCCCAGCAGCTATGGCAAAGCCGTTTACACTCGCGTGAGGCCAAGAGCTAGAACAGAAGTCGCAGCAACACACAACTCTGTAGCTGAAAACTGCAGAATAGGCTGCCGCGACCCAGTGCGAAACCTCGGATCAGCCTCTTCGGGTCCAGAAGGGACTTGAAAGGACGGTCGAGCGGGCCACTGAGGAGACAGACGGTCACTCGGCCCTCGCCGAATGCCACGGCCTAAAGAAGGAGAAGAGCTGGATGCGTCCACGTCCATAAAAGGGGGTGTCGTTTTCTAAAAACGACCGTTGGATCGGTTGGTGATTAATGACGAAGGGAAAAAAGGTTCACTTTCATTGTTCGTTATTAAAGCCAATGTTTTACTCCCTTTAATGAAAACCTGCATAAAACACCCGTTTCTCCAGCTCTGTTAATGAGACTGAGCAGAAGCAGATGGCTGCGGCTCGGCACGCCCCGCCGTCCATTATTTCGTGCTCATTCCTGCTGACGGCGTTTCATGAACTGGAATCTGTTTACCTCACACTTGGGCCCTAAACACACAAGGTGGGAAGGCCTGTGTGGAGGCGGCGAGGAAAGGAGAGGAGGATAAATGATCCGGTTTGCTCGTCTGATGCCCAGGTAAATCAAACGGGAACAAGAGTCCCCGCAAACTCCTCAGACGGACCTTTCCTTGTTCTCCAGGGAGGTCACCGTTGCCGCGTCATCCCGGAGCCCACTAAGCCCAGTGGCGCACCAGGCCCCAGCTCCATCACACAAGGTTTAATTCAGGAAAAAATGCCAACTGCTTCCTGACGACCCCTTTCTCCGGTAGAAATAGCTTTGTGTTCAGACTGGCCTGAAGGAAATCTAACTTTGAGAAGCTCGTCGGCTTGCCCTGCAAATGCCCGCTCAGACGCCCTCGTGCATGTCGCCATTATTGAAACAGCAACCAAAAACGAATGAATCAATAACAAGTGGGAGTCCAGGGGGGCCCAGAGCAGTGCGATGGCTGGGAAACGGTCTCTGCTTTGGTAGAAGGTTAGAATCGAGGATCGCAGCCCTCTGCTTCATCGGCGTGACTCCCCGTGACTGCTTTCGGCCGTGGCCCCGAATGGACGGAGCCTGCTCTCTTGTTACCCACAGGTGACAGGTGTGCATCGATTTTTCACTGTGAAGCGTTATTTCCTCTTGCAATCCGCCAAGTGCCTCTGCACGCGCCCTCCGGGAAGACGAGGGGATGATCGGACCGTCGCCCTGAGTGCTGGCTGCTGGAAATCAAACTCCTCGCCAGCGCCAGGGGTGAAGCACCCACATGGCTGCTTGACCTCCATGTCGAACTTCTGTAGGACGCGTCACGGACAGGTAGGGGGGCGGCGGCCATGACCTGGAATCAGGCAGACCAGGGTTCCAACCCCGCACTTACTGTGGGCGAGTTGTTTTAACCTCTGTGAGCTCCAGTTTCCCCATCTGTGAAATGGGGATTTAATGAATTCCTACGTCGTATGTTTGTCACAAAGTTGAGGTGGTGTAAGGTCTCCCCTCCATCCTTAACCAGAAGACTCTGTGGTCGGGGATTTCACGATACTGCCCTAGATATCATTATTGTTTTTTCTGGGCGCGGCTCTTCAAGGCTCTCGAAGTGGATCTGTAACGTGCTGCTGTTTGAGATACGTTTCTAAAGGCAAATCTATATTCCAGGCACTTTCTGCTTTTTCCTTGAGTATGTAATTGTGGTTTGTTCCCTCACCACTCACTTCTACAATATATTCTTTTTAGTCATAAAATGATTAAGCGTCCAAATGTAAGGGACCCCGGACAAGGCCACGGCCCCACTCACGATGGTTAGTGCACTACAGAACAAGAGAGGGAAGACGGTGGAAGAGTCCCCTCGGTTTAGTATTTAAACGTTCAAGCCATGGGATGCATGTGCCAATCTGAGCTTCAGAAGAGGAAAATAAACAGAACAAGAGCCAAACATGTATTAATTGTGGCTTATCTATTTGGTGCCACCGGTGCGCGTCGAGCTGTGCAGCAGGTAAATTGAGAGGGGAATATGAGGTCCCGGTTCAAGAGAGCGAGCCACGCGAGAACTCGCCGCCTGCACATCTGAACATTTTACGTAGGGCTCGGTCCCTGCTGGTGATGAGAAACGGGATGAAACCCATGCCAGGGGCAGGGTGGGGACGAGGAGGGAGAATTAAAGAGAGGGTGGGAAGGAAGAACAGTTCCCGCGATGAGTTTCCATAAAGAGAACCACCAGTCCCGACAGCCGTGTAGGTAGCTGTGGGCTCTCACGGGTGCAGCCATGACCCCCATCCCTGGACGACTCCAGAATCCCCAACCTGTGGGCTCGTGGGCGTCATCGTACGAGAGCAGGCATCGCGGCACCTTCCCTGTTCGATTTCCCGTGCGGACCTCGTAGTTTTCACTCTCCTCCACTGAGTTGTAGTTAAACATGCAACCCCATGAACGTGGACGAACGTGTGCTGTCACGTAGCCACCACCAGAACCAGGGCATAGAAAATTTCATCCCGTCACGCCCCCGTGCAGGCCATCCCCGCTCCCACCTCAGGCCCTGGAACCCCGATCCTCTTCCTGTCCGTATAACTGTCGCCTCTTCTGGGGTTTCATCTGAGCTCTCTCGTCCCCGGCTCATTCCACTTACAATAACGTGTTTGCGGTTCCTTCCTCGTGTGTCTGGTGTGCGCCTGTGATTCAGACCGTTTTACTGCAGAACACTATTCCGTGGTATGGGGACACCACCACGGACGGTTGGCTGTCCGCGCCTTGCTGCTGGGAGGAAGACACCTGCCGTGGGCACTCGAGTGCAAGTCCTTGTGTGAACGAACATGTGTTTCACGTCTCTGGGGGAGAACACCCCAGGAACGAGACTGCCCGGCACGGTGGGAGCATGGTTCGTGTGCACGGAACCACCTGCACGCTCTCTGAAGAGGCCGTGCCCCTCTGCATCCCCCCCGTGTCAGCACTCACCACCGTCACGTAGATGTGAACCGGTGCCACTGGGACTCTAATTTGCATTTCCCTCGTTAAGCAGCTTTTCCTGCGCTTGTTCTCCATCCGTATTCCTGGGTGAACTGTCTGTTTAATATTCACCAGTTTTCAGTGGGCTGGCTGTGTTCTTTTATCGAGTTATCGGAGTTCTGTATACGTAGGGGCGCAAACTCGACCGTACACCTGTCCTGCGAACATTTTCTCTCTTCCTGTAGCTAAGCTTTTCATTCTCTAGGAGTATCCTTTAAAGCCCGATTCGTCAATTATTTCTTTTACGGCTCATCATCCTCGTGTCCTATCTAAAGTTAAAAGGGTGATCTCTTAATTTTTCTATAAAGTCTGTGTTGTCAGATCTTAAGTTAGGTCTGTGCTCCATTTTACTTTACTTTCCGCGTATGAAATGAGACAAAAATTGAAGTTCACGCATACAAACGTCCAGTTGCTCCAGCACCCGTCGTTGAAAAGACAGTCCTTTTCCCACCGAGCTGCCTCAGCACGAAGCTGGTCAAAGCCTGTGGGTAAATGCTCTCCCTCCACGGCAGTGGCTGGGGAGAGAAGGGGTGAGGAGATAATTTTGAAATAATGGTCCACTTACGAAAGACACACGGTATGGCACCTTCCTCTGCCGTCATTTCAAATGATGACCACAATGATGATGGAAAGATATCTAATAAAGTGATTAAAATCATATTATAAAACAGAACAGACGGGATGATTTTGTGTTTCTAAACAGATCTGGGGTAGTAAATTGATGCTGGGCAAGAAACAAATAGAATAAGTAAAATAACATGACAATTAGGAAGATTTCACTTTGACCAAAGGATGTGTCTTTTTTTTTTTTAATTTTACTTTCTTTTTTCATGTTCTTCTGTGTCTTCTGAACAACACTGATCCCAGTCTTTCGCCAAACACGGCAACTCAGGCCGTGTCCAAGGTGCGGAAGGTTTTCGGGGATGGCCAGGCAGACCCTGCGGGGGCCACGTGGGGACAGCTATTCAGATTACTGAGAGAGGAACTCGACTTCAGGAATCAGCCTCCAACGTCTTAACCAAGCATCAGTGATCAAAGTCGTCGCTGAGCCCATCACGAATACTTCCCGGAAACCCCAACAACCTGGCCACGGCCCGCTCTCCCCAGCGTCTCGCACTCTGGAGAGCAGAAATAAATACGTCCGAACGGACGACTTGCTCTGTGCGTTTGCCTTTCCCTTTAGGCTTCTTTCCACGAGAGGAACCGTCCTCCCAGCCTCCAGGGCTCCGACGGGCAAAGCCAGCCCGCCACCCTCACGTGCCCCGGTCACCGCCGCCTTTCCCCGGAGGCGCTGGTGCCACCGAGCGTGGAAGCAGCAGGAGGAGGAGGGACAGGCTGTCGTCCCTTGGCAAGTGGGGGGAAGGACAGGGCCAGGTCCGCAGGCTCGGCCCCGTGGGCGTCGCGATTTCTGAAAACCCACGTGCAAGTCTGAGCTGAGGAAACAATTTCACACACACGGCGTCCGGGGTCTCGCGAGGATACTTTCCTTTTCTCCCACTCCCAGGTCGCGCCTTTAAATGAGGACTTCGGGGTCTCAAGTCTCTGCCTTCGGAGATTCCCGGGGCATCAGAACTGAGCGACCCGTCGTTAAACTGCATCGCTCAGCTTCCCTGGCTCCCGCCTCAAGCGAGGAGCCTGCACCAGGTTCTGGAGGTGGCAGACGAAGAGGAGATGTGGTCCTGCCAGCCCAGCACGGTGGGGACAGCCAGGACTTTTACATACACGGCATCTCCCTTTTCCTTCGCCCCGACCTGTGACGTCGCTGTCACTGTCACCTTTTTTACGGTTGGGGTCGGAAGCTCCGAGGGGCTGAGCGAGCTAGCCCAGGCCACACGGAGGCGGGGTCGGGGTCTGCACGGGGCTCTACGTGCGGGAGAGGTAGGCCGAACGCCGGTGGCGGTTGCTGGCCTCACTCAGCGTGCCAGCGGGGCTTCCCGTTCTCTTTCTGGTGCTAGACAAGGTTCACCAAAGCACAGCTCTTCACGAGCGCGTGTGCGGTGGGGACCCGGAGCACAGGGAAGCCGTGTGGACAGAGCCTGGCAGCGTCCTGCCCCGGCACCCCTCGCCTCGCCACTGTCGCCTGGCGTCATTTAGCAGGCTTCCGGATGTTTCCGCTCCCACACTGCGGGAGGTTGACATGTCCCTCCCTGCATGGTAAAAGAGATTTTTTTTTGTCTTGTGATTCAAGAAAAGAGAAAAAGGAAGAGAGAAGGAGGAGGCTGGTTATCGTGTGGGCATCGTTCAATCAGTTCGGTTGACATCGTTTCCTAAATCATCGAGCAATTATTTTTTACTCAAGAAGAAAACCTGCCAGTTAGACAGGATCCAATTTAACAACGCCTCCAGGATCTGGGGTTCGGCGTGCTATCGCCCACTGACAAACAGGTGTGAGCATCAGTCATTCCCCAATAGCCTCCATCCCCTGCTCGCTGCTGTGCCAAGCCCGGTGCTGAGCCCCCACGCACACCCTCAGATTTCATTCTCGTAATCTGACGGAGGAGGAACTGCGGTCGCCCCCATTTTGCAGGTAAGGAAAACGAGGCTCAGAGGGGTGAAGCGGTTGATTTGTCCAGTTCTCCGATAACGTGTCAGCGGTTCGAGCCCGAGCCTGCCTGAGTCCGCAGCCCAGGCTGCCATCCCTCTCCCGGACCGAAGGGCAGCTCGCGTTTCCGCCGAACGTCACACGGGTAATGTTTTCGGCTTTTGTGGGCCATGAGGTCTCCGCTGCAGCCACTCGACGCTGCTTTCGTTGCACAAAATCAGCCACGGACAACGAGCGAGCAAATGGGCCTGGCCGGGCACCGATGATACGAACACAGACTGGGCCCAAGGGCCAGAGTGCAAACTCCGGGCCGTCCATTCGCAGAGGAGAAAGGGCTGGAGCTGAGTCTGGTAGGGATGCCGCATCAGCCGCCAGGGCCACCCTGACAAAGCACCACAGACCAGCGAACCCAAAAATTCGTTCTCTCACGGCTGGCGTGGGAGGCCGGAGGTCCCCGGCTGAGGGCTCGGCAGGGCGGGTTCCCCCGAGGCCTCGCTCCCTGGCCGGTGTCCTCACGTGGGCCTTGCTCTGTGGGTCTGTGTCCTGAGCCGCTCTCCCTACAAGGACCCCAGTTACACGGGGCCGGACCCCATTCTAAGGCCTGCATTTGCACGGAGTCACCTCTGCAAAGGCCCCGTCTCCAAACACAGACACGTCCTAAGGTGTCAGGGTGTAAGACTGCAGTACATGACCCTACGAGACGTCGTGCATCCCACAACAAAGGGGGGAGAGTTCAGCTGGGGAAGAGGGGAAGGCGAGAAAGGTGCGGCGAGGTACGGGCGGGGCAGCTCTCTGTGGGGACGCAGTGATGCTCGATACGTTTATTTTTTATTCACTGTTTTTTAGGGCCGTTTCAGGTTGGCAGCAGGAAGCACGGGGAGCCCTCCTGTCCCCCCGAGCCCACGTGCACAGCCTCCGCTACAGCATCCCGCACCGTCATCAAACCTGGTTCACGTGAAGGCTCGCTCCTGGTGTCGCACGCGCCGTGGGCTTTGACAGGCGGATAACGCCACGCGTGCAGCATCTCGGGATCGTACAGAACGGGGTCGCCGCCCTAGAAACCCTCCGTGCCCTGCCTATTCCGTGCCCCCTCTTCCCAAACCCGGTAAATAACTTTCACAATAAGAAGCCGGTCATATCGTTATGGCCCTGATCATCTGAGATTCTGGCTCGGTCCTGGCCCTCCCCTCCGGCCTCCGGGGCGATTCTGCCAGTGTCCCAGGCCCGTCTGGGTCAGGAATGCCTCCCAGGCCAGCGGGCAGGAGCCGGGGCCTCTGCAAGCCTCCGGGAGGCGGCTGCGACGCCTCTGGGCGTGTGCCCCCGAAGCTTCCCTTCTCCCGTTTAGGCCGCAGCCCGCTGGTCTTGTCCTGCGGCCAAAGCGCGTCTGGAGCGAAGCGTGTTCCTGCCACATCCAGCAGCGTCACGTGGCGAAAAGTCACGGGTAAAGGTGTCGAAACCCGGGGGATGTTCCACTTACAGTAAAATGGCTCCGAAGCGAGGCCAAAGCCCCTCCACATGCGGGCGGCGTCTGGGAGCACGCGGTGGGAGGGTGAGGGATGCCCCTGTCCTCTCTCCATCCTGAACCCCTCCGCGTACCGAGAGGCTCCCAACCCTCAGGGATTCCCCGCTTTCTCGGTTTACTTCAAGGGAAAGCGCTGAGAGCCTCGGGTTCGGGTCTCCCCATCGGCTCTTACTACTACAACTTGAGCGTTATCGCCAGCGTCGAAGAATCGGGGCTGCCCCACAAGCCTCCGGAAAACTCTCATCCTTCCACGTTCGCACCTGCCCGCCGGGCTTCGGCAAGACACACCGGGAGAGGGGGTGGGTACGCTGCAGGGTACTCTCCCCGTTTGAAGGTGAGGAGTGTATCTCAACGCCGAGGGATTCAGGAACGAGGGATGCCCCTGCCTGGGCCTGCTCTTCGCCTTCCCTCCTGCCTCCAGCCCTCCCCCGCCCCATGCCCTGAGGAAAGCCGCCAGCCACAGAAAGGTGTGGTGCTCAGACGGCATCCTGTATCCCGTACCTCGAACTCAGGGACCGTACAGAGCAGGGCCTCCCAGGACCAGGCGAGGGGGAGAACGGCCAGGACTCGGGACGCCCCGTACAGAGCGCGCCGTCCACTCAGCGGATGCTCGTTGAGTTTGTCCTACAAGCCAGAGGCTGCTGGACGTGGAAGGGCGTGAAGGAGGGAGGAAAAGGTGGCATCCCGTGCCCTCGTGGAGCTAAAAACCTATCCGAGACACAAATAGACGCAAACTACACGAAACACGCACAGAGCGCCCAGCGACGATCAGCGCTGCAGAGCAGCACGGGGTCCTTGTGCAGGCGACAGCAGAAGCGGATCCAGGCAAGAGCGGGCTGGAGGAGGGGCGGGTGCTGTCTGGGCTCGCTCAGGACGACGCTGTGGCCAGTGAGAGTTTATCTCTACCCCTGAAGGAGCGAGAGCTCGTGAAATATTCCAAGCTGGGAGGGGGCCGGGGAGGAGGATGAAGCATGATTGGGTTTGCCCGGCGCGAAGACCACCCTGGTTGCAGGTGGCAGTGGCCAGAGTCCAGTCGGGAGGCGACGGGGGAGTGGGGAGGAGAGGAAGCCGTCGGTCTGCAGTGGCAGAGGGGGACGGAAGCCTCGAGGGACGAGAGCCATTGAACCCACAGGATGCGGGGAAGGATCGGGGCGGCGGGGAGTGTTCCCCAGGACCCAGCGCGGCGGCCTCAGTCCTCACTCCCGGTGGCCCCGGGCAAGAGGCTTCTCGGGAGCCCGGGCCACGTTTGTGTACGCCAACCCCGAACCCACGGCCCTGGGAAGCTGGCGGCAGGTCCATCCCATCCCCCTCCCTGCATTGCCCTTTTTCTTCCAAGTCCAAGGCTTTTTCGTTCCCAGCACGTTCCCAGCTCTCCTGCTTTCCCCAGCCAGTCTGAGAGGACAGCGACACACGAGGAAGGGGCCCCGCTCCGCCCCGCCCAGGGAGAGGAGAGGAGGGTCACCAAGGGTGGAGTCCCGCCTCCCTCCGGGACCATCAGGGAACGACGATCTCATCTCATCCGGAGTTTATGTCTTCGATCCACCTCGGAAAGCCCGAGAGGCCTGCGTGAGAGCAAACACGCGGGGCTTCGGTCCGGTCCCCAAATGCAGATGCCTCCGCTCGGCGGCGCGATTTCCAGAAAGATCTCCGTCAGGTGTCCAGCCCCGCACGCGGGGAGGATGCGCGCGCGTGTGTGCGTGTGTGTGTGTGCGCACGTGTGGGAGGGAGGAGAAGACACTGGTAGGGGACAGAAGGCACCCCCTCTCTCACACACACGCGTGCTCGCACGTGTGCCCTCCCGACTGGAGAGCGGGGAAGCTTACACCCTCCCTCCGTGGCTGCCATCGCCGTCTGTCAACGTGTGCTGGCGACAGACAGAGCACGGCGCTTCTCCCCGATGGCCGCAAACGCAGCCCGGAGCTGTTAACGGGTTTGAAACGACCTTCTGGGTCGCTCCACAGGAAACCGCGACCGTTTCGGAGACAAGATGCCAAGGAAAGAACGCGTGGGTGGAGAAGCCTGCCCAGCACCTCTGTGACGTGAGCCCCCGACGGCGCGTGCAAGTGTTTTACTCCAGACCAAGGCCCCCCCCCAGGCCGTCAGCAATGTCCCGCGGGAGCGAAGCCGCTCCCGGGTAAGAGCTACTGAGTTGGTCTGAGTTCGGACACACCTGCTGTCTTGGGGGTGTGGGTGGGGGGATGTCTGGACACCCAGCTTCCACGGCAGACGGCAGGTGCCTGATGTTGTCCCCCACACTCAGCGCCACGATTTCCCCAGAACGTAAGGCCGGCGGGGTGATGGACGAGGGAAAGCTGAAATGCCACAAATGACCGCCGCCGACTCAGGCTCCAGACGGCAAGGCCTGCTGGTCACCGTTCACCCGCAGTGGGGGCAGTGGGCAGCAGGATGAGATCCCGAGTCCCACACCCCAGCTGCTATCCCCCACCCCAGCCCCCCACCCCCAGCCGAAGCCACCCACCGATGAAGCTACAGATCAGGTGCCAAGGGGAGCGAATGGCTCGTCACGGGAGTGTCCAGTCCCGGGGCCCGCTCCGGCCTCCTCGGGGGTGCCTGGCGGAATTTGGGGATCCCTGTGTCTGGGGCGCAGTGGGTCCGGAGGTTAGCTCCTCGCTGACCAAGAGGACAGACTTCTCCGTCCCGGCTCTGCACCCCCGACAGCTGACCCTGCCCCGCGCCGCGGCCACAGGACACACGGGACACACGGGACACACGGGACACACGTCCCTCTCTGCCGCCGAGTGCCTGGCATCTCCCTTTCCCACCTGTTCGCGGCTAACGGCGTCACCCACGAGCCTCGCATCCCAGGAGCCCCCCAAACCCAGTCCCGCCCAAGTGAACGGCCGAACGCCCAGGGAAGGAGGAAGGGGGGAAGCAAACAGAAATCCAGGATAAACACAGGGATGCGCCTCTGGGAACGTGGACGACCCACACGCGTGTGTGAGCCGTGAATTTGCTCGGCAGCTGCCGGTCCGTCTCCGCCCTCGATCACCTCTTAGGTAGATAGTCCTCATGGGACGGTCCTTACGTAAACAGCCAGGAATTCTGATGCAGAGAATCGAAGGGAATTTCCTAAGGCCGAATCCTGCCAGGTTTAAGAAACAAGCCCTGGTTATCCCGGGAATGGCTTCGCTTCAGGGATCCGATTAAAGCCGCCCTGGCCGCTGACGACGCGCTCCGTCGCTCGGGCCTCTCTGGGTGAGCCCATTTTCCGGATTAGCAACATGAGACATCCACCCAGGGCAAAGGCTGTGGAAGGCCACGAACCTCCAAATCGCAAACGACAAGCTCGGCGCTGCCCAATGGGGCGGGCGCGCAGGGTTGGGCGTGGACAGTTGGAAAAGAAAATTGCCAAACGGGTTTTGCTTTTGCGATGTCGCAGTTTTCGGTGCTTTGGAGCTAAAGATGCAGTTTAGACGGGGGACACGCAAGAAACTGTCGTCGGCTGCTTCCGCTGCTGCAAGATCACGGGGCGTCCCCCCTGGGCTAGCATCCCGCACGTCCGACGACACGGTAATGACCCTGCTGGACTCTCGACGTCCCGTCCCGTCCCTGGGAGGACAGGCAAAGCGTGACAGGGACAGTTGACGGCAGCGTCTCTCGTGCCCCGGTCCCCCCGGCTGCAGTCGCTAGAGGTGTGAGCAAGCGGCGCGGCCCGAGAGCCGGAGACACAGGAGGGAGGCGTCAGGTGGCGACAGGACAGGCCGCAGGAAGTGTCAGCCCAGACTCCCTCCCTGCAGAGGCTTGAGCGGCGTGACCTTTATCGTTTCGTAATGAGGAAAGACTGTGCCTGTCACGCCATCTCTTCTGTTATACGGCTTCGGAGAGAGAGACAGGGAGAGAGGGAGAGAGAGAAGGGAAGAGGGAGGGAGGGAGAAGCAAAACCACCGTTGTCCGTTTCCCCGTGGAAACAAGTCAAGCTGTACCAGCTGCTCCGGCAGACGGGGCCCCAGTCTGGCCACCAGGGACAATAGCTGATGGGGAGGCTGTGGGCCGAGGAGAGACCTCCCAGGTCCGGGACCACAGAACCGAAAGTGTCCAGGTGCTTGTTTTGTCTGTTTTGTTTGTTTTGTTTGTTTTAAGTGCGTGGGATTTGACCCTTTTCCGCAGCCGAGTGCGGGGCCGGCAGGTGATGTCTGCCACAGGCCAGGTGGCAGCACAGCTCAGGCTCTGCGGCGACTCGGCTCTGCCCCCGCCACGCGACGGCGTGTGGCACACTGCACGTGAGCGAGGGTGGCCGTCTCCAACAGCGCTTCGCTCTGCAAAACCACGTGGCAGGCGGCCTTGGCCCATGGCCGTGTGGTTTGCCGACCCCCGGTCTAGTCCTCAGGCCGGCTCTATGCACCGTCACAGCTGCAGGGATGCTCCCGGCCACCCGAGGTTGGGGTGGAATCTCTCTTTAAGCGTCAGGGGAAAAAAACCTATAATCACGACAGGGATTTCTTCGTCGTTGTCACCTTGTGGACTGCATCTTCCTCCCTCACCCAAAGGTGCCGCCCACAGCGGGCACTGTCAGGCACGTTCCACGGCGGAGCTGCCCGACATCGCCCAAACGGGAAGACAGTCGCCTTCAGCGTCTGTCACAGCCTGGCAAGGCCCGGTGATGCGGAGGGAGTGCGGAGCCGCCCCCATGTCCGCTCCATCCCTTCCTGGTCCTAGGATGCACCCCCGGCTTCCAGCTCTGGCCAGGGAGGCCGGAGTCAGTGTGGGGTCCCACGGCCCCGAACTCTGTGCCACGTGCCCCAGCGGTCAGCGGGCACGAGCGCCAGGCAGAGGCAGGACGCCATCCCTTTCACAAGCTCATGACGCCCTTTGTTTGTTTGTTTGTTTGTTTGCAGTCTAAGGGTTGGTGTTTTCCTCGATACCACTTTTCTAACAGAACTAAATCCCTTGGAACTGTCGGTGCTTTCTAGAAGAGCTGGCTCCTTTTGTCTGTTACAAAAAAAAATAAAAAAAGCCACCTCCCCTCCAGCTGTCTGGACTAAAGCATAAAGGTTAGTTTCACCTTTAATTCATTTATTTTCAAGACCATGTGATCACGTGACCTCTAATTAATACCAATTTGTAAAATGCGGATGGTTAAAACAAAGATCCCAAGTGTGAACCCGGCACACACGCGACCCGAGAGCCGGATGCGTCCTGGCCAGTAACGGGACATCCGCCCACTGAGAAGACTTCAGCTCCTGTGGGCTCCTCCGGTCCCGAACCCCCGACTTTCAAGGTGAGTGAGCTGTGGCCCGGCCTTGTTGAAGGCCCAAGGCTGGTCATGCAGCCCCTGGAAGCATCTCCCCGTCCTTCCCGACCCGCAGAGAAGCAAAGGACAGAAAGGGCCCAGATGGGGGGAGCCAGGGGCTTTTCAGAGGCCGAAGTGGAACGATTGAAATGACAAGGGTCAGGACTAGCCCTTCACAGAAGGGGGTGGAAAATGCCTGGCCGAGGCAGGGGGATGAGAAAGGTGGGCTTCGTCCTCTCACGCCGGACCCGTCTCTCCCCGTGCTCGGCACACACAGCCGTCAGGACACTGCCTCCCCCGACTCGGGGACACACTTCGCCCCGCCACAGGCACACGCGCCTCAGCAGATGAGAACCGACGCTGGTGGAGAAACCCCGGTATCTATAATTCATGCTCTCCAGCCTTTACATATTTATTCTGCATTTTAATTAAGGCCAAAATCTGAATACTTTAGATGGGTGGTTCATTTTCTCTTCCACGCGGAGCTTCCAGGCAAATTACCTGGCAGGAGCCCAAACGTTAGACAAACACAATAGAGTCTGCGACTGGGGCTAAGCTAATGTCTGGACACGACCAGCCGGGAAGGGTCGGCAGGGCTCACCCCCCGCCCCACACACACACACCCCACGGTCACGAAAGGATGGGAGGACACGACCCCAGAGAATGGGAATGTCCAGAGAGTGTACCACGGGAGCCCGCAGTGGGTCAGACCTGGTGACTGTCAGGAGGGAGGGGGCGGGGAGCTAGGGAAGACCCCGCAGGGCACCGGGAACGCATTGTCGGGGCCTCGACTGACGCTCCCCAAACCCACGCTGGAAGGACCCGCTCACACCAAGATAAAAGCTAAAGTTGGACCATCCGGACGCTCACACTTGACATCTGGGGGGTTGGAACCAGCAGACTCTTCGACGAAATGTTTGATGCTCTGACCCCCTGAGAGGTTTCCCCGTGAATAATACATCAAGGAAGGAGAACTTTAAATATGAAACGCCACCTCGACCCTGCCCGAGCGGGCGTCAAGGTGTTCTTTTCTCGTCTCTGAAGCAGGCCGGATCGGAACAGGTGCCTGTTGTGCTAAAGTCTCATCGGGACGCAGCCGTGCACCCTGCTTGCCCATCACCCGTGGCGGTGGTCGTGCCGGCACGGCAGAGCAGAGCGTGGGGACGGAGGTCGTCTGGCCCGCGAAGCCCAGCGTAGTTTCTGTGACCCTTCGCAGGAGAAATTTCTGGGCCCTGCTCTCCACAGCCGCTCCCCCCGCCCGCCTTCTATTTTCTTCCTTCGGACAAGGAAGAGGCAGACGAATCAGACGCCTGGAATCCCCAAATTCCCTCCATCGTACGGCTTCTTCCACTCTTTACAGAAGCAGCGAGACAAGTGCAGAAGTTCTCCCCACGCACCTCCTCTGGAGGTAAAACAGCCCGCGTGGACATTTCAGGCCCCACTCACCGAGTAGATGACACTGAGGTGACAGCGAGGCCACTCAGACGGGGTCTGCCACCCACGAGTGCCTCTGGGCTCGTGCTCTGTCCCCATTCCCTCATTTTAACATCCGTTCCACCAGAATCTTCTAGAAAACCGATTTCACTCTGTCGGCCAGGGACGGAGGCGGCTTTGAAGCCCACGGCTGTCTGGCTTCAGATCCTGTCTCCCAACCACGCGACCTCCGCAGCGGCCTGGGCTCTGCCCCAGCTGCTCTGCTGGCAGTGACGACGGACGCCTCCACGCTCACTCCGCCAGATGCTAGGCCATCAACTCAAAAGCAGACCCACCGCGGGACACCCGCCTCGCGGAGCGGGAAACCGAGGCTCAGGAATGCTGAGCTGCACGTTTGCAAGTGGCTAAGAGAGCAAATCTTAAGAGCTCTCATCACGAGAAACGAAATGATTTAAGTTACGGCGACGGATGTCCACGACACTCACTGTGGCGATCGTTCTGCGATGTGCACGGACGTGGAAGCCCTGCCTTGCACACCTGAGACTCACACAATGCGGTGCGCCCGTCGTACCACAGGAACGAAACAGGGGAGGCCTGACACCTGTAATTTAAAAGTGAAAAATTAAAAAGACACCGAAAAGTCCAGAAGAGAGAAGCTGGGCCCAGACACGACTCGGAAACATGGAAATGACTGGACTTTAGTGTACTCCGAAAGGAGGGTAGCGCGATGATCATCCAACGTGCGGAGAGACCAGAGGCTGACCCGTCCAACATGCCAGTCCCCGAAGAATGACACCACTGACCATTAGCCATCATCCGAGAAATGACAGGGTGTCAGAGAAGCTTAAAATTCTCTTCCTCGTGCCAAAACGTACCAAGCCAAGAAGGGGGGCCTGGCAGTTATGAGCTGGTGGATGCCACGTCCTCTACGCAGAATCTGCTGTTTTCGACAGACGAGGGTTTGGTCGGCCTGGACTCCTCACTGCCCTGTCCCTGGGGCAATCTCCTCTTTCACTTTGATAAGCCGCCCCCCGTCGTCTGGCGGACACGGCTCCGCCCCGGGTCCACCCCGGCTCACACGGTGGGCATGTGGCCCAGGTTGGCCAGGAAGAGCCCTCCGACCCCAAACACAGGGACTGGCCCACGGTGGGGCACGTGCCCCCAGCAGGGGCGATCAGAGTCCTGATCCCAGGAAAGAAAGGGCTCTCACCCCTGCTTAGACCGGGGGTATCGGAGCCTGGAGCCGCCCATGACCGCCTCCACGTGGATCCAGGAGGGTGAGGACAGTGGAGGGTGACGCGGACACGGAGAGACGCAGAGCCTGCAGAGAGGAATGAGGCCTCTACCAGCTCTGGGGATTCGTGGACCCAGCTCTACCCGAGGAGGACCATGTATTGGAGCCAATAAATTCCCCGCGTTGCTGCGGCCACTTGAATCAGTGTCCGTTGGCTGCAAGCAGGAGTCTCGACTTGGTCATCAGCGATGCTGAGCCGCTTGTCCAGCAAGAAGGACGGCTCGCGCTGACCGGCTCACCAGCATCTCCCGAGTCCCTCTCGTGACTCAGGACGGACAGAGGCTATCAAAGCCGCCACAGTCTCGCTTTTGCTGGCTTCACACTCCTACCCACTCACGGGACGCCGGGGATCGATCGATACCTCACAGGCCTTGTTTTAAGAACAGTAAGTGCTGCTGAAGGAGCAAATCTCTGACCGTGATTGTCCTGGGCGCGAAGACGAAGCACTGGCGCAGACGACAAAGGCCCCGATGAGGCCTGTGATGCTGCTTACTCCTGCCCGATGCCCCCGGAGCCCCGCTCACTTCCATGGCGGAGTCGCAGCCGTTTACAAACGACTCAAAGCAACGCACGTTCCCCAGTTCCTCCCAACTGAGGGAGTCAGCACGACTAGGGCTTCCAGATGCAGGATCCCGCTCCGCCTCGTGCCCGCCACCTACGCTCCCTGCACCTCAGTTCTACTCTGTAGAGGGAGCAGGGTCACGGTCCCTCTATCACAGGGCTGCTGTAGGGACACGAGGACATCTCACGGGGAGGAGCTTAGCACGAGGCCAGACACGGACGGTGCTCGGTCAGCGTCAGCAGAGTCAGGTGTTCGCTCGGGCACTGGGGGATCTCTGCTCAGCAAGCCCGGCGACAGATAAAGTGGGGAGTACAGTTTATCAGACGTGGGTCTTCACTTCAGATACCTGACTGTCTGTTAATGAGGGGCTAGGGCTAGTGCTTACAGAAATACTGAAATAATAGTAACAGGCAAGCCTTCCCGGACTAGGCCCGGAGACCCAACGATCAGCGAGAATGACCTCTGCCTTCGCGGAGGGTACGTTTGATTGGAGATGGTGGCGATGAAAGGCTCAGGACTGAAAGTTCCAGTAAGGACCACGGTGTGAGAGAGCAGGAGCGGGGAGCCTGAGGCGGAGCGTCCTGACATGACAGCGTCGTATCGACAAAGCGGCCCCCGGCGACCGGTAAGAAGGTGGGAGGCAGCAGCAAGAGAAGGAAGGGGAGGAGGCTCAGAGCGGTCCCACCCTGAGGCCAGCGAGCCAGACTTCCACATCCCCATGCCCGATGGCCCTCAGCGCAAGGCCACCCTGGCAGACACCAACCCAGGCGCCCCTGGCTCTCTGGCTATGGGCGAGGTGACTCCAGTGGCCCAAGCAGAGGTGCTGCTGGTGCAGGCAGTGGAGGGCGGGAGCCCAGGAGGCCAGGTCCGAGGGGGTCGCGAGGCACTCCCACCGTGTCCGCTGCACCGGGGACTTTGGCCCCTCTAAGGGTGGGGTCGCAGGGAAGGCTCCCCCGAGGCAGTGGCAGCTCGGCTGGGCCGGAGTGTCGCCTGGCCAAGGGCAGGGGCAGTTCGCCCGGAGACGCCGAGGGCGTTATTCAGATGTCACACTCGTGTGGCAGGCGCTGGATGTGGGGATCTCGTGGGCTGCCATTCCCATCTGGGCCCCGTCGGCAGCCGTGACACTCTCTGCAGGAGACATCAGCAGCCGTGCCAGGTGGCCGGGTTGACGGCTGCCACTGGTGACAAGCACCGTAACGCGAGATCAAGGGCTTTTACCAAAAAGCACTTGACAGGCTCGAAGGGAAACGACTCGGCCTTGCAGCGGCCGATTCATCGCTCCCCATACGTCCTGCCAAACCCACAGTACGTGTCGCACTCCGGGCTGCAACCTGCTGACAGCGAAGGTGCCCGTACCCCTGCAGCTCCCGCCACTGTCGTTTCTGAGACCTGGCCCAAGCGCCTCGTTTTCCAGAAGGAGAAACTGAGATCCGGAAGGGAAACCTGCCTCCCGGGTCGCACGGAGGGTCTGTAGGGCCCACTCGCTCTGGGCCCAGGGCTCCTTCCTCTACGCCATGGGCCTTCCTGAAGATTCTCGTCCATGCCGAACCCCACCGGCCCCAACAGTCGGAAACACACCCGGGAATGCGGCCCCTGGCTTTGTCAGGCTCCCGAGATGGGGAGCCTTGGCAGCCACCGTGGAGACAGAGCCCAGCCCTCCTCCTCCTCCTCCTCCTCCTCCTCCTCCTCCTCCTCCTCCTCCTCCTCTTCCTCCTCCTCCTCCGGTGGCTGCAGAGGGAGGGCGGTCACCGCATCGAGGGTCCCTCACGCTGCTCCGGCTTTCCCGGCCCCCGGGGAATCCATCAGCTTGCCCCTTCCACTTACGAGTGGGCTGTGGGAAAGGAGAAGCCGGGCTCCGTGCAGACAGCGGGAGAGGCGGAGGGACGGGAAGGCCGTGGCTGCGTTTGCCCTGCTGAGCGCTGTCTCCCTGGCGGCCCCACAACCGACCCTCCGCGGCAATCCAGTCGCGTCCTGTTAGCCAGAGAGCTTGCTTTCTCAGATCAGCACCAAACAGCCACCCTGACGACACGAGGCCTGGGTGGGGAGCCGAAGGTCAACGCTAATTTTAAAATTAGATTGTCTCTCCCCACGTGTCTCAGATAACGGGACAAGGAGAGCGGGGCTTAGGGGCAGGAAGTTGTGATGAAAAATCCCGCCACGTTGAGGAAAACGGGCCCTTGCTCCCCATTCCTGCTGCGATTAAGGAAGGCAGAAGGGGTCACGGTAAGAACGAACGTTCACTGAGCATCGCCGTGCCAGACGGGATGCATTTCATTCAGCGACCCGTCTTCAGGACGTCTTCGGGACCCTCACTTCACAGACGAGGAAACTGAGGCTGAGACGGGCCAGGTAACGGTGTCAAAGTCAGGAAACTGGGTATAAAAGCCACACGGGGCACAAATGGAGAGGCCGGGCGTGGAGTCCGGGCGCTCGGCCTGGCCCCACACGCTTAGGCCTCATGCGAATCACCTCCCGGACCTGCACACAGCGACATTTCTCAGACCTGAGGGACCTTTCGAGCCAGCCAGTCACCCATCTAACATTTACTAGCTGCCGGTCCTCAGCCACTACGAGGTGGCCACCACAAGAGCCCTGGAACCTTCTCTTGCTTCGTGCAAGAACAGGCTTAGACACGTGCTGGCAGAAGGGAACCGGGCCAGAGCTGAAGGAAACACCGAGACGGGACAGGGGCTCGGGGTCCAGCACTTCCCTCCGTTAGTCACTGAGGCCAGATCCCACGCGAGGCCCTGCGGCTTCGTGGTGCAGGTCCCAGCGTCACCGGCCACGCGCCTGGTGGCTCCCGGGGACAGCGACGCAGTCCCACCAGGCGTTTCCCTGCTTAGTCTGCACTGGAGAGAACACTCACGGCTCCACTTGGGCTTCCTGTGAGGATCCAGAGAGATCGTCGTCCCGCAGCTGAAGCCCCGAGCCTGCCTGCGGGAATCGGCCTGCAGCCCTCCCCCCGCCGCTCTCGGCTGTCAGAGTTGTTCATCCCCCAAGTGCGCTTGGCCCCAGGAATCCCAGGGGCCACACCCGGAAACCTTCTGCGGCGCCCTGTGGCCTCGGGTGGCACCAGAAACCATCTGCACGACTGCGCGGAAGGCAAGGCCCGAGGAAGCGGCGCGGAAATGAATGACAGACGACGGCCGGGCACCGTGCCGGCGCCGGCGCAGCGTGAGCGTCGGTTGGTGTGACTTTCATCACGGAACCCAAACCGATTTCCCCGTGAGGAGCGTGTCGCAGAGGCGTAGCGGTGGAAATTTTCCCTTCCTGAACATTCCTGCGTTAACGGGCCGCGATCACCCGCGGACACGGCACTTCTGATTGCCCGTAAACGTGCGGCCGCCTCGGCACGCCCTCAGGAAGTAGAAGGGGACCGTGGCCGTTTCTGCAGCTCAGAAAAGGCCGTGTCTGGTCCCCAAGCCGCACTCCCTGAAGGTAACAGTTTCTAACCAAATCGGCGGTCGCAGAGCCCAGGACCGGGGCCATTCTGGTGGAGGTCGGAACCCGTCTGCAGGAGTGAGGGTCCACGGCTGTGTCCTCGGCCGCCCCCCTCCGCTTTTCGTCCTTCATAAAAAGTGGACTTCGCCCCCCAGAACCCCGGGAGCCAGACCTAAAGCCCCCTAGAAAGCGTCTGCAGCCGCTAAGGTACTAAAAGCAGCCCCGCATCCCCCTCCAGGGGCCTGCCCCGCCATGTCGCCCCCCACCACCGCCATCGTCGTTAACGAAACACGACACTCTCATACAATTGCTGCATTAGACAGGCTCTTTGGGTTGGAAAGGGCCAACCCCGACCCAGTTTGGTAAGAGTAAAAGATACGCCATAAATGTCTCGGCACAGAGAAGCAGAAAGCTTAGGGGCAAAGGCCAACACAGGCAGAGGAGGATCCAGGCCCTTAAGGGGCTCCAGTGACATGTCCTCCTTGACCCTGCTGTCGAGGCGTCCGCTTTTCCTTCCCGGTGGCAAAAACAGCAACCTCGGGGTCTAGGCAGGCATCCCGGCAGCTTAGCAACCCGGCTGAGAGTGAGCTGCCCGTGCCCCGTAGCCGCCACAGGAACCTCGGGTTGGGTCCCACCGGGCCATCGGGGAGGGCCCCGCGCTGACTCCGCACCAATGACTTCCTGCGACGAGGAAGCGCGGTGGTCTGACCGGACACACTGGGGACATGGGAGCATCCCGGGAGCCGGAGGATGGGAAAGGCCCACCCAAAGGGTCTAGGGCAGAGCGTGGGAGGTACGCGCCCCCCACTCCGCCAAATGGAAATCGAGGAACCGTCAGCAGCAGCAGCAGCAGCCGAAGACGCCCACGATCTAGCTGCCCCTTCCTCTCTCTCCCAGTCAAAAGGCCCCGCGTGGCAGACACGCCTTCCTCCGGCCCACATTTCCCGACCTCGTCCTGTGACTTCAGGAGCAGCACGATGCAGCGCGGGAAGTTGTCTAACTCCGAGGGAAGCTTAGGAGCGGAAGAGGAAGGGGGGAAGGAAAGAAACGATCGGATTCTGTTCCCACGGCGGAGCTCGGCGGCAGCCGGGAGGTCTCTGGCTGATGGTTACACGTTAAAGAACCTTTTCATGAGGGCTGTCTGATGTGAGAAAGCCGTTCAGGCAAGGAGGCACTTGGCTGCTCCTTCTAAATGAAAATTTTCAATTAGTCTGAAGAAGCTAATCACAGCATCCTTTAATAACTGCACTTGTGACTCTGCAAATCCTCTATTAATTGATTCATCCGTGCGCCCCCAAACCAAGAACCAGCAAACAGGTCGGAAAAACAGAAGCAGCCGTCGGAGGGGGGGGAGACAACAATAAAGACGTGCCGTGCTGCGTCCTGGGGTAGGCCGGGTAGAAAAGACAGGTGTGGGAGAGTCGTTGAAGCTGTGATTGGCAAGAGAGTTGGGAAATCCATCCCACAGACCAGATGAGCTGCCCGAGCGCCTCGCGGCACAGGCGACGCCGACAGGACGCACTGGCTGCAGCGGCATCTCAGGGAGAAAGCGAGGCCGTGGAGCCTGATCCAGACGACGCAGAAAGAGCGACTGGGTCCACGGTCCCCACCCCGAGCTGGCTTGGGAAGACGCTAGAAATAGCAGCTTTCTCTGGGCTAGAGAAGACCGTTGGTGCGAACGTCGGAAACCAAGGAAACGCCAGCCCGGGCGGTGGCAATGACGACTGCTCTGCCTCCTGCGGCTCCAGGGCCGGGTCCCATGACCCAGGCATCCACCCTGGACCGACTGGCTGCTCGACCCTCAGGTTCCCCCTCTACTACCCAGTGGAGACCAACATGTATCTGTCTCACAGGGGTCTTAGGACGCTTCGATGAGCTAATGCATGCAAAGTGCTTAGCATCAGTTCTGGAACGCGCTGAAAATTCAATAAATACTTCCATTGCGTCAGTCAGCTGGGACCCTGGAGGTATCTGGGTTACATTTCTAAGTCCTGGAACCCGAGGGGGACAGACACTGCGGCAAGTGCCCTACAACAGCCCAGGAGGGAGGGAGGGAAGCTGCCACGCAGGTCATAAGAGATGCAGGTAGCCGAACCAGGGAGGTCATGGGCCCAGCTGAGCACGGTCCAATGGCGCATGCACCAAAACGCATCCAAGCCTGGGATGTCTCAGCCTGGAAGGCTATCCCCTCCAAGAAGCCTTCCCTGACTAGCTGGGCCCTTAGAACCAAGCGCCCCCTGACGTCCTGCACACCGAAGTGATAAACCTACGTCCTGCCCGCATTTCCATGGACGTCCTGCATCCCCAGGGACATCGCAGGCTGCCGGAGGGCGGCCTCGCTCCACATCACGCAGCCCGTGCCGCTTACTGGAACCCAGCCCCGTCCCCACTCCCGTGAGAGCCACCAACACGCCGCGGTGACTGCAAGTTCCCACCGCCCACCCCCCAGGTCTCCCCATCCCAGAGCCACGCTCTCCCAGCTCGGGTGCGCGCTGGGCAAGCAGGTTCCTTCTGAGCTCAGAGAGACGTCCGGGACGATGCCACCTACAGGTGAGCAGCAGCGTCCGCGTCGGCGCAGACGGCACTTCGGTGACTATACTAAAACCTCGCCACGCTGGACAGGTGAGACCTTACAGTCCGACCACGCAACCCAGGCTGGAGTCCTGGATGCGACGACCTAGGGGGCCCGCCCCCACCAGAAGCCCCACAGCCCGGTCCACGGTCCCCAGCCAGGTCCGGGGTCCACAGCCATGCGAGTCGCTGGCACAGGGGTCCCCCTGGTGGCAGGTGCCTGCCCGAGTTGAAAGAATTTGGGAAGAATCGGGGCCTTGGAGCCCCCTCGTCCTGCTAGGAGTTAGGAATCTGGCCCTTGGCTGGCATGCCCTGCGCCAGCCTGACCCGGGAACAGAGCCGGAGCATTCCCACGATGCCTCCCCGCTTCCCCCAGCATGGAGCAGCCTGAGACAGGACCACAGACTTGCCTTTCCCACCCCCCGCCTCATGTCCCTCCTCCCCTAAAAACGTTAAACTCTCTGGCTCAGCCCCCACTCCAGGCCGTCAGCAGCCGGGTTGCACCACCATTCGCGATGTTCTAGAAAACAGCCTCTCGAGGTTCTGTTATGCTATAGTCTTTGAAATTTCGTAATAGTCAAGGATCTTTTTTTATAATTAGAATAAAACAGCAACTATCATTTTGAGAATTGAGAAGGAAGGAACGCGCACTGCGCTTCTTGTCTGTTTTTACACTAATGTGGCTATATGTGGGGGGCGTTCTTTTAAAATACACCTTCTACAGAGTAAAAATCACCTTCGTTTTTCCTGAACAGCAGTCCACG
The DNA here is from genome assembly GCA_030015415.1 of Cynopterus sphinx. Lineage (NCBI taxonomy): Eukaryota > Metazoa > Chordata > Mammalia > Chiroptera > Pteropodidae > Cynopterus > Cynopterus sphinx. The sequence continues at coordinate 91,952,150 of CM057389.1, forward strand.
AGCTAAAAATGCTCGAAGCCCCAGTGATGCCTCCTCCCATCTCTGTTTTCTTTTACAAATACTGTATTTTTTTGATTTCTCAGGGGCCAAGAATTTAACCCTCACCATCCCCGCACTAAATCACTGACTTTAACGAATAGGCCCCACGTTATACTCCCACCAGGATGGCTGGGATGAAGAAGACAGAATCACCAAGTACTGCTGAGGACGTGGAGCACCCAGAACTCTCAAACGCAGACGGTGCATCGTCGGGTGCAAACTACTCTGGAAAGCTGTGCCTGGCAGCATCCACCACCCCCTGGGCAAGCGCATGCTACCTCAAGTCCCAGAAATTCCAAATTTGTTCCCCTAAAAAGTGTGTCCTAGAATGTTCACTGCGGTACTATTCGCGTTACACGAGAGCTAGACACTTTCCACACGCCGTCGGTAACAGCGTGGTCACACGATGGAATATTATATTGCAGTGAAAAGGTGTTTCAACGATACTCAACAATATGGATCAACCTCACAGATGTCATGTGGAGAGAAAGACGCCAGTCTCTAGAGAAGTCATACAGTGTGAGTCCATTCACACGACGGACGAAGACAGGCCAAACTAGTCTTCGAAGACAGAGGTCGGTGTGGTAGTTACTCTGGGTGGGACCTGGGGCGGGGTGACTAGAAAGAGACAGGCCAGGGGGCTCCGTAGGGGGACGTTTAGGGGCTGACCACCTTCTGTTTCCTGATACTGGGGCTCCTTTCATGGGCGTGTTCAGCATGTGAAAACCTAAGCTGCATGCGTGTGATGTGGGCACTTGTACGTGTGTATTATGGTCAAAAAGTTTATAAAAATAGATCTCAGCTCCTATCAAGGCTTAGGCTTTCACCAATATAATTCACTTAGTGCCCTTTGCTCCAGTTAATACCAAAGAGGCAGAAAGCAAAGCCCCTTCAGGTGAAAACGGACAGCTCATGGATGAAAAGAGAAGAACCGGACCACACGTCACGCCCACAATCTTACCAAAAAGCCAACGCACCTGTTATCGTTAACGGGTTTCTGACCAGAAGGTGGAAGAGTCCTGATCTCTGTGCAGATCTGTTCAAAGGTGTTTAAAACGTGGCTGGTTTTCATTCCTGCGTCTGCTCTAGTTTTAAATAAAAGACACATTTTCTGGAGACTGAAAAGGGCCAAGAGTGGGGCATACTTCCATTCGACCTGATTTTGATCTCCGTTTTATTCAAAAAAGAAATTCATGCGCAGGAGATTGAATTGCCTCGAGAACGAGGTTATCACTGGAACGTCTTATGCCCAAGGAAGTACAAGGAAGGCCTGGTGACCTTCCACAAGAATGTTTTTGATTGAAGGTTACTGGGGTGACTTGATCAACAGAATCCAATTAGTTTCAAGTGTACGACTCCACAGCACGTCACATACACACTGCGCTGTGGTGTGACCACAGACTTCCTTCCCGTTCCCCAGGGTTGTGCTTGGTTCTTTACGCAGGTAGACAGCACCACCCAGCGGACCCAGCGGAGAACAAGCCACCTTTGATAACTATCACTAACGAAACTTCGGTATGTGGACTTACTTCAAATGACTTCACAGATAAACTTTTTAAAAAATAGGTAAGTTACTCATAGAAAAATGAGTAAAGGATATAAAGAAGGAAATAAAAGTTTCAAATGGTAAATAAATATATTTTAAAATACGCTCAATATTGGAGAAAAGGAAATTAAAGGAAATTAAAGCACAATTAAAAACCATTTGCACCCACTCGATTGGAAAAATTGCTAAAGTCTGGTCATCTCAAGAGCCAACACGAGCGAAGAAAGGCCTGGCACTTCACAATGCAGGTGGATCGGTAAACTGGTTCTGTATTTTGGAGAGCGATTTGATGTGACTTTAAAAAATATGAAATGCTCATAATCCAATAATTCTGACTTTCAGAATTAATCCAAGACAATTATTTTCATTTCTGCACAAGAAGTAAGAGCCGTCAAGGACACACTGCCGTTCCGGAAGGCAAGGAGACAGTGAGTGATGGCTTCGTGTCCGATGATGCATGAGCCAACGTGAGGAGGTGCCCGACGGCCAGAGCTGAGACAAGGCAGCATCGAAAATAGAAACAGAGAAAGAGATAAAAAGCCCTGAGTCCATACTGAGACCCAAGGAGGGTGCCAACCAAACAAAACTGAAGCTCACCTGCCGCCACTGGAGGCCATTCCCATGCCGTCTCCATACTCCAAACCTTGGTGCCTAAGAAGAAGAACTGAGCATTTACCCTGCCCGACATTTCTATCAGGGACTATGCTTTAGAGCAACCCCAACCCCCAGGAAATTAACTAAATCCCTTCAGCTCATCTAGGCAGAAAACGTGGTAGAATTTGTAAATTAGTATTTGGCAAACCCAAACGAAATAGCTGATTGAGACAGGGACCCTAAGGGGGCACATGATGGAGAACTGGATGCCCACGTGGTGCCGACAGAGGCGTCCACAGTCACCATCAGTCGCTGCCCCAGCCTTAACCAGTAACCAGTCTTAGAACCTCTAGTGGCGGGACAGCCAGATGCCACGTGTCCCCTGCTGTGTACACACTGGGTACACCTACCAGATGTCCTTGCCCAAAACTGTATCCTGCTCCTATCCCAGCCTTTAGATGCAACTCCCAGTTCACAGAAAATCTAGGTGACAGAGGGACGAGTTAAGCATCATCATTAGGAAGCAATTCTAAAACCCGAAAGATAAGACGTTCTACAGGACGCTGGCCTTACATCTTCACGATAATGTCGCTGAAAAAAAGCAAGTGGGTCGGCGATGTCACTATCTTAGATTAAAGGGAACTTTGAGGACAAAATATAATAACCAAATGTAATACACAGTGTGAGCCCTGATTGAATTCTGATTTGAAAACCATTTGGGAGACTATTAGGAAAAATTGAATGTGAACAGGATATTAGGTGAAAGTCAGGAGATGTTAAGGTCGTTTGTTAAGTGTGATAGGGAATTTCAGTCACGTAGGAAAACATCTTCATTTCGTAGAGGTGAATACTGAGATATTTAGGGGTAAAATGCTATGAAGTCTAATTCGCTTTAAATTTGGCCAAAAAAATAGGTTGAACAAATATGGCAAAATGTTAACAATGATTAAACGTAAGAGATGGGAATACAGAGATTCGTTATAGTACCACACTCTCCACTTTTCTGGGTTTGAAATTTATTAAAACAAAAACTAGTAATAGACGGAAAAGGACAAGATGACTTGTCCAAGAACCTTCGCTGTAACATGGCTTATCATGGAAGAAAACCGCAATCCGCCTAACGGACTTCAACCCCCGAATGGAGAAACCACCGCAAACACACAATGAACAGACGTCACACCATATTCTGCCGGAACGGCTGACGTGAAAAAGGCAGACTGTCCGGTGCTGTGAAGTACCAGTAAGCAGTAAAATGACGAATATTGTTCTGCTCTCGTGTGTGCTGATCCCTGAAGTTTGTTCAGAGCTCATTTTACTCGGCATCAAATTCTTGGATCTGCCGTCTTACAGATGCACGGGTTTATCCTGCCTTCAGCAAATGAGGCCGTCCAGGATAGTGGTTCAAAACGTGTATTTCGAGAACTGGTAGCATTTTCAAATGTTACCACCACCACCACCACCACCACCCCCACAAAAAAAATGCCACGACTGTCCTTGTCATTTTGGTACCAAAAAAAAAAAAATGGCACAAGGACAGTTGGAAATGACGTGACTTTTTAATTTTACTACGTAAAAATATAGATTTTTTTTACTAGCATCCTCTTCTCACGCAAGAAAGACCGTTTTATCACCAAAAGGCACCAGTAGATGGATATGACTCCAGAATAGAGATCAGTCCCTTGCAAAGACTAAATTTAGATTCACGGAGATTCTCGGTGTCACCTGAACCAGTAGAAACTCCGCACTGGAGGAAACAACGAGACTCGGGCAGTCGAGTCAAGTCGTGAGCATTATGGGCCCGGAATTCTGAGCCCCAGTGGACTAGAATGTCCTACACAAGCTGCACCCAACGTGCCACACCCCCCGGCCTAGGAAACGCCTGAAGTCGATCCAGGGCCACAGGCTTCTCCCCCTCGCCTGCCTGCGTGCGGACGAGACCCTGGGCTTCGGATCAACCCGGCCTGGATGTGAACGGGGTCCTGCCAGCCACGGGTCGCAGCCTCTGATTTTCAGTATCACAATCCGCACGTGTGAAATCAGAGCATCGTGACAGAGTCGTGGGGATGAAGCGAAACAGCGCAGGTAAAGTGCCCGGCGCAGTGCCGAGCCCATGGGGCAAGCAGCAAACGACAGTTGTTGTAGGTTCCCCGCTTTTATCCCTGCAGCCGGAGCCCCAACACTGTGATTCCTCCCCAAGACGGAGCGGCAGGGCGGAGCAAGGTCGGCATCGCCAGCATCCCGAAGCCTCTCCTCTCCCAGGATGCAGGGTGCGTGTGACCAGGCCGGGCTTCTGCACCCCAGCTTGTGGGTGACTGTGGGCTGCGGGTTGGGGCGGGGGGTGAGGGAAGGGACAGCACAATGGCTGCCGAACCCAAGCAAGGACGGTTTGGGACGGACGTGCGGGACAGACAGACCCCTGACTAAGCTTGGGCCTCCTCTGCTCGCAGACCCCAGTCCTTCGCGAGGCCACCTGCCACCAACCAGCCTTCCCACCCACCTCTGGCGAGCGACGCAAACTCACGCCAGCCAGACTCTGCTCTTCTCACTCTTGAGTCCAGTGACCCAGGCACACCAAACGGTGTGAGCCAGTGGACCCAGCCACGACGGTGTCCTGCAGGTCGGTGCCTGCCATCGGACGCCCGCGCTGCCTGGAACTACCCCAGAACCCTCCACGTGCTCCCTTCAGGCGTGAACGACACAGGACCAACTCCCGGGGCCTGCAACCCAAGGATTCCGAGTGACAGGATCCTCCTCTCCCTGCTGCCCGCCACGCGGGTCCAGCCACCAGCGGCTGCCCCCTTCCCGCTTCTCCTCCCAAGGCAGGTGTTTAACACCTACCGGGTGCCCAGTTCTGTGCCAGGCCATGGGGGCAGCAGTGGGCACTGCGGACGCTCATGCAGGCAGAGCCCGAAGAGCCTGATGCGTGCTCCGATGGGAGCAGTCCTGGTGCCAGGGACACGCAGAGCAGAACCCCCGCTTCACTCCTGGCCCCCGGGGTGGGCCGGGGAGGAGGGTCCCAGTCTCCACGCTTCCCCAACGGCCGGAATCCCAAGTTGGGGTGCAGTGCGTGACCTCAGAAGTGCTGTGGGAAGCCTCCTCCATGGAGCTGTTCTGTCCCTTTCACTCAGGTTGGTCCTGAGCCCCTTACACCGTGCTGAGTTCACACACGCACATGCCTGCTGGGGGCAGGTATTTTATTCATTCGACACAGACGCAGTTTGTATATTAAACATACAGGAATGTTCTCCCTTTTGATGAAAAATACGCTCCCCAGCATTTGCTTTTTATTGAAAAACTGCCCCCTCTTCTTCTACTTCTGGTTTCAAACACTTTGCAAGGCACAAAGCTGATACCACGTCCCTCTTCATTCTGCGGGAAACGGAGGGCAGGTAAACGGCAGCTGACACTGACCCCCACTGGTGAGGGCACTGTACGGCGTGGGGAGGTTGTGGCGAAAGGCGCCGCCCTGTCCTGACCTAGGGGGGACCTCTGACACCAGCTAGGGGCGTTTAGTGTCGTGTAGGAAATCCGGCCCCCTGAAGTCTCCCGTCTGAGGGAAACCAGAAATCCAGATTTTTGAGGGAGCGCACCTGGTGTCTAATGCTGGCAAACAATCCACAGCTTCGTGTGTTGAGGCCACGCAGGCCTGTGCCTGGCAGTTTCAACGACAAGCAAACAAGCGACCCACGTTCCGCCCTGGGACCTGAGTTTGCAGCCTCTGAGGGCGCGTTTCTGACGGGGGCGGCCTCTAGGCCACACTGAGCTTTAATGCAAACTAAAGCTCCCCTTCCCCACACGTTTTCTTGCCATTGGCCAGGAAATAAAGAATCGAGATGGTCACGGCGTGCGTGGCACCTCCCAGAGCCGGTGGCACGCAGCCTGTACACCCATTCAACTGTCGTTTCATCCTCTTGAGCTTTTTAAGATAAGCCCGCACAGCCCACTACCAATTAAACACCTTTTTCTTTCTCTGTAACTACATTTCTACCGATATTGGACGTTCTGTTTATACCTAAGAGACGAACTGAAGAGCTGATTAAGGTGAGGGCACGCCGAAAAGCTGAGATTAAAGGAGATCCCGGAGGGGCTGGGCTCGCTTGTCACCTGGCAGCCTGCGACAACTCGGGGCACCTCTGGCACCACGAGATAATCTATGCCAGGTCTTCTGAGCCTCTCACGATCTGGAAACGGATGGACGACGTTGTTTACAGCCACAGTTTTCACTGCACGACATCACCCCCTCCCAGCCATCAATTACTGTCACGCTCTGCAGCGAGGCCGAGTCCCCTGCGATGTTTCCCGAAACCATCTCAGATCAGTAATCGACCCCCCAGCCGCCGCTCTTGGCTTTCGCGCCCTAATGAGGAGCCGACCATGAGGCCATTAGAATGTGGGAAACACGGAGAGTTATCGCCCATCATCCCTCCCTCCGTGGCACAACAGACCCATTTCCTCTCTTGTCCTGAGAAAGGGTCAAGAAAGAAGCTCCGAAAACCGGAGAGCGCCCAGCAGCACAGGACGCAAGCATCGAGGAGGAAAAGCCCGAGGTCTGGAGGGCCCGCGGGGACCTCCGGCCAGAGCTGTTGGGTGGGTTTAAACCGAGGACGGCACTGAGCTAAGACTCGAGGGCAATCGCTCTGCCGACGAGGTAAAGGATGGAATGAGGAGGGGGACGAAGACAGAGGGGCCGGTTGGGGGGTCGCATCACTGCTCAGGTCAAAACCCAGGGGAGCCTGGACGAGAGACGCCAGCGTTCAACGAGCTCCGTTTGAATCTCAAACGCGGTTTTTGTCCCTGCGCTGTCGGAAAGAACCACTAGATGACTCTACACGACAGGGAAACATCCGTCCCCCTTCCCAGTGCCTTAGTCCAGTGCACTGGGCTAGGCTTATAGGAACTTGAGAGCCGCGAGGCTCATATTTCAGCAGATTCGCTTTTCGAGTGGGTTTCAGGAGGCATCTGCTTCCCACTAAGTTACGTCTATATTCCGTGTTTTTCGCCAGAGCAATGAGCAAGGGTGTGAAATGAGAAACTGAAGGACGAAGCAGATCCTCCTCTCCAACTGAATTGCGCTGGTGCGGCCAACGGAAAACGGACAAGGGACGCAGACAGCCTTGTTACCGAAGAGGAGACACAAAGATCGTGGGCACAGAAAAACGTTCTCAGCTTCACTGTGATCGAACGATGTTCATCCAAACAAAAAGGAGATATAATTAGTCCTAGCAAGAGGCTTCTTCTCCCTGAACGCTGATCCCAGCATTGAAGAGAACACGATAAGATGGGCTCTCTCAGGCGTTCTCGCTGAAAGCGCCCAGCGGCTGAACTGCTCAGTGAACACCCAGAGAATTTTCATGTGCAGAGTCGCTGAGTAAACCCCCCTCTCCGGGTATTTAAGGAAACAGCCAAGAGCGTGGACAGGGGCTCCCGTCGCGGCACTGTCGGCAAAGCTGAGAGCACCTAAGCGGAGGAATCGCCCACCAGCAGACACCTGCCCTGAGCCAATCCACCTGCCACGTGCTGAACGCGGAGGGCCAGGTCCCTGCTGTCCGAGGAGGGAACTTATCAAAGGGCTTCTTCTCAGGGACCATCTCGTGAACGGACACACGTTCACGACATCACAAGTGGAAGGAAAGCCGGGTACAGGTGACAGCGGCAGATCTAAGTAAGTGTACATTATAAATACGGCGTGAAGGTCCGGCCCGTGAATTCGTGAACAGTCATCTCCCTGCGCCCCACCCCGTGTCCCCAGCAGGTGCCATCCAAGGCCCCCAGGGGATACCTGAAACCGGGGAAGGCACCAAACCCAACATAGGCTGCGGGCACACCCCCGTGGTCAGGCTTAATTTATAAATGAGGCACCGAAGAGACTGACAATCACTAATGATAAACTAGCACGATGACACACTTCACTACGCGTGAGGTGGTCGCCGTCTCTCCCTCGCACTCAGAGCACCTGTCCCGCACTCGCCCTCCTTGGTGAGGTGACACAGCGCCCCCGTGATGCGGTGCGACAGCAAAACCAGCACAAATTTCTTTTCCCTCCTTCACGAGTTTGCGGACGGAAGGTTCGTTCTGACCACAGGTCTCAGTGACCTCGACATACGATCCTTCTTCTTGTCACCTAGAGGGAGCACCCCACGGCTTCTCCTCCCACGTCCGAGTTGCCAGCACCGCCGACTCCTGCACTTTGGGGTTGCTCTTGGAGTGAGACGAGGGTGACCTGGACACAAGCACGTCGACAGCCCGCAGTGCCCCTGACAACCACGACGGATGCTGGTGACTGACTCGGGGGGAACGTCTGCGGCCTGGCCACATGGACACGGGGGTGATTCTCAGCCCAGGCAGGACAGCGCGAGGTTTCCTCACGCTACTCAGAGCAGCACACAACGTAAACTTCTGAACTGTTTATTTCTAGGGTTTTCCATTTAACATTTCCGGACCGTGGTTCACTGTGGGTAACTGAAACTGGGTAAGGGGGAGACGGCTGCACGTAAGAAAATGCACCCTTCTTTCTTTGTCATAAATCAGCTGAATTTTACCTCTAAGCCCCAATCCCGCAAGGTTATCAAGAGATTCATCCTTGAGAGGGAGGTAGATGGAGTAAAAGGGTCAAGCATGCAGTGACAGAAATGAATCTAACGATGGGAGGAGAACACACCGTGCCATGGGGAGGCGGGTCACTTGGGCAGGTGAATCCACCCAGTCCCTGGGTGATTTATATACAGATTACAGCTCTGGGAGCATTGCCCTAGGAAGTCTTGCCGTGTACCTGCCTGGCACTGCCAGGTGGAGTCCAGGCGGGGGTGATCTGGTCGCCCAGGCCCGGGCAGTCAGCCACCAGCCTGAAGAAGCCCTCACTTGCATTAATGAGCTTTGACGAGCAAATGCGGCGGCAACGAAAGAGCCTTCTGTTCAACTTCGCTTGCTGTGCTGTCTGTCCCCGCCACAAGCTCGCGTCCCCACTCAGGGAAGCCTCTCCCCCTGCCCTGATACGGGAAATCGGGAGAAAACACGAGGAGGGGACATAAATTCTCATCACAAACATATTTTCTTTTTCGTAGAATCAAGACAAAAAAGAAAACATCGTAATTAAACTATGCGGCAGTATTGCAAGTTATTTTTGCTCTCCTTTTTACACTTCTCTGTATCATTTGTTCTTCTATCGTGAGTATAATTTGATGACAAAAATTCTAACATCTGTTAATAGAGTGTACTCACGGGGACAAGAAAGAGATGCAAAAATGAGCCCAGAACGATGAAAAATCGGACCACTCGGAGTAAAACAGAATGACGACGTTTAGATGGACAGAACAGACTGCCTGCATTCACTGGGAACCTGCCAGATTGTTCGAAAGGGTTGGCCGGTGGCTCCTCGGTGCATCGGAGTTTATTCACTTCAGCCTATTTCCGGTCAGGGTGTTTGGGCTTTTAAAGAGTAAAGAAGGCTCACACCGTAGTCGGAGGAGGGAGAGCTCTGCCAGCTCTTGATGTCTCCTTCCAGAAGGAATGCACAAATTGCAGGCCGTTCCGACAAAATTGAGGGTGTTTTGCAGTGGCCTCTCAGCATGAATCACCGAGATAACTGGCTACTTAAAACGAAAACCCCCATTACCCATTACGAGCCGGTGCTGCTCAGACTTCAACAAGACGCGCTAATGGCTGGTGTCCGCTGAGGTCGGCCTCAGGTACAAACAGGACGCTGGATGGATTTGGCCTGTTTCCTGCTGCTTGTCCCAGAGGCAGTGAGTGTCCAAGAGCCTCTGCCTCAGTTTTGTGAGAGCCGCCACCTCATCCCCATGTCGGCACTCCCCCCGGGAAGAGCTGGGGGGAGGACATCCGGTTAAAGGGACAAGCGGGCAAGCGGGTGTGCACCAGCGTCGGTTTCAAGGCAAAGGTGGTGCAGACAAAGCACGCGGCGGTGCATTTCGGCCAAACCATCCTTCCTCCTGCAAGTCACGGGTGAGCAATCAGGGGAGGGCGTCTGGAAGGCCTTAGTCAAGCCACCTTCTCCTCAAGTCACCTCCCAGAGACTCTATCCCCAGACAGTCACTCTGGGGAGCAGGGCTCAGCATGTGACCTTGGGGAGGGGGGTACGATTCCGTTTACAGCAGAGAACTATGAGTAAACAAATGACGAAATGATGCAGTAAACGACTGAATGATCAAATAAGGGAGTACGTACACAGCCAGAGGAGGAGCTGGCACAACTGAACGAATAAATGAGTGAAAAATGCCCAAATAAGCAAACAGAAGCAGCGCTCTAGTTAAATATTTCCGCACACGCGACATCGAGCGAGAGTTTGCAACCTCGTACAGAGTCAAAACGCCCGCTTGATCACCAAGGTCTGAGTTCTGGAAAACCTCCTGGAAGTACAGCTTCCCCCTCTAGGACTGGGACTGAACGAATAGCGTTTGGGACACGCTGTGCGGCAAAGTCTGCCCCCGATCCCGCCGGACGAGCCGGGCGTCCCGCAGATGCCGGCCCCCTGCGACACCCGAGGGACAGGCCGGCACGGACTGCTCCGTCACCAGCCGATGCAGACACATCAATCCGGACGCTAACCCGAGCCACTGTCGTTACAGCTGCCACGTGACAGACTCAGCACCAGGCAAATCTCAAAACTCAGACAACCGTGGGCACATTTGAGGCCAGACGTAGACTGCTGCCTGCCAACCAGGGGCCCCCCCTTTTTCTTTTCTTTGAAAATAATGTTTTCCATTAAGAGTTTGGTTTTAAAGAAAAAAAAAAGCCACTCCTAGCAAAGAAAACGTCGCGTTACCATGGTTCGGATCCTCATGGACAGCCACATCCTCCCTCTTCAGGGAAGAAGATTCCAGAGGCAAAATGGTCAGTGGCCTGTCCTTGGGGCGCCTGATGCTCTTCCCTCCCACCCCACACTATGGGATGCCGGTATCTATTTTTGTCAGCCGACGTTCCTTTAATCTACGAATTCAGCAAAATGAGAAGGCCTGCGTGGTCAACCTCAAGGGCCTCTGACGGTCCCCAGAGGTCGTCTTTGCCTCTTACTCAGTGAGAGGACTCTGGGGCTCGGCCTGCCATTTACAGAATCTGTCCTCAGAGTAAACTAGGCAAAGAAACGTGGGAACACAGAGGATCTATGTCATCAAAACTACGTTTTTATGGCGCCTGTCGCACTCTGTGACGTTTGCCATTCGTCCATCCCTCCCTCCACCGGCACCGCCTCTCGGCTCCTCGAGCAGAGCAAGGACTCTTCTTGCGCGACCAGGAAATGGGCTCACGAAGGCTCTGGTGTGCCTTGGGGTCCCACGATACGCACATGCAGCCTTTGCAAACTCAGCGCCACGGGTGCTGCCATGTTCTGCAGAGGGGGTGGCAGAGACAGAGGCAGGGAAACGGTGAGGGACACAGTGCCGGGGGTCCCCCCTCCCGTCAGCGGTCGGCACGCATGAGCCCTGGTGCCCGGAGAGGAAAGACGTGAGTTCACTCCTCCTGGTTCCCACTCCCACGGCCTCCCCCAGCGTGAGCGTCCCCCTGGGGCTGTGAGCGCAGCTTTGACTCCTCATGACTTTCTCTTCACCTGGTTCTAGACCCCGAATGCTCCAAGAGGGGCTGGGCTCTAAGCAGACGTGTCTGAAGGGAATGGATCGAGGCGTGCAGTCTGGTGCACTCGCCTCACGCAGGTGCCACAGACAAGGGCCGTGGTGGCGCTTTCGGGTGCTGCCCAGATGCCCCTCCAGGACAGAGATGTGCCCCCCAGCTGCAGGGGGGGTGCCTGCCTTCCACTGAAGAGAGACGTCTCACCTGAGGCTACACGGGGGCAGGGGAACCCACACGAATGACTGCTGGGTGCTGGGGCGGACACCAGGCCCCTGGGCCCAGGGAAGCCCAACTCCGCAGGGCCTGCCCAGCCCAGAGCAGCACCGTGACTGGCACACGGTTCCACTCCCTCCTAGCCACCCTGCTGCCCTCTCTCTCTCCTCCCGCACTCCATGGGCACTCCCCTGGGAATGTCCTGCCTGCCCATGTCCATCGCAGAGGACCCGACCTGCAACAGGGCTTCGTGTGGGGAACCCCAAATCTAGAGAAGAGGAGAGAAAGAGTAACAAACTGAGAGCCGCTCTCTCCCCAACCCTGCAGAATGGGGCACCGCCGATGAAGGAAAGTTATCCCACACCCTACATGGAATTCTTCCAAGGCTGAACACCATTTTCAGCAGGGATTTTCCTTAAAATAGAAGAGAAGCTCCTTCTGGGAAGCACGTCCCAGTCCTGGGGTCTCTTCCCAGAAGCCGAACCCCATGAGCTGGTGGCCCTGGTGGCCTGATCGTTCGCCCCACCAGAGCCTTTTCCATCCTCCCCACTCTCAGCCTCACCCTGACCCGAGGGGGTGACCGCACAGTTTCCGAAGGCATTCTGGCCTGGCACTGGGGCGGCGGCTCCACCCCCGGGGGGTGATCTTTCAGAGATTCTGGGTCCAAGAGCCTGGCACCTGGCTGGGCAGGCAGGTGGCCTCTAGGGACTGAAACCTTCGAGGAAACCGATGCCTTCTACAGCCTCCAGAAGGAGTACGGCCCAGCTGACCCATTCTGGACTTCGGACCTTCAGAACCACGAGAGAATAAATTTCTGTGTTTTAAGCCACTAAATTTGCGTTCGTCTGTACAGCCGCTGCCAGGTGTGACACGGACTGTGGTCCAGGGATGCCCAAGGCTCCATGGAGGACTTTCAGTGCATTGAATCAGGTCCTCCAAGCAGACCTGGGGGCAGCTAGAAGAACTCGGAGCAGCAGGGACCACTTTGTCTTCCATACCAGGACACTCTTGCCTTTAATCATTAGTTTAACTCAGTCGCTATAATTTGTGAATCAGCCATAGGAAACTGAACTGGGGGAAGCAAATTGGCCTATTACCTTATGTTTCCAAAAGAGGATCCAGCAGAATGCAAAGAAAGAAATGCGTTTGAAACACGCACACGCGCATAGTGCCTTGACCTGTTCCTTGCACTGAGTGTTCAGAAAACAAAATAACTCATCCTCTATTCATAAGTTCTCCTTGAAATTCAAGAGATTAAGAGGAAGAGACCTTTCTTACTTTGAATGTTCTTGTCATTTTTACTCTGAATTTCAAACAGGAAAATTTATAGTTGTTGAAATTTTATTTGTTTTTGAATTTGAAAAACAAGAAAGTGAGAAAACGGAGGCCTTGGGGATCCAAGGGTTAAACATGGCACAGATGAGCATGTGTTTAGCTGTCGCCTAGACAGAGAGGAGACTGGCAGTTACCCGAGGCTGAGGGAAGTAGCGATTGCAGAGTGACTGCTAACAGGTATGGGGTGTCCTTCTGGGGCAATGAAAATGTTCTGGAATCAGACAGTGCTCATGGTCTCACAACCTTGTGAATATACTAAAGACCACGGAATCGTCTACTTTAAAATCATGAATGTATATCTCAATAAAAAGCACAGAGAGATTTTCAGGCACAAAAAATATTAGACACCTCGGGTATGAGTAAAAATAATCTTAAAATTGGTCGGAAATAAACACTGTTTCGTTGCATAGAGTTAAAACATCTGGGCACCGAGTTGAAGTAATAGAGCGAAATTTTCTTTGCACAGCATTTAAACAAATAAATAAATCGATACGCTTACATGTAAGCACAAAGCTTAAAACCTGCGGTTCAGCGCGTGGCTGCTGACGTTATCACGGCAGGGCAGGCGCGCTGGCACTTGGCCGTGCTGGGTCCCAGAGAGAGAGGGTGGGAAAGAGAATACGGGGAGGACAGGAGAAAGCCTGCTGGAAACCATGTGGAAACTGCCCTCTCATCAGAATTACGGCTAATTTATACTCACGTGTCACTTTCCCACGTCCCTTCCATGGGTGAAAGCAGGGATTTAAGACCCAGCAAAGGTTCACATAAAATGCTAAGATCCCTCAGGCCAAAAAGCCATCAAAACTCAACGAACACGACGACCCTTAGCAAGCAACCAAGGCCGATATCCCAGTGACGCCACCTGGGTGGCACGTGCCCCTGACATGATGTGACGACAAGGCACCTCACCTCTGCGGTATTCTCGCCAGAAACTCGTGACCCCAGTCTAACCAGGACAGAGCAGACTGAGAGACCTTCTGCAAGGCCCCTGACCAGCTCAAAACGGTCGAAGGCGTGGGAAATCAGAAAGCCTGAGACCGTCACACACCGGAAGAGACTAAGGGGGGCACGACAGCTACTGCTACGTGGGATCTTAGATGGGCCCTGGAACAGAAAGAGGACATCGATGGAAACCTGAGGAAACCAGACCAAAAGGCGGAGTGCGTTAGCAGAGCGTGCGAACTACGGCTCCGCAGCCCTAACAAGGGCACCGTGGGGACAGAGCGTGTTCACGATGTGGAGGTGGGATGGCAGGGGCAGGAGAACTGTCTGTACTGCATTTCTGCAGCAATTTGCTGTAAATCCAAAACTATTCCAAAATAAAATGTGTAGATACGGTTTGTAAAAACTTAGTTACATAGCAAAGAGGCTGGACGCCGTGGGAGTGCCGTGAGCAGATGCTGGAAAACCCTAGCGTAGACTTAGACGATCATAAATGCGCCCGGCCCTCCTGCCCATGACGCTCCGGATGAGCCGTCCTTTTGTTCCTCCCCCACAGCTGCCCCTGCTGTCAGCTCATCCTTGGCCAGTGAGTAACTCTGCCCCCGCTTGTTCTCACTATTCACTGTAACGGCACGAGCTTCCAGGCCAGCACAGACCCGACCTGGCACCTGAGTCACAGGAAGTGCTGTGGTCAGTGCCCTCGTGTAAGCAGCATGAGGGGTGCCAGGACCGAAAACGTCCCCTCAACTGCTCTCCCACAACATCGACCGCGCTGTAACACTCAGTCCCGGGTGCGCACAGTGGGGACACGCCCTGTCGACAGTGGCCAGCGGCATCCCTATGTTGGCACGTGTTCTCCTCTTCTTTTTGGATGAACAAGGAGCTACACCAAAGGCCCGTCTTCAAAGGACTTGCTCCCGTTGGCAGCAAGGAGCCTCCAGCTACAGTTCCTTCGGGATTTGCCTCAGCTGCAGGATGCTGCCTGGCCTATGATGACCACTTCTTCCCACCCAGCCCACATCTGATAACTGACCACATGGCAGGTATAAAGGCCCCTCCATTCCAGCCCATTAGAGATGATTCCGGCGAACCATATAGCCTCCCGAGCTCCCCAGGGTGGCTGAGACGTGCCATTCAACTCCTTACTCTGCCCAATCCTGCTTTCTCCCCTTCCCTTCCACAGGTGTTGATCCCTAACAAACATCCTGCATGCCCCACGCCATCTCAGCATCTGCTTCTAAAAAGCTCAGTCTGTGACGTCTGTCTTGGAGTGAGGGTGAGGGAACAACGTGTTCAAGATGATCCATCACACAGCTTTCGGTCAAAGATGGAGGAGTAGGTAGATGTGCTCGCCTCCTCCCACAACCACCTCAGAATGACAACTACAAAGCATCGTCACTGAGAATCACCTGACGCCTCGCTGAACAGTAGTCCGATAAATAAGAACATACAAAAGAAGCCCCCTTGAGATGGTTAGGAGGGGTGGAGACGTGGAATGGGCTAGTCCCACACCCACGTGTGCTGATTAAAAAGCGTGAGGGACGACTTAGCTATGGAGGTCCCCCAGAGGAGCTAAGGGTCCCAGCCCCACACCAGGCTCCCCAGCCCAGGGTTCCAGTGTCGGGAAGAGAAGTCCCCACAACTTCACTCACATTCGCCCATTCGACGAGCATTTATTGAGCACCAGACACTTCTGAGAACTGGGGATACAACATATCCTTAGGTCTCCCTAAGTGACTTTCCCTCCCGTGCTCGCTCTGGCAGCTCATCTACTAAAACTGACACGATGCAGAGATCAGTCCGGCCCCCGCTCAAGGACGAGATGCAAATTCTGGCACGTTCCGTATTTCACTCTGCATCGCACGCCCAGATCTGGCCCTTGGCTTTCCTGTGACCTCACACAATAGCTGGTCCCTACCTGCCAAATGTGTGAGAGCACGCAGCTCCTACACCCAGGCCTTCCGTGCCACCTGTCGGGCTGGGGACCAGGGTAACGAGCGGGAACGGACAGTCCTCTAGATTCATGATGGAAAGTTTACAGCGAGATGTTGCTGTTTGAGACTATGTCAGTGAAGTCGTGTAATCCTCATAACGACCCCCTGAACGAGGCACACAATCACACCGTTTTGAGAGATGAGGGAGCTCAATCTGACGGGACG
Source organism: Cynopterus sphinx (assembly GCA_030015415.1). NCBI lineage: Eukaryota > Metazoa > Chordata > Mammalia > Chiroptera > Pteropodidae > Cynopterus > Cynopterus sphinx. The sequence goes on from CM057389.1 coordinate 91,968,557, forward strand.
TCTGGGCAGCAGACCTCTGGGTGCCCGCCTGAAGGTCGGGAGCTGCAGTATGTACCACTGGCTCCTATTTTCTGCCCGATTTTCTAAGAGGTGATTCATCTTTTCCTTATCAATGTGAAGGTGTTCTTTATATACGAAGACAGACGGCAGGTGTGTTCTTCCTGATTGCCTTTTACTTTGTTAGTGGTTTGACTCTTCCACACTAAGTCCTGGGCTGCCCACCTTCTGCAGAAGATCTCTCCGCTCCAAATTTTTATCAAAATTCTAAATTCTCTCCTATTTCCAGTGCACCTTCTCTCTCACGCATACACACAGCCACGCTCACAAACACACACTGGGATGGTAATTAAACGTATCGTTAATCCACCTGGAACTCGTGGGGTGGGGGGTAGGGGGGACTCCGCGTTTCCAGGGTTTACATGATCCTTGGGGCAGCATCAAACCCGACATGAACCAAGCATTAACATCAAGTGCCGAAGTCTACTTTTCACATTTTTCAGCTCAAAGGGCACCTCTATCTTCCCTGTTACTTCAGAAGGAGACGGGGCGTTCCCTGGTCCTCTGCCACGATCCCGTGTCCGACGCCCCCTGAATCTCCTCCACATCTCCGTCCATGCCTCCTGCGGCCCCCACGCCCCACCTTGCTTCAGGCCCTGTCATCTCACCCTGGAGCTTTGTGGCCCTGGCCTCCCTGGCTCCTCGTGCCTCCCATTCCAACCCCGTCCCCCGCTGACCCAGATCGCCTTCTACACGCAGACCCCCCCACCCCTGCCCTGCCAACAGGCCCTCCCTCCACAGCCCCCCACCACTTTCCAGATGCAGTCAAGACCCCCACATGTGACCATAACCGTCCCCCAGGATCCAGGCACTTCTCGCCTTTAACACACACGCACACACAATCACACACGCATGCATGCACACGCATGCACACCTGCACATGCACACAGACACACATGCACAGGCGCATGCACGTGCACACGCACGCACAGACACACACACACACACACACACACACACACCCCTTTGCAGACTCATTTCTCACGCTGTGTCTCCCAGCTCCACACTCAGGCCGGAGCAACCTTTCAGCTGCTCAACAGCACCGGGCTTCCTTCGCAGTAGATCGCAACCCTGGCCATGTGCCTGGTCACCTGTCATTACGAGCACAGCCTTGCCCAGGCCCTCCCCCAGGGAAGCTGGCTCCGGAGGCCAGGTGGGGTCTCGGCACCCACATCCTACACACGGCTCCCACGCCAAGGTGGGGAGCCTCTGCTTTTTGCCTCCAAACTGTGGGCACGCTATTCGTCTGCCTGGAACCCTCCTCCAACCCCGGCCCCCACCTCGCCCCCGGACACCACCTGCCCCTCCTCAATGCCAAAGCCTCGACGTGCCTTCCTCTGGGAACTTTCCTGACCACCCAGGTTAGGGCCCCCGCCTGACAGTCCCCCAGTCCCTGGCCTTCCCTGACTCAAGCCTTCATCACCCCGGAATACAATTCCCCAGTTTCTCGTCTCCCACGCCAGACTCTGATTTGGGGGGACAGGGACGGTGCGTCTGTCTTGCTCACCACTGCATGACGCACCCAGCAGAGACCCGACACCCAGTAGGTGCTCAGCAAGTGCTTGCATTAAAGTTGAACGAATGAACGGACGGACGGCGGGACAGACGAATGCCTGTGGCCGTTTCCGCGACAAAAGCCCCCGGCCGGGCCAGCACGCAGATGCGCAGCGCGGCCTGCAGAGGGCGCGAGGCCACCTGGCATCTCCCGGGAGCCCGCGCCCGTCGCCAGCCAGAGGACCAGGCGCTCAGTGGTCACCGGGCTGCGCTGACGACGGAGCAGTCGCTTGCCTGCAGCCGTGCGAGGAAACTGAGTGTCCACCCCTCACTTCCACCGACAGGTCCCACGGCCCCTGTCTCGCTCTGAGAACAGCCAGGTTTCCTGTTCCCCAGGGGGACGCGAGAGGGGGTGACAGGTAAGGGGGAGAGAGGAGGAAGACTACGGGGAAGAGCATCTTTACCGCGGTTGGTCCTGGAGAAGCAGAGGAAAGTTATCCGCTCGTCTCCTAGGAGACTGACACACTCACACACACACTCACACTCTCTCTCTCTCTCTCTCCATCCTCCTTTCATCCGGGGAGAGCAGAACCTAAGTCGGGGCTGGACGAGCATCCACAAGAAGTACCTGGAAGGAGATCTCTTCCCCCGTAGGCAGCAGCGGCAGCAGCGGCGTCCCCCGGCCCCGGCTCAGACCGGCCCGGCCGTCGGCAATGAACGCTTCGTGCTGCCCGCTGTCCGCTCACCCCACGCTGCCCGGCGGCTCGGGGCGCCTGGCGGCCCCCGCCTCGGGCAACCAGAGCGGCAGCGGGCTCTGCGAGCAGGTGTTCATCAAGCCCGAGGTGTTCCTGGCGCTGGGCATCGTCAGCCTGCTGGAGAACGTCCTGGTCCTCCTGGCCGTGGGCAGGAACAGCAACCTGCACTCGCCCATGTACTTCTTCCTGTGCAGCCTGGCGGTGGCCGACATGCTGGTGAGTGTGTCCAACGCGCTGGAGACTGTCATGATCGCCGTGGTCAACAGCGACTACCTGGCCTTCGAGGACCAGTTCGTCCAGCACATGGACAACGTCTTCGACTCCATGATCTGCATCTCCCTGGTGGCGTCCATCTGCAACCTGCTGGCCATCGCCGTGGACAGGTACGTGACCATCTTCTACGCGCTGCGCTACCACAGCATCATGACGGTGAGGAAGGCCCTGGCCCTGATCGCGGCCATCTGGGCGAGCTGCGGCGTCTGCGGCGTGGTCTTCATCCTCTACTCCGAGAGCAAGATGGTCATCGTGTGCCTCATCACCATGTTCTTCGCCATGCTGCTGCTCATGGGCACCCTGTACGTGCACATGTTCCTCTTCGCCCGGCTGCACGTCAAGCGCATCGCGGCCCTGCCCCCCGCCGACGGGGCGGCCCCGCCGCATCACTCGTGCATGAAGGGGGCCGTCACCATCACCCTCCTGCTGGGGGTGTTCGTCGTGTGCTGGGCCCCCTTCTTCCTCCACCTCGTCCTCATCATCACCTGCCCCACCCACCCCTACTGCGTCTGCTACACCGCCCACTTCAACACCTACCTGGTGCTCATCATGTGCAACTCGGTCATCGACCCCCTCATCTACGCCTTCCGCAGCCTGGAGCTGCGCAACACCTTCAAGGAGATCCTGTGCAGCTGCGACGGCTGACCTCGGGGGCGGGAGTGGGCTGCGGGAGCGCGGACCAGTCCTGTCGATTCTGACCCTCCGTCCGCCGAGCTGTTTGGAAAGGAGAGAGCGGGGAGTCGGAGACGCAAAACCGTGCTGACAGCCTTGACCGTGCATGTCCTCTGCTTTGAAGCTTGCAAACCCTTCTGAAAGTGGAAATGGTCGAGAACAGGCTCCCTGAGAGGGTTCCAACGTGGGTAAGTCACACCTCTGTCGTCCCCCACAGTCACCAGGAGAAACCCGTGAAGGCCGTCCGGGGCTCCCTCTGCATCCATCCCCGTGCCCGGGGTCCGCATCGCCTGCCTGCTCGCCTGCTCCCCATCCGCGTCTGCGTGCTTCAGGGGAGGCCCGACTGAAGGACTCTCTACCAGGAGGGAGGCTAAAGCTCCCAGAGCCACCTGTCACAGCCGGGACCTCGGCTGTCAGCTGCTCAGATGGCTTGGCACTTCTCTCCTGGGAGGCTGCGTTTCGGTTCTATTGCTCTGTACAGGGAAACGGCCTCCCAGTGCGCTCTGTGCAAGAAGCAATGCTATGCTGCCTGCCCCCTTCCTCCCCCACGCCCCTCACCTGCGTCCCCCCGAAAAAGAGCACCAAAAGGTAACCCTGTTTTTGCCGTTGCCGTTAGTGTTGGGTTTTATGCACTGAAGCTAAGGCAGCTTTCAACTCTCTCCTGAAAAAGGGATCGAGGGCGTTGGAAACTGAGAACACACTTGTGTACAGATAGTCTGCGGTATGGATTACCCGAAGGTGCAGAGTCCCCTGTTTTAGAAGAGCCTTTTTCCTGTTTTTCCGCCTCTAAGACGAGAGAGGGCCTCGTGGGTGGGAGGGCCCGCGTCTCGCCGTTTCCTGCCGCTCCAGATCGTGGCAGGGGTCGTGGAACTGCCCGGGCTTTTCCTGGAAGCTGCTTTGCTCACAGTAGCTGTGTCTCGATCACATGATTTCCTGGATGTTTCTAGGGACGAGAATCGTTTTTGCAGTGACTGCTCCTTTAGCGCATCGCGGTGTTGGAGCTGGGTGACCTGTCATCGACCTCTGGACCTGACCCAGTAAAGCAGCTCGTCCCTGAGCGCAGGAAAGGTCTGCTGGCACGTGCAGTGTCATCGCGGGGGGCTGCCCAGACTGGCTGACCCCCTCCTGCCCGGGACAGCTTCAGGCTGTGCTTTCTGGCTGTTCTCTCTCTCACACACGCACACCCACCACAAACCCGTCTATCGTGCTGTGTCTTTGGTGTACAACTGTGTGTTTTTCTCGTGCTGGAATACATGGGGGGGTTGTATTTGTGGATATAATATAAACAACATGAACAAGTACTTTCGGCTAATAGCAACAATATCCCTTATTTCGTGCTTTTGATGGTGACGTTTGAAAATAATAAAAGGCTTTTGTGGCTGCTGGACGTGTGACGCATCCTGGTGACTTCTGCACCTGGCCGCCGTGTGTTCCGCTGCAGTTCTGACTATTCTGTAAACGGCATAACATCCCCACTGCCACATTCTCGTCTTTTCTAGGGCAATGCCTTTGAGCCAGATCACAAAGCTCTCCCATTAATTTCCAAAAATATCGAGCTGTAGTTCTTGGGCCACTGTCGCTCTCCATTACTTTAATTGAGATGCTAAATAATAGGTCTTATCCACTGCCATTTGGCAAGTGAATGTGGAAAATGGAGAGCCGGATTCTCTGAAAATTGTACTGACAGCTATCGGAATTGCGATATCCTTTTCCTATATAAACAAGATAAAAATAACTGACTTCTCTCTCTTGGTATCAGCTTTCACGTGATTTCACTCATCCCCTCAACGAACCTCTAGAATCAATGGATCCTTTTTTACAAATGAAGAAGCTTAGTCCCAGCGGGGTCACGCGGTCGTCCGAGGGTGCCCGTGAGTCAGGGTCACAGTAAGCTTCGTGTCCTGGTGCTGATGTCTCTTTGCACCAACGTGATGCTGCCAACAGGTTTCCGTAATGAAAACGGATCCAGCTCTCATTCCTGTACACATTTTGCACTTTCAAATAGAATTACCCACAGGAATCACCCAGGACCTTGTTCAAAGGCAAAATCTGATTCAGCAGGTCTGGAGTGGGGCCTACGATTCCGCATTTCCAACCATGACGGTCTCGCTAGGGAGGTGGCCGCTGTCTGGGGACCAGCTCTGAGACAGAGAAGGCGCAGAGGACTTCCCAGTGAGCATAACGCAGAGCCAAAGCACTTGCCGCCTGGCGTGCCGACGCCCCGCCAGCAGGTGCGCTGACTGCCTCATGGCATCTGCTTCTTCGACCCTTGCGAGAACCCCATGAGGCCTATATCATGGGCATCCTCATTTTACAGGCGAGGCATCTGACACTCAGAGGGGTCAGGGAGCTTGCCTGGGAAGCAGAGGTTTGAACTCAGGCTGCCTAACCCACATCCCAAGTCCAGCCCTGACACCCTAGTGCCTCCCACGGAAGCCGTGGGGACAGTGGGGCTGTGACCCGTGACGTCAGAGGTACAAGTTGCCACGGAGGAAGACTTCAGGGCGTAGCTCACGAGTCCAGGCCTTCACACAGTTTCCATGGAGATACCATAAAATCGAGCAGCACCGTGAACCATTTGACTTGCTGTGCTTTTCTGAAGTCTGTGGGTACCCCTGGGGGGCACGTCCACGTCTGAGGGCGAGCAGCTCTGAACGTTAGGTCGTCACTGTCTCCTCCACAGCCACTTTCCCAGACCCTCATGTGGGAACCCACATTTCAAGCAGCAGGACAGTCAGGTTCGAAAATGCTGAGTTTTTGGAAACAAAAGCACATCATGGTTTTAATTCACTTGTTAAGTTACATCCACTTTTCACGCCTGATCTCCAAGGCGAGATCAGGCAGCAGTGGACTCTCTGGGACCCTGGAAATCTTTCCATTGAACTTCCAAGCTTAATTGTGATGTTTTCCCGTAGGGCTGGGGGCTACGACATACTCGAGCCTCCTCGGCTGGAAACATATATCCACTCTCACCTCCACTAAAACCATTCTCCACACAGCAGCCTGTTTAAATTCGTTTTTAAAATACAAATCAGATCCTATCACACTTTCTCAAAATTCTTCTTTGGCTGTAAGTAAAATTTCACTCCCTTACCCTGTGCAAGTGATCTGCTCCCCTCTGGTAAGTCCTCAACGCAGTCCCCTCCCCATAGGCCTACCCCACGGCTGGGCTCAGACGCACCTACTCATTCCTGCCCCCGGGCCTTGGCACCTGCTGCTTCCCCTGCCTTAGGTCTCCTTCCCCCCATGTCCTCCCATGATTGGCACCTTCTTATCATTCAAGCTCCGGCCCAGTCCTCAGAGATGACTTCCTCGACTACTCGTTCTAGAGAAGACCCAGTCACTCACACGAAGTATTGCTTGATTTTAAATCTTGTTACTATTCTATGTTTCCTTGTTCATTCATTTAATGATCATCCATTTCTCCCACTAGAGAGCAGGGCCTAACGCGTAAAACTGACAGATAAAAAACACGTGTTGAGTGAATAAGTGACTTCGTTGTGACAAAGAGGCTGTAAGACGCCAGTGACCCTCACAGTTGGTGAATATCGGTACCTCATGTGGAGTCTGAGAAAAACGGTTCGTCCTCTGGCATTCCAGTCCGTCAGAGGCAAACGCTGGGCGTCTGAAGTTTTTTAGATCCCCGGGGTGATTATGATGCGCGTAGACATGGAGAACCACCCGACCAACAAGCAGCTGCCTCTTTCTTAAGAACAAAAGCCAGCACCCCCAGGGTTTCTGTCCCATCACCATTTCCGGTCAGGATGTCCAGTACCCGCAGTGAACACCGGGCCTCTCGAGAACAAGCGCAAATCTAGACCCTGGATGCAGAATGCAGAGCCGAGGCGAAGCTTCCCGCTGAAAAGCCGGTTTCTCATCTCAGAGCACTCACTAGGGAAGCGAGTCAATGAAAAAGGATGGGAGACATTATGCCTGATGCTGAACACTTCTCAACCCACTTGGAAAAGTTCACTAAGCTGTTTATTTGTGTTTTCTCCAGTGCAAGTGTCACACATATGCAGAACAGTTCTCAGAAACCCTGCGTTTGCCGGGCCACACGGGCGGCCCGTCTGGCCCCCGGAGCCAGCAGCTGAGTGGAGGCGGAGAAGCGGCTAATGATGTGAGCGGCTCAGGCCAAAGAACTGCATTTCCCATGAAATTCCCGAGTAATTAGCTCATTTCTCTAGGTGCTTCAGAAAGCCCTGGCGGTGTTTTGTTTGTCTTTAATTGCAGGGCTGGTGGGCTGTGATGTGCGGGATTCCGAAGGGCTTGGCACATCCCATCAGAGGGAACACAGGACAAGGTCACAGATGGCCCTGGGGGGTGAGTGCCACGGGAGGGCCTTTGACAGGCTCCTTGGCCTGCCCTGAAAAGACTGGGGGGCAGATGGAGGACACGGAGCTGAAATTCAGAAGAGCTGGGCCCCGGCACAGCTCGAGGCTCGTGTGGCTCTGAGCGAGTCTGTCACCTCCCTGAGCTTCAGCAGTGGTTCTGTGTGACTGGCAGAGCTGGGCTTCCAGGGCGGTTTTCAACCCCCGTCCCTGTCCAGGTGACTGTTGTCTCAGTCCTGTGCCTCAGGAGACACGGATCTTACCTCAGTGTCAGCCACGAGGGCAGCCCCCGGCCCACACCTGATTAGCTGGGGTCCTCCCCCTCGAGCACAGCGGCCATACCTGCGACCCGCAGCAGCCCAGGGAGACCCCTGCACTTGAACTACTGAGAAAGAAAGGCCTTTTCTCACCTGGACCTCTGGGCTGCGGAATGAGGAACCAATCTGCCCAGGGAAGAAGCCGGCATCAAAGAAAACAGGCAAAAGAAAGAAAATTCCTGCCGCTACCATTTGCGCACCTGCATCCAGCCTCGCCTGAAGCTGGTCCTCAACCTGTGCGTTCCGTCCTTCCAACAACACAGAGGGAAGGGGGAAGGGCGGGGAGAGGAAAAGCCGCGCTGGGGCTTTGGGGGAGGAGCAGGGAGCTGGAAGAGCTGGATGCCGCGGCTCTGTTGTGATCCGCATGCATGCTGAGCTTACGCTTAAATTAGATTTGCAAAAATAATTAGCTTAAAAAGACACAGAAACAAAACAAACCCCTGGAGCAGATGACTCGAGGCAACTTCTCATCTGCTCTCCCCAGTACTGCAGCAAGGCGAGCAGAATTACACGGAAACAGTCTAACTAAGGCAGGGAAAGGAAATAGGAAATGGGACGACGAAACCAACGTTCCCGTACGGGGAGGCGCTCACCCCCTCCTCAGGGACCCCTGGATCTTTACATGGACCTGCTCAGGGCCCTTCTCGTGTGCTGGGCTAACCACAGACCACAGCGCGTTAACACAGTCTGGGCTTCATCAGGCAGCTGGGTCCCCAGGGAAGGACAAGCATTTGGGGTGGGGCAGGGGGATGGGGGGCTTCTCAAACCGAAACATGCTCCCGAAGCCCCCTGGGATCCTGTTGAAATGCAGAGTCTGGTTCACGGGGTTGGGGTGGGGCCTGGGGCTCCGCATTTCTAACAGGCGCCGAGTTGGTGCCGAGGCTGCTGGTGTGAGGCGTGGTGAGGCCTCCCCCAACGAGGCATCAAAACAGCTGAAAGTCACGGCTACGGTGGCTTCTCCGGAATGCGGTCGTATCGACTCAGTCACATGCGACCAAGGAAAAGCCTTGGAAATCAAAGGGGGCCATGATGAAATGAAGCATCCCGAGGTTTTCTTCTTAGGGAATCGCTTTCCATCGCCCCCCTCCCGGCTCAGGCAGCCTCTGCACGCAGCAGCCACTCGTTTGGGATGAAATGAAGCGACAGGCGAGTTAGTGGCATTGCAGACGAGGGCACAAATCACCCAGCAGACAGTCCGCCCCCTGAGCCGCCCACGATGAGATGATTCCATCGATACAAAGTCCCACCAGAAAACTCCAGAGAGAGGAAAACGGGCTGAGAAGCACGCGAGGCACGAAGCTTCAGGGAGACGGGTGGGTTGGTTGGTTGGTTGGTTGGTTGGTTAGTTACTTAGTTAGTTAGTTAGTTAGTTAGAGTGACGAAGGCTTCCAGAACCATCAGCACTGGTCCCAGGCGAGGTGTGAGCACTCAGAGCGGGGCATCAAAGTCAAAGGCAACCACACAGCTTTTAAAATTCAGATTCTGGTCCGACTCTTCGGGGAACGTGACTTAATGGGTAGGGAGGACAGGCCGGGTCCAGGACATTCTTTTAAGCTCCGACGTGGTGTTTTGGATATTCCAAATCAGTCGGGTTATTTTCAGGAGATGCTAGGCTTCCCCTTGACCATTTGGCACATTAAATGTGCTCTCTCCTGAGCCTACGCTTGCCTCGGCACCAGACCTGAGCCTTCTCTTCCGTCATCACGAATGTCTGCTGAGTGCTCAACGTGGACCGGCTGCCATCCCAGGTGCTGGGGATGCAACGCGAAGCACACGGTCCTGTCCCCGGGAGACCCTGTCCTCGGGAGGCCCTGTCCTCGGGAGGCCCAGCGCTCAGGTAAAGAGACTATGTCCTTGGACAAGCAAGATCTGACTCCCTTTCAAGATGAAAGTTTGCGAGCAAAGAAGCAGCCAGCCCTGGGCCGGTGGACGTCTTCACTGCGTCTCGACCCAGTCGCTTAGCCTTGCTGTGCCTCAGTTTCCTCATCTGCAACATGAATGGCCTTGTGGTTGACCTGAGCGAGTGAGCAGGCTCTTCACCAAGTGGATTTTGAATTTCTCAAGGCTCCTCACCACCCCAGTCTGAGATCACTTCCCAAACGGGGAAGAGAGAAGAACGCGACGCCCCAGGGCAAAGGCAGACAAATCGCTTTGTCTGTTCTGAAGCTCAGCCAGAACCGCCTGAACAGGTAAGGGCCCGAAACATTTGGAACCTGGGGACAGATGTCACTCTCATATTTCTAAATCAAATTCCGATGACCTCGATTTAGTCCAGACGTGAGCAGAGTCAAGGCTCTTTCTACGGCAAAAACCCATCTCAACCCGGCTCAAGAAGAAATTTGAAAAAGAAGAAACTCCTTCCTGCCCTGCTACAGAACCTTTTCTCGGTTCTGAAAAGATGTCATCGGAAACCTCTGTCCCTTGAGACTGACCTCTCCTTCGGCTTCTTTCTTTTCCCCACGTGGTGGACCTAACAGCATGAGACTTCTGTCAGCTCACCGACTCCAGGGGAAAACAGCTTCTCTCTTCCAATGGTCTCCCCACCCGTGTCCCATCTCCCGAAACAAGAAGAAGCAAATGTCAGGCCCGCGAACAGAAGTCAAAAGCCACCTCTGAACCCATCGACATGGCCAGCACGTTTACTCGGGCCTGGAAAATGCCCCCGCCTTGGAGCTGGGGAGGGGGCATCAGCCACACCCAAAGCACATGGACCGTGAGAGACGAGAGGACTGGGTGCTGCTTCCAAAACAAGGCAGGAGGAATGGGTCCCTGTCTGCCTCTCGCCTCTACTGCCAACATGGCTCTTCCACAGGCTCGCCTTCCAGGATTCCTCTGCTTCTCTAAGAATATGCCTGGTACTTTTTAGGTAACTCTTCAGTCTGCTCATTTCAAACCACTAAAGTAAACGTAAAAGGTTCTGTGCAAAAACACAAACAGACGTGAAGAAAAGATACTTGGTTCTGAACCCGTGGTCCCCCACATGGGTTTTTCCGGCTGTTTCCAGCATCCAAGGCCTTCCTTTGATTTCACAATACCACGCGAGGGGAACTTTGTTTTTTCTGGGCCGCAGGACTTGTCAGAGCTAATCAAGTGCTACGTGTTGTGAATCAGACAGACATGGAAGTAAACAATATCTTAACTTTCACAACCACACTGGAAAGCAAAACTGAGTGGATCATTTCCTCAAATACCACTTCCACTTTGAAACTCTCCTCCTCCGTGCCAACTCTCTCTCTCTCTCACACACACACACACACACACAGATGGCTACTGAAAACGAAAATGCTTTTCGTGCAGATGTTCTAATGCAGGATTCAGAATAGCCGAAAAGTGGGAAAACCCAATCAATGTCCATCAGCCGACGAAGGGGTGAACATTACGCGGCACAGAATGCACTGAACTCTTACTCAGCCACAGAAAGGAACGAACTACACTTCCCACGTGGAAGGCGCCGAAAACACTGCTAAGGGAAAGAAGCCAGACACGAGGGACGGATTTTGTACGGTCCCATCTGTACAAAACACAGAAAAGGCAAAGTATGGATGTGCGGTTGCCTACAGCTGGGGATGGGGGTGAGGATTAACTGTGAGCAGGCACAAGGCATCTTACTGGGTGACAGAAATACCCTACAGTGGACTGTGGTGTGAGCGTACGTGATGTAAATAAAAGGTAAATGTTTGCTTTCTGCCCCTGGTCCCGAGGTTTTGGCACGGGGCTCCCAAGCCCTTGGAATCTGCAGTGATGGGAGTGGCACTGGTGTGTTAACGAGATGACCAAGGCACGATTAGAGGGTTGTGATGGAGGCCAGGGCAAGTCCCCCAGGCGGGGGTTCAAGTTCCCGCACCGAGAGAGACTTCTGGACAGAGTTCGGGAAAGAAGGCCAGTGCACGCCAGAGTCAGAGTCCAAAGGAAAGTTCATTAGAGAAGGGGCAACACTGCAGCGGCACAGTGTGGCCTCCCCTCAGAGTCAAAGAGCGAAAGAGTCTGAGAGAGACTCGGAGGGACAGAGAGACAGAGACAATGAGAGGGACCGAGACGAAGGGGATTCCGTTTCCGTGTCCCTGTTAGCTGCAGTTTCAGGACTTTGCCTATTTTCCTTTGACTGCCAGGGCATGCAGCGAGAAGGCTGGCTTTGGTCCGTACCTCCCCAGGGTTTTAGCCCCAGGGAAGGGATGCTCTCGTTTACCCTGTGCAGGGGCCATCTAAAGACTGCTCTCCAGGGTTCCCTTGACGGCTGGGGAAGCAGCTTGCTGTGAATCCCAGCAGACACCTGCCTTTGTGCCGTGTGTCTCCTCGTGGTGTGGCCACGGGGCCGATGGGCACACGGCAGTCTCTGAACATAGCTTGACTGAACGTGTAGTTCTCATGCCCAGTTACTAACTGGTCAGTCAGGAGTACCGGTGACAGCCTGGCACTGTGACTGGCGTCTGACGGGAGGGCCGTCTTCCGGCACGAGCCCTTAAATCGACGGGGCCTGCACTAACTCCAGGTAGTTGGTGTCAGCACTGACTTGTAGGACACCCAGTTGGTGTCCGAAGAGTTGGAAAATAGGTCGGGGTGGGGTAGAAACCCCACATTTGGTGTCATGAACGTTGTGAGCAAAAACAGGTCATCACGCAACCCCATGACATCACCAAAAGCGAAGGAGAGTGCTCTGCAAGTGGGTGAATTTGATGGCACGTAAATTCTCTCTCTATAAAGCTGCCTAGAAGGGTAAACCTCCAAAAGAAATGACAAATGAGGTGAGACGCTGTCCCAGAACGCAACGCTCAGTGGGCCCGCGGCCTGCGAGGCAGGAGATCCAGGGCAGCCCCTGAGGGCTGACACCGTACACTTTTGTCAGTGTCACCCAGCCTTACTCACCTCCAAGAGCAAACAAGGCCAGGGACGACCACACGTGGAGCCCCACTCCCCCAACGCTGCGCCCCCAAAGCCGCCCGGATGGCTCGAGCACTCGCCCTCGCTCAGCTGCGGATCCCCAGGGCCCACCTCCTGCAGCTTGGGCTCCTTTTCAGCAGCCTGAACCCCCGCGGCCACCTACCCCAGTCCCACTGGACTGACCCAGGTCCTTTCCCTGTCCACCACAGAGGTACCAGGTAAAAGAGAGGATGTCTAGTTCGATTTCAATTTCAGACAAATGGCCTCTATTTTTCAACATAAGCATGTCCCACATAGCGAACGGAACCGATTTACAATAAAAAGGCATTCGTCTTGCAACCCCACGCAGAGAACAATGAGATGACTCGAATGGGATCCACGTGCATTCGCTGAATCTGACAACCCTACCTCCAGAGTCATTTCATTTCCTGGGACTCTTCCTCTTCCTCACTCCTGGATCTCTGTGGGAGCCCTACCCACACACACAGCAGGTCACCCCGGCTTAATCCCAGGGAGAGGCAGTTGTGTTAGCAAACGTTTCTTTCCAGAAGGCCCCAGGGCTTCTTATGCAAGCAGACCACCCCACCACCACCACCCATTGCCTAAATTCCACATTGCGGGTCCAACGAAAATGCCACTGAGCAAGCACCCCCCCTCACCTCATGTCGCCATGGCTCTAGGACTTCAAAGAACAAAGAGAATCCATTACTTTTCTCCATAGAGAGACCCACGGGCACTTTCTCTTGCCGAAAAGGAAGATCCACATACCCTCCCCCCGTCTTCGCACAGGGCCAGCACGTTGCTCCTCGAGTGCCTGTTAGCACTAAGACTCACGGTGTCCGAAGCACCTGCTCTGTGTCAGGGGCCACGCCACACAGTGACGTCAGGGCAAGAAAAGAACTAACACTGAGCGCTTCCTGCGTGGGACTTGACTTAATGCTTACTTCATTCCCCTCACACCCTTGGTCGTAGAAACTGTTTATCGTCCCCCTTTTACAGATAAGAAAACGGAAATGTGGAGTGGGTGGGAGTGTGCCAAAGGCAGACTCCTGGGTGGCCACGCTCGAATGACACAAGTCCTAAGGACCAGCCGCTGATCCGCTGAAAAACGGTCCTGGAAGCTCAGGTCGCCCTCATTGCAGAGCTCGTGTTACAGAACTGGACCATGGGGCTCTGGACCTTGAGGCGACCGCCGACTCACAGGATGTCCCCCAAACATCACTCAGAACGGCCACCACCTACCGGAAACTGACCCAGAGCCAGTCGCTGTGCTAGATGTGTCCATGCAGGTCTGAATCGTGGTGTTACTTCTCCTTTAATTTTATTTCATCTGCAAAACCACACAAAATCATGCGCATTTCATCGGTGTGCACATCGAGGCCCAGAGAGGCACGCGCCTTAGCCAAAGTCACACAGCCAGACTGCGGCAAAGCCACGGGCCCGGGTCGGAGCCGGCAGCCCTAGCTGTTCCCGCTCTGGTCCAGTCATGTGATGCATGAGACAGGGCTGGGAGGAAGGTCGGTCATGTCGTAACAAAAAATAAACTTTTAAAAAGAAAAAAAAAAGGAAAACTACCAAACCTCAAAGTCTAAGATGTCTGCACAATGTCCAAGAGCAATTTTGGGAAAACGGACATGCCTCTTTAATGCATAAATCTGAACTCTGAAAAGGAAAAGACCCAAATCTGTCGGCTTTACATTTCTCTGCCTGGATAATGACGAGCTGTTCAATACACCCAAAATAATTAACTCACTTTAATGGGACAAGAAGTGATTGCTGCTGCCTGGGAGGGGGGAAAAATCTCAGTAATTATACGTCGTCCTCTACCACGCAAGGTCAGGCTGACATGCCCAGCGGAACTGTCGCATGAACCATTAGCCATTAAGCCAGCGAAGCTCCATCCTCGGTGCTGTGGTCGCCTTTGAAGCGGCTCTTAGGCCCGAGAGCCTCCGGCTCCCACGCCCCGCACACGCTGTGCAGGGAACAGACCCACCGAGACGGGCACGAACCACTGGATCAGGAGAGTCCTTCAAGAGCAAAGACGCCGAACCCGAGACACACTGTTCCTTTGTCACTGGAACCTGCAGTTCCTCCTCGCCGAGTGGCCAGAGACAGCTGCCCGCAGCAAGCCTGGCCGAGGGAAAGAGCTAACGCTGCCCTCAGGATGGGCTTGGGGTGGCGTGTGGGGGACACACAGACACCCCTGGGCTTTTGTTCAGCAAATGCCCATTTGGGGCTTTTCTCTGGAAGCACTCACCGGATGCTTCCTTCCTTAGCGGTGAGGGTCGAGACCGGGCTGTGTCACGCGGTGTGCCCTTGGGCAGGGGGCCTTTACGCGCGCTCAGTTTCCCTGTCTGCAACATGAAAAGGTGGAACTGCATTCACCGTCAGCTTTGAAACTGAGTGAGTTCGGAGGTGCCCCAAGGGACCCCGGAGGCGAGCTCCTCAGAACCCCGGTCCCTGTACGGGTTCTGCGTCTCACCTGCTGGGCTGGAAAGCGCCCAACACCGACGGAGCACGCGCTCCCTGCCACCACCGGGCCGAGGGCTCTGCGTATCGCCTCAGGTCATCCTCACCCCCGTCAGTACCCAAGTTCTAGCAGCGGCTCCGTCTGGCAGATCAGAGGACTGAGGGCCAGAGGGTTCTGAACCAGTGAGTGGACCGAGAGGCCGGGACAGGGACCAGCGTCCCGGCTCTGACGCTTGGCTCCTAACCGATGCCGCTCCGCCTGTCCTGGAGCATGAGGGTTCGTGTGAAGCTTAAAAAAAAACAAACTAAACTGCTAAACGAAGCACAACTAAACACCATTTTCTACCCATCGGATTGGCCAAAATTGAAAAGACGAACTACAGCAAATGTTGTCAAGCCTAGGGTCACAGGGACCCTCTGCTGCTGAGAGTGGGGACCGACGAAGCTTCCGGAAGGAGAGCCTGGCTCTGTTCCAATTTCACTGTGCCTACCCCTGGCTCCACACGAGAGGGAAAAGGGACGCATGTGAAGAATTCATTCCAGCCATGCTCACAGCCGCGAAAACTTGGAAACGACCTAAATACGAACCTCATATTTAGGAAGAGCTCAGAGGGCCCTCCACCGAGGTGCAGCGCTGGGGACTCGCAGATCCTAATCTCCACAGGCGGTAAGACAGCAGCCGGACGTGAACTCTAAGCTGGAACGAGGAGGAAACCCATGGATGGGGGATGAAGTGGTGCCAGGAAGTTGCCACCTGGCAGGTCCCTTCCCAGGCCCAAGAGGGGACATTCGCATCTGCGATTTCCGTAATTCTAAGGAGCAGCCGAGAGCTAGAGGAGACTAAACATGGTTGAAGACGTGTTTATTCGTTACCCAAAGTGGAAACGCAAAGAACATGATCGCATTCTATTTTAGGTGAGGGAAAGGGGATGACCTGACAGACCAGCAAAGGGAACATTATGCATCAAAGACTTCATACCGGAAAAATCCTTTGGGACGGAATCGAGGTGCAGAAAGCCCTGAGCTGTAAATCATTCCCCAACAGACGCCACCGTGGATTCCATGCAGAAACAAAACCGATGCATGTTCTGGACATGGGAAGATCTTCTCTGTGGGCAGCTGACTCAGGGCCCTGCAGGTAACGGCCCTTGTGCAGAACAGTGGGAATGTGATGACAGAGACCCCTAAAGCCCCTGATTCCAGCGCCCCCGATTCCCTTTCCCCTTTCCCTCTTCTCTTTAAGGTCATTTAAGAATTAAAATCATTCAAAGAGGATGTATTCACAAAGGTGTTACATGTTCAAAAGTGCAGAGGAGGGGACCCCAGGGATAGGGCAGGCGCCCAAGGCCCTAAACCCAAAGACGATGAAGACACGTGGTTAAAACCGGAGGAGAGAGAAGTCGGGGGAGGCTGATTCAAAAGGAGCTGGGCCTTCTATGTTGAGGGGCGGGGCAGGGCACACAGAGGCTGTCAGAAAATGTCATCACACCCGCCCCAGCCGGACTCGCACGCCTCCCTTATCAGAGGCGCCCTGGCCCAGTCCTATCAGACACCAGGGGGCCAGGGGCTGTGATGTAGGTGGCCACGGGGCAGCAGGCGGGGGAGGGGGGCGAAGACAGCTCTGGAGGGGAAATGGAAGATTCTCCGGGTGGAGACGAGGACCCTGAGCTGGCACGACCCGCTGGGGCAGCCCCGGCTGCCTTGCTCTCCCCAGTCCCAGAGCCTGGCACGGAGCCTGGCCCAGAACAGGCGCTCGATAAAAGTCATCGCGTGAATGGCGGTGAGCAGGACCAGAGACCGGGGGCCAGGCTGTGACCACACGCCGGGACCCCTCGGTCTGCCTGTCTTCTTCAGGGCCCTGGGAGCAGAGGGACAAAATGCATTTGTAACGCACAGAGCAGGGTCACCCAACAAGACACAGCAGAACACGGCAAGACCTCCAAGGGCAGAGGAAAAGGGGAAAGGGAACCGGGGCGCCGGATTCGGGAGCTTTAAGGGTCTCTGCCATCCCGTCCCCACCACTGTGCACGAGGCCTGTCATCTCCCCCCTTCGGGAGGTGGAACACAGAGATCTGAGCGCCCAGGGAACCTGGCATCGGAGCCAAATCCAGATCCATCGGCGCCCTGGGCCTGTGGTTTTCCCACACCGAAGGACACAGCGTAAACTCCATCCGGTGACAGCGTGGGGACAAGTACAATCAAGAGCGACTTTAAAGCCTCCACTCTGCCGATGTCCCACAACAGCTGTTCACATCTTTTCTTTCCCGAGCTCTGAGGGAAAATACCTATTAGGCACCACTCTCGTGGCTCCAGACCCTGCAAGAAGCAAGGTAATGGCTCACTTAGTCACCCCCGTGGCATCCCTTAACGCTTCAAATGAAATGGGCGAAGTGCCCTTATGTGCCGTGACAGAAAGTGGCAGCTCGATAGGGGCAGAAAGGGCCGCATTTTCAAAAGCATTTCTATTTCTAATTATTGGCATTTGCGCTTTAATGGAAAATGAAAATCCTGCTGCTTAACACACTGACTTCCTCTGGAGGGAGGGAGAGGAAAAACCAGCCCTGCCTTGAACACCTAACCACGTTTCCAGACAGTCGGGGTGTCCCGGGAGAACCCAAGTCCCCCTGAAACCTTGGAGGCGACTGTGGGTGCGAACAGCTCCCTTCTCTTCCTTCAGAAAGAACTGACTCCGGCTCCGGGCCAGCAATGCCCCGACTGCCGCTAGCATGTGCTACCCGGAGCTCAGTTCTCTCCTTAAACCACCAACACATACAAACGGCGTGGTCGTCAAGGACGGGGCCTTTGAAATCACGGAAACCTGGGTTCGAATCCCAGCGGGGCCCCAGGCAGGATGCGTGTGGTCTTAGGCGAGTTAAGCCCAGACGTCTTTATCTGAAAAATGGTGATAAAAGAATTACAGCGCATAGGGTCACTTCACAATACCGCTTTTTTAACGTTTAAATATATAGGGGGGAAAGTGGGGAAAAGTCTGTTTAAAAAACTGCTTCTGTGTACTTCCCACGTTGACTGTGTATCGCTTCAGGGAAAACACAGTTGTAATCAGTTAAATAAATAGGACATGCATGTGTTCCTATAGAAAGGCCTAGAAGAATGCACACACATCTACAGGGTGGCAGTGGTGGGGAGGGAGGAGGGAGGAAAACTTGCACTTTGGCTTTTTGTACATCTGAATATTTGAATATTCTGACAAACATGTATATGTTTTTGCTTTTTCATTCCAAAGCAGAAGGAAGGGGCATAGGAAAGACGTGTAATTAGCGTCCCTGCCACTGGAGCTGCAGTGACTAAGGGCATTTGCAGTAAATAACGGCCTTGAGCATCCTGCCTCTCTTAACTGAATTCTCTGAAAGCCTGCAACATCACTTGGGCATTTTTCTCTCCGAAATGCTCAGCTTTAACAAAATTCTGAGTAGAAGCATGACCATGAGTCACAGTTACAGGAAGGTTTCGTAAATATTATGTAAAAACTACCTAAGGCAACTTGGCTAAAACTTGCACCAGCAGCCGTGATTCACCCAAAATAATTACCGGGCAAGGGAGAGACGAGCTGAAAGCCTCACTAGTCATTTTTAAAATTATTTCCCCACATTGCCTGCACCCAGAATGTGTGGATAAATCTCCGCTTTCCGATCAAACGAGCTGACGTTTGTCATCATAGCCGTGCTCAGTTCCAGCCGCCGGGCCCGTAAGACCCCTCCCGCTCCCTGGCCAATGGAGGCTGCTGTTCTGAAGAACGATCTCCCCTGCACCCAAGCACACATGAAAAAATCTACATCAGGCACAATTTCACTGGGCTAATAGGAAAGCCCAGTGGATGACTGTCTGGGAGCTCTTGCCCGGAGAGTCCTACTGATGTCTCTGCCCATCCATCCAGGCCTTCTCCTCGGTGAGACTTCTCCTGCAGCTTCTAGGCCTCCTCAGACCTTTCCCCATCCTTGGCCACTTTTCTCCCGGACATGTTCACACCAACTGCTTCCCAAAAACCCATATCTAACTTCAGCATAATCTAAATATTAAAAAATATAAATAATAAAAACAAGCCGAAGACGATTCACATCTCCCCCAGAGCCAAGGCTTCTGTGGGCGTTTCGTCCTGTGCTGCACCGAGCCCGCCTTCCCCACACTTCAGTTGGCTCTGTCTCACCGTCAGGCAATTGTCAGATTGGTTTACAACTTGCCCTAAAATTGACTCAACGTTTCTAAGGCGATACCTTTTGAAACCGAAATATTTTAGATGGAAAATGGATATCCATTCCTCAGATGCAAAAACACTTCCTCTCGCCATATCAATCATGACGTGCTGAGTTGCGTGGCAGACACGATCCCAAATTCTCAGTAGCATCACACGTCAGAAATCCATTTCGTGACTGACCAAAGTCTGGAGTCCAGGCCACCCTGTCCAATGCAGTGACGGGCCTCTGGGGCAGGCCTCCAGGCTGCATCCTCTGACCGCCCTCCACGTCAATCTATGACTCTGCAATCACTAACTGAATGTTTTCACCTCTAAGTGACAGCCATGACCTCTGCTCACATTTCATTGGCCTAAGCGAGTCACATAACCAACTTCAAGCAGACAGACGAATGCCATCCTCCTGTAGGTCCAGAAGCAGAGGAGAACCAGACAGCGGTGAGTGGTGCCAGCGCCTGCCCATGTGTGCCACGAGAGGACAGCCAATCCAAAGTAAATAGGAGGAGGATGAGCACTGTCACTGAATCCCAGCCGGACACCGCTGCCTGCGAACCAGAGACGGACGAGCGCTGAGGAAACACCCCCCAAGACAAGAGACTCAAAAACTAGTCGTTTGAAACAGGCGGGTAAATGCACAGGAAAGTGAGACCCCGTGAAAGCCAGTGCCAGACCCAGCAGCACTGCCCACCTGGCTAATTATGCATCCTCCTGCCCCGCCTGCTCCCCTTACAGCCATCATCCCGGAGCTGGCACAACCCAAACAGTGCTGCACGCTCGTTCTCCCGTGGCTAAGTGAACAGAAACTGAGCAAGCCGCCTTGTGGACCTCTGCTGAAGACGTTTGCTGAAGGATGCTGGGCTCGTGAATCAGGGCCCCGGAGCTCTGTCCCTGACCGGAGCCCACAAAAGAATGACACGGGCTGCGTGCCCTGGGAACAGGTTAGCTTGTGCTGGCCAAGCACCTGCGGGGCTCTCACTCAGGGCCAGCGACTGTCCTGAACGTTGTGTGAATTCCCAAGACAGCTCGAGAAGATGAGAAACTATTATTACGTCCATTGTACAGATGGGCAGACCGAGGTCCAGAGCGATGGACGAACACCTGGCAGCATGGCAGGTAGGCGGTCCTCACAAAGGCAACTGCAGCCGTCAGAAAGTTCAGGTTCTAAGAGAATCCGTTGGTCCTGTTTTCCTCACCAAGCATAAGACAGCCCACCCCAAGGATGTAAACCTTTACTGGGCTTGTCCGAGCCCAAGGCCCAGCCCTGGCTGCATCACATAATAGCCCAAGGCCCTGGCCTGGGCCCAGGCTGGTGAGTCAGAATCTTGGGGGTGGGGCACGGCCGCCAGCCTCCCACACAGCTTCCCGGTGGCCCCCGCGTGATGCGACCCCCGCTCATCCTTGCCCAGTGGTGAAGGATCGGCCACCAAAAGGAGGAAGCCACCATCTGGGAACCGCTGTATTTTAATGTAACCTGCCGCCTCCTCTTCCTTTTTTTGTTTTTAATATTTATTGTGCCAGGAATAGTCCTGACCCTAACACTGGCAGGAGGTGGGCAAAGGGCCAAACTGAACCCACATACTGTGAGTCTCAACCTCTGAGTTTTTAAGGTAACAAACTGGTAAATAAAATATGTTCTACCACCTTACCTGAACAAATACCCCCACCTACCAACGAAATGGGGGGAATGGAAACCTGTATAAAGCAACAGTTCATCCCAACAACTGGAAGGGAAACCATTCCGAAATGAATGTGCTCTCTGCCGCAGCCTGGGCCTTGCTCAGGAGGAGAGAGGGCGCGGGGGGGCGGGCGGGAGAATGACCCCCCTCACCCCCAGACACCGCTTACTCTCCTGCTTGGACAGGGCAGTCCTTTGTCTCCCACGTGGCTCATTCGCTCACCCCCCCACCCCCACCTCCAAGGCCGGGCCTTGTGAGCGGGGACTCCCTCCAGGGTCCTGGGCCTGGGGTAGTGCAGAGGGAAGGGCCAGGTTAGGGCAACTCGCGCCCTCGGCCACATGGCCTTTGTGCCCCGATGCTGCCCAAAGGCCCACCTTATGGTGGAAGGATGGTGCTGGGGACGGGGGCCACCTTCGCTAGGCGCTAAGGACCGTGCCAGCCTGAAACCGTGACTTCCATCGTCGCTGTCGGGTGTTGCCAGGAACCTAAGGCTGTAAACACTGTCCTGATCCCCACTCTGCACAGGAGAAACAGGGCCGAAGAGCCTTCCGAAATGAGCTCCTGAAACGAGGTGGAAGAATAAGGCGAGGAGCCCCCAGGCCTCACGCCCACTCAGGAGGCCGGGGTTTGAACTGACCCCTGACTTCTGCACCCACGTTTGTGCAGGCGTCACACTGTCCCCCTCTCCCCAGGCCCAGACTGCACCCCCTCTACCTGACTCAGAGGGCTCTGAGCGTCTGCTCACTCTCCTCCCCTCCCTCCCCTGCAGGCCCCTTGCCTGTCCTACGAAAGAAAAGCCCACCTGGCCTCGCCCAGAATTTCACCATGGAGCAGCGTCCCCACGTCCCGACACTCCGGGGACAACACACCAAGACGTCACTCTGAACACGGGAGTGAGTGTTGAGGAAATGAAAGGCCTTAATGTCGCAGGCATCCTCCCGCGAGCCCAGCAGCATCCAGTCTTCACTTTGGACAACAGTAGAGCAGAACCTAATTGAACTGTCAGCTCACAGATCATCAAAAGCAAATTTTCTGACAAATCCCCACGTGACTTTGGCATGTAACTCCGAAAGGGTTTGTGTACTCGAGTGGCGCTGCTCGCTCTGACAAAGCTCTTTCATTTCCATCAATTTATTCATGTGTGATCAACGCGCCTTAGAACTTGCATCTAGAAGAAATGAAAAGAGCAGAATTACTGCTGAACCCTCTGCCGTTGTAGTAATAAGTAATTTCCTCCTTCAGAACGGCCTTTTTTAAAAGCCTCATCCATCTTATTAAGAGATGCAGCCTCATAAAATTACTTTTTACGCACAATAATTATTTCCTCATGTTTTAGGATGAATTTTGTGTTATGTGGATCAATTATATTAATACTAATTAAATTGAAAACTCAATTTAGAAAAAAAAATTTAAGCCCTAAGCACCTCGAGGAGCCAGAAAGCCACATTTTTGCTTCAATGTACATCTGAGTTTGCTTGCAGAGAACCATGATAAAGCGATCAATAAAGTCTCTGCAGCATAAAAAATATATTTTATTAGAATAAAACTCCATGTAGAAATAAAAAAGAAATTGTAAAATCAAAGAGGAAAAGAGGGACAATGTGAAATATGGAAGGAGAATTTTTCATTCACTTTCACATGAATAATGGTGGGTATTGAGTCCTTACGGTGTTTAGATTCTATTGGACACAATTTTTAAAACACAGAACATCGATATCTCTGATATACCAGAAGCAACACTCATTGCCAATACTTAAACTTACAAAGAAAGTTTTGAATATCAACCTCAAAATGTGTGAGGGGAATGCACAGTTTTTCAAAATGCCTTTAGGATGATGTGCAAGCAGAACCATGACGAACGCTGCTGAGCGTCCCCTCCACCACGGTCCCCTCCACCACGGTCCCCTCCACCACGGCCCCCACCACCTCGGGACGTGCCTGTTTCCACAGCTACCTAGTCGCTCTCTTGTTTGAATTTCCTCCCGGCAGCTTGTCTCGTCAGCTCCACGTGAAGCAGGGTCACACAGCCTGCTGTCCCCCCTCCAGTGGTGGCGAAGTATAGAATAGAACTGGACCCAGCCTCCCAGCCTTCATGACTGAGGCACGAAGGCCTGAATTGAAACCTCACACCCGCTGACTATCGCACGCGCTCCACGGGCACTTCTGAAGCATCCTTGGGTCTTAATTTTCTCAACATTCAAGTAAGGTCAAGGCCACACACCTACTGCGGCTGCCACAGGATTTTTATGAGGCTCAGAAACAATCATCCTTCCTCCTAGTTTAGCTCCAATGTTTTACCTTGCACCTGACTGCCTGTTCTGGGATTTTAAAAAAAAAAAAAAGAAATGAGAGAGGAGAGGAGAGGAGAGGAGAGGAGAGGAGAGGAGAGGAGAGGAGAGAAGAGAAGAGAAGAGAAGAGAAGAGAAGAGAAGAGAAGAGAGAAAAGCATAGTAAAAACTCTTTCCCCCAAAAAAAGAAATGTCCCTTGTCACCACCACTCCCCAAAACAGTGAACCTCTTCAGCCTTTCTTGCTCAGTAAGCCAGGTACAGACTAAAATTCCTCCACAAAACCCACAGAGCTCTCTAAGCCACCACGAATTGATCTTCAAGGTCACTTTCCCTCTGATGGGTTTGATTATTGATTACTGAGTGTTGTCGTGCTGATTATTCAGCTTCTGATGACACCGCCCTCTGGGGGATTCAGCAGTTGCAGTCTCTGTTCCAGAGACCCGCACTTCCTCCAGCACTGGCCTGGAGAGCAAGGGACGCATGAGGGGACCAGGGAAGAGTGAAGTATGGGTCAGCATCCCGCCCTCCCGGGCCACAAGAGAAGCCAGGAAATGTCCCCAGGAGATCGCAGACGCTCTCTGCAGCATCTCCGTCCCGTTTGTAACGTCCCCTACGGAGCCTGCTAGCGCCGTTTCAAAGATGCCTGCATTTCGTCTGCTTCAAGGATTCGACTAGGACAGAACCTCCTGCTCTGCCTGCTGCTTCTGTTGTGCAAAAGGCTTGTTTTATTGATGGAAAAATCCTCTCATCCCGGGGAGCCCTGGGAAGGCAGATGAGAGAAGCACAGTGACTCAGTAATAAGCCAAGGGAAGATTCTCAGCAATTGTTCCACTTCACCCAGAGGATGAAAACAGACACGCCAACCTGTGTCCCAAGGGGACAAAGTCCCTACAAATCCGGGACTGATCCTCAAGCCCACAGTCGTCATCTGTGGGAAAGACTCAAGATGGATTTGGGCTTAAAAGCCAAATCTGCCACTTCTCAGTATAACACCAGTTTCTGTCCTGATCGTAAAGAACAGGGCCACACTGTCCCTTCCCAAGTGGTCTTGCTCTTTGTACACACACACACACACACACACACACAGAGTCCGGAAGGACTTACACACTGGGCTTGATTGTGATTTGAGTCCTAGTTTTAATCAATACAGAAGCCATAGAACAGAGAGAGGTAAAGGGCTCTCCAGGACCAGCCACAGAGCTGCCAGGCCTTGTTAGGCCAAAGCGGCAGAGCTGGATGCCCTGCAGCGAGCTGCCTCCAAGACTCAGCGTGAGCCTCCCCAGGCCGCAGCTTCAGAGGGGATGGAGGGGACCAGAGGGCTCCCACATTGGGGGGTGTTGGCTCCTCCGTGCCAAACACTGATCTTGGGGCCAGGGATAGAGAACCGAACTACAGACAAAAGTCCTAGTGGGGGACAGAGGTAAGAAACAAGAAGAATAAAGCATATTCCACATACGATAGTTAAAGGAGACGAGGAGAGGAATCAGGAAGAGAGGGGACGGCTAGGGAGTGTGTGCTGGGCAAGCTGAGACCGTGAGGTCAGGGAAGACCTCTCGGAGAAGCTGCCCTGTGAGTTCAGACCTGGAGGGAAAGAGCGAGCGAGCGAGCTCTGCAGTTAGCTGGGAAGGAGCATTTCAGACGGGAAGACTCGTGAGCGCGCGGGCCCCAAGGTAAGACCCTGCAGGCGTGTCCTGGACACCCATTGAGTGGATCTGCCTCTCTTAGGTCTGTGGTTGTTTCTTCTTTGTTTGCGAGAAGATATGGTGTCACGGTCATCACTCCCACAGTGAGTACTTGTTCACCACTAAGAATTGTACACCTGCTGCTCTGGGCCCCGGCCTCCGTGCGGATGCTGTCACTTTACATCCCAGGCTAAATTATGGTGTGACTGCTTCTGAAGACGTTGTAAATGGCCCCTAAACCTGTGGCAACAACAGTCGCCATCACTCAACTGACAACCGTATGAATAGTTAAGACCAAGTTCACACTCGTATTTGGACACTGACAACCGCATCCCACCCCGCTGCCTGGCTAACAGCATTTCTAAAACACCGGCTCAGAACGGCAAGACACGTCCTCGGAGATTTTGAAATGTGGTGTAGCTGAGTAGCAAGGTGGCTGAATAAAAGATTAATACACAAAAGTCCGCCTGTTCTCAACGGCGAAAATCTAGCCACAACCCGAACAACTGGCCATCAAGTGGAGACTCATGAGTAAACTGTGGCGTATTTGCACAACAAAATATTAAACAAAAGTCAAAACCTACTCATTATTCACAAGAATTAAACACACAAAGTGCAGCATAGCTAAGAGAAAGAAGTCCCGAAAACTACACAAGACTTGTTACCCTTTTGATAAAGTTAAAAACTACCACAATTAAATATACACTCCTTAAAAGTACACATAGATGAAAAAATGCATAGAAAGGAGAACAAAGGATAACGACAGGTAACACAGGACCAAGACCACCGTGGGTGGGAGGGTGACAGAGGAATAGGTTGCTGGGGAACCATATGGGTAAATAAATGTCCGGTGTAAATACCCTTTTGGATGCTGGGTGTGTGGGTACTTGTTAAATTATTAAAAATAAATGACAAGTCAAAGTGGGCCGTGATCAGACCCCATGAGGGTGCTTCATGAACTAGTCCTACGAGTAGTAATCGCCTCCCGTGGGAGCCGTATCCTGCAGTCAGGGAATGCAACCATCCCAGGAGAACAGACACCGTGACCTCATTCCTCACTCAGTCCTTCCCTCCAGTCTCCCCGGGTGGACTGCCAGGGTCCAGTGCAACCCGAATCCAGAGAGGAGGGAGCCCGCCGATGCAGGTGTGCATCAAGGGATAGAAAGGAACGGGGAGGGGGATGAGGAAATCTGAAAATATCGAACACATGTGGCAATTTGAATGCAATTAAAACAAAACTGAACTTAAATTTTCAATTGTTTGGCCTCACTAGCCACACTTCGAGTGCTCCAGCAGCTACCCGTGGTGAGGGCATCCATACTGGACTGTGCAGAGAACGTTTCCATCATCACAGGAAGACCTACTGCCACGCTGAAGGCTCTGAGGAGTCCAGAGTGAGAGAATGTGCTGAAACCTTAACCTGTCTCTCATACTTTCCTTGGTCCAGTCACCCTGGAGCAATACACCCCCTCACACAACCCCATTTCTGTAAAACGTGATTTTGGGATGGAAAACTGACCCGCTATTCTTCAGTGCCTGGCCCTCTTGATCCCAGCAAAAGTTTCTTTCTTTTTAGCTGACTTCCTATTTGCTCATTTCTTCTGTCTGTCAACTCGGCCATTTGAGGGGTGGAATCAAAATCCCAAGAAATAATTTAAGGGAAAATGCACAAAGATTACATGAGAAAGAGCTGTTATCTTTGGGGAGGGGAGATAGGGGACAACTGATTTCCGCAGAATAGGGAAAGGAATAATAAAGTCAATTCTTACACATCCGCTGATTGGAACATCCTGCCCCTAAAATTAACAGTTCCAAAGTATACGTGATACGCTGGAAATGCTCACAACCTACTATAAATGAAAATCAGGGACACCAAATGGCCCGTAAATTATGACTCTGTGTGAAAACAATCTATGTTTGGAAGGAATTATTCCCGAATTGAGCATGTCTGTGTTTCCGTGGTGGAATCTGGGGTGTTTTTCTGCTTTTATTTCTCAAGTATCTTTATAAGCACCTAGGACTTGATAGCACAACAACAACAAATACTGATAGAAAAGAGTCTAGATGTGTTGGGGGCGGGGGGCCAGGAGGCCGATGATTCACTTTGGCCCTGAATTTTCTGATGTTGTACCTATCCTAATCAAGCGGCTCGGAGAGTGTCACCTCTTGATGGCATGCTGTGACAATACGAGCACAGTAGCCTCCCCTTTCGTCCCCGTTGCTCTGAGCAATACCCCATCATCCATGACACAGCAGCCAGGCTCCTTCTCTTTTTTCTGTGAAAGCCACTTCCAAGATGATGGACCCTGCCCCAGCACTGGGTCCCAAACCCTAAGAGCCTCTCAAACCCACCTCTGGTCCCTCCTCACTGGAGACCTTGTTCCCACTCACTCAACCAGGTGAGATTTCACTGTGAGAAAGCAGGTGCCCAAATGCCCAGCCCTGACTCTGGCAGATGGAGAGAAAATTTCCTCTCCTCCCCATTCTTTTTTAATCAACAAACACTTGATGGATGGATGGATGGATGGATGGATGGATGGATGGATGGATGGAAGGAAGGAAGGAAGGAAGGAAGGAAGGAAGGGGGGAAACAAAGAGAGAGAGAGAGAAAGAAAAAGAAAGAAGAAAGAAAGAAAGAAAGAAAGAAAGAAAGAAAGAAAGAAAGAAAGAAAGAAAGAAAGAAAGAAAGAAAGAAAAAGAGAAAATGAAATTTCTTTGCAAACGGCTGAAAAAATTTCTTTGGCTATTTTTTTGGACCATTTCCTCCCTAATTTGCCCCTGAAATGCCAGCAGTTCATTGTCTCCAACACCCCCTCTCCCTGCCCCTCCATTTCTGACTTGGAAGCCAGCCCCAGGCTGGATTTATTCAGCAGTCAAAAGTTAGAGCAGAGCCCTGCCGGTAACACGGCTACGTTGACTGGAGAGCAGCTTTCATTAAATTATGCAACTGATGTTCCCTTTCTTTCCTCAATGGGAATGCGGTTCATAAACTGCGATGCGGATTACCTTAATCAGTTAATTCCAGCAATCCACAGCTCGGGGCAATTTCAGTGCATTAAGCAGAGTGGGCTGAGCGGTTGAGCTTTTGAGAGGACAGCAATTTGTTTTTGGGCTCCGACTCCTCCACGGGCGAGGGACCAGGCTGCTTGGGGCGCTGGTGCCTGCTGGGCCCCTGGGAGGCCCTCTCTAGCTCATGCTGGATTGCTCAGGGTGGCCCCTTTTGCAGAGTTCTAATTGTGTCTCCTAATTGCCAGAGCTTCTTGCGTTCGGAAAAGCCAGAAACAAGCCGTCATTCAATTAGCTTCCTGGTTAGACTCAGAATCCTGGGAAATGGGCTCCAGGAGGGGGCACTGATGCCAGGGCCTTTTAACGGCAGCCGCTTTTCTAGAAAGGTTTTCCTGTGAACATCACAGGTAGGTGGCTGGGCCAGGTGATCTGACCTATGAGAAGATTCCTCCAAGGCCAAGGGTGAAGAGTCACCACCTGTGCATTCGACACACATTTCTCGTGGGCCCTGAGTGCAGCAGGGGGTGAAGGATGGGTGAGACCCGTGCCTGCCCGCCCCCACAGGGCTCACAGTCTGCAAGCCACAGTTCCTGACACCAAGCAGGCTCCTATCAGTGTCTGAGTACAGAAAACCTCACGAGTCAGTGAGATGGCAAACGAGGCTAGAAAGATTTCGGCGGAGGCGGGGGGCCTGGCTGCCCTACCCTCCAGCCAGCTCTGTGACCCTGGGAAGCCTCCCTGGCCTTCTCCTGGTAAATGGGGGTGATGCTAGGGCCCACCTCGTAAAGAGTAAATGAACTAAGGTTTTCAAGGTGCTTAAACTAGTGTCTGGCTCAGGTTTAACTTCTGCATCCTACTTAAATGACTGGGAAATAAATTGAGCCTGGTACTGGCCTCCCAATATTACCCAGTCTGGGAGGTGGAGGGTGAGGTGGGGCATGAACTGTAGATGGTCCAGGAGAAAATTGCCAAGAAACTGGCTCCCCAAAACACTCAAAACTACTTGTGCATGCTGGCATTTGCAAATAATAATAATAATAATAATAATAATAATAATAATAATAATAAATAATTATTATTATTTTCCTTTTACTTAATCAATTTTTGAAGCACAATATAGAAATAAAGCTTCATCTCATAATTAATAGTTCGATTTAATAAATAAAGTAAAAGTATTAAACGTCACTGTTTCCACAGCTGCCGAGAAAAGAACCCTCATTGTTAAGGTGGCTCCCACCCCCAGAAATTCTCAGGTCTCAACATTAAATCATTACATTACTTTTGAAACATAGATAAGGCACTTGGGAGAAGCAGCTAGCTATGGCAGGGGGGGAGGGAAGTCCACTGCTTATCGTCCCCCAGTGCCCCATACTTTCCCTTAGTAATTGTCACAGTCGCAATTACATAGTTACTTGTGGGATTTTTAGTCTCACCTTCCTTCGCCTCAATAGACTGTAAGGTCTCTGAGAAGAGAAACGTCTGTCACTTTAACTTTCACATCTGTTGCCTTACACAGCGATTGCCACATAGAAGGCATTCTGTGGGTATTCCCTGGATAAGTGGGTGGGTCGGTGGTGGGTGGGTGCTGGATGCGTGGGTGCATGGATGGGTGGGTGGGTGGGTGGGTGGGTGGATGGATGGATGGATGGATGGATGGATAGGTGGACGGTGGATGGGTGCATGGATGGATGGATGGATGAATGGTTGGTTGGGTGGGTGGATAGATGGATGGGTGGGTGGATAGATGGGTGGATGGATGGATGGGTGGACGGGTGCGTGGGTGAGTTGAAGAATGAAAATATAAACACATCTCAGGACCAAAGCTCGTAGTTTTTAGGTACACGCATCTAGTGTAGTGTAACCATTCAAAGGTCTCAGTGCTTACGGCAGGACACACTCATGTGTCTTGATCACCTGTGAGGTGGCTCATAAGAAATAACTCCATAAAATAACATTGAATGTCAACTTTAACTGAAAAATAAAAATTAAAAAAAAAAAAAGAAAATTAAAAAGAACTCGAAAGTTTGTGACGGACTTACAATTTTTCCCAGATTACATCACATCAAGATTTCCCTTATAAGAACATCGCCCATCCTCACTAATATTCAAAAATGCTTCCTCAAAAGGGAAGAGGAGGAATGACATGACAGCGAGAGGCCCCAAAGCGAAGCATCAACCAGATTCTCTTGATGTAGCAGAGACCTCATTCCCCACCGAACACACACCCACGAGCTTCTGCGCATCC
This sequence comes from Cynopterus sphinx, assembly GCA_030015415.1. Classification (NCBI taxonomy): domain Eukaryota; kingdom Metazoa; phylum Chordata; class Mammalia; order Chiroptera; family Pteropodidae; genus Cynopterus; species Cynopterus sphinx. The sequence goes on from CM057389.1 coordinate 91,998,912, forward strand.
CACAGCCCCACGCGGTAGGCCAGAGCCGAGTGACTGGTTCCGGCCAACAGACTGTGAGCAGAAGTGCCACGCACGCATCGCTCCAAAACCAAAGCGTGGGAGAGCTGGAGCGTGACCCTCCAGACGATGCAGCTACAACACGGCAGAGCCTCTCTCAGGCCGAGCCACTAGTGACTGCAGAAATCAGAGGCCGTCACCCGTGTCGGACATCTGAGGCCAAAGAAAAGTCAACCCTCATGGCATTAATCCACGAAAGTTTTGTAGTCGTTTCCCTCAGCATCGCCTTGCCTGTCCGGGCTGATACATGCCGTGATCTGGGGGGACCCCGGGGACAGGCTCACGCACAAGCTGACACCATTCCCGTACTATAAGACGCAACGCTGAGAACCTTTGGTGGGCCAGGGATCTTGGGTTTTAGGAAAGGTTCCTTTGAAACATTGTGTAATATGTTCTGCACCCGGAAAACAACATGAGGTGCTGCCCACACGAATTCGAAAACTGTTTAACACTTTGCCACATTAACTTCGAAGCCGAATGTCTCACCACACCCACTCAAAAGGAAAATCATTTTCTTGCATAAGGTGTTCTGTGCCCTAGTGGAATACTCACTGCCCTTCAGCGGGGGCAACAACGGCTCTTACCAAAGGGAAAGGATTTTTCTTTAAAGAACCTGATGCTCCAAATTTGCAATTCAATATTTGGTTCAGTATTTATCCTGATGCCTGTGTCAAAATCTGGTGGAACTTTCCCATAGAAAGTTTCTCTAGATCTCTCCTTGAAAGCAAACGATTAGCATTTGAAAACCAAAATACTGATGAAAATCTCAACGCTACCAAGCAAAATATTGGATGACTATCAATATCATTAATATCGGGGGGGAGTTATTTCTTGTGGCAAGTAATTTTGTGACAAGTGTATCCAGCAATTTGCGTGAGCCTGGGACAACTCTGGTTAAAAAGCCTGAGCAATTTAGAGTGATAGGTCATGTCCTTACTCACCCTCTGTCATCACCGTGGTGGCAGCTCTCGTCTGCCTGTTTAACCTCTGCTTTCCCAGCATCTAGCGGAGAGCCAGGCCCGAGGAGGCAGTCGCTGAGTGTCACTGGATGCGTGACCGCTTTCCACCTGAGCGGCATTGCTTGCCTGCCATCCCCTCCCCTCCTGTCACTAGACCAGCGAGGCACAGAGGCCTCAGAGTTGTGCTCACTGAACTCCACACTCGCCCTACCCAGGTCTCAATGACCACTCATCAAAGTAGGAAGATTCAAGAGCCCCATTTACAGAGACACAGAGAGATTAAGAGGCACACAGCTTCTTCAAGGGCTGAGCCAAGGTTTAAACCCACTCCCATCTGGCTCCAGAATCCATGTTCCTCCCACAGCGTCTGTGGGATCCAGTCTTCAAGAGATGGTCCTTGAGAAATCCTGACGAGCTGAGGACCTGCAGCCTCCAGTCCACGCCCAACCCGGGCAGAGGGGAAGGGGTCAGAGGAATGTGGCCGAAAGGAGTCTGAGGCAGGTTATGAAGCATCAGGCAGAGAACGCATCCACCCTGCTGACCGTGGGCTCCACACAGACACAGCCGGGGCTTGTCCACTGCCGCATCTCCGGAGCTGAGAACGGGGCCCAGTGCACGATGGGCATTCAATCAGTGTTGTTAAAAGAATTAAAACGTCAGTATGAAAATGTCAGGAGTTCACAGGTAGGTACATAGCACGGGTCTCAACTGGAGTGGAGCCCTGACATGCCTGGGCCTGCCGGCCAAACCGCTTCTGGTTATTGTGTTAGGGTCTCTCCGTCTCGACATCTGACATCCGGGGTGGGATCCTCCCACCGTGAGGGCTGCCTTGTGTACCAAAGGGCATTAGCAGCATCCCTGGTCTTGCCAGTAGCAACCCACCCCCATATCTTCGGGCATTTCCAAATACCTGCTGGGAGGGCAAAATCACCTTCCTCACGTGGTGGTGAGGACTGCCAAGTTATACACAGCAGAGTCTAATCCTTGCTGAACCGCGGCTTTTTCAGAGGTTTTTGCTGGAACAAGGACATAGGTTCAGGATGCTCTACTTGCCTTTCTTTCTGATATAAAAATTGATAAACTCTGCTTCAGGAGAAATAAGGGAAGGGGGGTCAGGAAGACTCTGCAGGTCCCAGAGGCCATCCTAGTTCTAGGCGCCCCTGGAGCTGGTGGGGGGCCTTGGAGCCCAAGTCACATCGATTCCTGAGGAAACGGCCAAGTTTAATTTTCCCAGTGTATGGCCAGGATACATCTGGATTTAGATTTAATCTGAAATGAGGCTCCACTGTCTTCTCTTACCTTGAAATAAAAAAAAAATGTTTTTGGTCTAAGTTGGGGTATTTAATAATTAAAGCAAGAGATTCTGAAACAGGAGCAAGCCATACCACAGACCACAAAAAGAAGGTGGGAGAAGAATGCTTCCTCCACCAGAAAGGCTGCCGAATTCAAGAGGACTGAAGACCCAAGATTTCTTCCACTTTGCAGATGCGCTATCGGCTAGGAACAAGCAGTGCGGAAAACACGCATAAATCAAAGACTCTTCTAATTGGCGCCATGAAACCTCTTTACACTCAGAATCTCACCCCCTCAGGAGATTTTCTTTTCCGAATTTTAAAACACACTGTCAGAACTGATGCTACCTTCCTTCCTAACGAGCGATAAGGAACAGCTCGGAATTCGGGGGAGGCACTGAGTCCAAAACGGTATCTCACACCTGCCCTCCCTCACCTCCTTCAGATGCAAAGGGGAACGCACATGTTTTCATCTTAAACGTCAGGCCTTCTGTGTGGGGGCGGCTCACTCTGCCCCTCGGCCGAGCATCACGGGCAAGATCAACCACGAGAATTTTCTATTCCACATGTGAAGGAAAGTTCAGGTTAGAGTTCGTGGAGCCTTTTGCTTGAATAGGGCCTATTACTTATAGACTAGGGACCTGCAGGGGTCAGAGTGCTCTGCAGAGTCATTTTTATAATAGGCTTCTAGTGCATGGAACATTTTCTCCTGGTACAATCTTAGGGAAAATCTCAATAAAAAGCAGACGCAAGAGGAGCCTTTTTCAGAGAAATGGAAGGTCCTCACAGTCCATCCTGGCCAACATTTGCCCTGGCAGCTGCCCCAAAACCTGACCACGTTTTGACAAAACAATTCGGAGCTCTCTGCTCTGGGAAATGAGGTTTTTTCTTTGGCATTTGGTTGTTCTTGGACTTCCGAGTGACTATGCTTGCATCTGAAACTGCTGACCCTGCCCAGCTGCTCCCAGCCACTTCTCAACTTCCCCACCCTGCTGTGGCCTGGGACTGGCTTGCCCAAGCTCCCTTTGGTTTGGCCAGTAGGACCCACCCACAGGAGATGGAAGGGCAGAGCAGGAGGGGAGAGTGGTCAGGGCACACCTTCCCCACACACTCCCAATATAAGTCAGCTCCGGCTGTTTTCAAACTGTGGTTATATAACCTTGATGTCTTTACTCTGTTTACATTTCAAGCAGGCTTGCATTTGGGGTGCAGAAAGTTGGTCCCTGAAACATGCGTGCATTAAGTTCAAGCCCTCCCTCAAGAGCACTCACTTTTTTTCACCTGGAAGAGGAATCTAGTTGGTTGGTTGCCTGAGAGACAAAATGCTCTGCTTTGTACTATTGAAATGTTAAGAGGTCTTGAATGTTTTTCTGCAAAAGGCCTATTTATTTATGCTACACTGAATTCCTCAGGCTCCCAGTTTTACAGGTTAGGAAGTTCCCTTTCATTAGAAAGTTCTTTAGAAAATGAAAACAATGGATTTCATTTATATAAATTTCTAGCTGTGCCTTCCACCAAATTCCAAATGAATCCTAGTGCCAGGTTTAACAGATCAGACCCTCAAGGTCACCGTGACATTGAGCCTGACCACTGGCAGCTTTGCCCCAGTCTGTACTGGGCATGTTCTAGTCATTGCCTCTCACCCACGGTAAGTAGTGTTATTCCCAGTAAAGGAGCTGAGGCTCGGAAACAAGCGAAGTCACTCAGGAAAGCTAGAATTTCACCCTAACTGTTTCTAGTCCCAAGGCCTGAGCTCTTTCCACTGCAGCCTGCAGCCTCCTACTTTTTATCCTCAAGTTAGCTGAGGTCTGTTTGGCCACGTCCGTGTTTTGAAGCTGACATCATCTTCTTGCCCCTAGGTGTTCAGCATTACAGTGGACTGCGAGCGAGCGAGCTTTAATCCTCCCCACCTAGGTCTGCAGGAAAAATGCCATTGTTTACTTAGCAGGGAACCTCAGGTGTCATTCAGAGTGCTGGGAACAAAGTAGCGTGGGTCCTTCGTTTGAGACGATGCCAGGTACCTTTATAGGCACATCTACAGGCCTTAGAGCTTATCCCCACTGGGACGAGTCTGTTCCTCACAGAAAGAAGCTGAGATGTCGGGGTGATTGAAGTGATTGTGGGCACCCCCACTCCAGATCCTTTGGGGAACTGACATGAACAGGAACCTTGGCAATTCAGGAAGAGCAAGCATGTTGATAAAAGCAGGTCAAAGCAAGAGAGGCAAAAACGGTACTTCTTTTAATTCTATATAATTCGCATACCATAAGAGGTACAATTTGTACAATTAATTTGTACAAATTTAGTAGATTTTGGAATACTCTCAAACTGTGAAACCATCAGCAAGAACTACCAAGCCTAGAACATTCTTACCACCTCCCCCCCAAAAACCCATACTCATTAGCAGCAGATCCCCATCCTCCCCTCCATCAGCTCCTGGTAACCATTAACCTACTTCCCGTCTCTGAACAGTTGCCTATTCTGGACATTGCATGTAAGTGGAATTGAATAATATTTAGCCTTTTGTATCTTTCTGCTTCACTTGCCATAGTGTTTTCAAGGTCAGTCCATGTTGTAACGTGTCGGTGCTTTGTGCCTTTTGTTTGGTGGAATGCAGGCATGTACCCGGCACATTCTATTTTTATCCAGTCATCAATGATGAACATTTGAGATGGTTTCATCTCTTACCACTATGAATAACCTGGGGAGGAACACTGCAGGTACAAGTTGTTGCGTGGGCCTATCTTTTCAATTCTCTTGGGAATGTAGCTAGGTGTGGAATTGCTGGCTCAAATGATAGCATTATGCCTAACTTTTGGAGGAACCGCCAAACTGTTTTCTACAGTGACTGCCCCATTTTATATTCCCACCAGCAATGCACACGGGTTCCAATTTCTCCACATCCTTGCCGACACCCGTTATTGGTCCTCTCTCTTGTCGGAGCCATCCCAGCACGTGTGGCGTGGTAAATGCTTGTGGTTTTGAATGGCAGTCCCCCAAAGACGAACGCTGCTTTGCATCTCTTCATGTGCCTGTTGGCCATTAGCACGTATCTTCTCTGGAGAACCATCTGCTCAAATCCTTTCCCATCTTAAAAATTAGGTTATTTGTCTTTTTATTGTTTAGCTAAGAGTAGTTTCTTAAACCTGATACAAATCCCTTATCAGACATACAATTTGCAAATATGTTCTCCCATTTTGTGGGTTGTCTTTTTACTTGCCTGAAGGTGTCCTTGGAAGCACAGAGGTTTTTGATGTAGATCAAGTCGATGGAAGAACTGTGAAGAACGTGGCCCAGAATTGTCCTTCTGAAGGGGAGTGAAGTTGGGCATCACTTTCACAGCTCGTCCTACTGGTCCCACTGGCACGGCCTCCTGTGGCTCTGGGGAAAGGCTGGGAGCATCCAAGCAGGGACGTGAGATGCGGGGAAAGGCTGGGAGCATCCAAGCGGGGATGTGAGATGCGGGGAAAGGCTGGAGCATCCAAGCAGGGACGTGAGACTCCGCCAGCCAGTGCAGGGAACTGTCCATCCCCGCGGTGCTGAAGTCAGCGGCACGGACACGTGGTGGGGGTCCCCACCGCCTCTGCCTCAACGCGTGTCCCAAGGGCCACTCAGAGGGGTTTTGAAAGTGAAGAAAGATGGCACCAGGTGAACAAAGGAGCTTCCAGGCGGTGCAGAGAGCGTGTGTGAAAGGTGGAAGCAGAACACAGAATGGCACCTGCCATGAACTGCACTTGGAGGAACCCAGGGGAAAGCTGGCGATGGCGGTGGCTTGTATTAAAGTAGCAGCAACACTGATGCAAAAATAATAAACAGATGGAGGGTGTCTGGTGATGGCGTCAACCAGACTTGAAAATGGACTGGGTGTCGGGGATGAAAAGGAGGAATCGAAGGAATCTTCTAAATCTTTCACTGGAGACACCAAGCACGTGGGGGTGGTGTTTACAGAGAAGGAGAGAGTATAAGAACAGTTTAAAACTGGAATGGCAACCAGAAGGTCTACACTAAAAACCGAGGGTGAGAGAGGAGAGGCAGCAAAACGTCGCGGTTAAATTTTAAAAGTGCACTTGTTTTCCTGTTTGCTTACTTAATGTTGTTGTTGACCATACTGAATCTCTCCCCAAACCTGTGGTATGCAAAAATGCTTTCGCTTGTTATCAGTAAATTAATTCTTATTGTGGGTGATTAGTAGTGGCTAAGGTCATGGACGCAGGCCAGATGAGCTGGGCTCAAACCCAAATCCCACTTCCTGTGAACCCTGACCCCAGTTCCTTCCTCGCCAGGAAAAGATGGATAATTACAGTTTCTACCTTACTGAGACGTAATGAATATTAAATAAGTAAATATTTTGTACATCTGGGGAATGACTGTTAATGAGTATGAGGTTTCTTTTCATGGTGATAAAAACGTTACAAGATTAGATAATGGTGATGCTCACACAATTTTCTGAATATACTAAAACCACTGAATTGCATGATATATGAACTGCAAATCAAAAAAAATTTTTGAACGCACTTAACACCATGCTTGGCTAGGTGCTGAGAAAGTGTTCATTAAATGTATTAAAATGAATTGCAAAAATAAGAAATTATTATTTTAGACATAAAAACCTGCAGCCGCCCTCATGGGAAACTTTAGAGTCGACTTCGCTCCTGCAGTATTCATCCCTTTCTCCGTTTTCCCATATTTTCTCCTACTTAGCTCCCTTCCCAGTCCAAACTTCCCTCTTTCTGTGGGTAAAGAAATACCACTCCCCTGAGGCCTTGGCTCCAACTCAGTACCATGCTCTTTTTTGTGTATCCAACCCAAAAATCAAAATGTTTTCCATTCAACAAGATTTTGCCCTAATTAAAAAAAGAAATTATGGTTTGTGTTTTCATTTTTCACACAGAAGTTGTTGTGATAGAGACATCTTTTATTAATAATTCAGAGTGGAGAAGGAAAAACTGGGCCAGTAAGCCAGAGACTGAGGAAGCATAGATGAATCTGAAAAACTAACTTTTTTCTTCTGGTCCAACTTTTTTCCACCCTCAGTGTGACAAATTTCAGTCACATTTTGGCCTCAGGCCTTTCCTTTTACTGTTCCTTCTACATGGAATGCTTTTCCTAAAGGTAGCCACATGGCTCGCTCCCATACGCCACTCAGGTCTCTGATCAAATGTCACTGCTTTGTGCCCTTCCCGGACAACCACATCTTAGACTGTACTCTCATCCCTGATGCTCACTCTCCCTCTTGTCTGCTTTCTTTTCTCTCCATTGCTTGTATTATGACCTTCCAGACTACACATTCTCTGCCACTAAACTGTCAGCTCCTCCAGGGCAGTATTTTCTCTTTCTTATTCATCGCAGTACCCCCAGCACCTAGAACAGTGTCTGGTACGCAGAAGATACCCAGTAAATATTTGTAGGGTGAATAAATGAATGAACAAATAAGTGAATGATACAGGAAGCCAATTTTCAGCAGGTGTTCTAGACACGAGGTAATATTATGCACAGATGGTAGGTATTACTATACACTGGATGGCATTCAGGTTCATCTGTATCATTTTCCTGGGTACCATGGAGACCTCTACAAAACCATTGTTCTGAAATAAAATTACAGGGGAAATTAGTCACCGTATTCAAAAGTACTTATGCTTCTCTATAATAATTCAATGTGAAATAAAAAAGCATAAAAAACTAGTTCTATTGTCAGCACGCTTTCCTCTTTTAAGTTTTCAAAAAAATCCTGTCTCCTCTGTGCTCGTGCCATTTCTCCATCAGGCTGAGCGCTCCCCAGGGGCAGGGGCTAGGGTGTGCGGGGCTTCAGGACAGGGCTGGGAATCTGGGTAGGGGAGGGTATGTGTTTCCCTGTGTCCCATGAGCTGTCCTAGCAAATTATCAAACTCACACGGGGTGGGAGGGGTCATGGGAACCTTGTTTATAGGCAGTTGGTCAGAAGTACAGGTGACAACCTGGCACTTGAGACCGGCGTCTGAAATAGGGTCAGTCTTGTGGGACAGAGCCCTTAACTTTGGGATCTGATGCTAACCCTGGTGCACAGTGTCAGAACCAAACTGAACTGTAGGACACCAGGCTGGTGTTGGAGAACAGGCCACCGTGGGGAAAGTGAAAACCCGCACGTGTGGTCACAGAGTGCTCTGGTGCAGGACAAACACAGGGCTCTTGTCTGTCACATTGCCCCAGGGCTCTGGGCACGTCTGTGTTCTAACAAGCCCAACAGGTGATTCTGGGGCAAGTTCAGGTTTGAGACTATTGCCTACTTCCCCTGGGAAGTCCCTGAAGTATCTCGTCCTCTTTAATCTCGTGTAGTCCCATATCTTCTGCCTCAACAGAATCATTCCATCTGGGCCCATAGCACAACTTTCCAGCTAACAAACCCCAGTGTTCACCTCCATCTCTCTAAATAACATGTTTATATGATTATTCTTGGATTTAGATAACATATATCACCTCTCCACCAAGAGGAGTTAGCTCATAACTTCCCCTCTCCGTCGCAGCTTTTGATATTTATAGCTCAACTTTTTAGTCCTCCATGACACTAGAACTTTCGATGATATGCTCAACCTCCTCCATCTTGTTCCATCTCTTGACATCCTGCCTTTGGTGGATGTTCATTAGCCCCCCTTCCCTTCTCCTCCCTCCAACACACTTCATAAAATTTTCCAAAACCCCTTTGCTTGTGTTTCTAAACAGTTCTTATTTACAATTCCTTCTGAACGCTGAACTTATAAGCTAAGTCTTTCATGCTTGGCCCGAATCAATTCTGAAGGTTGAAAAACCAATAAACAGCATTTGTATGAATGAGATTCTGTGTGTAAAGAGTGTGGTACAGCTTTTAGCCCATCAATAGTAGTTCTTACTATTTTGTGATGAGGTGAATATTGTTCATATCAGTCTGTCTCCAAAGTGGTCCTCAGTGATCCTCACCTCCTGGTATCTTCATTTTTGTGTCATCACCTCTCACATTTACCAGGGCTGGCCTCTTTGACTCATAGATTATTGCAGAAGTAAAACTGAGAAACTTCCAAAGCTCAGTCACAAAGAGCATAGCCTTGTTCTCTCGGGAATATTTGGTCTGAGAAAAGCCAGTTATCTCAATTTTTAAAGAAGGAGCTGCCCCCGCCCCAGGTGATCTCAATGTAGGGGAGTCCCCGTCCACACTCAGAGAGAAGGTGCTTCAAAGACTGGTACCCCCTGTCCCTGATGCATTAGCTCCTGATCACAGCTTGTGATAAGGGGAGACGCTGAAAGCATCGCAAACACAGAGGAGCTCGGCCCTCCCAAGTCTGAAGGCAGAGGACCAGGAGCTGAGCTCCACCGTGTACAATACACACAGCCACATCCTTTCTCTGTCTCGTAAAAGATCCACCAGTGAGACTCTCATAGAAAAGCTCCCCTGCAAAAGTCAGCGTCCGGCCACTCCTACCTCCCTGAGGCTTTTTATTTCCCCTCCCAGTTTTGTGAATTGGAGGGAATCATATCTGTCTCACTATGTCAGGTTCTCAGGATTTCTTTTCAATGGCTCCTCTAAAGTCTCACAATGCAGGCGAAGCAAGAGGGAAACCTTGAAAATCTGAAGTGTGAAAGAAGGGTCTAGTTCCACCTTGCCACCGCTTCGCTCTTCCCAGCACGCCGATTCGAAACACTCATTTCCTCGCCCCAGTGGATACCCACTGGTTATCCACCACTGAAGTTATGGAAACAAGCTGATGTGCAGAAGCCAGCGCTCTGCTGGTGCCCAGGCTCACTGCGGTGGGTAACAAGATACGGACATTAAAGCTTCAAGATCCTATTTTTAAACAGGAACAGCGATCATCTTGAACAAAAAACCCATAGATAGAAAAGTTGAAACGCCATACCCCAGGAGGACAGTCCAAGCTGATGAGCGCCACTTGAGAGTTGTCACAATAAAACATTCTCTACGCTAACATTCAGTTAGTATTGATGAACACACTAAAATTCACACGTGACAAGACTGCCACAGGCAGCAAACCAAGATTTGCTCCTATTCCTCAGGCTTCACAGCATCGTTTGTGAACTGGTGATTCCTGGGCCCCATCTGGAACTCAGAAATATCTGTTTCAACCTGTAGAGGTGTGGGTGTGTTTTGGTTTTTTAAGTCGTTGCCAATGTTTAAAAATCAAGAGATTTTACATTCTCTAAGTGGGGCTAGTTTGGGTCCATTACCATTTTCTGTGTAACAACCATTTGTTGTCTCATGGTTCTGGGGTCCAGTAATTTGGGCCGGGCTTAGCCACGAGGCTTTGCTGATCTGGGCTGGCCTGGCTGATCTCAGCTGAGCTTTTTCATGTGTTTATGGTCCGCTGCCGGGTTGGAGGGGACTGGCTCGTCTAGGACGGCCTCAGCTGGGATGACTCGCTCTGTTCCATTTGGTCTCCTGCTCCAGCAGGCTGGTTCTAAGAGCAAGAACATAGTGTGCAAGGCCCCTCGAAGCCTGGGCTCAAAACAAACACGCCATCACTTCCACTGCATTCCATGGCCCAAGTAAGTCGCAGATGGCCCAGAATCAAGGGATGGAAAACAGGCTCCACCTCTGGACAGGAGGGGAAGAACTTGTGGCCATCTCTGCAACTGTGCATACAACTTATCTTAAGAAATAGCAGACATGACCACCTCGGTCACACTATGTGCTAGAGCCTAGAGGCAGCTGCCGCCATAGACAGATATGGCACAAGCCTTGCCCTCGCCGATGCATTTACATAACCATTGGCCCTGTGGGTATAGTAAGGGTTGCCTTCCTGATCCAAGAATGACCTCCCACCCCATGTACCCCAAACCCCCACTCCCAGTCACAGACACAACCACTGTGTAGCTTTCACATCTCGCTTCTTTTCTATGTAGTTTCCTTCTCTCCAATAAATATCCTATTTTCTACTGAGAGAATCAGTGGAGTGGGGGTGAAAAGGGGGAAGAAGAGTATTTTCCAACAGTTGGAAGCCTTAGAAAAGGAGCACGCTTGCTGCCAGACACACCTGGGTTCCCATCCTGGCTCCATCTAAGCCTGAGTCTCTCATCTGTACAACCGTACCTGCTGGATTTGCACACTTCTCCTGGAAGATACAATGTTAGTTGATCCACACCTTTTGCATAAATGTGGACCTATTTCAGTGTAACAAAAAAAATGTAGGCAAAAATAAAACAAAATCAACAACAACCCCAAAAACAGCCCTCGAGGAGTATGTGGTCAAGGTTATTCCCCCGTTCAGCTCTGAATGTAAGCCGGGCATCACAAAAAGGCAGTTTGTGGCTCGAGTGCAGAAACCACCTGCTGCAAGAGACTCCGTTGCCCAGGGGGCTGTTTTGGGTCGTTGCATTTGCAAACTAACTCTCCCCAGACCTCGGAGTCATAGGCTGTGCTTCGCTGCGCCAGGTGCAGAGCCTTGGGAGGGCCTGCAGCGCCACATACTGGGCAACAACGCCCAGGACTGGGGTATTGGTGCAAGGGCAGGACAGTTGAGGGTAAACCGCAGACTGTCACTCACCAAAACCGACCTGCACACGTCACCCAGCTGCAGCCAGCAGAGCCCGAGTCTCCTAATGCCCTCTGCAGCCCTTGCCATCTTCAAGACTCAGATAAAGAGATGCTGACAAAAATGGCTTCAGACCACCCACCCTTAATCTCCCTGAGACCCTCACATGCAAAATGAAAGTTGTTGTTAGGTGCTTATGCGACAACCCATGGGCCTGGCAGCAAACCGTGCAATATGCAGTAGCTGACAATACTGGGCTAGAATCTCCTCTGAATAACAGGAATATAAAACAGGAATAATAAATGTGGTCTCCCATCTAACGGGTAAGGAGTATGACGGCAGGTACTTGGGTTTCCTACCTGCCAGGCTCTATTCTAAGAGCCTCAAGAATTCCCCTGAAGTTAATAACATCATTGTCCCCATTTCACAGGTAAGGAAAGAACTCAGAGAGATTAAGTAACTCGGCCAAGGTCAGCTAGCAAGCAAGTAGCAGGACTAAACTTCAAGTGCCAGCCAGTGGCCTAGTCCAGAAGTCATAAAAAGTTTCCTTCCCGGACAGAGATTGGCAGGTCAAGTCTCTCCCCACCTCCCACCCCTTTTCCTTGGTAATCCATTAGAAAGGGGAAAGTATGTGAATGAAATGTATCCCCCCGCCCCGAAGACCCTCCATGATGCTTTTAACTCCCTTTTAAGTTCCTCTCCGGCAGGGTGGCCTCGGGTATTTATCCCCACCTTTCAAAGAGAAAATGTGAAATCTACATTGGGTTAATGAATTCAGATCCCTTGCTTGTCACTCCCAAAAGCCAGTCAGAGAGGGTCCAGGCTGGAATCCGGTGTTTGGGCCACAGTGACCCAGGACAAGCCCCAAGTGACAGAGCCAGAGGCGGATGAGCAACATTCCAAGTTGTTGGGAGACCAATGACAGTTTTTTCTTTTTCTTTCTCTTTCTCTTTTTTACTTTTTCTTTTTCTTTTGCTCTCCTCTCCTCTCCCTTCCCCTCCCCTCCCCTCCCTTTCTTCTCTTCTCTCTCTCCCTCTCTCTCTCCCTCTCCCTCTGTCACCTGAGAAACAACATCATGTGAAAACGTCCCTGCATACTGAAGTCCGGCCCAGCGAACGCAGCGCCAAGTGAGGATGGGGCCTCAGGGACGAAGGGCGCCCGTAGCCGGCTCGGATGCCACGCGCGGACCCTGAGGACCACTTGCCCGAAGGCCGACTGGACTCACCTGCGGGCCGGCCGCCCTGGGACCCGGCGCCACGCGGGGCGGGGGCGACTTCCAGGTGAAACCCGACCCTGGCCGCCCCCGCGAAGAGGGCAGGGACGGACCGAGGCGACGGCGGCCCCGGGTCGGCGGTGGCAGCGGCCCCGACGGGGCGCCCGTGTCCGAGGCCGGGCCGGGGCGGGCGGGTCTCCACACTGGTGGATGCGGAGGCCGGAAGGGGGCTCGGTCACGTGTCCATGCCACGTGCCCCAGCGCACGTGACCGGGAGTCCCCACGGGCGGGCGCTGCGACGCTGAGCCGGGGACACGCGAGGAAGCCACCTTCGCCCCCGGCGACCCGCGCCCGCCGCGTCCTGTCCACGTGGTGGCGGAAGGACGGGACCCGCCGGCGTCTCTCGACGCCGCGCCCCGGGGAACGGTTCCGCCCGTGGGGCCAGTGAGCGGAACGGATGTTCCGGGGTCGCGGGAGCAGGGAGGACCCTGCGCGCGCCGGGCCAGCGCGCTGTCGCCGGGGCCGCGGTGTCTCCGCGAGCTCCGAGCGCTTGTCAGCACCTCCGTTCGCCCACTCCTTTTTCTCAGTGCACACACTGTCCACCCTCTTGTAGAATGAATGGGTGGAGGGAAACAATGTGATCGCTGTGCCCACAGCAGTTAGCCTTTGGGAGGGCACTACATGTGCCCAGCCCGTGTCAGTGCCCTCGCTGCATGATGTCCCTTCATCTCCACAGCAACCCCATAAGGTGGGTTCCCTTAAAATGCTCATTTTACAGATGGGAAAACCGAGGTTCAGAGGTATGAGGTGACTTGCTCAGTCACATGGTGAGTGCACAGTGAAGTGGGAACACACCCCCAACATATCAGATCCCACAGCACCGACTTTTGGCCTCGAACCATAACATACCATTGGTTCCAAAGTTTTGGACCAATTTTCCACTTCATTTGTGGAAACAAAAAGAGAAAACGCAACCAGGTAGGAACCTGGGGCTAGAGGAATCAGAAATTCACTTTTCTGAGCTCCCACCTTGCGCCAGGGACCGGGCTAAGCACACTAAAGCTGTTATCTAATTAAGCCTCACACGGAACCAAGGTGTTTACTCTTACCGTCCTCATTGCAAAGGTGAAGACTGCCTGTGAGTGTAGAGAGATGAAGTGACCTGCCAAGGTGCCCCAATCAGTAATTAGCCTAGTCAGAATCAAATCCAGGTGTGTCTGTCTCCATGGCCCATGTTCTTAAAGGCGTGATTCTTCCCCAAAACAACAGAGAAAAGCAGATAACGATCTAAAATCAGTCAAGTTCAACAGGGACAGAGCCAGGGGGTGGGCCAGGAGGAGAAAGGGGTCGCTCTGAAGTGGGTGGGCGGCAGATGCCATGGGTGACACTTTCCACACCAGCCTAAACGGCAGGAGAGTCCTGTGTCCTGGGAATGGAAGATCTCAAAGGTTCCTTTGGTGTCTGCGGTCTCGAAGCCCTGGGCCCTGACCTGTATTTCTTATCCTCCTTTGTGCCTAGCTCAGCATCAAGCACAACAGGGCTGCTGGGTGAATAGCTGCTGAACAAACGAGCTAGTGCACGTGTCAGCTTTTACAAGAGGCTACAGCTGTTGCTCTCACAGTTCTCAGGGGTCTGCATTATGCCCCACAAGGCCATTTGTCCGGGAGATGGAAAAGCCCACGGGGCACTGGTAGCATGCTTTTTATGCTTTCAGGAAGCCACAGGGACACGTGCCGTCATTTCCATATTATGGAAAAAGAAAGTCAGAGTTCAAGGAGGCTACGACACCTCCCTGGGTCTGCACCGCTAATCGTCACCATCTCCAGAACTGAACTCTGACCTGCGTGCCTCCACAGAGGCTGCCTCACAAAGGGAGAAGAATCAGAAAGTGCTGCGTGATGGAAGCAAACCACTCACGCGAAAACACGCCGTCGATCCCCAGTCAGCACGCGCTGGACGAGCCGGTAAACGAGCGGATGCAACAGTTTCAGCACGAGGGTCACCGTCCGTGTCTGCTGCTGCAACGTGTCACGCGTGATGGGGACGGTACAATTAGGTTCAAGGTAGAACAGCAAAGATAGAGGAACCGCCTACACATCCACTGTGACCCGTGTTAAATGCGGTTGCACGAATTCCAAGGCTGTCGGGAAAGGCGCGCGCCCGCAGCCCCGCCCACTGCGCCCGGGGTTCCCGCTCCGGCCCCGGCCCCCGCGCGCGCGGCTCTGGCCACGGCGGGGCGGAGGCGGTGGGTGGGGCCGAGCGGAGCGCGCGTCCCTAGCCCCGCCTATTATGGGCGGGGCTTTCTCTCTGGCCCCGCCCCGCGCACGAAGCTCGGGCTCCAGAGGGGCGGGGTCTGTGGGCGGGGCCAAGCGGAGCGCGCGTCCCGGCCCCGCCCACCCTAAGAGGGGTTCCGGGCTCTGGCCCCGCCCGCCGTGCGCACGGCCTGGCCACGGAGAAGCGGGGCCGGTGGGAGGAGCCAATCGGGTGCGCGCGTCCCCAGGGACCGCCGTTCTGGGCGGGGCTTCCGCTCTGGCCCCGCCCCCGAGCGGCCTGGGCCCGGGGCGGGGCTGGGGGCGGGGCCTGGGCGCGCGGTTCCGGCCCCGCCCCCGCCGCTCCGGCCCGGGCTCCCGCGGGCGCCCCAGCCGCACTCGGCCTCCCGCAGGCGCGGCCCCCGAGGGTGCCATGTCCCGGCTGCTGGCGCTGCTCGGCCCGGCGGGCAGGGCGGGCGCCCGCGTCCAGCCTCGCGCCGCTTGGCTCCTGAGCGCCCCCGCCCCCCGCGCCCCGCCGCGCTCGCTCCTGCCTCTGCTGCGGCCGGGGCCGCACCCCAAGCTGCTGAGCACGGCCCGCGGGGCCCGCCAGGTAAGCCCCCCGCCCCCTGCCTCCCTCCACCACGCCCGGCGCCCCGATCCTGGTCCCCCGGCCCCCGGGTCCGCCTCCGCCGACGGGGAGCGCCGCACGCGCAGCGCCCGGGACCCGGCGCCTCCGGGGCCCGCACACCCTGAACCCGCACCGCCGAGGGGGCGACCCCCCCAGGTCACAGCCGCAGAGACCGGCGCGGCGGGACGCGGCGGCCCGGCCGGCGTCCCGGCCTCCAGCGGGAGGCAGTGGGGGGGGGGGCTGCACCTGTCCTGGCGCCCTCGCTGGGCCGTCGGGACACAGGGGCTGCTCCCGTTGGACGTCACTTCGGGTCCCCTCAGGGTGGGGGGCAGGGGGAGAGGCCGCGGAGGGGGTGCTGTCTCCGACGGCCCCGGCCCTGGCCGCTGCTCCCTCTTATCTCACCCAAGTGGCAGGCCCGGCTCTCAGACTTCAGGGGAGACTCGTGCAAAGAACGCAGGGTCATTTCGTGTGCCAAGTGAGAACAGTTCCCGTCAGAATGGTCACACCGGCCTTTCTTTAAAAATCATCGTCGTCATCATCATCATCATCATCCGTTACAGCTGTTTTTCCTTGAAGTGCGTCCCCTTAAAGAATGACAGTAGTGAGTAGTGGCGTCTGGAGACACAGGACCGAAAAGTTGGGACACCCAGAACCCGGGTCTCCTGACCTGACGGTGCTTCAAGCTTTGTGCCCTGGAGTCCCTTTGCCTGGGTCCCATCCGGCCCCTCCACTCCCCAGCAGTGTGACCGCACCCCAAGCGCTGAAGGCCTCTGAGCCTCTCCCCTGATGGTCCAGAGGGATAAAAATAGCACCTTCCCAACAAGAGTCTGGGAGACATTTCCATGAGCTGGTGCAGGCCTGAGCACAGTGCCAGCCGCGCCAGCCCATCAGACAGGCAGTAGATCTCGTCTCTAATCCTGAGCCCAGGCTGGGGATGCTCAGGGATCCGGCACCCCACACACACACCAGGCTGCCTCCTGTCATTCTTCATGGTTCAGCCCAGCTGTCTCTTCCTCCAGGAAGCCTTCCAGGACCACCACGGATGCCTTGGATGCCTCCACTGTCCCCTCAGCCCCCGTGGGTGCAGATCTCAGTATTCATCATCTGGAATAATCTTACTTGCTTGTCTGTCCCAGCAGCCACATCACCCTTGTCCCTAGTCCAGGCCCTGGCATATGTGTGTGTGAGTGAGTGTGTGTGTGTGTGTGTGTGTGTGTGTGTGTGTGTGTGAGTGTGTGTGAGATATTTGTACACAGTGGTATGAATGTGGTCTCAGATCCTTGTATTCTTTACTAATTCTCTGGTCTTAAAGCCCCTCACTTCTCTGTCTCAGTTTCCTCATCTGTTTGCAAAGAAATGAATGTCTGAAAAGTTCCCATTCCTTGCAGGTCACCCCCCTCATAAGTTATTTTAGCTTCAGTCTTCTCTAGGGTCAGGAAGAAAAATGCGCGGCTCACAATGCTTAAAGATATTTCCTTATACCAAGATTAAAGGAAGAAAATTGTCCAAGTATGATTCTAACTCTAGAAAGTTGAAAACTAACCATGACACTGGCTAACAGGAAATTATCCACTGTGTCTGAACTTTGACCCATCCATTGTCTTGCAATCGATGCTGGTTGTTCTGTAGCTGGAAATCTGCCTGCCTTTTTATTTCTCTTTTTTGGGCCAAAAGGCCTTTTGCCAAAACAGAGGTTGTAAAGAAAAGGGCCCTCCATAGTTACGGTCCTGGTGGATGGAGATAGGGCCGGGTGTCAAGAGTGGGAAATCAAAGGGGCCTTTACCATCAGCAGCCCCCCTCGGAATGTTGTGTGGCACTTGGAACTGCAGACGGGAGATTGGCAGTTTTATCAGGCCCTGCAGTCTGGCAGTTCTCCCATCTGCAGCCTTCCTGGGCTGCCAAAAGGGGGCGGGGCTTGTTTATCAGATGAGCAGCCTTTCTGGCCAGTGAGCGACAGGGACCAGCAGAGGCTTTAGAGCCCCCGGAGGTCCCGTGTGCTGGCCAGCCAAAAGGAGATGGAGTATAGTTTTCCTACTCCCCTCCAGCGCCCTGAAGTTCTCGAAGTACCTTCCTTTAGAAGTGTTCAACTCTTGCAGACCTGAACTGGAGTCTGCCGGTGACTTTAGAAGCCATGTGGCCTAGTGGTGACAAGCGCAGTGACCAGTCCAGGCGCTGCCAGCAACTCATCACTTCCACTCAAACCTGTCTGTCTCCTGTCTGTCAGAGAAGGGGCGACAGGGCGGCCACGTCACAGGATTGTGATGATGCCACGTCACAGGGTTGTGATGATGCCTGTAAAACGCCAGGCTCGGTAGAAGAGGCTTGTCCTGAGAACACCGGTGTCTCCCTAAAACCTTTCAAAAGCTGCCATGCTTTATGCCTGTTGGCATTCAGCCGCTGGGACCCCATCACGCCATACTGGATTTCACCGGCCCTCACCTCTTTTTAAAGTGTTTGTTTCTGTAAGTCTGAAAGTGCTGAAAAGCTGAAGGCAATACTGTTTGTCCCCACCCCTGTCACCTTAGCACGTAATCCCCAGGCCTGTGAGCAGCTTTGAATGAAAATGAGGCTTAATTCCGAGGCCACAGCTACTGCGTGTTTTGTTTTTTTTACTTCCAACTACAGTTTGGGAACAAAAAAGATGCTCTTTGAATTGGGGGGGCCGGGGTCAAGACCTTTAACTAATAAATTTCAGTTTTGTACAGACTTTGTGGGGACGAGGGGCAAATGAGTAGCTGTTGTGTGTGATTAAAGTCAAGGACGATTCTGGGCAAACAGACCAGCAGCATCTGAGCCACCTGGGCCTCCCCGGGATGTACGTGCTCAGCCGTCCTCCTGGAGCAGGTAGGGGCAGGGCTGGGAGGTCCCCTCCAGCCCCAGGTGCACCTCGTGGAGTGTGGAGGCCGCTGCTGTGTGCAGCCCCGCTCTGGGCCCTGCATTCTTTCATTTTCGTTCTGGGGGTCCTGCCCCTGCCTGCTGGGGATTCTGGGCTGTCATTCTCCTCCCTCTGGCCTCTGAAGTGTGGCTGGTGGCAGCAAGCTCTAAAAGCACAAAGATGAAGGCTTCCCGGGCCTCTGCGAAAGCCAGAACTAGAGCTGACCCAGATACCGCCTCTGAGAAGGCCGCTGAGACCTGCCCTTAGATCTTTTGGTAAAAACAGCAGTCTCCATATTGGGAAGAAGGTTGGGTTTTGGTGGTGACCACCGCCGTCATGCACCTGCCCTAGAGTCTCCCTTCCTCGGTGTGTGCACAGGACCCCAGCAAAACCCCTGCGGCGACAGGCAGCGCTGTCAGCAGCCCAGAGCAGAAAAAGCAAAGCAAGTCACAGCAGCTGAAAAAGGTCTTTCAAGAATATGGAGCCGTGGGCGTGACGCTGCACGTCGGAATCTCACTGGTCTCCCTGGGTGTCTTCTACACTGTCGTTTCAAGGTAAGCTTGTCGCCAGCACCGAGAACGTGGGTTCTGTGTCATGTCAGGGTCTCTGTGAATAGGAACCTGCTGCCCTAAGACTTTTTATTCATCTACTGCCGGCGTCACATTTCTAAAAATACTGTAAATGGCAGAGCCATTCGATGTCTTAATCCCTTGCTGTCATAATTTTTTTTTTTTTTTTTTTTGCCTCTGTCCCCTCCAGTGGCGTGGACGTGTCTGCCGTCCTGCTGAAGTTGGGACTTAAGGAGTCGCTAGTGCAGTCCAAAGTGGCCGCGGGCACAAGCACCTTCGTGGTGGCCTACGCCATCCACAAGCTGTTTGCTCCGGTGAGAATCAGCATCACCTTGCTGTCCGTGCCCCTGATTGTCAGATATTTTCGGAGGATGGGATTTTTTAAGCCTCCAGCTGCAAAGCCTTGACCCACACTTCGATTGTGGACCTGAAAACCGATGTCTCTTACATCACACATTTTGGATTAGTTTTAGGGATGTAGGAGTTTGGGGTTTTTTTTGGGGGGGGGGCAAAGCGCAGGGCTAATTGCTGTGCTCTCATCAACAAGTTTTAATTGCCAGCAAAATTCAGGTTCTTGAATAATTGTAATTTTTTGCTTTATAAAGTTTGTTAATGCTATTCATTCTAGGGCGTGTATACACAATCTAAAACGTCAGCAAAACGTCACAAGTGAGCTTATGAAACGTTCCTTCTGGAAGATCACTGGTGAGGGTCTTCCTGCAAATACCCCAGGGGTTAATCTTTGCTCAGATTCTTAAAGGGCGACGATTTATTAAGCTAATTTAAAATTCCCTCTCCTCCAATATTTGTCAGGCTGCCCGTGGTTTAATATGCAGTATTCTACAAAACAGCTGCCAGGGTTACAATTAATGAAGCAGAATTTAAGATTTAACAATATGTAACCAGGATCTAACTCAGAACCAACACCTTCACATTCATTACACTTGTTTGGGGGGAAGAAAAACAAATTTCTGATGTTTCCTTGGTCCCCAAACGCCTTCAAATCTGGACAGGATGAGGCTGACGATCTCAGGTGGGTTTTCTCAAACCTGCTGAGAGTAGGTCAGGGTCATCAGTCTCTGTTTAGGTAAAATACGGAGACTTGTCCTACAGTAACGGCATCGCTTGGCTCGGGATGCCTGTGTCCTCGGAGGAATGTGGACGCGGCTCACGTGGAAAGCTGAGACAGTCTCGGCCTCTGTCTCACACGTCAGACATTCCAGAACTACCGTCGCAGTGTTGACATTCTGTTACTACTTCTGTTTTTCAACTGAGTTAAAATTATGTACAGTAAAGAAAGATTCTGAATCACTCTCTGAAAAGGAAAATTAGTGGCACTTGCTAGAAATGGAAGACAGCTGTGACATCGCACAGGCTGAGGGTGGGAACTCCTCTGTTGCTGGATGCTGGAGGAGTTCCTTCCTGTGGGCCTGGCATCTTGCCCCCGGAGCTGTCATCAGGCCCAGAACCGGGTCCAGCTCTGGGAATCCCAGCTTAACCAGTTCTGCCTTCCCGCCCTGTTCAAGGGACTGAGCCGCACTTTCCTTACTGGCTCCCAGTTTTGTTTTGTTTGCTTGTTTAATTACATTTGAGACAATCAGAAAACTAACTCTAAAGTGACAGTCCTGGTTTTACGGTCTGGCTGTTGACAGTTCCCTAGGTAGCTCTTAGTAACGCACATCAATCACTTAAGTTTTTATAAAAATCTTTGTGGGATGAGTTCTCCACTTGCCAGATCGCTAGAGTGGATCCGAATCTTTTTTCTCCTTTTAAAGCAACGAGCCCATTGCTAAAAGGTTCTACCACTTTAAAGTCCAAGGACATCCACACGGCTGAGCGAGGTCCTCCCTCACGTGGACCAAACCAGCATTTTTATCTCGTCTCATCTTCATTTGAACCATTGGCCTCGGACTCCAAACCCCCTTCTGTACCAGTCTCCCTACTGAGCAGGTCCCAAGGGCCACCTATGCAAAACAAGCTGACAGGGACTCCCGCGGGTTTAAGGGCTTAAATCTTAAAACTTTGATTGTGTCCAGAGTAATGGGAGTGGACGAAAGGACAAGCAATAAAACTAGTTTTCACACCAGATAGCCATAGCATTCCCTTCCAAGCCCCGACTCCACTCCTGCTGCCAGGAGTCAGGCCGGAGTAACCGAGAGGATGAGGAAACCACAGGATCAGGGATCACAGGATCGTTGTGTCCGTTCACCAGCAGGATGTACAAGCTGCTTGTATTTACACTGTTTTTATGGAACAAGGGGAATAAAACATGCTGTTTTAAAAACGCAAGCCACTGTTCGCCTCGAATTTTTTATCTGACAAAATGAGCAGCTTGGATTCTGTGAAACAAACACCACCTTCGGAGTCGATGAAACTTTATTCGTCTTCTAAGGCAGCACCGTGCCTGGTTTCATGGTGTTGCCAGCACAGCGGGCTGCGTGCTTTGCTTCGAGGGACTGCTGGGGGACACGAGTTTCGTTGGTCACTGGTGTGGTGACGTCACGTTAAGTATGGCTGGGGTGGATGGTACTGCTTTGGCAAGGGGAGAGTCGGGTCCACTCGAGACTGGGAATTGAAAGCAGCTCCTCTGGCCCCGGTGGGCTAAGGGATGCAGCAGTTTTACTCGTGGTGAAGCAGACACGTCTTCCCCAGAGAACAGAGACGAAGGCCACACTTAGAAAGTCAGTTTGCACAGAACTGGGCACCCCACTGTGGAGCCCCTTGCCATCCTGCTAAGACCACGATCAGAGCCCAGAGGTGGGCAGGGGGTACACGGCCGGCCGGCCACTGCTCCTGTGTCACGAGCCCCGGCAGCTCGGTGAACCCCCAGCTCAGCCCGTGTTGTCCCAGGAGCCTGACTTCCATGACCTGACCTGAGTCTCAAGGATGAGGACCCACTGGGAGCAGCTCTGTGAACTGGGCCACCATTGACCGCTGCCCTGTCCCTTGGCTAGAACAGGGACTGGTGCTTCATGGGCACATGGGACGGTCTGCAGGATGGAGGGCGCTGACTCCCGCTGCAGCCTCCAGCCTCCACACTGCCACAGCCCCCCACTTTTCTGCCACGTTTCCTCCTACTGTCCCCTCCCTCAGGCTGCAGGGACCTCGAGTGGCACGGCACCAGCCTCCGCCCTTTAAATCCTCCCTTGTCCTTCAAGCCTCAGCTGCCACTTCGTCTGGACACCTCTCCCGACCCCTCACGGCACCATTACAATTTGCTCCCACCCCACAACCGGTGGGCGTCCTTACCCAGCGGTGTCCCCAGCCGTCGCACAGGCCAGGCGGGCTCTGGGGCCTCAGCCCTGACACCGCACGGGCACCTTGCTGCCTCCCCACCAAGCTCCAGGCTGAGCCCAGCACTTCTAACAGGACGACCGTGAACTCCTGGGAAACACATTAGTTTCAAGATCACATGTGAGAACTTCAAAGAGTCATCATCTTGTATGTCTTAATGTATTTATAAAAACAACATATAAACCATCAAAACCGGTTTTTAAAAGCCCTTAATGTTTAGAAGCAGCTGAGACACACGTCTCACGTGTCCCGAGTCCCACGATGGAGGTAGAGCACGCGTCCCTGTTTCACAGGAGTCCCAGGCAGGAGATAAGTGGTTGAGGATGATGAGCTAACGAGGCTTAACAGGGGTGACGGACAGACAGACGCAGCATTCCTGAAGGGACGCCGTGGAAGTCAAGTCTATACACACCTTTATTTTAACATTTAAAAGTAGCACATCGCATTCTGACAGCTTTACCAGGCTTGGCCACCCAGTAAGTTACACACGCATCTGGCACCTGGAAGGTTATTGCACAGCTCCTGAACTGGTCGGGTCAGGGCAAAGGGGCCACTCGGCCCGGTCGGCTCCAAGGTCACCTTCCGCCAGGACGCCTCACCCCAAACAGGCTGCAGAGCGGCTGCACTCACACCTGCCTCCGGTTACGAACCAGAGAAGTTAACGCGATGCTCACGGCTACTTTCACTTCAGAGTGTCCTGTGTATTGAAGTGGAACTTTCTGGATGAGGAGGTACTGCCCGCTCAGTAAAAAACCAAAAGCACACCTTCTGCAGCGCTCCGGACGGCAGGCAGGTGGATGCTGGCAGCAAGACGTCCGTCAGGAGCCTGATTCTGCCCGATTCCCCAGGAGCTCGGGCTTACGGTTCACCCCACAAAAGTCCTAAGCCTGCTTGCTGGCTGACTCTTTGTTCTGTGGGCTACTGGTTGGCTTTGAGGAGTTTGCAGTGATCCAGGGGTGTTCGAGCACCTCCTGCAGGGTCGGCCTCTGGCTGGGGTTATGCTTCAACAGTCTTGAAATGAGGTCCCTGGCTCCCTCTGGTACAAAGTCAGGGAATGTGAATTCAACCTGGAGCACAGTAAGTGACAAGCAGTCACAAAACACGGGTTAGAGAGAACAGTGTAAGCACTCAGATCGCAGCCAGAAAGGACTGACACCAGGGACGGATCCCTTCTAGTTAGGCCTTACCCGTGATATTCTTTTATAGGTCTCTTGGTAGGTGCTTGTCTCAAAAGGAGGCTTCCCAACTAAAAATTCATAGCAGAGAACTCCAAGGCTCCAGAGATCCACCTTCTCATCGTGCATCCGGCCTTCGATCATCTCAGGGGGCAGGTAGTCCAGGGTGCCGCAGAGGGTGGTTCTCCTAGAGACGGGGGGGCTCAGGTTGACGTGCCTGTTTCTATTATTGCAACAGCTACTAAAAGTCATTAACATTACACCGGCACCGACTGAGTTCTTCTGGGCCAGATCCTACGCTACAAAGTAGGTACTGTTATAAATCCCCATTTTTAGACAGGAAATTGATTGAAGAAGACGTGCAAGATCTCAGAGCAACCCAGCTGCACCCCAAATCTGTCCAACTCCCGAAACTCCTTAAATGAACTAAAATTTAAAGTATCACTACAATATAAAAGCAGCCATGCAGTGTTCTCTGTAAATACAATTTAGTGGTCTTTGTTTTCTACATTACAGATATGCTAAGAAGCTTGAGAGCCAGGTGACGTTAATGACAAGAAACAAAAACTGTCTCACTGTGAAAGGAGTAGCTTTGGGGTTATAGATACATGTTGCCACCTGACACACCATTGGTACAAGAGACGGAAATTTGGGGGGTGGCCTATGACATATTCTTGCCAAAAATATTCTTCAAGCCCTTAGGCCCAATTCTCAGCTTTCAGGGGAAAAAAAACAGGATGAAGGAGCAAGTGACACCCAATCAGAAAAACCCATTTTAAACCGTGGGGCAACGGGTCTAAGTGTAGACCGACACAACAATCAAATATAATACACGGACCTTGGTTAGATTCTGATTTAAAAGAACCGCTATAAAGCTTGGCGGACAACTGGGGAAATGCGAACGTGAACTAAATATTAGCCGCTACCCAGGCTATTAACCTTAAGAGTGATAATGGTTGGGATTAGATAGGACAATGTCCTTATTTTTAAGGGGGGGATGGCAGACCAACCAGGAGCGAGACCCCGTAGGTTTTTGTTGCCTTAAGTCAGCCTTTGCCATCAGAGGTTGTGCTGGGTCGATGCTGGTGTTGCGTTCACCACGCCTGGTGCCGCGATCACACGCGTGTTCACTCAACTAAATGGTGAGCTGGCAGTAAGGACCGCCTCCCCAGACACCTAAGCCCTCGCATCACCCCTGAAGGGCAGAGACAGGCAGAGTCGGGGGTTCTCCAGCAACGGCACACGATGACCTGAAAGCTCGTGTGGTTATCACTGTTTAGTGGCGGGGTGAGTGACCACCCACATTTGCAAAGATGTCCTTTTCAGAAAAGGGTAAATGATCTTTCACAGCGACACCACCTGGACAGTTAAGGCACAGGTTAGGCTGGGATGTCACAAAGCCCACCATTCTCCATGCTGTCAGCCGCACCCGGTGCCAACAACGCCCACTAGTGACAGGGGACCAGAGTTTTAAAAATAAGACTGCAAAGCCGATTCCATGCTTTGCTAGAAACAATTAGAAGTGGGGCTGTAACAAAACAAAGCCCCCCAGACCCCACCCCAACCCATGACAGCTATTTTAGGCTATACAATTTTTCAAGCTGGCTTTATTTTTTAAAGTAACCTGGCTATAATCTTTTAAGTCCTACCCCGAAGTTGACAAACTTCTCAGTAAATGTATGCTTTTAAACGCCCTTGGTTTCAAAAGCTTATTTAACCCCAAATTAAATTTGAAAGAGTGAATAATATCTGAGCTCTTGTTTGCAAAGTTCACTTAATTTTAAACTGTTTCATTAGGTTGATCGCTCTGCTTTAGCTTTAAAAGGGGACAAGAAAGGACTATTCTGTTGACAAGCGCAGACCAAAGAGAATCTTTAACCACCACCCTGAGAGTTCCATCCAAAGCCATCTGGTTTTTCAAAGTTCCCGGCAGAACTGTGCCGTTGGCCCAGCTCTCCTCGGCTGCCCACTGGACCGTCTGCCTCCTGGTCTCCTCCCACCACCACATGGGCTGCACTTCACCTCTGTCAAACACTTGTCATAAATGCTCACTTATCTGTCCCATTCATTAGCCTCTAAAGACATTAAGCATCTTAACCCAAGGCCTAAGGTGCAGTAAAAACACCCTTGGAAGACACCAGTTTGCCTAGCAGGCCTAAATTACTGGGAAGCACAGTGTCAGCCACTCGCTCCAATTCAGGGCAGCGAACACCGAAGCACCTCGCTTGAGTAGCCCCCGAGGCCTCTGCTAAACCAAACAAGTTCCACCTCTAAAGTCACATACCTGGAGGAAGGGGCATGTACGGACCACCCAAAATCGGCGATCTTCAGCTCTCCCGCGGATCCCAGGAGCAGGTTCTCTGGCTTAATGTCTCTATGAATAACTCTCTTTGAATGACAGTAAGACAGGGCATTTGCCAATTCTGTGACATACTATTAAAGAAAAAAAAAAAGCATTGCAAGTCTATGCTTTAGACTTTATATAACAATTCCAGACATCTGTTCTGAAAGGAAACCCAACAGATTTTTATGTTATGTAGGTTTTAAAGCCAAAGCTAGAATAATTGACAATTCAAAAAAAAAAAAAAAATCAATCGAACCAAACGTGTTCAGCATGAAGTACAGGTTTTTCAGCGCTAGTTACTTATTTGCTAATACAGCAGATAAACAGGAAAAACGGAGTAACTGCTCGACAGTTCCAAGACCACTAGACACGTACGCGAGCACTGACTGATACGTGGGTGAAGGTGGAGCCCAGGTTTCTCGGTGCTGGAGTGCAAGGTCACAGGAGAGCACGGGAAAGAGAGAGGACCCATGTGGTGTAACAGGCTCACGCTTTAACACAGATACAGGGTATAAACACAGCACGCTGATACGTGTGTACGCACAGATCAGTGTGCACACACATCTCCTTGCTCTGTCAGCTGAGACCCTACCAGTGATGACAATCCAGTAGCAATGAGCACATCTAGTGCCCAGATCTTGGTTTCTAACGACATTTTCCAATAAAAGGAACCAGGGTTCCTTGAAGAAATGGCTGATTCTAGGACTGGGATGGGAAATCTGCAAAATAAGGTTGGAGCGCCTTGTAGTATCAGAAAGCAGGGTACCACTTAAAAACAAAGCCACCACCACACACCCACGAAGACGGGGTGTGTCAAAAAACCGCAGGAACAACGTAGAGCTCCCAGTGGACAAAGACAGACAAAGTGCTACTGGACTGTAACTCAAACTACCAAACACCGACGAGTCCCTGTTAATAAGTGACGAGTAAACACGCAGGGAGAACAGCCGGATCTCCAGTGCAGAGTTCCCAGGGGAAGTGATGCCCCACCATGTGGTGTGGAGCTGGGCACGACCCCACGGCTCACGTGGGATGGGCACAGTAACTCCTTCCTAGGAGCACGGCACAGAGCGGGAGAGGGAGCAACCCTATAGGGAAGAATCGCAGCCTCAGCCGGTGATCACAGCCAGGACCCACAGCTAAGTCAGTGTGCACCCTCCACGTGTGATGAGACTGTGTCTGACCTCTGCGAGCTTCCTCTCAAGATCCCACTGACCCTGGTCTCATCATGAGAAAAACTAAGGAAATCTGAATAAAGTCCGGGCTTTAGTTGTGTATCGACACTTGTTCACTAGTTATGGCAAATGTACCATACTAATGTAAAATATTAACAGGAACAGTTAAGTGTGTATTAATAGTAGAAAATAGATCTGTTCTATCTTCACAGTTACTCTGTAAATCTAAAACTATTCTAAAGTAATTATTTTCCTTAAAAAGGAGGACAACTACTTATACACATTTCCACAGAAAAACAGCTGTGAAAACAAACCAGCCACAATATCCCACCTGGCACCTGGTTTTATCCATGCATATGGCACAACACAGCTGTTTTGATTTTTCCACTTTGAATCTTGGACCCTATTAAACTATCTCTGCATAAAACAAAACCCACTCTATGTCACGAAAGGGACACCACCAGGTAAGACAGGTACGGAGGAAATGGAATTAGTCTCACAGTAAATGAAAACTCACAGTGGCCGTTCTCTGCTCGTCGAACTTGGACAGTTTCTGAAGTTCCCTATAGACAGCTCCAAGGGGTGCGTATTCTAGAATTAGGTAAACGCGGGTGGCATCATGAAAATAACCATACAGCCTGAGAATATTTGGATGCCTGCAACAGAGAATAAACACTCAACCACCTGGTTTCGAAGCAAATACAAGAACATGTTGTAAATATTGAACAAGGCCCTCGTGTGAACCCAGTGGTAAAAACTGGTTGTGCTCACAGGCCCTGCCCTCCCACGTGAGAACCTGAAACTATAGACCCACATATCCACATATCAGTTTACACACATTTCAAGGTATTCATAGACTTCGGGTTTAGTTAAAACTATTTTTTCCTTCTTCTAGGCCAAATTTATTCTTTGGGGGAAAAAATTCAGCTAAACATTAATTCCCTGCAAATTAGAGAGACATGGTGTTCCCATAGTAGCCTGATTCCCCAACACTGGAGACAGAACTTGAAAGCAGCATTCCAGAATGGTGGAGGATGTCTGCTGGCGGGGACTGACTTCCGGCAGCTGAGGGCACAGCCCACCTGAGCCATCAGCCCTTCTCCCACCAATTGTTGCCAAGTAAGGGAACAGGCACGACACAGACAGATTTTTAAGTATTAGCAACTGATTCAAGTTTGAAAAATCACTGAAAGCGAAAGAGAGGAGAGAGAAGAAGAGGGGAGAGGGGAGAAAGAAAAAAGAAAAGAAAAAGAAAAGAGAAGAAAAAAGAAAAGAAAAGAGAAAAGAAAAAGAAAAAAGACAGAGAAAAAGAGGAGAGAGAGAAAGAGAGACCAAGACCCACTGGCCAAAGTCACCTGCAGGCTGCCCACAACCTCTGCTCAAAATCCAGAACAGGAGGTATCAGTCCCTTGAAAAACAAATGCTCAAAAACAAAAAACAATTTTGCTCACGTAAATTACTCCACTAACATAAACCTTAAAATGACTTTTCAGGCCCGCAGCATGTAAGTCTAGATAAATCTCCGAAAAATGACAAACTTATTCACTCTTTGCAGGACTCTGAAGCAGGTCTTCTCGTTCACCAATATTCTCATCAATAACTTAAATTCTGCGCACCGTGCTTCTGAGCATCAGCCCGGAGACTCACCTAAGGTGAGACTGGATCTCCACTTCCCTTCGCAGCTGATGCTCAACTCCTGCCTTCTCCAGCTGGGCTTTGAACAAGACCTTCAGAGCCAGGATGAACTTGCTTTGCTTTTCCCTCGCCAAGTACACGTTACCGAACTTCCCTTTACCCAGCGGGCGACCAATTTCAAAATCTTCCAGGGCCCACTGCCTTCTAGAAAGGAATTGGATCATTTTACAATGAAAACAAATCAGTCACACAAGCTTTTTCTAAAGTTGAAAAGCAAAAAAATAAAACAAACAAAAAAAAAACTTGAGTTCCTAAGTAAACATCCATCATTAAAATTCCTTTTTTGAATAAAGATTGGAAATTTGGAAACATTTGTATTTTCAAAGACCTTTTTTTTTAAGAGTTCCCAAAATTAAATTTGCAATGAAACGGTACATTCTAATCGAACGACAGTATAGAATTTGGTAAATAAAATACAGCTTACTTTTTTGATTCTTCATTTTTCTGTTTTGAGGCTGGTTCCTTTTCAGAATTATTTCCTACACAGAATAAAAAACCAGTTTTAGAATAACTATACGGAATAAGTTAAAAACCTATGAAGAGAAATGAATCACAGAATGGTCACCAAAATATCGATGGTATTCTCAGCGCAGTAGATCTGGGCCGTTTTCAGTTTTCTTTATAGAAAGCCCACAGCCTACGCTGACTGCAGCCTGTGACGTCCACAGATTTCTAGAGTGGAGATGAGCAGATACCCAGACAGTTAGGCCTTCCGAAAATGGGAAGACTCAGGACCGTGCAGATTCCCCTAAAGCCTATTTCCACATGAAGAGCTTTTACGGCAGAATCACCAGTTCTCCCACCCACGACAACCTCCCACCTCGTCACCTTTTCCCCACGGGCAGGCAGGCCAGCCAACTGTCCACACGCCAAATACAAATATGATCAACCATGTGCAACGAAACCTAAGCCAGCCACCTTCCTTCCACTACACTCACGGGCAAGGGTAAACGGAAGCCACCAATTCAGCAAAATGTACAGCAAACCAATCGTACACCAGGTGCCAAAGTCACACTTCATTTCTGTCCTTCTCTGGCACTTCAAGCTCCAACTGCAGCCCGGCATGGTCTCCTCGGATGGCTGAATGCAGGGCCCAACTGCTTTTCCTTCTGTGGGTCACTCCCTCGCTTACTGCCATCGACATACCACCATCCCTATGTCCAGTTTGTTGCCCAGTTCCACCCAGTGTGCCTACGTGAGCACTCAGTGTGTCTGCAGCTCTCCATCCTGGCTGGCTGTGGGTAAGTAAATGCTTCCGAGTCTCAGCTTCCTCCCTGTATAACTACCTCCACCGAGCGGTTACAAGGATGGAACGAGGCTGCACCACCTGAAAGCCTACCGTGTGAGCACTCCACAAATGCCGAGTGACGACTGTTAACATCCAGTCCGCCCACCCAGTCCAGGCCACTGCCTTCTCTGACCTAAACCACAACGGCCTGGCTGGTACCCGGGGGCCCAGCACTGCTTCTCTCCTACTCACCCCTCACATCCAGAAGAGTAAGCTTTCTAAAAGGCAGGTCAGTCGCTCTACTCAAAAGCCTTTGGCAACTTCCCTCCACACGGGGACTCATCCCACTCCCTGGCACGGCTGGCAGTGCCCCTGTGGCCTCACCCCTGCCTGCCGCAGTCCTCCCAGTTTCCCCGATTTTCCTCCACGCTGCAGAACCTCAGAACTTTTCAGTTCTTCAAACGTGCCATGAGGGTAGGAATCACATCTGTCTGTATTCTCAGCACCGGCCTGGCCCACAAGACAGATCATTGCTTCAACCTGACATCAAATTTTTCTCCCCATCTTCGGCAGAAATAATGGAAAAGCTAGGGCCCCAAACAATATTAAACACAAGCCTGTACCCTTGTTGTTTTTTTCTTTTGGCAACTAGGAAGAATGATAACTGATGAGTCTCAAAACGCTGATTTACCAGGGGCTGGTGGCTGCGGCTGGTCACTCTTTTGTGCATTATTTGGTGGCCTGCCGACAGGACGAGGGACACTGGTTGCCTGCGACTGCTTCTGCTTCAGATTCTGAACCGGTCTGTGGCTGGAGGCGAGCTTTTGCCCTTGTGCAGGACCTCGCTGGGCGGGATTTGAAGGACACAAGACACGCTGAGCCTGGCCGCTCTTTGCAGATAAGGGATGCTGAGCCATCGGAACACGCTTTGGGCCATCTCCAGGTGGGACCGAAGTCTAGGTTGGGAGGGAGATGAAAAAGCTTCATGGTCTTCACAAACAAAAGCTAAATATTCTGGGAATTTCACAAAGTTTATTTCCTAGTACAACAGAATGATGACTGTCACTGAGAACAGGTGAAACCGGAAAGCTACTTCAATAGGCACTTCCAGGGGATATGCTTCTCACCTGGCAGAAAGGAACACCTGAACGGCATTTCCTAATCCTTCCCCAAGGCCCCACCCTAAAAACCAGGTTCCCATGAACAAATGATCATTAACTAACTTCCACTTAAGTGAGGAGGCAAACACTAAGAATTCACAATAACTTGGGAATTATCATTTAGCAAAAAACTTCAATATAGAAACTGGATACTAAAATCCCAATTACACTGAAATTTCTTTGATAATACGTGTTTGAAAAAAAGCATGAAAGAAAAACATCAAAATGTTCAACAGTGGTTATCTTCGAGACAAAACTTTTGAAACAGTCTGAATTTTTGTATTTGCCAGATTTTCCACAAAAGGCATCTATTATTTGCTGTTTCATTTCCCATGTACTAGTGACAAAATTAATCTGGGCCAAAACAACTTTGGCAAAAAAAAAAACCAACCCACGTAGGTTCTTCAAAGAGTTATCACCAAAATATATGATTTCCATGTAAGTAGGATATCATAACTTGAAAAAGCTAATTTGTCTACAGTCATGCCACCCTGAACACGCCCCATCCCGTCTGATCTCGGAAGCTAAGCAGGGTCGGGCCTGGTTAGCACTTGGATGGGAGGCCACCTAGGAATACCAGGTGCTGCAGGGGTTAAAAAAAAGGAAGTTAATTTAATTCTAAGAACCTAGGTTAAACAGAAATGGGGGGGAGGGATGAGGGTAGAAGAATTTCTCCAGCTTCGATGGAGGAATCTTCCTAATAAATGATGAAATAGCGTTGAAAGGGCAAGCACCAGGGCCATCACCAGCCCCCATGGCATGAGTGTTTTACGAGAAGCTTTCTAAGTAAAAAGTCAATTGCTTCTGAAATTAGCAGCATCCACAACACAGGCATTCAGGTGGCAAATAAAGAAGTACTTTAAATAGAGTGATTTTATCAAATGATCTTTATCAAAGGAATTGAGAATCAAAACAGTGACTCAGGTTAGCTTTTTCCTAACTGGCCATTTTATACCTTCAGCCAGTAGAAAAAGGGTCAGTATCCATTTACTTGAAGTCAAAGACTTCTAAAAATGAGCCCTACCCCCCAAAAAACCCAAGCAATACTATTTTTGTGCTGATTTCCTAGAAGGAAACCTCTCTGGGGTTCACTTATATTACAGGATCTTTATAAGAGGGGCTCATTCACTCAGTTGCTCCACAAATACTCATTAAACGCTAAGAGCCCCAGGGACCTTGGCTGCTCGAAGTCTTCCTGGATTCCAACCTGCCCTGCCCTGAACCAAGGGCCAGCCTCAGAATTACTCAGGACCTGCAGATTTGTAATAAGGCGTGGTACTGGCTCCCACACCTCCCCAGCAGGGCTCTAAACTCAAGGTCAAAGACCATGTGCCCTTGCCACTGTCATCCTTATATCTGGCCCAGAACTCAGCTTCAAGTGGGGTCCCAGGAGAAATTCCCTAACATGCCACCTGGCATCCCTCCGTGCTTACTGCTCCCTGAATCAAGATCAGAAAAAACCGTGGCAAAGAAGTTAACTTCTGGCAAGCAGGTATTAGGCACCTACTGTGTACATTATCCTGCATACAGTGGAGAATACAGATACTCAGACAGCTCACTATAAGATAAAGTAGAACAAAAAAATATACAGTGAGAATCGACAAAATGTTACTGCTGAATGCAGAGAGGAGTGATGAATTCCCGTCCAGGAATGACGGGGAGGGGTCTAAAGTTACAATCGGAAAGGGAAGGTAAATAGAATTCCAGGTAGACAAGCGACCTCCATCTGAGTGTCAGAAACGTGACTGAGACTGCAGGTTATTCGATTTACCTTAACAGGCCCTGGGATGCAGTTTTCTTTAGATTTGTCCATGACGCCTGAAAAGAAAAAAAGAACGTTAATTTATACAAACCCACCTAGTTATGCTAGACCAGGTGATAGCTCTTGACCAAAAAGCCTCAACAAGAGACTTCCATTTTTTCTATGGCCAAATGAAGCTGATACGGAGCAATGTTTTCTCACTGATATAAAGTACAGGTTTGGGGCTTAGATAATGTTCAGGTGTGGGCGTTTTCCCCATAACACCCCACCACCACTACCACAATATGCTGCATCCCCTCCCCTCCCAGGTACTCAGACTCCGCTCCTGAAATGACTCCTGCTCCATCATCTCCTAATAGATCACCTCCATGAGTACACAAGCCTGTTGCCATGCCTGCGCGCAGTAAAATAACCTCTTTACCCATTAACTGACTCGAGCTATGACATCTCTGGCCTCCCCTTTCAACAGCAAAGCTCTGGAACAGCTGTCCACACTGGTCATCTCTATTAGCTGCTACTTCTCTCACCCTCAAGCCCACTCCCATGGGGCTTTTACCCCCAGCAAAGAGGGGGTTAGAGGGGGTGTGGTCAACCTTATAACTGACCCCTACTGTCCAAATCCAAAAGTCAGTTCTCTGCCTCCATCTTACTTGCATTCTAGGCAGCATGACCAGCTCGATCATTAATTTTCCACTTTCTTCACTTAGCTTAGACTTAAGCCTATGAAGTCTCAGGAGGTGGACAGTGGCCACTCTCAGACCTTATCTCCTCTTCTTGTCTATTGCACACCAGCCATACAGGGTTCCTTTCTTTCCTCAATGAAGCCCCCCCCCCTGCCACAGGGCCTTTGCACTTCCTGTTCCCTCTACCTATAAGGCTTTTCCTCATAATAGAAATGCAGCTTGCTCCTTCATTTCATTCAGTCTCTGCTCAGATGTCCCCTTTCAGGTCATCTCTCCTTTACTATTTCTTTCTAGACTTTATTTAACATCTTGTTATTTGTACTTGTTTACTGTCTGTCTCCCCAGACTCAGATATCCAGCTATCTGCTCAGTATCCCAAAGTAGGCTCCATGAGACCAAGAGCTTAATTCCATGTTGTTCACTGCCTCCCCCAGAACCCAGAACATGCCTGGCACATGGCATGAATGCCAATGTTTGGGGAATAAATTAATCCATTCACATATGCAAATCGATCATAATAGTTTATAATACTTAACAAGCCAGTACTGTGAGTCAGGCACCAACCTGTCAAGTAAGTAGACCATAAACAAGAAAGCAGAAACCTTTCTGCATTTTTCTTACCCAGGTGCTCTGAGTTCTAGAATCCAATCAGAAAGCACTCCCTACTCCCAGGCTTTCACATCCATTCCACACATATGCAAATCCCTCCAATTGAAGATGAGAACTGTGGCCAAAGAGCCTAGAGTCCCTACATCAAACAGTGGGTTAGTAGAAACAATAAACAAAAAGGATACTGCTGGTGGTATGCAAACGTTAACTTCTCACACGCCCTACTGCTTTCTCCACTTTTCCTATCAGTTATAAGCAACAAACTAATGAGATCACATAGGCCTAAGGACATGTAGTCAACATTCGCTCCACTTTAATGTAATCATCCTTCTCAGGAAGATTGATAATAATAAGCTGAACGAAATAAGATTTGATCCAGAAATTCTGGAGCTCGCCCAGGAAGCCTGCTTCTCAGGTGATTCTGGTTTACAGCCAGGTTCAGGAGTCATGTGACCAGATGACCTTCACAAGTTTCCTGCAATTCAAACCAGAGATCCTGCTATTTTACATAGAAAAACGGTTGGATCTAATAGCACTGTGGGTTTAGACTTTCCTCTCCTCCAAGGAACCTACTAATATCTGCATAAGTGAAAAAGAGTAGAGAGGAACTGAAATGAGTTATGTTGCTGAAAAGCATCTAATTCAAATGAGAAAAGTTGAGGAGGAGGAGACGTGAAAAGTCAAGGGCAGCAGCTACATCTTCATCACAAGGATGGCTGGTAGGGCCTTCCAGGCCCAACCCCAGAGCTGACAGATCAGATCCTAGACGATTACGAGTTCTCCGTGAAACATCAGAACCACCTGGGGAGCACGATAAGCCTAGACACCGGAATCCTACAGCCAGAGGCTTCGGATCCACTTGGCGGGTCTGTGTTCAACGAGGACCCTCAAGTAACCCCGACGGGAGCGGCCTAGGCTCTAAAACGCGCTGGCGCGGGAAGCCGTCCGCGCGACCAGGGCCGAGTCGCCCACACGCATCCAGCAGGACAGCGGCCTTTCCCGGCCCGTCCGCGCAGAGCAGCCCCACACCTGACCGCTCCATCCCTTTCGGAACACTCACCCCGATCGGAAGGCTGGCCTGCCAGTTCAGTCTTCTTCTCCCCGCCCCCCCCCCGAACGTAAATCCCAAAAGGGCAAACCCTTCCGCAGTTCCCCTTCCTACCCGGGCGCTCACGGAATACGAGAATCCCATCCCCCGCGACGCCATCCAGGCCGGTGCCGCATGGACACCAGGAGGCCTTTCCCAGGGGGCCCCGGTGCCCAGGGACGTGGGGAGAGCGCGGGGCGGTGGGGGGCACCAGGGAGGCCTTGTCACCCGCCTCTCCCACCCGCCGCCCGGCAGCCCCGCCGCCCGCCCCCCGCACAGGCCGCCCAGGCCGGCTGTCCTCGCCGCCCGCCCGCCGCCCCGCAGAGCCGCCCCGCAGAGCCGCCCCCCGGCCCGGGCACCTGCCGGCTCCGCCGCCGCCGGCCGCCGAGCGCTCCCGAGAGCACGGCCGTTAGGATTCAAAGCGGCATTTTAAACCGGAGTTAAACCCTCCGCCGCGCGCGCTGATTGGCCGGGGCCGTGGCGGCGCCGCCCTCCCATTGGCTGAGAGGCGCGGGCCACGCCCCCGGCGCGCAGGCGCACGGGCGCCGCGGCGGCCCCGGAAGCGGCGGCCCCGGAAGCGGCGGCGCCAACGGCCCCCGCAGCGCCGCGGCCGCGCCGGCGCCCAGGGCCGTGCTCCCGGGACGCCCCGCCCCGGCCGGGCCCGCCACGCAGGGGACGGCGCCGGGGGACGCGAGCGGACGCCGGCCTCGGCGGCGCCAGAGTGAGGGGGCGGGCCGCGGGGCGGGGCCGGGGCGGCGGGCCGAGCGGCGGCGCGTGCGCGGTGGCGGGCGGGCCGGCGCGGCGCGGGCGTCCATCTTCCTGGGAGCGGGCCGGGCCGGAGGCCGCGAGCCGGAGAGAGCGGGTACCGGGGTGCGGGGGTGGGGGCCGAGCGGCCGGCGGGGGCCCCCGGGGGGAACCGGGGGGAGCGGGGCAGCGGCGGGCGCCCCGCGTGGCCGGGCGGGGCCTGCGGCCCCCACTCTCCCCCCGAGGCCTCGCCGCGTCCTCGGGGCGCTGGCCGGGCACCTGGCCGCGGCCGGCCTGGGCCCCCTTCCATCCCGGGAGGAACCAGGCCTGGGTGGGGTCCTTCTGCCCCCTCCCCCTCGTCCTTCCAGCCCGGCCGGCGAGCGCCGCGTGGGAGAGGAGAAGCGGGGCTCGGCCTCCCTTTCCTTGTTTCTTTATCTCTCTAAACCTCCTGCTGCACCTGGCGTGAGGGGATAGACCGGGTAGAGCAGCGGTCAGGTTCAGGGCTCTGGTGTGGACGGTCCTCACGTCGGACGAGCTCCTTGGCCACATTTTCCCTTTCCGTGGGCTACTTAGCCTCCCCGATCCAGCATCGTCTCTGTTGTTTCCTCGTCTTGTCTACACACGCAGAGATTTATGCCCACGTGCTCCTACGCGTACTTAAATGCACACGGTTAATTTATGCAGTGGGCTTAATGCTTATAAAGTGCTTAGCAGGGCGTCTGCCGAGGGCCTCATAAACGGTAGCTGTTGTTAGTAACGCCCGTCAGTACAGCACAGTGAGAACCCAGGCCCCCGGGTCCGATGGCCCGCGTCCGGATCCAGGCTCTGCCACGTGCAGACTGTTTGATCCCCGGGTGAGTTCGCCTCTGTAGGCCTCAGGTTGCCCATCTCTAAAATAGGATTAAATGAGGGTCGGATGAAGTCATGCCAGCTAGTTTCTCATGTGATGTGTTAGTACTGTACTGAGTGGCCAGTAAATCTTAGCTAGTTTATCATTAAGTTCCTGAAGAGCACTAGAGAAAGTGTTTAGGAACAACAGTCCCTATAGAGGCAAGCTGCCTAAGTTCTAGTAGCCTCAGTACTTCTGCGGAGCGAGTTGTGTAGTTAGAAAACATGGCTTCCCACCCCTTTCCTATAACAAGCCCTGTAAAGTAAAGCAATACCAGGAGGTTCTGGTGTCCCTGCGCACTCACTCCCCTTCTTTCTCATTCATCTCTTTCCCATGCTCTCCTTCCAGTTTCCTCTCTGCCGTAACTATCTTTCTGCATGTAATGTAACAATAACCTCAGTTGCTTTGAAACATGTTTTAAGAATGAACATAACACATTACTAAACATACAGGTCGGCCGGTAGAAACAGTAGTGTCTAGACAGCCCACAACAGCAGCTATCTCTTGCAAACACCGGTCAACATTTTGTTAAGAGGAAGTGGAAGATTCTGGGATAGCAAAAAAGAATAAAAATTGTTGATCTGTAGTTTGGCAGAGAAAAAAAGCTCTACTGTAAATATCAGTTAACATGATTTGAATAATTTCTGTGTGCCACTCTGCTCAGTGCTTTACATGCACGGTCTTGTTTAACCTTCACTAATTTATCAACATCCGAGGAACCTGATTTCAGAAACAAGGTCACTGATCAAAGATGATGCAGGTCGCAGAGCTGGGATTAAGCCCTGCAAGTCTGATCCAGTTTCTTTGCTGCTTCTGCGATTCACTAGTTCATCTCCCCTTCACCATCCACCTGTTTTCTCTTTCAGCTGGTGAGAAGTTGCATTCCTCTCCTCCAAGATGTACAGGACCAAAGTGGGCTTGAAGGACCGCCAGCAGCTGTACAAGCTGATCATCAGCCAGCTGCTCTACGACGGCTACATCAGCATTGCCAATGGCCTCATCAATGAGATCAAGCCTCAGTCTGTCTGTGCGCCCTCAGAGCAGCTCCTGCATCTCATCAAACTAGGTAGCTTGGGAACGCAGATTTGTTGATCCCATGATAAGGTTTCAGATGTTTTTACACATCAGAGTCTTTCAGGATATTTCCATTTAGTTTTAATGCCTAATGTGTATCAAGTACAGTGCTAAAGACTGAAGAAGTAAGCATAGTCCAGGTTATGAAGACTTGGAGCTGGTCCTAGCCTCAAGATCTTCATACAAATTATCTGGAGCATTCTGTCATTGTATTACTGACTTCCTTCAAGTCTTGGCTCAAATCATCATCTCAGTCCTCTTTACCTCTTCTAAAATAACCCCATTATCTTCCTAGTTACTCTGAAACAAGCAGCCCATTTCCTTCGTAATAGTCACTGTCTCCAAGTTTCTTTATTCTGCCCACATGATCCTCACCACCCCCCCAAAAACTACAACCTCAGTAAAGATCAGGACCTTGTCTTGTTTGACAGTATTTGCTGGTATTTGCCTGGGTCATGAAAGAAATTCAATAAAACATAGAATTGCCAGATGTGCTTCTACTCTTTGACTTGGCAATGTCGACTGTGAGAATTTGTCCTGAGGAAATAAAATGAATACAACTGAAATGCACAAAAATGTGTCATTAGTCGTAAATGTTCTCATTCATGAAATTGGATCTGACAACATGACATAAATGAATATTTGCTACACTGGCCAGATGTTTATTCTGTGTGAATAAATGAACAAGTAAATCACAACATGCTATATAGTGTGGTTCTATTTTTGTTTTAAGACATCAAACAACTGCACAGAGGAAGACCCAGAAGGATTCATACCATCTTAACTAATATCCAGGTGATACATGGTCATTTTCATTGCTCATCTGGATTTCTAATTTTTCTATGAGTATAAACATACTGTTTATATGATACATGAAATTATATTAAACTTTAAAACAGTCTTGATAAGCTTCACCTTATTTAAGTAAATTCCTTCAGATATGATTCACTAGTGTTAACGCTGATAATGTATCTGACTTAATGAGCTTCGGAGCTGCTGCTAACAGCACTGAAAATATTAGAACCCAGAATAGAAAATAAATGGAAGATTTAACTACAGAACTATATTTTGAGTTTCTGTAGTTGTATTTAAAGCAGATAATTTCAGAAGCAAAAGTGGGGAGGTGACTTTACCTTTTGGAGCTTGGCCTTCCACAGTGTCAACGGGCATGCACCCTGGTCAGTATACCTGGTTCTGTAAAGTATTAGTTGTCACATACCTCCAAGAAATAGTAAGGTAACATTGCCAAACCTTTGGTTTAGACTCAGAACTTTGTCTTGACCTTTTAAAATACCATTTATCATGCCCTTATTTTTATGCCTTTCAGGAATGGAAAATGATGACACTGCAGTTCAGTATGCAATTGGCCGTTCAGATACGGTTGCCCCAGGCACAGGAATTGACCTGGAATTTGACGCAGATGTCCAGACTATGTCCCCAGAGGCTTCAGAGTATGAAACCTGCTATGTCACATCCCATAAAGGACCGTGCCGTGTAGCCACCTACAGTAGAGATGGACAGTTAATAGCTACTGGATCTGCTGATGCTTCCATAAAGATACTTGACACAGAAAGAATGTTGGCCAAAAGTGCCATGCCAATAGAGGTAAAAATTCCTGCGCCATACTTAGCTTTTGCCTTTGGTTAATTCATGGGACAATGAAAGAATAGTTTACACCAGCTTTAACTTAGCATAGCCGTAGATTGTGCACTTTGAGTCAGATTTTACACTTTGCACGTTTCTTGTTGGTCTAGGTCATGATGAATGAGACTGCACAACAGAATATGGAAAACCACCCAGTGATTCGGACTCTCTATGACCACGTGGATGAAGTCACATGTCTCGCTTTCCACCCGACAGAACAGATCCTTGCCTCTGGTTCGAGGGATTATACTCTCAAATTATTTGATTATTCCAAACCATCTGCGAAAAGAGCCTTCAAATACATTCAGGTCAGGAATTTTTGGAAAGAAGCTTTACGTTTTCTCTAAATAGGATGAGCTAGTGTATGACTGTTCTTTTTAGTCTCAGTGATCAGCCTATAAAACAGGAGTCCAGCAATAAGGACCCATGCCACATGTGGCCCATGGGTCACATTTCATCGGTATATAGTTTACATGCTGTCACGCGCCTACTTCTTGGTCACAGTTCATGCAACCAAGAGTTCAGAATCCTTATCACTCTTTAAAGGTTGTGGATCCTTGTTTAAAAATGGAACACAACCAGCTTCAACAGATTGTAACATGAGAATAAAATATTAATATTTGAAACTATCGGGTGTTTGGTGGAAAAGTGACGTTTGTTACCTTGTTTTGAATATGCAGTTCAGAAATATGTTTCAGTAGTGGCTTCCACCTCTTAATAATTTAACTTAAATTTTTACTCAATATTTGGAGCCCTGGGACAAATTAACGAAGCTATCCTTACATACAAGTTATGTTTACCTTCATTAATGGTGTGTGAACGTATCGGATTGATGATGATTCATTCTGAGCACTCAGCGCTCATTTGCAAATAAACTCCTCCTGTAGTTTTTGGCATCATCTCACCAGTATGTAGTTCTGGAAATCTGTTCAAATTAAATGTTCATGTATCCCAGAAAGAATTTTGTCTCTTCTCATATCTGTGTAACATCTGACTGTTGTTTTATGGATTCTTGGCATCAGCCAGATATTTTCCACATTTTCTCTGGATACAATTGTTCATCAGTTGGTATTTAATGTTGACATTTCTGCCCTAACAGGAAGCCGAAATGTTACGCTCCATCTCCTTTCACCCTTCTGGAGACTTTATACTTGTTGGGACGCAGCATCCTACGCTTCGGCTCTATGATATCAACACGTTTCAGTGTTTCGTCTCTTGCAATCCTCAAGATCAGCACACCGACGCCATATGTTCCGTTAATTACAATCCTAGTGCCAATATGTATGTGACTGGTAGCAAGGACGGCTGCATCAAGTTATGGGACGGTGTTTCGAATCGGTGCATCACGACTTTTGAGAAAGCACATGACGGTGCTGAAGTTTGTTCTGCCATTTTTTCCAAAAATTCCAAATACATCCTTTCAAGTGGAAAAGACTCTGTAGCTAAACTTTGGGAAATATCAACAGGACGAACGCTGGTCAGATACACAGGTATGTGAGACATTGACAGTCCTTAACATTTCTGTAGCCTTTTACAGTTTCCAGAACCGTTAGGAGGAGAACAAGCCTGGGGTTAAATATTTTAGCCAAGGCCACAGTTACTGAGAGAACTGGAAATAGAGCCACAGTTTCTTACCTTTAATTTCTCACTGCATTACAGCTTAAACTAGATCTGATTCCTTAGAAGTGACATTTGAGAACCTGGTGGTCCATTTGTAAACTGATGGCCTCCCCTTTGCCCATAAAAACACGAAACCAGTCCAGAGAAAAGAGGCAGTATGTGTATGCATTAGGGAGAGAGGGGCTGGGAGGGAAAGTGTGGACCCATTCCTAAGCGAAAAAAGGTGGCCCCCAAATAAGACCACAGGTCTTACAAATCCAGGCATCAAGGGAGCCCTTCAGACAGGACGGCAAAATGAAGTTCTTCTGGTTCTCATTCATCACACAGGTCTTTAATTGGTAACAGTTGTGCCTGTGAGCGCTTTATGACGAGATTTGAATTTATCCTGTCACTACTTATCTGTTCAAGTCTAGTTCTAGTGAATTTTAAAATATTGTGTCTCCTTCTGTTCTTGGTAGAAACAAGGCTGTTATGTGGTAGAAAACTTCAGCTAGTTTCCGCTGTTGTGAGGTGTTTGTGTCATGATGAAATCACCATGATTATAACTCAAATTCACAAGAAAACTATTGAAAGGGACTCTACCCTGGTGTTCTTAGTTAGCATTTTGGGGAAGAAAATGGAGGAGTTGGTGACAACCCAACCACTAGGGTGCAGCATAACCTACCTTAGGTTTGGCTCTTTGAAACTGAGGTTGGCTTCCTGCTCTGAGTTCTGATGCGGAAGGTAGGCGCAACTAGCAAGTTATTTTTATTGTGATACTTGGTGACTTCATGGAAACACTTAACTTTTTTATGAAGCTATTTTGGAGAATATCTCATGATCACTATGAAAAGACTGCTTGTTGCAAAACTAAGATAAAAAGTGATCAAAGCGAATACGGGAAAGCCTCCTCTTTAGAAGTAACAGCTTCAGTTTGAGTGTGATGTGTGTGGAGGGGAAGACAGACCGCTGATTATGCTTGGTTTGGTTTTGTTGTGAAGGTTTGAGATGCTTCATGGTTGTGTGTGGTTTGGTTTCAGTGGAGAATTGAGATTTTATTTTAATTTATTTTTTTTTTATATGTGAATTTGGGATTTGATTTTAAAATGAGATTACACTAACCGTATAGGCAAAATCTGGTTTTTCCGATTCACAGGTTAAGACCTCTTTGTGTCGGCACATTTAGAGCTGTGTTTCCAGTGTTAATGTTTCATTCGAATTCAAAGGGCTCTTGAAATAATGAAGGAAAAGGAAAAACCAAGTAAACATTACAAATTCTGATGTTAAAAGTTAATTAAAAATACTATAAACAAAATCAGAATGCTGAAGTAGGGGGGAAATACCCACAGCATAAGTAATAGACGTATGTCAGATATTAATGAATACAAGGAAAGGTAAATAACCAACTTCACTATAAACCTAAGACATTAAAAGG
The DNA here is from genome assembly GCA_030015415.1 of Cynopterus sphinx. Lineage (NCBI taxonomy): Eukaryota > Metazoa > Chordata > Mammalia > Chiroptera > Pteropodidae > Cynopterus > Cynopterus sphinx. Next base: position 92,041,845 of record CM057389.1, read on the forward strand.
GAGGTATTTTGTGCTCATCAGATTTCAGGAATTCAAAAGGTTATCTATTATTGATAAACATTTCAGGAAATCAGGAGTGCCAGTTAGTAAAATATTTCTGAAGCGCAGTTTGGTGTCAAATATTGAAATTTTAAATACACATATTTTTGACTGGCTATATCCACTCTTAGAAATTCAGTCTAAAAGGATTCTTGGCCAGCGTGCACATGCACACCCAGAAAGGTGTCCCTCCCAGCATTGTCTGGAGTGGTGGAAAGTTAGACTCGTAAATGTCCACCAAGAAGCAGTGAGTGCATTGTTGTTATGCATCTTTTTATGGTTTGCAGCCTTTAAAAGTATTCATAGTAATAGGGATTTTGGACAGCGGATGCTCACATGTCCTGGTGAATCTGTTCCTGGGGATTTAACCCTGAGGAACTAATGTGTTCTGTACAAAAAAAAAAAAAAATGTTATCACAACGTCACTTAGAATTGGACACAAACTAAACGCCTAGCAGAAGCGAGGAGCTTCCCAACGATGAGACACTCTCAGGCCAGGAAAAAGGATGGGAACTTGACCCCAGCAGAAAGTTGGTGTGACCGTGCTAGAAAAGACCCGTATGTGGCCCAAGTCGTGTACGTTGGGAAGGTTTCTCTGCCCGGGTAACCTCTCGTCTCTGCGCAGGCGCGGGCCTGAGCGGCCGGCAGGTGCACCGGACGCAGGCCGTGTTCAACCACACGGAGGACTACGTGCTGCTGCCGGACGAGCGGACCATCAGCCTGTGCTGCTGGGACTCGCGCACGGCCGAGCGCCGCAACCTGCTGTCGCTGGGCCACAACAACATCGTGCGCTGCATCGTGCACTCGCCCACCAACCCGGGCTTCATGACGTGCAGCGACGACTTCCGAGCCCGGTTCTGGTACCGCAGGTCCACCACCGACTAGGCCGCGCCCGCCGCACGTCGTCGCACCATCCCGGCAGTGGGGCGGCCTCCTCTGCGGCCTTCTTGGATGGGGACGGAGGAATCTTTTTTTACCTTGATGTAGAATCATGGTGGAAAAAGTGGGGAACGCAGAAGTGTGCGGTCCTGCATTCACTGATTATTACAGTGTGATTTCATCGCGTGTGTAAATACAGGACGCGCCTTTCCTCTCGAATCTCCTGATCACCCGAAGAAGGATTTTTTAAAGTGCTTTCGAGATCTCAAGTGGCTCTGTCGTGAGGAATCTCCACCGGCTTCTCTCGTCATCGCTCGTGCCTGGTCCGCACCCCCTGTATATTCCCTTTCAGAATCCATTTTGGCAGATGAGTAGGCATACTGCTCTGAGAATCAAGAGTTTTGTGCCATATTAAAACCATTTTAGAGACTCCAGCAATTATTTTCCAAAGTGACCTCATTCTGATGATAAAGCTCAATAAAATTAATGGCCAGTTTTCCTGAAAATGTGTAGGTGACATCTTTCATCATACCGCCCACGTTACCCTTTTGTCACCTGCAGTGCTTTTGTTCACTAAATTACTTCTCATAACGTTATTACCGTTCGATGGGAAACGTAATTTTGGAAATTACCGTCAATCTAATCAAAATTAGGTGAGCCCACTACTGCTCTCAGGTGCTGCTTATCTTCACGAATTTTTTCAACGATTGACTCTGTTCTTATGTCATTTTAAATCTTATCTTCCAGCATGGACCATAACTGCTCATCGTGGATGCGCACAGCAACTGTGTTCTCAGAAGATCTTTGTTTTTTTCTTGCAATTAACTAACTGATTCGAGTTTTCTTTTTCTCGAAACTTTTTAGAAGGTGACAATATTCCTCTGGGTTCATCTCAAACTGGGTCAGAGAACCCCTAACTCCCTCCCCCACCACACACACACAACTTCCATTTATATTTACCCCAAATACACACACCTCATGACCTGGGTAGGAGTGCCTAGAAATATCATTTGGGATCATTTGGTAAAAATATTAACTAGATTAAAATTAAAGTGATTTCTTATGCTCTAAGAATTATAAAGTCTTCTGTAGTTTATTGCATAAAAATTCTGCTTTAGTCATCCTTAAGGATCATTTTAACTTTTTGGTCTATTAAACCATTTTATGCATTCTTAACATGTTAAATCACAGAGTTTGGGTTCAGATTCACAAAGAGCTACATTCTTTGGTCCATAGTGAGTAAATTTATTTTTATTTTGTATCCTGATGCCCTTGTGTCTGAACTTGGCCATCTGTGGGTACTGCTTTTGTAAGATTAAAAGAAAGCTACTGAATAGGAACAAAGATAAGCAGTTTTACCAAAAAAATTACCAAATTTCCCACTTGTTTTTCTGACTTCTCTTTTGCTTTCGACCTGTCACTGTGAAGGAGTGATTGATCATTTGTTTTTCCTGCCCTTGGGACATGCAGTGGAGACCACTCAGCGCTCCTCAGATGAGTTCCACTCGGTCTTCTGAGCTGTTGATGAATTAAAGTGACAACATCGACTCTTTCCAGTGTGGGGGGTAGCCTCAGCAATGGATCTGTAGTTTCAGGACTTCTCTTTACAAGATCAAGGTACTTGTGTGTGTTTCCAAAATGGACTTTTAACATTTTTTTTTCCTTTTAAAAGTTACAGTAAGGTTTCGAACGGGCGTAAATGCCAGGAATGTTATGGACTTGGTATCCGCACACCGTTACCTGCACCACGTAACACCCCAGCATTCAGACGGTGAATAATATCTGTTATTTTTTAAAGATATGTGATTTCTAAAATAAACTTTTATATATAATGCTTTGATGCTAGTTCATTTTTCTGGAGCTTGCTGTGACTGTTTCCATGTTTGAACATAAGTTCTCAAACAGCAGTTATGACTTGGAACTGGTCTGAAAACTTTTCAGTTTCTTTAGTGCTTTGTTTTGTAGTTTAATCACCTTTAGCTCTGCGGCTTTTTCCTCTACTCTCTACAAACTTAAAGACTCGCATATAATTTCATTATTCTAGATCATTCCGAGAAAGCTACCTTCGGCTTAAGCTCTGGTTTCCTTGAGGAAGAGTGATGCTGGGGGCAGGTGGGGGGCATCAGCATCAGTCCCTACTCCTGACTTGTCTGTGCTGAGGCAAGGCGTCCCTCTCTGGGCTGCAGTTTCCTGTTGTGTGATAAAAAGCTCACTCGAAATCATCCCCAACATGCACTGCAGGCAGTGAAGCTTTTTTAAAAACACATCATGACATAAATAGATTGGGGAGACAGGGAGGCATTTACTTAGAGGGGGGAGACTGCTGTTCCTAAAAATACGGCAGACCAGATACTCTCGAGAACACTTGCAGTACAAACCTGGATAGAATTTGTATTTAAGCTCTAAATAGCTGAGCTAGCAGGAAATCCAGGAGAGGAAATCTCTGAGGCCAAACCAGAAAGCGTTGGGGGTGGTGGGGGCTGCCAGCCAGTTACACCCCGCTGGTTTCTGAAGCCTTTGCCCTGATTTCTGAGCTGAGTCTTTACAGGGCAGGACTTTGATCAAGATGCAGAAAGAAAGACCAGAACCCAGAAAGAGTCTGCCTCTGAGAGGAGAAACTTGACGCCTCGGCGAAGGACACCTGCCGGCCCAGCACTTGCTCAGGTTTGCGGGCGGGGCTGGGGTGCTGGCAGGGGAGCGTCTTCTCACAATCAAGCTGCTTTCTCCAAGCAAGGCTGGAACGATTCACACCACCTGTGAGGCCAGGAGAAGAGCAAGCAGAGAATTTAAGGCAACTCCAGCTGGTTGTGGCCACGAGTGCCTGACAGAAGTCGGCACGAGTTCTCCGTGGAAGGACACATCGTGACTCCAGGCCTCGATTGTCCCGGAAAAAGCTCTAAGAATCATGGGTTCAAAATGGAATAGATGCAGAACAGCCACCGTGATGAGAATCAGAAATTAGAAACGAGTCAGACTTGGAAAACCAGTTCCCGCCTACAGCCTTTTCCTCCCGCGTAGCACTTCCTCTCTGATCCCTTTACCTTCTCAATCTCGGGGTCAAAATTCAGGGAATCAAACTGAATTATCACTACTAATTATGTAGAATCCAGCCCTCCGTTTATGATCCATGCATCAGGGTGTATGGATGCGTTTGTTGGCGATTTATTCTACTTTGACCAAGAGCTATCTTTGAGTTACCTTCCCAAGGTTAAAATCTGCCTGAGATATCAGATGATTTTAAAGCTGTGCCTCCTGGAATTTCTTCCAAGCCTTTAATGCTTTGGACATTCTAAGTTAGCGGTCCCCAACCTTTTTGGCACCAGGGACCAGTCCTCCTATGAGAATCTAATGCCTGGTGAGCTGAGGTGGAGCTGAGGCTGCGATGCTAGTGCTGGGGAGCGGCTGCAGATACAGATGAGGCTTCACTTGTTTTTCTGTCGCTCAACTCCTGCTGTGTGCCCCGTTCTAACAGGCCACAGACCAGTACCAGTCCTCAGCCCGGGGGTCGGGGACCCCTATTCTAAGTCACGTTTAGCTGTGCTTCTGTAAGTCAGGTATTGAGTGCCCCGTGTTTGAAAACTGCCACCCCAGGAGCTTGAGAGCTGCAAATCCACATGAAAACAGCAAAGCACATAAAAACCGGTTCCGTACACAAAAGCTCGGTCCCTGCACATTTATCACAAGCTGTCAAAGTACAGTGATCAGACTCACTAGATTCAGAAAAAAATCCCAATTACTGTTCTCAGTAGCACATTTGTCAAGAGGGGAAATAGTTACCTCAGTCGAGTCTCTGTAATTTGGTTCTCTCAAACTGTTTCACCCTTCAGTGAGAGAGATTACGAAAGGCAGCCAGTTCCCTAGAACCCGCAGCTCTTGCAATATCTGTGCACATCGCAGGCTCATTTGCCTTAAGAAGGTGAATGAATGAGTAAAGGAAAATGTCTAAAGACTTTTATTCAAAAAAATCGTAGTGGTTCCAAATAACCAGACTGAGAAATCGGGCTCCTAATTCACAGAAATTTCCATGTAGGAGCGAGTCTGTGTAATTCCAGGGCCAAATCATTACTTTTGTGCCTTGTTCTGTTCTGCTTTTGGCCGAGGCTGTCTTTCCTAAGAAAAGGCATGCAAATTACAGCATTCTAATCTGTGCTGTGAGCGTTGGGGTCAGCCCTTCACTGCTGGCCAGAACCGCTGTCCGAGCTTGCCGATGTGAAGGGGACCATCTAAACTCGAGTCTGCTTGTCCTTCCAAGAGACCTGGGTTCGGATCCTGTCTCTGTCACTTCACTTTGTGACCTTGAGCAAGTTTGTCTCTCCTTTTTTTTCCAAATGTATTCAAAAGTCAATCATACAAGAAGAACAATAGGGGGGGAGGCAGCGGCAGTGACTGCTAATGGATATGGGGTTTCTTTTGGGGGCGATTTTCTGAAAATGGACAGTGGTGATGGCGGCACAACTCTGAAGATACTAAAAAAATGATGGATTGTATTTTTTATAAAGGGTGAATTTTGTGGCACGTAAATTATATTTAAAGCTGTTTTTTAATTGAACGTCAACAGTACAGAGCGATGAATCTCCAAGGGCCTCTCACTCAGACTCCCCAATTTTAAGCTCACAGCCGATCTTGCTTCACCTCTACCTCTATCCACGTCCCCTTTCTCGAATCGTTTTGAAGCGAATTTCAGATATATTTTATCTGTATCTCAATATATATATCTCAGATAAGGATTTTTTAAAAACAATTTTAACATCATTATACCTTAAAATAGTGACACCAATTAATCTCACATCTTCATATCTGGTCAGTTTTCAAATTTCCTTAGAAATGATTGGTTTTGATTTAGACTCCACATAAGGCCGATACATTGTGACTTGATGTCTTTTTTAAGTCTCTTTTAAAAATCTTTAGAGTCCACCTCTGCCTTTTTTTTTTCCCTTTGCAGTTTATTTATTAAAGACACTAGTTTGGTTGCTCATTTGACCAAATCCTCTGTCTCTCCCTAAGTGTTAGGGGTCTGTGATTTTTGTTTTAGAAAGTAATGAGAGGAATTTGTTATTTGGGCTGAACTCTCTTTTAGGTTCTTTTTACAGTGGAGATATAGATATCCACACACATGTATTTTTGGGTAGATAGATAGATAGATAGATATGGAGGCATCAGATTTAGAATTTATTTCATAGATTGTCACCCTGGAACTATGAGAAAGGCAGCCTTACCTTGATAGAGCAATTGCATCTTTCTCATCTGTGATGTCCCAGGCCCCATACCCACAGGCACAAGAACTGGTAGAGCCAAAAGAAAGGCTCCCGGAAACCATGGAAGGCATCTGCTATTTGTACTGCCCTTTGCCTTGCAAATGTCACCAAATGTCCCCGGGTGCTGTTGCGGTGGCCGAGCCCATTTTAATGATGTCTTATCTTTTAAGACTAATACGATAAAATACTTCCTAAAGTACTTCTGCTCTCCAGGCTGCCATTTATAACCTCGGGCTTTATGACTCACGGCTCTTGCATCTGAGTCTTCCCGTTTTCCTTAAATGGAACTTGCTAATTCCACACTTTTTTCCTCCCCTCTTCTCCCATCTCTACTGTCTGTTCTTTGTGGGTCTCCACTTTGGACTTGTCACGAAGTCGATCTTGTCCATTCTGTGGGGTCACTGTTCTCTCCGTCACCTGCTCCCATGAGCAGCAAGCACAGCAGTCACTGGGACCCAGAAGTTAACGTCCCACGATACCAGTTTAAAATCTGGATCGTCTGGGCCAGAAGTCGGGCAGCTATTTCCATCTCTAGGTCCTTCCAGGTGCTGACTTTTGGGAACTACACATGGAGACAACCAGCAGACAAGTGATGTCATCCTGGGAAGGCAGGGAGCCAGCAGCAAGAGGGACAGCTCACTGGAGATGGAACATGAGCCAGGCTCAGAAGGCTGGGCCCCAGTTGGTCTAAATGAGATAAAAATGCAAACGAGGCTGGCGAGGCGTCTGCTCCCCTGTGGGTTCTCTCTGGATGCCGGGTCTGGATTTAGGGAAAGTAAAAGGACAGCCAAGTAATGCTGAACGTCACGTGACCTAGAGCTGTGGTCTCCGGTGCGGATGGCGGGTTGGCAAGGTTTAAGAGATAACACAAGGGTACTGATATGTGCTCAGCTGAGCCCCGGTGCAGTGTCAACACTCAGCAAATGCTCACCCGTGGGTGCTGTGAGCAATGCCCCAGAGGTGGGCGTGGAGGGCAGGACAGGGGGACCTGCAGCCCTGAGCAGGACAGGTATGGTGGGACAGGGTCCTGTAAGGCAGGCAGTCCCTTTGACCAGTTTCCCCCTGGCTGTCGCAGGGCCAGCGTTGGGGAGGGGGTGGCAGGAAAGACGGAGCACTGACCACTCTCAGAAATTCGGTCTGGCGACTTCTGCAAGGAAAATGAGCTTAGTCTGGGGGTGGGAGCTGCTCAGGGGCGGGAATGTTGCGTGACCACACACTCAGCTCTCGGAGCAGGAACTGAAAGCTTGAAAGCAGAAGAGTGGGTTTTTCTGTTTCTCCTCTTTTGTGGTTTCACACAGCAAATGTGTGACAGTCTCTGCTTCGAAGCGAAGGGAGCCACCGCCGGGCATGCACTGAGAAAGCGTGTCCCGGATTCCCGGTGTCCCTTCCTCGAGCCCTTGCATTCATTCTACTCCTCTCCTGCTGTCCGGAAAGTCGGCCAGCTTTCCGGGAGATCTTCTTGACAATTTCCCATGCCGTCCATGGAATTCGGCTTCTGAGAACCGGCCCGACGCAGGCAGTGACATTGCATCACCTGCCGCCGAGCCAGCGATATCAGCCGTGCAGCGCCGCGGGCCTGATTCTTCCCGCCATGAGAGGGTCGAGTGCCATGGACAGGGCGTCCAAGGTGAGTGGCGGGGCCTTCGAACGGGCGGGGGGCCAGACACCTGCGAGGGTTCACGACAGGGACAGCTTTTCCTTCCGAGTGTCTAAATGAAGTCAAAGGCTCACTACTAGTAAGCGTCGGGTTTGAAAGGGGAAGGTGTGGGCTGTCAACCAGTTTGATTCCGAGGTGCATGGAAATTTCTAGCTTCTGGGGCTGCTAACAGCATCTCTCCCTCTGTGTCCCTTCACCTGCTAACTTGAGCAAGAACTCAGCCCGCCCGGGCCCCGGAGGATCCTTGGTGTCACTCCCAAGTGTCCTGATGGGAGCTGTGCTCCTTCCCCAGAGCAGAGCCCGGTCGGTCGTGAGCTCCAGCCTCCCGGGCCCAGAGCACAATGGGCACCCCCACTGCCATCTTCCCGTTAACTCTTGTCCTGACAAGTGTGAGTGGAGCTCAAGTCTGCGACGTGAATCAAAAAAAAAAATTCGCTGTGTAGGAAATCGAGGTGGCTACGAAAATCTTGCTCGGACACGAGGAAAGTGAAGGTCAAGGATGACCTTGCTGTACCTTTTAAAAATGTAAACGGGACAGGAAAAGAAGAAATGAAGCGATTACTGAATGGCAAGCCCACTTATATGCCTTTAATATGCAATTTGTTTTTATAATAATAATGTCTTCGTGGAATTTGTAGCTGAGTAACTCGTGACACACCCTCTTATATAGATTGTGTGTAAATACCTTAGTTAGAATATTGTACCTAAGTATTTGACATTTTTTTAACCACTGGGAAAATGGGGAAAAAAATAATTCAGTGAATCCCTACGTATATATCCTCTCTCAAGATTCACCATTCCTGACGCTTGGTCGCCTTTGTCTGCAGTTATTTGTAGGTATTCAGAAGCAGACGCATGCTCTGTGGTTATCATTCTCGTTGTCAAATCGTTTGAAAACAAATTGCAGATCCAATGACACCTAAAAACAAGGACCTCGTCCTACAGAGCTCACTCCAGTGTCATTGTCACAGCCAAGGAAAACGACCAGTGAATTGATAATGCCGTTCTAATATTCAGCTCACATCCTCCTTTTCCAAAACTGTCCTGTCTAGCTGTTTTGGCTGGAGGAATTGGTTTACGTTTGTTTACTTTCCAACCCAGGATTCATTCCAAGACGTTGCACTGTCTGTCAGTCCTCTGTCATTAAGCTGGAACAATCTACTGCTACTGGTTTGTTTTCATAACATTGACATTTTTTCTGAATTTCCCAGATTTTTGTGACTGAGACCTCTTTTTATTTACACGCCGCTCTTTCTGCCTCACTCTTTCTGCCTCACTCTTTCTGCCTCCATAGCACTTCACCATTCGTGATAAACATGTGTATATGTTCGTATAACCCCGGGTTGGCATTTCCGGCATCCCCCTGAAGTCCTATTATCAATAACCTTTACACAGATAGCAGGAGCTGACACTTAATGTCCGTCTGCCAGGCCCGGTGCTGTGTGCTCCGCTTGCATTTCCATCACATCCTCTCGTCCCCATGAGGTCAGGGTGCTGTTCTTATCCCCATGCTCCAGGTGAGGAAAGTGAGGACTCATTGACCTGCCAGATCGCACATCCGTGAGCCAGCAAACTCTCTCCCTACAGACCCAGATAGATCTCATGCTTCGAGGGCCGCCTGCCATCCCTGTTGCATGTTCTTCTTTGTTTTTCCGACTCTTTCAGCATGCGGAATCATTCTTGGCTCTTGCTGGGTCATCTGGATTTGGTTCACTAGTGATGGAGCGGGCCACCCCGTGTCCTAATGCCCTAGAAGGGCACCTCGGCTTGCTCATGTCACTTCCTCCCAGGAATGGCATACCAGGGCCAGAACCCCAGTCTTCAACTCCCGGCCGGGAGAGCCCTGTAGGGTATCCCTGCAGAACTGTCAGAGCACGCAGAGGTGATGCACTTTCTAAAGGCTTTACCCAGACGGGGCCCGTCACTGAGCCGCGGTTTATGGTGAAAAGTACACACCACAGCTCCATTCATCTTGGCGCCGTCTTGTGTTTAAGGCCTTCCTTGTCATTTGGTCGCTTTTTAAATGGTCACTTCGTGCTTTAAAGGGGTCGTACTGTGTACGCGGGTCTCGGCTTTGGTGCCTCTGACTTTAAAGCGCCCCCCACTTGCTTTGGGCACCCCAGGTCACCTTTCACACCCTGCTGCTGGCCCATGACAGGGGCCATTGCACGTTGATCCCCCTTTCTGGCCTTCCCCACGTTGCTGTCCACCAGCCAGCCGTTCCCTGTCAGAGCTCTCGCCTCGGTGCGTAGAAGGTTCTGTGTAACTGTCTGACTTTCACTAGGTCTTTCCCTAACGGTTTTATAAAATGAGGTGAAACTGAGAAATAAGCATCACAGTATTAGTGAAAGGAAACGCTAGCCTCAAACAGGACGATGGCGACAAAGGGCAAATCGTGACACGTGGCAGAGCGGTAGATCTGACAGCTCGTCCGTGGGCTTGTCGCACTGGAGCTGACCGACCCCATGTTCTGTCCAAGAAATGCCACAAAATTAGACGTAAAGGACAAGGTGACTGCGTGACTTTATTATACGTAGGTCCTTGTTTGGGATTTTTGGTAGTTTGGAAAGCGCCTTATTTATGAAAATAGAGTCTGCGTGTGCTTCAGTGATGCGGTCCCATTTGCGGCAAGTTGGGTTTGTTTCCGAGTGTGTGTGTGTGTGTGTCCACACCACGCACACACACACCAGTAGAGGTGATCTTAAACTTAGCATCTTTGGGCACAGCCATGTTATCTCACTGGGGAGTGTCCAGGAGTTGGAGGAGGATTGCCAGGATGTGGGGAGAAGCTCCAGGCCCTCCTTGTACCTTATGGCTCTGAGCTGGCTAGCGAGGTGTTTTATGCTCAGCCCCGCTCAATCCCACCCCTCCCAGCTCCCCTGCCCTGTTCCTTCCCCTTCTGTCCTGCTGTGCCCACCCTTGGAGTGCTCCTCTCTCACCGAGGCTGGGTCACCAGGGTCCTCCATGCAAGCATCTCCCCAACCCAGAGGCTCCTCCAAACCACCCCGTCTTCATTGCTTCCCCGTCACTCTCGTCGTCTGGCTCATTGCCACTCATCAAGATCTGAAACTCTCTTTCCTTTGTCTCCCCACCGGAAAGTCAGCTCCGTGAAGGCCAGACTTGGGTTTTTCTGTTCAGTGCTGCATCGCTGTGCCTAGAGCAGGGCCTGCACATAGTGGGTGCTCAATAAATGCTCTGTGTTGGTACGTGAATGAATAGGAGGTGGTGAGGAGTGCAGGTGGAACCCCTGCCTTGAGGACAGGAGCGGCACTCCTGGCTGTCGGGTCTGGGAGCAGCGGTGCTCACCGCCTCTCACGCCTCTAAACACAGACCTGACCCCAACCTGACACTCGTAGGTTCCCAAGACTTGGCCATTCCTTCCCCGGAACCAGATGTTGCCCCAGATCTGCGCCTCCGCAGTTAAGTCAAGGTCACAGGGACCCGTGGCCTCCCTCTGACCTGACCCAGAAGCTTCGTCCTTTCACCCACCTCCCAAGGCCAAACAGCCCAGACACAGCACCCAGCCTGAAAACACAACTCCCTGTTCACTGTTTGGCCATTCACAGTTTCTGGGCTCTGGGGGTTCAGAAAGTCAGCGAACGAGTAGATGGACACAGTGACTTCAGGGGGCGAGAGCTGCCACAAAGAAAACAAAAGGGGGTGATCAGAGAGGTGACGGACAGAAAGGGCCTCTCTGGAGACCCGAGTGATGGGAAGAGCATGGCAGGCAGAGGGAACAGCCAATGCAAAGGCCCGGCAGTAGGAGCGAATTCCACAGGTACCCACAACAGGCCGCTGTCCTTGGAGCAGGGCAAGCAGGGGAGACAGTGGCCAGAAGTGGGATGTCAGGGGTCAGCGGGGCCGGCCCTCTGAGCACTCAGAAGGGCACTCAACCTGCGAAGGAAGCCACCGGCCCATTTAAAGCAGGAGGTGACATGATCCGATGCAGAAGGTCACTCCAACGGCTATGCAACAAGCGGACCGCGGGTAGGAAAGGACAGAGCAGGGCACGAGGGAAGCAGGTGCAGGTGGCCGCGCTTTCCATTTTGGACGGTTCCCTACTGTTCTCAGTGGACACGGAGAAGAGTCGTTTGCTCTGCCTTTTGAAAGAAATACAGCTTTGGTGTTTGAGACCGTCAGGGGATGTGAGCAGAAAGAATAGGCAAGGAAGGTGAGAAGAGCTTGTGATCGACTGCCTGAGCTTGCACATATACCTTTTTCTGCTTATTTTTTAAGGAACTGTGTTTTTTTTCCAACCTTCCATTTTCTGTTGACAGAAAAAAAAAAGCCTTTCACGCATGGAACTAATAATGAGTGCCTACTATGCCACAAAGAGCAAAAGTATCTCGTCTTTTTTTTTCTCAATATTTACTGAATCGTCATGACAGTTATTTGTAAAAATCCGTGACATTTTGTTGTTTCTTACCCTGCGTAATGACTTTTATTCTTTTAACATGGATGTGCTCTAGGGCGCCCTTGAAAAAAAAAGCTAAGCAGAACACCCCCACCTCCCAAGCGTTTCCAACGTCTGTTACAAGACTGTTCAGAGGAAACTGGCCTGTGTGATAATGGAATGGGGGAGTGACCGTGGAAACGTCAGGTGGCCATGTGGGGACTGTGATGACTAAGAAAGGAAATGACAAGTGCCTGGAGAGGAAATAGCTTCTAAGAGGGAGGGTTGGAGGCTAAAGATGCCACGGCGATTGCTATTCAAATATGCCAACAGGAGTTGCAAGAAAGGGGAAACTATTATTCTAAGTGAAACGAGTCAGACAGAGAAAGAGAAGTGCCATGTGACTCCACTTACATGCGGAATCTAAGCAACGAGAAGGACAAACCAATCAAAAACAGACTCACAGATGTAGAGGACAATCTGGTGGCAGCCAGAGGGGAGCGGGGTGGGGGACTGGGAGAAAGGGGCGAAGGGTTAAAGAAGTACTAATTAACATGGATGATTAACTGAATAAAATTGCAAAGAAAAATTCGTTGCTAGAGGGTGGCGGGGATGGGGAGCACGGCGTGGGGGACGCAGTCAGCAGGAACGTGAGGGCTTGTGCAGAGCCAGGGGGTGGCAGTGATGGGGGTGGGAGGGGATGCTGCATAGACTGTGTGTCTGACGTACCGTATACTAGAAACTTAAATATTGAGACTATGAGGTTTAATTCTAATAATAATGTAATAACGATAACCATAAGGTAAAAACTTTTAAAAAGGGGCAAATCAGTATTCTAAAGCCACCTCCGACGTGTGGCTCGGAAGGCGTCGGTGTTGGCGTGGGCGCGCGTGGCACAGAGAGCTGCGTCGGTGCTGGGGATGCAGGGATGCGCGCACCCCCCGCAGGGCGTCCCCCGGGCCACTCACCCCAGGGAGAACGTCTCTGTGAGCTTCCGAGTCACTGTTTGCCAAGCGCCGCTCTTTTTCTTTGGACCGTTGCTTGCTTGTCCTGGTTTGCTGAGGACGGCTCAGGCCGTCTGTCAGGGGAGGGGGGATAAAAACTGGGAAAAGAAAGCGGTAGGGTCCCTCTCTCTCTGCCACCTGGCTCACAAAGAGTAAAGAGAGCTTTGCGGAGCGTTCGCTTCGGGCTCAGAATCAAAACACCCGAGGCTGAAAGGGCACGAGAGTGGGTTACGAGCAGCAAATACTTCAAGTTGCTTCTTTGCCAACCGGATGTTCCCCCAAAGTGAGGGCATCAGCGGTCCCTGGGAAAGGGACAGGCCAGGTTACACACACCTCCTCTCCGGCCCTCTGTGGCCTGCTGTTGACAACTAACAAACCAGGGAACGGGAGGAGAGCTTCAGAAACGGGGTGGCCCCTTCTTGCCCAGCACCCCTAAAAATGCCCCCGGGAAATAGAGAATCTGGTGAACGAGCTCAAGTTTCACTCCTGTCTCTGATCCATTAAGTGGCTTTGAACTCTTACCAGTCAGTCAGATGGGAAAAGCACACCCTGCAGGGACCGGGACCCCTGGCACACAAGACGAGTCTAGGCTCCACACACACACAGGGCACTTTTTTGAGGTTGGTCATGTGTTTCAATGTGCATTTGAAGGAAAAACACTAAAGCTGGCTCATCAGACTTGTAATTTCATAGGTAATATCGCTTAGGGACAGTGGGTTGTCTCTAGTGGCTTAAATTAGGATTTTGCTTTAAGAAAATGTGCAGGTGGCACATGGACGTGGTCAGAACATGCAGTCGACACACAGAATCGAAAAAACACAGTGTTAGGTAAAGCTGTCTCCTCATCGGAGTCGGTGTCATTGCTCGTGACCAAACAGCACACGATGCCTTTTTTATCTCCATGACTTCTCATTCCATGCCGATAGATAGATGATAGATAGATAGATAGATAGATAGATAGATAGATAGATAGATAGATAGATAGATAGATAGATTAATTAATTTTTTAGTTAGGGGTAAAGAAAGAAGGAAAGGAAATGAGAAAGGAAAAGACCCTGCTCTCTCTCTTTTTTTTAAGCCCTCTGCTGGTTTTCGTGATCTCAGAGATAACGGTAAGAAAGGAAGCCATGCAAAATGTGTCGGGGGCTGCAGGTGGACGGGAACCCTAAAAGCCACCTCGCTTTCCGATGAGGAAACTGAGGCCCAAGACGTCCTCAGTTACTGGCCCTCCTCCTTCCATGAGTTGCTCATGAGCAAGGGCCAAATCCTAAACCACTTGCCTCGTGCGGTATTTCTCTCGTCTCCTCTTTCTCCCAAGCCAGATGTCTTAAGCGACAACCCAGGGACTCGGCTAGCAAGGGGTGGACTTGGGGGTGGTGGCGGGGGGAGACCCCTGCGTGCTCCCCGCCACAGAAGACAGGTTGGTAGCACAGAGACCCGTCTCGGGCCCCACCCCAAGCCATCAGGTACCTGAGGGCCGGGAGGTCTCTACTGTCGCATCCTTTTAATGCTGAGCTCAGATCAAGGGAGCCTGGTTCACCTCATCCCCCTCCGGCACCCGTTGTCAGACATACAGTAGGGGCCTAATAAGCACCTGTCGAATCAATGAAGCACGAAGAGTGCGTTTTAGCAGGATTCCCATGAACGGGGGAAGTGTATACAAACTAGTGGATCTGGTCAAGTCCCAAACCTCCTGGAAAACCGCAGCGTTCAGGCATCAGGGGAAAAACTGTTTCCTCTCCACGGGGTGGTTTAGGAAATTTTTCTGGCCACAGCCGCTTCCTCAAAGTCTCATAAGCAGGCAGGGCCTTCTGCGGCTTCGGAAGTCCCGGTGCTGAGTGTGGCCTTTTCATCTGAACCAGCAGGAGGAATTCAAAGCTGGAGGGATCCGAGCTCTGTGTCGTCATGGAGAAGTCGGTGCAGGTTTGTGTTTGGTCTTGTTTTTCCCGACGCCTGGATATTGTGCCCCTGCGTGTCGAATACGCCATCGTTCGGGGTCGTTTTTAGAGGTGTCAGGCAGACAAGGAATCTCTCTTGTAAGTGTTTTCCCCCCCTTAGGTTGCTTCTCATTGCCAAGTTTAGCAGGTCAATTCACTTCTTTGTCCCCGGTGCTCATAGATAAGTCCTCCCTCTTGGCTGTTTGCATCCCCATGGGTGGGGGTAGGCCTGGTGGAGTGCACGGCCTCGTCCTTCCCCGTGGCTGTTGGCTTCAGCCCAGGTCCCCTGGCAAGGACAGCTGCAGAGAGAGCTCTCCTGGGGCACAAGTGTTTCAGACCCCAAACCTCACAGGATTCCAGCACAAACTACGACAGAAGGATTTCCCTTCCAAAGCAATTTATGCTCATGTTTTCTGGGATATGGAATATCCTTTAAAAATAATTCCTTTAAAGGATGAGGATGCAGGTGCATGTGGGTTTCTGAGTTCCTCTCCCCGGCATCCATGTCCTGTAACTTTTGATTACTTGCGACACTGAGTCGTCTGTGTAAAGGGGTCCATTACGTGTTATTTCAATTTTTTCCCCCTATGTTAGGAAGTAGGTTAAGATGTTTCCAAATAACCATCACAGCAGTGCAAATACTTGAAAGTTGTTTTATGTGCCAGGGTATGAAACAAAAAAAAAGAGAAAATTTATATTTTATTTAAAAAGCTGTATTCTACTTTATGTTTTTGTTTTTTTAAGCTTAAATATTACTTTAAATAGAAAAGTTATTGGGAAAGGAGAGGGTTTCTGTTAAATGACTTGGGATCTCTTTCCACACACTCTGGGGCCTCTCATTCCGAAACTTCTTTCAACTTTTCCAAAAGGGGAGCTGGAGAGAAGTCCAGTTAGCTTCTTAGACTCTCCAGCAAATCAGAATCAACCCCCAAAAGACAGCCGTTTTCTCTCTGCAGCAAGAGAAGCAAGTCTTCTTTATGTGGGGAGGTGATGCAAGAAATCCCTTAGCTGTCGCCTCGGTTAAAAGGCTCTAAATCTGTCTGAGAACGAAATGCAGATGATCGAGGCGGAGCTGTCTCAAGTCCACAACGCTCCAAGGCTCTCTCCTCAGCACATCGGCCATGACACAGTCAAGGGAGGTCGTTTCATACAGTTGGCAAGTCCCAGGGCAGGTTCCGATTATGAAAAATACACTATTTTGCTATCTCAGGTGTGACTCTCGGTTCCCTACAACTTGTGGAATTTTAAATGTAAGTGTTGGGAAGCTACTGAAACTCAGGAGGAGCAGCTTCTTGGACGACCGTTTCAGAGGGAGATGATGGAGGAGGAGGAAGGAAGAGAAGGGGCGAATGGAAGACAGGGAAATGGGGGCGGGAAAGCAAGAAAGAGAGATCTGGAGAGAGAAGAAAGGGGAGAAGGGCTGGTGCTGTGGTCCTCCTGTCCTGTCTCAGCTGCAGACCCCGTAACGCAACTCCACGTGCAGGGAAAGGAGAAGGGGTCATTCCCTCTGCCTTGCCCCGTGGTGCATGCGTGTCCCGTGTGTCCTGTGACCGCTGTCCTATTTCAGTGTGGGTAGCATCCCCCCTCTGGTCCAGCGTGTGTGTGCCCAGGACCCAGATCACCCTGCAGCTGACCGAAGGGGAGATGGCGTGGCGATGGCAAGGGCAGCGAGCCCCCCTTGTCCACCTCCAGACTCCCTTGCTGCCTTCCTCACGTGCGGGGACCGGGCCAGAGAAACGCTTAAAGCTTCTTCCAGCCGAAGCTTCTGTGATTCTTAAGGCGCCTGCAGTTAGGCCCCGCTTCATGCCATGAGTTTGTTGCCTTCTCCGTGGGCCCTCACGCGGTGGCCCGGCTCTCAGTCTGCTGGGGAGAAAGAAGCACTCACAGCATCGGCTGGTTTTCTGAAACTTGCTCACTCTTTGCAGCATCTTGCGTGCTGTAAGGGGCGCGGGTCCTTCGCTGGAGGGGCGTGGGCCTTGTGCCGGTGATGGGAGTTGTCTTGAAGTTCACAGGTGGCTTCCCGGACGCAAATACCTTTGTGTCCAAACTGCTTTCTGCCAAGATTAAGACAGACCGGGGGTCATGGTTTCCTTCCGTCAGGTGTGGGAGTGGACTGGGCTTGAGTCGTCAGGACAAGGGGGAGCTTACGCTCCCCAGTGCAGAAGCCATCTTCTTCTAACAGAGTAGAACCCTTTTTTAAAAACAAGATTTTTATATTCAAAAAGCAGAACATGCACACGTGGTTTAAAAATCCAAACTGGACCAATGAACACAGACTGAAAGAATTCTTTTTAATCCTGACTTTATAGTTTCTTCCCCCAGCCAAAGGGAACCCAAATGATTTATATAAATCTCCCCAAAAGATGCTATGCTCATAAAAGCACAAGTGGAGACATAGCATCTGCACAGTTTCTCATCTTGCTTTTTAAATAATTTCATGCTATATTTTGGAGCTTGTTCCATTTCAGCTCATATAAACTCTCCCTGATTCTTTTTAATGGCTGTAGAGTATTCCATTATACTTTATTCTTTTTCATGGCTGTATAGTATTCCATTATGCATTATAGTATTTCATGATTTACCAGTAATTACATTGAAGTTGTTTCCTAAATTCTTAGTGCAGAATCTAATTCTGTTTAGTAACCTCACCACTTACCCAACTGGTCGGCTTACCATCCCTTTGTCCAGAGGCGCACTTTGTCACTCACCCATCTGTTGAAACGCACATGCCACCTTGTGATGGAGTCCGTGCCAGGCACTACGATGTACGGGCTAAAAGGGCAGACTCGTGAGTCAAAACTGCCTGTGTCCGGTCTTGGTTCTGTTCCTTGCTTTCTGAGCAACCGTAGGGTGTGTACCCACCCTCTCTGTTCCTCAGCGTCCTCATCTGTTAAGTCGGATGTTAGTGGCAGCACCTGCCTCATGGGGCAGTGACCGTCAAGGGAGACTGTCGATGCTAAGCACTTGTTGCAAGGCCTGGCCGAGCTGGAAAACGGTGAGCTATCCCTGTTAGCAGGGCAGCGTGGTGCCTGACTCAGGAGGCATCCAGCAGGTTTAAAAAGATGTTTTTTCCTCTTTGATTAATTTATAGGAAAACGATGCTGGCTGGAAGTCTGTGTTGTGTGGGGTTTGCAAAGTGGGGGTCCTTTCCAGGGCTTTGCTGTGATTCCATAAAACATTTCTCCCACTTTCTCAACCTGCCAGAGGTTACCTCAGAGTTTTGTTACCCAACAAAATCACAAAAGCAACGTCATGTAGATACTCTGTTTCTTCCTCTGTCTGTCTTCCGTTTTTTTGTGTTTTGGGGGGGTTTTTTGTTTTGTTTTTATTTTTTGAGAATGTGGGTGGGAAAATAGAGGTGGTGAGGGGAATTTTCTGATGCCCTTGGAAATGTTTCTTCCTTCCTTTTTTTTTTTTTAACATAATGAGCTTTTAAAAATGATGGAAAATAAACAGTCACAAGCCAAAGGCTTGCACCATTCTCTCTGCTTTGATCTTTCCAAGCCTGTCTATGTATTTACATGACACGAATTACTTCCAAGGACATTCAGGGGGCAGAAGGCTGTCTTTGAAGATAATCAAAGAGCTTTCTCCCTCAGCCCTGAGTCCTGATGTGCCGAGACTGGTCTCAGCTGCCTCCTAAAGAAAGACACGTGAGCGACTCACTGATGTCAAACCTAAAGCTCCTGCAGCCAGGGGAAGCCTCGATGAACTTGAGGGATTCACATTTACCAAACAGCGAAGGTTTTGAAACATGCACAGTGTGTGCTTTTTTTAAAAAAGGCTGTGGTTTCTATGTAACTATCAGCTCATGGCCCTCAGAGGGGAAGTTTGAAGGCTTCCGGCGCCTCCTTCCAAAACTGACTAGGAATTCTTGGAAGTCGGTCTTGGAACCTGTGAGGAGGGAGCTAAAAGGCTCAACGCAGGCGTTTTCAAAGGCCCTGTGGGAAGCAGAGCGTCCGTCTTGTTAACGATGGGGTTCCATGACGCAGGGAGCGGGCCGCGGCGATCGCTTGCTGCTCAGCGCTCCTTCCACTTCACAATCCTTATCTCTCCTTGGGGCCACTTACTCACTGACTGCTTCCTGCAGCAGGACATGGCAGCGAGCAGCCTGCACACAGGCTGGGCCAGAACGTAGCCTCCGCTCTGCTGCCGGTTCCCTGTGCCCCGGCAGAGGTGACGTATGAGGACCAGGCCTTCTCGGCATCCTGCTCTTCCTGGCCCACGCTGCATTTCCCCTCCCTTCTCTGGCCATTACAGCCCTGCCTTTCCCTCAAGACTCACCTCGAAGGCTGCCTGCAGGTTTTCATCTCCCCCCTTCCCCGACGGCCACCCTCAATCCAACCTCTGCCTTGGGCTGAGGCTTGGGCATCTCATCCTTGACCGGGCGACTAGCTTGGATGAGCATCTTCAGCTCCCTCCAATCCCTTTCCCGCCCAGCAACCAGATATACATAGCAGTCGATATAGAAATCAAGCTCCTGACCCTCTGTAAACTTCTCTCCGAGCAGCCTGGTCATCTTTCGGTTCCTTCAGCTCCCCACCTACTTCTCTCACACACACACACACACACACACTCCCCCGGCCCCCACATCTCTCTTCCTCCGCCTGCATCATCTCTCCCCAACTCCTGATCTGACTAACTGCTGCTCACCCCCGGATAGCCACTTCCACAGCCCCACTCCCGGGGGAATTTTCATCCATCACCACTTCCCAGCTGCACTCACAGTTGCTCATCGCTTCCTGTGTTCTCTTTCATCGCTCTGAAGAGGAGCAGAACCCCATCGCGTCAGCCTTTGAACACCACTTAAAACACAATTTTTTTCCAATAAGTACTGTAAATCTATTTTCCTTCTCAAAAACGTTTTCTTTCCTCTAGCTTACTTAATCGTAAGACTACAATGTGTAACCCATATGACATACAAAATGTGTGTTAATCGAATGTTGCTGGTATCGGTGAGGCTTCCGATCCACTGTGGCTATTAGTAGTTAAGTTTTGGGAGAGTCAAAGTGAATTTTTAACTGTGTGTGTCGGGGGGAGGGTGCGTGCCCCTGACCTCCACGTCGCTCAAGGGCCCACTGTGTCTCTGATCTGACTAAAACGTGCATAGGCCTGAAACCAGGAGCTACGTTGCTCGCTGCTGTATCCCCGGCAGGGCAGATAGCAGATGCTCAAAACAGTCTTGCTGAATGCGTGAATGAATGACTGAATGCATGCACGGATGAGTGAATGGCACCCGGTTTTCTCCAACTGTAGCTATCACGTGATGGTTTCCCCAGAGGCGCTGCCATCGCCCTGAGAACAGGGACTCTCTCGTTCTAGGCCTTTGTTCCCCAAAGCTCCTTCCCCTCCTTCCTTCCAGATGCTTATTCACTTTCCTTTCCCCCCGCCCCCAGCTGTTTTATGGATCTGGGCATTTGAGGGAAATGTCCTGTCTGGAAATTGGTTAGTTCTTCCTCGTACCCAGAATCCACCAGCCTGTGGGCCACAGGGAACAAAAATATAAACATGTATCCTTTCTCCTCTCTTAAATATGCACACGAACGTTTCTCAGCTAACACCTTAGTGACCATTGCAGTTGGTATTAGGTTCCTTGGCCGAGGCTTGTCATTTGCTTCCACGTGTCATGTAGACAGAGATCAGCACAGGGCCCATGGCCCACAGTGACGTTTGCTGCCCCTGCTGTTCCTCGTCTCCCTACATTCCAGAGGGGCCGGGCCTTGCGTGGGTGGTCAGGGCCGGCCTCGGCAGGAGGCGACGCTTGAGCTGAGGTCCGAAGAGGAGCCAGTCATGCTAAGATCTGGCAAAAGAGGGTCCTGGGCAGCGGGAATAGCAAGGGCAAAGGTCATGAGGTGGACACAAGCTTCGAGCTCATGATAAAGGTAAGAAAGTGTGGCTGGAGGGACATTAGCGGCAGGAGTAGGGAGGCCGCTGGGGCAGGGCCATCAGGGAGGGCGTTTGGGTTCTGTTCCAAGGAACTGGAGGTTTTTAAACTAGAGAGCAACGTGATCTGGTTTTTGTGCATAAAATATCATTCTGGCTGGAGGTGTCTGGTGAATGAGTTATAAGGAGAAAGATGTGGTTGTGGATGTGAGGAGACCGGTTAGAGTCCAAGTGACCTTGGACAAGTCATTCGATTTCTCTGACCGTCGGTCCCTTCATCTGTAAAATGGGGATGAGAAAACCCACCTCTGGGTGTCGGGCGACGTGAAATGAGTCAGACGAAGACAAATACCACACGGCCGCGTGCGGAATCTAAAAAAGCAAAGCAAACGAACAAACAGAACAAAACAGAAACAGACTCATAGCAACAGAGACCGAAGGGGTGGTTGCCGGAGGGGAGGGGGCGGAGGGTGAAAGATGAAGGGGAGCAGAGTCCATAACACTGTGACACGCTTGCATGGTGACGGAGGGTGACCGAATTAGTGGGGTGATCACACTGTGAGGCAGAAAAGTGTCACTGTATGGTACACCTGAAACTAGCATCTCTAATATAATGTTATGTACTGACGACGCCTAAATTTAAAAATAAATTTTAAATATTTAAATTGTACCCCCCCCCAAAAAAAGGTAGACTTATACCTCCGAGGCCCCTGAGAATTAAGTGATGTGATGACTTCAGTCCCCACTCAGCAGAGTCCACTCTTGTCTCCCCTCTCTAGGCGAGGGGCGCCCCAGGACTTCTCAGATGCGTTTAATTCTTTGCTTGTAACACAGACGCTGATGGTCTTCGTTGTTAAAGTTCTGAGACATTAGCTGATTGCAGGAGGTGTCCAGAGACGGCTGCTGCCAACTGTGACAAACGGCCATACTGACGAGAGCCCCGCTGTAGCGACATATTCAGGGTTCGCCCTCGCTGAGAGCTTCCATCCTCTAAGGCCGCGGTCCCCAGCCTTTGTGGCACCAGGGACCGGTGCTCCTGTGAGAATCTAATACCTGAGGAGCTGAGGTGCAGCTGAGGCGGTGATGCTGCTCACCTCCTGCTGTGCGGCCCGGTTCCTAAAAGGCCATGCACTGGGACCAGTTTGCGGTCCCCCTGGAACCCCTGCTGCAATGAACGCAGCAGGCTGGAAGTGCAGAGTCAGCCAAGCCTCCAGAATGAGACTGTCCCTGTCCATCCCGGACAGCTGTGGTGCCCCTGGCTGGGTGGCCACACAAGCCCGTTGTTCTCTGGAGGAGCGTCCCTGCCCTCCACAGCAGGCGAAGGCACCAGCTGCACCGATGACCATCTGGACCCTTCCCAGCGGCTGCTGTATCCCAGCAACCGCTCGGTTCAGACGCACACGCGGCCTCGTGTCTAGACAAATGCGAGCCCACTTCAGACCATGGGCTGCTGGCATAAGACCATGAGGAACGCACTTCCTGAGAATCGTGGTGATGGGCCGGAGACTGTGGTTCTTTTCCCCTTTTCTTCCCAGTGTGGACAACGTACGATCCTCCCAACGTACAATCGTGACTCTCGGGCATAAGGAAAGTGAGCTGGTGTCGAAAATCTCGTTAGGCCGGTTAATTAATGAGGGGAGCAGAAAACGTTAACGCCAGGGCACGGAGCCTTCAAGGAAGTAGATACTCGTGGAGAACTGGATGAGGGCACGTTAAGGTGGGATTCCAGGGCTGGGTGCAAGCCTGGTAACAGCCCGTAATCTCCCGGGCCATCTCCTGCTGCTAAACAGAAATCATTTGCCTCTTTCACTGGAAAGAAAATGGTGAAGAACCACGTAGCTTCACTGCGTCTTGACGTCTAATCAATACTCTGGACAAGAGTCTAAAACTCCGTTCCATTTAAACGCTTTCCCTGTGCTGGATCCTCCAGGCTGAGCACCCACGGTCACCTGGTGCTGCTCACGACACATTCAGGGGCCAGGAACTGAGTGTGCGAACTAGCTGGGCCCGGAGGCCAAGTTCGGGACAGCTCGGCGGTCATTCTCACCGAAGGCCACCAAAGGGGGTGGGCAGGGGCTCCAGGAGGGCTTCCGGCGTACCCTGCTCTAGACAGAAACAGGACCCCTCATCCTGGGGCTCCGTGTCACCCTCCCCCCCCCGAGACTTGAGTATGGCTCGCTGCACTCCTCACCCTTGCGCACCCATCACTTCGCCAAGTCGCCAGTGAACACCTACTGTGTGCTGGGACCCGTATTTCCTAACCGTTCTGTAATAAGTACGTGTTGATGTGACATGGGGAGGGGAGTGATTCTGTGGGAACCCACGGAAACAAATGGTTTTCCTTTAATTACAGCAGAAAGTTCCGACAGGAAGGGGGCCGCTGCAACAGAGTGATCGTGGGGGGAGAAGCGTGTGGCTTTCAGAAAAAGCACGGGTCTGAGAGTGAGGGGGCCTGCCTGGGTTCCCATCCTGGCTGTGTGGCCAGAGACGAGTCGCTAACCCGTGTGTCTTCGTTCCGTCGTTCATGCATTAATGAACGTTGATGGAGAATGTCCGATGCATCCGAATCCATGCTTAGGGCTGGAGACAGAGCAGCAAATAAGTGAGATGTGGTCCCAGCAGCCATGGAACTGCCCATCCGTTTCAGGAGAAAATGAGCAGGAACTAGACAAGGAGCGATATGATAATTACGATGGTAACAGCCAAGCTTTCCTGGGCACTAAGTGCTGTTCGGCGAGCTTTATGTACCTATCGGCCCGTTTCAGTTTTACAGTGACTCCATGAGGTGAGATAGTCCTGCTACTCCCATTTTACAGACGAGAGAACAGGCCTGACTTGCTCACGGACACATGGCTAGGAAATCCCAGAGCCAGGATGTCCACCCAACTGTGCAGCCCATTCTGTAACCACGAGGGTCCCAGTCACCACGAATTAAATCAGGGCCATGAGCACATGCTGAGGAGACTGGGCCTGGTCTCAGGGTGAAGGGAAGACTTCCCTGAGGATGTGACACGTCACCCGAGACCCCCCAGGACGGGTGGGAATGAATCCAGCAGGGAGCAGGACCAAGAGACAGGGCTGGAGGAGAGGAGGTAAAGTGGCAGTGGAGAGCGCGGCCTGCTGTGCCCGAGTGGGTGGCGTTGGAACCGCAGTCCCGGCAACGGCAGTAACAGTGACTTCTTCCTCCCTCCCGCCCCCAGACGCTCTTGGCGAGGGCGCTCTACGACAACTGCCCTGACTGCTCCGACGAGCTGGCTTTCTGCAGGGGAGACATCCTCACCATCCTGCAGCAGAACGTGCCACAAAGCGACGGCTGGTGGAAGTGCCTGCTCCACGGGAGGCAAGGCCTGGCTCCTGCCAACCGCCTCCAAGTCCTCACGGACGCCCCGGCAGACAGGCCCTGTCCCCCTCTCCTGAGAGCCCAGGAAGAAGCACTCCCCAGCTCCAAGGAGACCTACCAGGGGCCCACCCTGCTCAGCCCCCCGCCTCCAGGCCCCGTGTATGAGCAGATGAAGAGCTGGGTGGAAGGGCCCCCACCGCCCACAGCCCAAGTCTACGAAGTCCCCGGCTCCCCTGCCAGTGCCAGGATCGTCTGTGAAAAGACCCTAAGCTTCTCGAAACAGGTAAGCGCACCGCCAAGTGGAAGAGATAGGTCCAGCCACATTTCACCCCAGGGGCTCACCGCACCCCCAAAATCACCACCGCCCACTGGGCCGAGCGTGCCAAGTGGGAAGCAGAGGGTGGGCGTGCTTGGGTGAGCTCACGCTTGCTCCCCACTTGGGTTGTCGTTCACACTCCCAGTGACCCCCCGTGACCCCCGCACACTTAGTGGGAAACTGAGTGCTTGGTCCAGCTGTGCTTAACAAAGTAAAGGGCAACCCTTCTTCACCCTAGAAAGGAGCACTAGGCCTGCTGAGGACCCAAGGAGGTGTTGAATTTCCCTGGGTTCAAAGGCGAGAAATTACCCATCGGATTTCAAATCTAGATTCTCCTCCATCCGGAAACTTGAATTCCAGAATTGCTACGGAAGTGCACAAGAAGGCCAACGCATGTCTGGAGGGGGAGGCCGTGGATGTGATGGCATCATTCACTATAAAAGTGAAGATGCCGAAGCGGGTGTTAGTGGCGGAGTGGTTACACACACCCGTGCAACAGGCTATTGTCCCGTTGTGAGAAGAAGATGAGGTCGTTCATGGGGTATTTACACAGGGGGATCAAGAGCCACTTAAAAACGAAGCCAACAAACAAAACTAAAATAAAAAATAAAAAATACACACCCCGACGGCGGTTATTACCCTTAGGCCGTGGAATTGGTTAAAAGAAGGGGAAAGAAAGCATTAAGCAGGGACCTTTACTGTATCCACGCCTCTGTCCCCAGCACCTAGGACACGCGGTGGGTGCCCCCAAATGTTGGGTGAACTAAGAGGTTAGGAAGTTGATGTGTGTGTGACAGTATAGAGTGTGTATTACCTCCGCGGTTCTAAAAAACAGCAATTTTTAAGAAACGGAGGAAAAGAAGCACTCCAAATGCGGAACGCAAACACGTTTTAAAGAAGGAGAGAAATTTTAAAAAGAAAGGGAAAATAGAACACCCTTTTCCTGCCAGCCCCGGCCCTCACGGGGTGTTAAGAACGCAGAAGAGGTTCATCCGCACGGCCTTCAGCCGCTGTGGTCGCGTCCTGCCATCGCACTCTTTGCTTTCAGCTCAGACGACACATGCCACCTGGTCACGGCCCTTGGCAGAGCTCCCGGCTCCTGAAAGGAAATCAGGCCGTGTCCCTAAAGCCCAACACAGTGCCCGGGAAATATGTGCCGACTGAATGGGGTGACCGGATACAGCATGAGGCTCCGTGACCGTGAGCTTCAACTTCTAGACTGCCACTGGTGTGAAAGGAAAGAGTTCGTCTCAGCAGAAAAGGGTCGGGCATTCGCCGTGACGGCTGTCCTTGACGTGAAGTGTGCCACCCGTTGCAGTCCTGGCTCATGTGGCCTGTGGCGGTCGGACAGAAACCACGGCCCCCGACAGGGAACTCACAAACCAGGCTCCTTGCCATCGGGGTTCTTGAGGCGGCCCCAGTAGAACACCCCGGGGGGACTTTCCTGCCTTGCTTCCTGCTGAAGTTCCCTCCGTGGCCACCCTGTCTCCATCTGGCTCCCTCCATCCTCTTTTTTTTTTTTTTTTTTTATTGCCTTCTCTGAGCTTGGGGGGGGTCCCTTAGAGCCATAGATGCCACCTGTGGCCTAGAAGCAGGAGTCCTGCTTCGGCCGGCTTCTGGGCGGTTAGAAGCATCACAGCTGCCCTGGTACTTCTCCTTCTTCCTCTACATCACGAGAGGGGTGGAGCCCCTCGTTTCCCAGGTCACCTCCAGCTGTGCCGTTCGATGATTCCAAATACTTTTCCTGCTGCTTTTACTGCAAGAGTGGAGGAACTGGAAGGAATGGAAGGTGATGATCGGGAATCTTCAGACCCACGGAACGGGCAGGCATCTCCTTCCCTCTGGGTGATGGGGCCGTTCGCCCTGCGCCGGAGGCTGCCCGAGACACACGCCCTGAGCAGAGGCGGTCGTGGGTAGGACTAGGCCACGAGCTCCGAGCGGCGTTCCCACTGGCAGTCACAGCCTTGGAACACGCCGGGGCCGGCCCGTGTCACAGACGCCCTTTGAACCTGGGTCGACTGTCTCTGGGTGAATGTTGGCCAAAAACTAAAATCCAAGCCGGTGGAGACGTGTCACTTTTCAGCCGTCGTCCTAAGAGAGGGGTCCACGCGTCAGTCGCTGAAAGAGACCTCTGTGGGCCTCTAGGTCCGAGCACTCCTTCATGTTGCAAATGAGGACGTGGACGCCTGGGGACGTGGACGGGGCTGTCCAGGGTCGCACGGACGATGAAGACCAGAGACCAAGGCTCCCCTGTCGTGTC
Source organism: Cynopterus sphinx (assembly GCA_030015415.1). Classification (NCBI taxonomy): domain Eukaryota; kingdom Metazoa; phylum Chordata; class Mammalia; order Chiroptera; family Pteropodidae; genus Cynopterus; species Cynopterus sphinx. The sequence goes on from CM057389.1 coordinate 92,068,808, forward strand.
TGCGTGTCTGCCTGCACCCCCAGACTGCCGACGCCGGAGGCAGAGCCCCTTCGTGCCCTCCACGTGTATTTACCCGCCTCTGGCAGCACTGCCTGGCCTCTGCCTTGCCCTTTTGTCGAAGATTAACCTGCAGATCCTACGGGAACAGCTCAGTCACTAGCATCCAGACCGAAAATCAGAACGAAACCGAAGCCCCTCACGCCTCCTCCCGGTCACTTCCCCCCGGAACCACTATTTTGTTTTACTTTTTATTCCGACTTCCTCAATACGATATGCAGGCCTGGCTGCTGCTGCTTGTCACTGTCTAATCGCCCCCTAGAGAACACACTTGCTGTGGGTTTCAGTTCAGAAGGGAATCTTCAGTATTTCAAGGGAAAAGGGTCAGATTTCCTGATGAAATTTGCTCTGGGACCCACAAGTTCCCAAGCTGGAGTTTCCCTCTGGTTTCCTAAACCTTTCGAAACCGCGCTTCTCCGCGGTTCCTTAATTGATTCCCTGCCATCTCGAACCCACATTTTCCAAGAAACACCAGGCATTTTTGACCTGGCTTCCTTTCACCTGAAATCCCGCACCCGGGAAAGTCCCTTGGCTCCCTGTCGGTGTTCTGCAGGCGGATAGAACTGACATGGGCCTGGGGTCGCAGGGCGGTAGCCGTCGGGGGATGGACAGCCTCCGGGAAGGCTGCGAGGTGGGAGAGAGCTCGGAGTGCTGGAACACACGGGTGACGTGGTCCCGTTTTCTCCCCCAGGCCCTCTTCACGGTTCCCAGACCTGCGCAGGGCCCCTCGCCAGCTCTGCCCGCCCAGCTGTACGACGTGCCTACCCAGAGCTGGGGGCCCTCGGCCCTGAAGGTGAGTCTTGCCCTCGGCCCTGCTCCCCACAGGCCTCTCTGCCCAGAGCGTGGGGTCCTCAGCGTCACGCAGACGTTACTTCTCAGCTTCCCCCGCGGAGGGCCCTGGGCATCCATCCGCTCCGGGTACCAAAGGACGCGTCACCTCTCAGAAGTCAGCCCTGTGCCCAGGGAGTCCACACTTGCCCAGGAGAATCTTAGGACTGAGGGAATGCTGGAGATTTTTAAATTTTTACTTTTTGTGTGTGTGTGATATTTTACATCTACGTACACACACATACGTATGCATCTTGTTAAAAAAATAGTATTTTGAATGATACACGTCGCAGTCCTAACATGACCGGGGGTTATCCTAACACTGATTCTCCCTGGAGGATGAACTATTGGGTCTTTTTAAAACTTACTTGTAAGTAGGGAAGATCAAATTCCTAAGGCGTGCCTCACGTCACTGGGAATTCGTTTCTTAGCCCATCCGCACTGCCCATCCGCACTGCCCAGGGGCTGCTGTTACCCGGTGCCATCACAGCTTAGAGAGCGTCAGGAGTCCTCACTGCGGGGCTGCCCAGCCCCACCGCTCCCCACATCCTGTGTGATGCCTGGGTGGGCCCGGCAAAAGGGCTTTTAAAGCTCCAGGTGATTCGATGGTGCAGCCAGGGCTGAGACTCACACTCCAGCCCAAATAAAGTAAACTTCAGGCTGGCCGTGACCTTCTGGCCATGACCCAGCGGGTAACAAGAAGTCACACGAGCCTCAGGCCGGTCATGTCCAGCCTCGTCCTCCTGAGACTCTCTCCCCCATTCACACAGTCTTTCTCCACCTCACGTGTGGTCCACGTCCGGTCCCTGGGAAACGCACACACACGTGTGCTCCCTTTGCCACCACGGCCTCCGGGAGTGCGGGGTGGGCTGGCACCAGGCGAGGCGAGCGAGGAAAACGTCGACTGAGAAAAGCGAACGAGCAAGGCCGTGCAGTCCCAATCTCACGTATTCTTCTTTGATTCACTCTCGAGGCTATGAACTGCCATTTTTAACTCAGGCAACCGTGGCTCATGCTGTCTGCGGTTTGTCCCACTTTCCGCTGAGAAGGCGCCTTTTTAACGCACCGAGTCCACTGCCGAAATGAGCCCCCAGCAGCACCTACGCTCCCACCGAACAGCATCATGACCAAAAGCCCCGAAATCTGCAGTGATCTGCTTTTCCATTTGGGGTGGCCGGGGAGGGTTTGCGGTGGGTAGCCACCGGGAAGGAAATAGGCACATCGTCTTCCTTCGTGGTCTTTCCCCAGGAGCCAAAGAAGCAGCCTTTATACGACGTACCCACCAGCGCCCGAAAGGAAAGATGCGGTCACCCCGCCGGCCAACGAAGTGTAAGTGTGATGGGCCCCGAGACACGATGCCGTGGAACCTCAGCATCCTCCGGGACACTGAGTGGCTCGGTCAGAGTGGGGGCCTCTTCTCGTGCGGGCCCCCGAGGTGCAGTGGCGTCAGGAACAGGCCCGGCGCTGCGGTCTGAGTGTGTCCTCACACGTCTGCGAGCCTCCGATCCTAGCACAGACTCAGCACGCGTATTCAGACAACCCCGGCCAAGGGCCCAGCGCGGTGCCTGGCACAGAGCGAGGCCTCGGACAGATGCTTCTGATCGTTACAGAGCTCAGCGCCGTGCGGTGTTACTGGGTTTGGGTTTGTAAACGGCAGGAAGACCTTAATTTGAAATCCGAGTAGTCCGTGTTTAGCTTTGGATCCTGTCACATGTAGGCCCAAGCCTGTCGGGGAAGGCTTCGCAAAAGAGGTGCCCTGTCAGCACTGTCGTGAGGGCTGCACAGGCGTTGGTTAGATGCAAAGGAAAGGGTCGGGGGCGGGGGGAGCAGTTAGAGCAGGAGGACCTGTCAGGGCAAAACCAGACGTCGCGGTGTAAAGTGACCATTCTGAGTGCTGGGAAAGGTCAACAGCCTGGGTGGCTGGACCTACAAGGAGGGTGGCGGCAGGTGTGGCGGGGAGGCGTGATGGACGTGGAGAGAAAGGAGGCTCAGAGGGAGGGCGGGAGCAGGCGGCGGAGGGCCTGGGGCGGTGGCGGCGATGCAAAGCCACCAGAGCAGGAAGGTGGCAGGCAGGTTTCTCAGACGCGCAGCGCCCAGCACCGAGAAGGTCCTCGGTACGCTGCACGTGCGTCACACGGGTCGCTCACACCGCTCTTATTGCTGCTAAACCGGGTGGCTTTGTGTGGCTCTCCACAGAGGCAGAGTGTTCCCGTGACAGCGACAGTCGCCTCGAGGAAGGCCTGCTACAACACGCTGCCGAACCCCCAGAAATCGGAATGGCTCTACGACACCCCGGTGTCTCCAGAAAAAGCCGACGGGAGAAACGCATCTCTAACCAGCTGCGTGGACAGATCGGGGCCCCCTGTGCTCCCCGTGTGGATCCACAGTCCTCCCAACACCAGAGCGAGGCCCCTCACGCCAGACCTGCATAAAGATGTGCAGAAAACACCCAGCCTTCCCGAAATGCCTCCTCGTGGCGTCGTGGTGCCCAGAGACACCTTCCCTTCGGACGACAGCGTCAGCTACGAGGTTCCTTCAAGTTTCCTGGTTCCCCGAGTGGAACAGCAGAACACCAAGCCAAATGTTTATGACATCCCTAAAGCCGCCCCTGCTGTCCCCCAGGCTGCGAAGGAGCTGGGGAAAGCCGACGGGGCTCCGGACAAGCCCGTGGACCCCAACAGCGCGTGGTTCCCCAGGCAGGCCACGTGGCTGTCCCCAGAGCCCGACAGGTCGTCCGTCAACAGTTCCGACAGCCGGGCCAGCGTCGTCTCTTCCTGCTCCTCCGCCTCCACGGACTCTTCATCCAGCTGCTTCTCGGAGGAGTCCGCAAAGGAGGCCTCCTTGGACTTGGACCTGGCCAAAGAGACGGTAATGGCTCTCCAGCAGAAGGTGGCCGGCGCCGTCGCGGGCCTGATGCTCTTCGTCAGTAGGAAGTGGAGGCTCAGAGACAACCTGGAGGCCCACATCGACGCGATCCACAGGGCCACCGACCACGTAGAAGAAGCCGTGAGGGAGTTTCTGGATTTTGCCCGTGGAGTCTGTGGCGTCGCCTGTAACCTCACCAACAGCCACCTTCAGGCCCGGATCCGGGATCAGCTCCAGACGGTCTCCAGCTCCTACCAGGTCCTGCTCGAAACCAAGGACAGCCTGGAGAGCTGCAACTGGTCGCTGGACGTCCTCGTGGTGGACGAAGTCCAGAGCAGCCCGGATGACCTGGAGAGGTTTGTCATGGCGGCGCGGATGGTTCCAGAAGACGTCAAGAGGTTTGCCTCCATGCTCATTGCCAACGCGAGGCTCCTCTTCAAGCAGAACTGTGAGAGGGAAGAGACGGGGCATTCGACCCCGCATGCGGGATTCAAGCTTGCAAGATGCATCCAGCTTCCCCAGAGGGAAGGGGAATTTCTCCAAAGGAGCGCCCCTTCTGCCAGACAGAGGCAAGGTGAACTCTCCCCGGATCTCTCGGAGGAAAACTGGACAGACGCCTGTGGACAGGTGAGTTCGGAGTCCCGAGAGGGACACTGTCAGGGGCTTCAGCGTTGCTCTGGAGTGGTCGCCCGTAAGGTAGATGCCGAAAACCGCCCGATAGTCACGCAGGCTTTGGGAGACAGTGGTTCCGTTTTTCAAAACATAAAACTCGTGAAAGCAAAGTTCTCGGTGCAGTGTTACTCACTAAGAAGCGTGGCGAACAGTGTCGAGGCACGGACGCTGTCTTCTGGGAACCTGGGGCTTTTCGGTTTACCTCTGATGAGGAAGGTCAGACAGGATTGTAAAAGCCTTTTCAAACCCATCCTCCGGCGACGATCTGAACCTCGCCATCACGTTGTCTTGCCTTTTTTGAAAGTGGTGAGTTGAGTCAGCGTCCGTGTGTTTCTTAGAAACAGACAGAAGGGGAGTATAAACACGCTTCCACGCCTGCACGGCCTTAGCAGCCTCCAGACTCCAGTGGCTCCTAAAAACACTCCGCTGGCTGCACGACTTCGGACGCCGCAGGGAGAGAACCCTTAGTTCTGGCAAGTCTTAAGCACAGGTGGAGCGCAGCAGGCCCCCGGGGGCCGTGCCAGGCGACCATTTGGCGCTTTCGGCCCCAGCCGTGGCGTCCTGCCGACGTGCCCAGTGTGCAGTGAGGGCTGCAATACGTTCTAGAGAAGCTGGACACGCCAGTGTTGTCCATTTCCCAGTTAAACCACCCGTGTGTGTGTGGTTAAAAACACACATATGAATTAAAAAAGGAAAAACCGTGTGTCACTGTGCTAAGCCGTGTTGGTAGACGGGGAAAGACGTCAGGAGGCAGAAGGGAAACGCGAAGGGGTGGCTCCTGCTGTGAAAGCGGGCTTGCACGGCTGTGTGGGAGTGTGAATCCGCTCCAGTGGGTAATTCAAAACGACTGTGTTTTGCAGAAGGTGCCTCACCTAGAAGAGAAAGAAAAACCCTTTCTGAGACCAAGGTTGGATGAAAGCGAAGCCCTCGCGACCCAGGTGAGCGGTCCCGCCCACTGCTTCTGCTCCACACGCTCTCTCCCTGAGGATGTTTCCTGCTGATTCCACGGTAGAGCCGAGGCCCACGCGGGAGGAGAATTGGGCTTTTCGATCGTGTTTCCTCTTTGTCGTAGAAGAACCCTAGAGATGAACAACTCAGTGAGCCCCGGGGCCTGGCACGAGACCCTTTACCCCTTCACGAAGCCATGCGGGGTGCTCTGCCGAGCAGTCGTGACATGGCTATGAAGAGCACGGGCTCACGTTCCCTTTGACAGGGTCCCCGAATGCTTCTGGTTACGACGCAAAGACCCTGGTGTCCTGGGTCCTGGGCACGTCCCACAGCCCCCCGTGCCGTCTCCCCCAGGGAGGTTTGTGTCTGGGCTCACACCGACGTCCCCTTCCTGACTCACACAGTCCCACCCGGCCGTGTCCTCGGTGGCCACGGAGTTCAGCTGCAGGGGGAACTGGCTCTGGGACGTGTCTCTGGAGACAGAGATGGGGCTCTTAAGGGGAGGGTTACGTGCTGTGCCGCCACCATAAGTGCCGCACCCTGTCGGCGCCAGCCCCTGCCCGGGGGCGGGCGGATCCAGCTGCAGCAGTGCTTGGTGGCGATGGGGTAACCAGGGATGGTGCCAGCTGAGACGAGCACAGCCTGCCGCTGGCCCCCATCTCTCATCTGCTGTTTGCTTCTCCTTCCCTAGGACCCCAGCTCTCCTCCCCGCCGGCCTTTGGGTCAGCAGGACCCCGAGAAGAAAATCCACCTCTCGGAACACTGCCGGCTCTATTTCGGGGCGCTCTTCAAAGCCATCGGCGTCTTTCACAGCAGCCTCCGCCACGGCCAGCCCCCCGAGGTCTTCATCGCACACAGCAAGCTGGTCATCATGGTGGGGCAGAAGCTGGTGGACACGCTGTGCAAGGAGACGCAGGACAGGGACCTGCGCAACGAGATCCTCTGCAGCAGCAACCACCTCTGCGGCCTGCTCAAGAACCTGGCCCTGGCCACCAAGCACGCCGTGCTCAAGTACCCGAGCCCCACGGCCCTGGGGCACCTCCAGGCCGAGGCCGAAAAGCTGGAGCAGCACACGCGGCAGTTCAGAGGGACGCTGGAGTGAGCCGCCCTCCCGTGCGGCTCCGTCCCATGGGACCAGGCAGCCGGGGGGTCCGCGATGGGCGGAAAGAGTCACGGTGCCCAAAGCAGGTGTCCTCAGTGCCTGGGCAACCCCAGCGCATTGGCTGACCCCACGAGAGCGGGGAAGAGAGGCAGCCCTTACGTAAGGACCGTGTATGAGGGGACGCGTGGAAGCCGGTTTGCGGATCGTGTACGTGTGTGCCCGTTCAGCATTTATTTATTGGGCACCTCCTGCGTGTCAGACTCTAGGTGTGGGGCACACGGCAGTACATCAGACAGACGCCTCGCCTTGGGGAGGCACAGGAAAGTGACGGAGAAATACATACAAAACGCGGCAGGTGCTAAGGAGACAGGACGGCAGGAGAGAGCGGTGAGACTTATTTTCAGATGATTGATTCCTTCTGCGTCGTTAGGTAATGCGATCAGCATCACGTTCTGGACTGGATCAACTCGTGAAGTTGGTGTGAATTTCGTATCTGCGTCTTACACTAAATATGTGTGTGTGTGTGTGTATAAATATATAAATATGCTGTTTTTTCCAAGTGCAAGGTGCATGTTTGAACTTGGATCAGATCGAACAGCACGTATTTGCAGCCCGGCATTTTGTCGGGTTTCCTTTTAACTTATTTTGTGCAGTACAGAGTCTGTGTGAATAAATCCAAGATGCTCAATCGGCCAAGTTTTGTACCTCGGCGGTCTCAAATCTGTGGTCATTTATACTATTATGTGAATATAAACATGAGTTGAAACATCTTTCCTGGCAGTCCTTTCCCCGGAAAGTCTTCGATCCGTGTCCCCTGGGTTCCTGTGCTGCTTCTGTTATCCACGTGCCTCTCCCCGGAGTGTTTAGGGAGGTGCCGTAGAGGCCACAACCTCGTGCGGAAAATCAAAGCCGTCGCTCGTCGTGGTACAGGCGGGAGGTGTCGTGTGAACGGGACCCCCTTCCCCAGGCACAGATCTAAAAGTGGCTCGGAGCGCCCCTCCTCTTCCTCAGGCCACCCCCTCTTCTCCTGGCAGCCGGGCCTTTTGCTCACGTTGCTACGGTTACGGCATCCCTGCCTCACCTCACATGTACGTATCCCAGCCACGGAACACCTCGGCCTGGAAAGAGCATCCCCCACCTGGAAGTCACCTGCCATGGTCCCAGGTCCAGTTCCCATTGCTGCTCTGCACTGAGTAGGCGCTTTAAAATTGTTGGCGGCTGGAAGGCTGGTTATTTTCGCCAATAGTTTCCAGGTTCCTGAAGAAGGAGTCCACTTGGCGAGGCCCGGTTCTCGGCACCACAGCGGGGAGCTCGGCGTTCCCTGCGCAGCTGTGATCTGCACCAGTTAGGCCTCCTTCTGTTACGTATGATCCGAAAAGCACGTCTAGTCTGTCTCAAGCAGTAAAGGAAATTTGCCAACTCAACTATCTTAAAATAGGCCAGGGGCGGACGGACCAAGACCAGCCGGTTCGGGGTGACCCAACAGCATCTGCAGGCCGCATTTCTCCGTCCCACTTTTTCTAGGTCAACCCTCACGGTTGCAGGGTGGCCGCCCTACATGGTGTCTGGTGCCAGACCCCCGACGCTCTGGCGAGCAGGGCACGTGATACCCCAGGGGACCTGGAGGTGGAATTCACCCTCTCTCCCCCTGCCACGTGTCCTGAGAAAGGGGCGGCTCTGCCAAGAACTGTGAAACGTTTGAGCTTTTCCCCTATTTCAGACTAAGCTCAGCCTGCCACCGTTTCATAGATCTGACAGAAGACGTGAGATTCAGGGGGCAGAGGCTGTGTCGGGGGTTCCCCAAGACCACCCTGTGGTCCAATGACTCGATAGGAGGATGCCTAGGCCTCAGCACAGAGTCCCACTCATGGCTATGAGCTATCACAGTGAAGAAAAAGGGTGGGGGCGGGGAGTGTGAAGCAGAAAACGGGCTCAAGTCCCCAACCAGGAGCCACACGGGACCCCTTCCTCTCCTCCAGTAATGAGCGGTGACGATGCCCGTGCGACGCTGCCAGCCGGGGAAGCTCACGAGAGCCTCAGCACCCGGGGTTTTACTGGGGCTCATCGTGTGGGCAGCCTCGGGGATGCTCAGGCTCCCAGTTCCAGGCTCGCAGAAGGAAAGCAGGCGTTCGGCAGGGGTCGCATGGCTCACGCAACCAGCGGAGACCACCGGGCCCTTCTTGTCAGCTCTGGGGGCGCAGGGAGCCCGCCCAGGTCCACGTTTCTGGACCGCCAAAGGCCAGACTCGCAAGGGCAGCCCAACAACACCCTAGTCTTCTGAGGATTTCAGTCAAGGCTGCTCTGTGGCCCTTGTGCACGGGGAAGAACTTTTCTTACCCCATCGGGAGAGCTTTCACCTCGTATTTACATCCCCCCACGCCCCTCCCCAAGTTCCCGCGGCAACGCGAAGCTGGCCACGCGCTGCTGTGCACACAGCGGGCATCGGAAAGCTGTGCGAGCCCGTGTGTGCGTAGGTAGATGCAATCACAGGTGGAGGGAGCTGGCTCTAAAGCTGCGTCTACCCGTCTGCTTTGGGGGATGAGTCCAACGCGAGGACCCTTGGTGACGGAGCACCAAACCACTGGGTTTAAAACCCTGAAAACCACTGCTCTTGGCTAACTGTGTGGGCTTCCTTTATTTTTTATTTTTTTCTTTCGAAAGAGCAGTTATGGGATGAGTGTCCACGGATACATTCAAGAGGACACTTACTTCTGAAAAACAAAAATTTAAGAAGAATAAAGTCACATTTTTTAAAAAGCTTTCGGTATCTTTCTGTTCGGTATTTCTCTTTAATGCCCAGAATTCTATACCATTTCCTCTCAAGCTAGGAGGAGGAAGCGGTGGGCGGCGTGGAGGTGGTACCGGCGGTGGCAACGCGACCTCGATTAAGTTAAATTTCATCTGGAGGATGGAAGTGGTGAGGAGCCCCGTTTAGAGATCTTCCAGTGTGACAAGCTCTGGGGATCCACGTTTCTGGTTTGGTGGCAGCTATTTTTTTTTTTTTTTTTGATAAAACCTTTTTTTAAAAAAATGTATGTTCTCTGCAGGTTTCCAAAAGCTTCTCGTTTGCAAAGGTTGCCCGTGTGTGTGTCAACCGTTTGCTAATGCCCTTATTTTCTCACCTAAGGAAGAGCCTTCCCAGAGAGGGAGCAGCAAGACAAGGGTCCAGAGTGGAAGGACACCAGGAGAGGTCGAGGAGAGGGACAGCCGGCGTGGCTGGAGCGAGTGAGGGAGAGAAAAGCAGCCTGCGTGAGCTGGGGGCCAGCCAGGGGCCAGTTCATGCAAGTCCCGAACATTCCTGGAATGTCTCTAACATTTCCCCGAAACTGCTAATTAAAAGTAACTTTTGCCTTATCTCAGGGATGGCCTTGACTTTCGCCTTTACGTGAACCCTGTTTGGAACTTCTTCCTAAGGGTAAACTTCAGTGATGGTTGTGAAATTCTTAAACAATTCTCCCCCGTAGTTGTTTTGGATTTGCTAGCTTGCTTGCTAACTCTTAAAATGAGTTACTCCAGATGTCAGCTTTTTTTTCCAGGCAGAATTGTAAACTGGAGCTATGGAAGAACCCACGGGCAGAGCTGCCAGGCAGTCGAATCCTCAAAGGTTTAGAAGTCTGGGGTAGTCGGGAAACTATGGTGACAGGCGGTAGGAACATTTAAAGTACTGGCTCTGAGCCTGGGCCTGTAGCAAAACTTCCTATATACCAACGGGTATTCTTCTGGGAATAAGTCCAAAGTTTTCATCAAGTTCCCCAATAGGTCCAATGACCCCCAAAGGTTAAGAAATGCTGGTTTTGCTAGAGGGTGATGGTTTTTTCTTTCATGATCTTCCTCTCCCGCCCTTCAAATCCACAGGTTGGCAGAGGGGGCAGGGAGTTGTTAACAAGGATCCCTATAAAAGGAATATCCATGACGAGTTCATTCAACAAGGGCAGTGGAAGGAAGTAGCAGGTAATGACAACTGCTTCCTGGGAGAACAAAATGGCTTGAAGCAAGTAAAGCGCCAAATACAGTGCCTGACAAGCAGCCAGCCCCCAACACAAATGAGTTGCTATTGATGATGATGATGATAATAAACCGTACAAATGTGTCATGAGCTGTGTAAAGTCTGCGTGTGCCACAGAGGAGCCTGGAGACCAAGACTCTAAAAGAGGAAACCAGAGAGGAAGAGGAAAGAGTTCAGCTGCCTGAGCTTTAATGGGCCACACAGGTGGCACTGCCGGTGTCATCCGCAGCACCTGGGGGAAAGGTTAGGGAACGTGGCGTTTGTAGGTAGGTGGGCCTCATTTGGGAAGGCCCCTCATCTTCTGCTCCTTCTAATAGCAAGGAAGCCCGCCAAGGCCTTCAAACTGCCTTAGATTCGCTGGCAAACGTACTGCTTAGTGGTAGACTGGCTATAGATCATCTGGTGACCGAGTGGGGTTGGGATGGGGGTGGTCCTGCGCTGTCATTAACAACACCTGCTGCACTTATATCGACAATGCAGGGAGGGTCGAGACAAATCTACAGAATGTCGACAGCGAGCATCTTGGCTGCATGGCCATCACCAAGGGACAGAGCCTAACAGGACCGGGGTGATGATGGAGAAGGCCATCCCCAGCCTCTCCTGGTTCTCACTCATTCTGGAACCTTTAATAATTATCCCACCACTGCTTCTCTTTGGACCTCGTCTACTTAACCTCGTTGTCAAGTTCATTTCCTGCAGGCCTCAACAGTTTCACAGAAAGTGAATGGTCATGCCATGCTCCTGACCACTGAAATGCCTGGCTCAGGGCCGGAGCCCCACCCTGCCCCCAGATCCGGGTGCCAGAGAGTTACACTCCTCCCTGGTTTAGAGTCCTGACGACGTGCCTCTGTCACGTGCCTCTGCCAGCAAGTAGTTTCAGAAGAAGAAGGCTTCTGCCCAACCCCCTTAAGATTAAGGAGGATAAAATCTCTCGGGGGGTAACGTGGTCGGTAATCACGTAGCCAGAACCTGCAGCTGGGGAAAACGACCTTGAGTCACACAGTCCTTGGAAGAAACAAAGAGCAGATAGAACCATAATCACAGCGGGGATAAGTGGACTCAGGGAAAGTTCCGAAAGTCACACATGCACGTGAGTTAAAAGAGTTGTCCTATAGTTAACTCATTATCATAGCAAACAACACACCATTTAAGATGCTAATGAGACGTGCCACGCATGAAGAAGCATGGAGGTACACTGCGCAGGTGCTGCAGGGAAAGACCTGCCTCATCACAATTTGGGGAAAGGGAAAAGGAAAGAGGAAGGGGTGGTCCCTAACCCCCAGAGCCTATTAATCCACTGAACCTGTAGATCTCGGGGAGCCCCACAATTCTCCTCCAGACTGCACTCCCTTGGTGCATCCAGCTTCTGGTCTCCGCCAAATTGCTTTGCTAACTATCGTGTTTCCTTACCGGGAAATGGATTCTAACAGTACTTATCAGTTTCAGGGGCTGCCAAACCGCGCTTGTGGCCTTCTCTGAATGAGTCTGCACTTTGTTTTGGTTTATTGAGGAAATGACTGAGTGTCCCAAAGACCAAGGAAAAACCAACGTCCCTACCCTCATGGACTTTACCATTCTTGTGACTGGCATAAAAATGATTCACAAGCCAACGAGAGACCGACTGATTAAAGGGTGTCTGTTCTTTTACTTCTCAATAGTTGTGATGACGGATAATCCAATCAGATAGCTCTCGAAGTTTCCACATCAGTGGATTTTCTGTTCCCAAGTGGGGGATATTTTCAGCCTTGTTATGTTTTACTTTGGTCCTCACTACAGTATCCAATCACAAAGACCCGCCTGCCTCAAAGTGAGTAGGGTTTCTACTAATATTTATAATAAATAATGGAATAGAGAGAGAGAGAGAGAGAGGGAGAGAAAGAGAGAGGGAGAGAGAGAAGGTGCAGGGCGTGAGAGCAGACAATCATGGACGTTAGCAGGGGTTTTAGAAGGGACTTGAATTCTCATTACAGCCTGTCTCTTGGAAAGGGCCTGTAAATATCAGTGTCTCTTTTATAATTTTATCTGTGAACGATATCCGGTTTTTGATAATTTTTTTCCCAGACTTTAGGGGTTGTAAATGAAACAGATACATGTCCAAACTTTCATTTATATATATAAATATATATATATATATTTATATGTGTGTATACACGTATATACACATATATGTATACATATGTATCCACATATACACATATATATGTATAAGTATATATGTGTGTGTGTGTGTATATATATATATGCATATATGTATATATATATATATAAATGACAGAATCAGAAAGTTCCAGGCCTTCCATAGGGACTCTGTCTCCCCCCAGAACCTGTAATCTATAATCTGTCCATCACAGGTTTGTTCTGAGCGCTCAGGTCCCAGTGGGCGCTCGGTAAGGACGCCTTCTCCTTCCAAGCACAGAATCGGTAACTAACAGATCCCATTCACACGCATAGCAACCGGCACTTAGCAACGGCCCCGCCCCCGCGTCGCGCCGGGCGTGCTGCGTCACAGCGGCGCGCCGGAAGTGACGGCAGCGGGCGCCGAAGACGCCGGAAGTTGACGGTGCGGCGGGTCCCTGCTGCCTCCCGCTCCCGGTTCGCGATGGGTTGCGACGGGGGAACGATCCCCAAGAGGCACGAGCTGGTGAAGGGGCCCAAGAAGGTAGAGAAGGTGAGCGGCGAGGGCCCGGGGGCACTGGGGGTGCGGGGGCGCCCCGGGAGCGAGGGGCGGGCGGGGTGGGGTCGGTGGGGTCCGCGGGTCTCCAGCGCAGCCGCGCTGTTTTCCCTTTGGGAGAACTCAGAATGAGGACAGTGTTGATCAGGCGACCTTGATCGAAGCCCGGGTGCTGCCTGCGCTCGGTCGTGCCCCGATCCGGGGGATCTCGTGCCGTTCTCACTTGGGTACGCGCCGTCGTCATCCTCACTTTGCAGAAATGGAAACTGAGGCCGAAGAGAAAGTGGCGGCGCCGGGGCCTGAGGCCTGCCTGCCGTCGGTGGCCTGACACGGACGACGGCAGTTTACGGGCCTCGGAGACACTGGCATCGGTCTCGGTCTTCTCCAAACATCCCCTCAGCCCCGTGAGATCGGGCCCCTTGGAAACGGCCTTCCCACCGTGTACATGGCGTTCCTGCCTGATTAGTTAATGCCGGCCTCAGGGGACACTAAGCTCCTAGTGGCAGCCTGTGCCTTTTCCCCTCTACAGTGGACACAGTTCCTAGCACAGTAAATGCAGGATAGTGAATGAATGAGTGAGTAATTCCTAATGCTCAACAGGTCATCGACAGAATCACATATAAAAATTTCCCTGCTACTGGTAGGGAAATTGAGTCAGTAATGTAACCAGGATCTCCCAACCTATAGGTAATGAAGCCAAGAACCCCGTACATTTATTCAGAATTTCAAAGTTAGCGCTAATAATTACTTTTTAATAACAGAAGGCGTGTAAAGTACTTGATGCAGCGCTTCACTGAAGGCAGGTCTCAGCACTCCCTACAGGGTGAATTTTGATAAAAGCTGTTTAAGCTGCCAAAGTGTGGCCTTGGGTCTGGGGGGTGGATAGAATAACAGTTGCAATAGTGCAGGTTTTGTTTTTGTTTTGTTTTTCTTGAAATAATAGACAGGTAATAAAAAGTAGTGATTAAATACATGAGCCAGCCTGCTCTTATCCCAGCTCCTACTTGGTGTGTGACTCTGGACATGTAACCCAACCTCTTGATGCCTCAGTCTCCTCCACAGCAAAGGTAAAAATACTGAAGGCTAAAAGACGAGGTCACAGAAACTGCTTAGCATAGTGCCTGGTGCACAATAAACACTTAAGCAGTCGTTGCTGCAAAAATTAAATTTAAGGGAATTAAAAAAATGTTTTTATTTCTGTCTTTTTTTCCACATGTGCCATCCTGTTAAATTATTGGTTTGGCATTTTAGGAGGGGAAAAGAGTGGGCCACAGACTGTTCTGTAGATAAAAATATCATTTGAGGCTTGTGGATGGTCTTACGTCTGGATTTTCATACTGTGGATAAGGGTTTGATATTTCTCCTAGTGAATAGTTTGCAAAAAGCACTTCTGTTAAGTTGGTGATTTTATGAAGAATTACATAGTCTGTGTGCTGAACTTTTTAAAAAAGGCCTATCTTCTCAATTCTTAGTCCTTAAATTCTGCTAAACTCTTGGACCCTTTCCCGTTGTTAGAAATTAACCTGTACTGCTTTTTTACTGTATGGCTTCCCTAACTTATGGTCAAGATACAAATGTTAATATTTATATGTAGCTTGCATAAACAATTTAATAACTTGATGTAAACTGTTTTGTCACATGTGTCATGTTTATTTGACATAGTATTGATTACTTGGACTTTAAGTCCCACCTTCTGAATCACTCTCTTTGATTTAAAAACCAAAAATCATCACTGTGTGATACTACTAAATAAGCCGTTATGTGTGGAAATGTGAACTATATGTCTTTCAGAGGTGAAAATTAATTGAAAGGACTTTTTTTTCTTTTTATAGGTTGACAAAGATGCTGAATTGGTGGCCCAGTGGAACTATTGTGCTCTAAGTCAAGAAATATTAAGGAGACCAATAGTTGCCTGTGAACTTGGCCGGTATGGTTCCTCTACTTAACAAAATGAGTTTTTATTAAATGATTTTTAAAAGAATTTTAATGTGTAAACACAGTTCTAGATTCATCAACTGTGAGTTATCTCCAGCGGCTTTGAGAAGCCTAGGTTATCTTTCCCTGTCTGTGAAGTTAACTTCTACACTCTTTTATTCAGTGTGGTTTGTTTAATCTCCATGAGTTGAAAACTCGGGGATTAATAGGAGTGAAGTCACAAACATAAATGCATGAAGGAGCCATGTGGGTCAGTAGGGATGGTGGGGTCTGCGGGAGACTGGAGTTTATGTTCTGTGTGAAGAGGCGGCTGCCACTCGGGTCTAGCCATTGTTTGCAGTTCAAGCATGCAGGCCTAGTGGTTCCAGAACTTCTGGGGTTTCTTGTGTTTGTTTGTTTGTTTGTTTGTTTGTTTGTTTGTTTTTTCCCAGGAAAAATTGAAAATGTGTACCTTTATGTCAAATTTCTCAATTTTTAAAATCCTTTTTAAAATCACCTTCAGCCCCCAGACTGCCAGTTTATAACCCTTGATTTAAACTAGTTTCTTTTTTGTAGGCTCTGGAAATAGTTAAGAAAAGACTAAGTTTACTTTTTCAATAAGGCCAGGTTTCTGTTATGTAATGTAAATGACTTTGGATTGTACTCAATTTCATCTTCCTCCTTTGTATGAAGGTTGATTGTTGCCCGATTGTTTGACTGTTCCTTTTGTTGCAGACTCTATAACAAAGATGCTGTCATTGAGTTCCTGTTGGACAAATCTGCCGAAAAGGCTCTTGGGAAGGCAGCATCTCACATTAAAAGCATCAAGGTAAGACGGCTGATTTTGAGGTACTCCAAGTCTCAGTGGTTAAGGTTTATTTTATAGAATTCATGTATATTATAGACTGAACTAGATATTAGGAATTCCAGTCCCTGGACAGGCCAGAAGGTCACACACCTATACTTCCTGTGTTATAAACCTGTTATGATTTAATTGTGTGAAAGGGCTTTAAAAATGCTTAATGAGGTGTGTGAACGTTGGGAGGCTTTGTTTTTGTCATTAAAACTCAGCTAGAATTTTTGATTTGGAAGACACTTTTATAGAATTACAGAGTTTATTAGCTCAGTCACTATTAAATCATTGTGGTTATCTCCTACTGACTGAAAGTTCTGTTTGGCCTTTAAAGTTCTTTATTAAAAGTGAAAATACAAGTTTTTTAGTAAAGGAAGTTTGTTGAGAAGACAAAAATCTGTCAAATTTGGTCAGTGGGAGAAAAATCTGAAAAGAGTGAAGAATTTGAGAACTGTCAAGCTTGTCAAACACGTCATCTCACTCTGTAAATAACTCCTTGAGGCCACATGGCTAGTTATGCTTAAACTAGTCTAAGGCTTGCTGTTTTTCTTTTTCTTTTTTTTCTCTTCCCTTTCTTTTTAATTTTTTATTAGTTTGACTTCTTGGAATGATTACAGGATACAGGATATATCTTGTAATCAGACAAATTAGCAGTTCTGAAATGTAGCTGACAGAAGTGCTGTAAAAATAATCTTGTTGATTTTTGTCATCTTTTACCGTGAGAAGAGAATTCATTCCTTAAAAACCCATGGTGGTGTAATTATCTCAAAAATGTGATTATCATTTTATTACATTTTTTTTGATACAATTTGATACTTAACAGTATTCAGTGTGTGGGGTTGAACCTTTGATGCCAAAAAAATAAACCTTCCAAAAAATCTGAGCCGTAAAGACAAAAGGATTTAAATTAAGCAGTGCACATGTGCAAGGTTATCGTTATAGTCAGTTAATCGTCCACGAGTACTGTGAGCAGAGAGCTGGATGAGAGTCATCCCAGCTGTCCACCAGGACCGTGTGCTTGGAGGCTTTTCTTTTGAGGTACTCAAGTGCTCTCCAGAATGCTGACATCAGAATGGTGTGGTTAAATATGAAGAAATTCCTCAAACACTAAAGTGGAGCTGAGTCACTCCTGTAAAGCTGAATTTTTGAAAACCCGAATGGCTGGGTCTTAGACTGTGATCGTATTCTATGGCTGATATTCTGCCTTGGACTCATTAGACTCTGGCCTCAGAGGTCACTGTCTATTCAACTATTAAATAAACAGGGGTGGCCAGTAATATGGAACAGCCTCTGGAGGCCTCATCGGCAGGGACAGAAAGTGTCCTGTTTTGGATGAAACTGATGTAACACTTTCTCTTAGTGGAGTAATTTTTCATGTCAGAGGTTATATTTCCTTAAATAGCAAAATATTTGTAACTTAGAAGTTAACTAATTTGCTTGTCAGTAAGTTTTAAGAATCTTATTTTCTATCCCAATTTATGATTTAATTTTATATCCATGTTAATTGGCGACCAAAGGAAAGTAGCTAGGAAGAAGAGGTTTGGATGGGAAGGGACTAGAATGACAGTTTCTTTGTTGATGTATGTGGTTATTAAGGATAAGGATGGTCCATTTATCAATGAATTCTTAACGTAATGATGGTTTTTTCACAGAATGTGACAGAACTAAGGCTTTCTGATAATCCTGCCTGGGAAGGAGATAAAGGAAACACAAAAGGTGACAAGCACGACGACCTGCAGCGGGCACGTTTCATCTGCCCTGTCGTGGGCTTGGAGATGAATGGCCGACACAGGTCAGTCTCATTACATAATACTGGTACTGTTAGGGGTCGTGCCGTAGCTTAAACCCACACAGACTTCTTTACGGTGTCCCTTGGTTTTCCTGAGACACTCGTCACGAGACCACGTTCATCCCCTTTCACCCATTTGTAATGTGGCATCCAGGCCCACTCAGCTTTGTTGTCTGTGGCCTTACGAACTTGAGAGTAGGAGAACCTGAGTAAAGAGGGATTTTTAAAAACAAAGGGTCATTGTTTCCTGTCAAATCCCATTCCCTTATAATTGGTAAGATTTTGTGGTGGAGAACACAGTGTGGGGTTGTCGGTCAGCGAAAGGCCCACCTGATAATCATAACTCGCTTTGAATGTGCAGCTAATGGACCGTCCAGCTAGAGCACCAGAGATCTAAGGCTGAGATTTACACAGCAAGCATAAGCGACCTGTCTACTTCTTTCTTAAAAAATATGAAAGTCGAATGGGTTTTTTCCCACCTTTTAGAAATATCTTTAATGGTTGTTAGGCCAGTCAGTCAGTCATCTGGAATCTTCCATCTAACATGGTGTATGTTGAAAGGTAGTAATTTTTATTATCTATTCAGGAAACGGGGGGGAAAGCATCTCAAGTAAGTAAAAACATTTATTGAGCTATAAACAGCCATACTTAATCTGGAGCCTTCTGGCACGTGCGTGCGTTCCTTCACAGACACGTGTGTGCTGTGTGTGGCTAAACACACCAGAGAAACTGACCACCATGCTCTGAGGGTGGCATGGCTCTATGGGTTTGTAAAATTGAGACCCAGGGACCTATGCCTTTAAAGATGTATGTTTTACCTCAGTTATTCTGGATTTAAATCCTTGAGGCCTCCCTTTAAAATGTCACTGTTTAGTGGTAATTATGTGAGGTGATGGATGTGTTTTTTAGCTTCACTAAGATGATCATTTCACAATGTGTACATGTATCAAATCGAATTGTACACCTTAAATAATACAGTTCCCAAAAAAAAAAAAAAAATACAGTACCTATGCCATTATGCCTAGATAAAACAGAAAAAAGAGAAGTAATGAAGCAAGCTGAAGTTCACCATTCAGGTCAAGCAGAAAGTATTCTGTGGAACTAGACTCATGTACCCAGGCTGCCCTCACCTCAACCCTGGCAACTGCCAGGATGCTTTCTGTCTCAGTGGGTCTACATATTCTGGATATTTCATCTAAATAGAAGCATACACTACGTGACCTTTTGGGTCTGGCTTTCCACTTCTTTTTAAGAAAACCATGATTCACCCCAAAAGAGGAACTTAGCAGAAACAAACTCACCTCCAGGGTCCTGAGCAGGGGTTACCTGTAGCCTCTTGCTCTCATTGTGGCTTCCCTTAGTTTTTTTCATTTTCATTTGCTCTTCCCCTTTTTCTCTTCCCAGTTAATCGGGCCTTGCCTCTTTTGGCTTTGCCCACCTCCTGTGAATAGGGTCTTCCCATTAGAAATTGATTTATTTGTATATTTAGTAAAGTTTGTATAATAAAGATTTAAGCATATAGAAAAATAGAAATTACTAGCATAATAAAAACACTGAGCCTTTATTTAGAGAAAAACCTAATTTCCTAATTTACTAATAGTTGTGAGCATCCATAAAATAGGATTTCTTTTGGTCCTAAACAACATTTAATGAATGTAGCACAGTGTTATTAATTGGGTATTTGGTAGGCCAGTCTGCAGCTGCTATAATCCCAGGAAACTGGCAAACGTTTCTGTCGTGGCACTTTCAGAGGAATGTGTAAAGTTGAGTGTCAAGTCCCTCTCCCAACCCCAGCCCCCGCGCCCTGCCAGTCCTAGTCTTCAGTCATAGCGTTATGAATTGTTTGGTGTTTAATGCTCCCCCAGACCCTCCCAGCACCAACACACACACCACACTCCCTCCCCTCTGCAAATAGCAATATGTGCATATACTTGTCACAGTCGTGGAATCTCATTATACGTACATTGATCCCTACTTTTCTAATTTAAACGTGTTTCCATGGCCTTGCATGGAGACTTACCTTACGCTTTGTAGTAGCTGTGTGGAGATTTATAATTTATTAACCATTCCCCAGCTGATGACCACGTAGGCGGTTTGCTCTTTTTCCCCATTATAAGCAGTGCTGTGCTACACAACTTCATAAATACACGTTTTTGCATTTGCACACTTGTGAGCATGTTTCTTTAGGAGAAATACTGAAAAGCGTGCTTTACTTGATATTGCCATTGTCCTCGTAAGATGTTGTACAGTGTCGTACCCTCCCACCAACAGGCATGCCTGTTTCCTGGGACAGTTTCCAGCTGGTCCTTCGTTCTCCATTATTGCCTGATAAGGAAAATATTACATGTCACTGCTCTGAAAAGCATTTCTTTAATAGTTTAGTGTAAGCATCCATTATGTGTTTTGGCCATTTTTTTTTCTTTTGTGAACCATATGTTAATGCCCTTTGCCCATTTTTTGTATTGTTTGATATTGCTTTTTAAGACCTTTTTGAATATTTTTTAACTGTGAATTGCATCTATATTTAAAATACTTTTTTCCTGAGCTCCTAGTCTGTCCTTTTATGTTTGTAGGGTTTTCTTTAATGCATTTATTTATTTTTATTTATAGGAGACGTTTTATTCCAAAGGCTTATTGCAGAGGAGCGGGAATGGGACTGTGGCCTATGTTTGTGCTTTTAATTTATATGTACATATTTAGAACATACTAATTATTTTTCTTAATAGAATTAAACGTAACCATCTTTCTGTGTGGTTATTAGCCTTTTTAAAAACTAAACAAATGCTCATTGATAATGTGGGTGATAATTTTTAAATTAGTATTTAAGCCATTCTTTATATTGGATTATTTCTCCAGGTTTTGCTTCCTGCGGAGCTGTGGTTGCGTGTTTTCTGAACGAGCCTTGAAAGAGATAAAAGCGGAAGTTTGTCACACAGTGAGTTGTTGACATACATCATTTCCTTCTTGGTAGCTGAGGAAATCAGGTGGTTGAGGGTCCTTTCCTCCATGTGTTATTTCACCATCCTGTAGTTCTTTCTGAAACGTGGATCTCATCAGTTTCTCTGTTTAAAATCCTTCCACAGCATCAGACTGCCTCTTGTGCCTCTTGTCCAGTCAGACTAAACTCAGGCAGCTCCCCAAGTGAGCTCCTCTCGTTCGATACCTCTTTTCTCTGACCTGCCAATTTTCAGGGTCCTTTCTGGGAGTTCCTGAGTGATTGCTCTCTCTGTGTGCCCTTGCTACTATACCGCTTCCCCATCTCCCAACCCCGTGGATCCCACTGAGCTCATCAGAATGCAGTTGGTAGTTTGTGATGCTTTCCTTGCTGGACCTTGAGGATTTTGCTTTGCTTTGCTTTTTTTTTTCTCTTTTCTTTTTTTTCTTAATAAGACTTTATTTCTTTAGAACAGTTTTAGGTTCACAGCAGCATTAAGAGGTAAATAAGGGATTTCCCACATTTGCTCTGCCCTCCTCCCCCATATGCACAGCCTTCCCCACCATCATCTCCCACACCAGAGTGGCACATGCACCACAGTCGATGAACCTGTACTGGCACGTTGTCTTGATGCTGTATATTCTGTGGGTTTGGGCAAATGTGTAACATGTATCTGTCACAATAGTGTCATACAGCGTATTTGCACTGTCCTACAAATGCTCTGATTCTCCTGCGTGTGAGGGCAGGGAGTTTGTCCCTCTCTTCTTCACCCGGGGGCCCATCCTCTCCAGGGCGTGTCACGTGTCCTCAGTCAGTGCTCATACAAGTGAGCAAACATTTGACATGAGAGCTCACCTCTCAGCTCGCATGACGGAGATGCTGATGCCTTTGCCCTCACAGTGTTGCTGCTACAGCCGGGGTGCTAGCAGCTTTGGTGCTCCGCCGCCCTGTGGAAAGCCAGGCATTTAGTTGAGGTGTTAAGCTTGTCGGCAGCTCCTGGCATTTCACTCTCGTTAACTCTGCTTGGACTTCGTTAGGCCTCCCCACACTGTTCTTCCTGCTCTTAATGATTCTTTCATTGAACAACTCTCATTGAATAACTGTTATGGGCAGCCTCTGCCCCAGATGCCATACGATGGGGTATCGGTGGGTGGGAGTGACACAGGCCCTGCCTGCATGGGACCCGCATTCTGGCTGGAGAGAGACACTCAAGTAACTAAAGAAGTTGTGACAGATGCGAGGAAGGAAGCACAGAGGGTACTGTACCAGAGGCCACCTTAGTGGTGATTGGCAGAGGTGCCTCTGGAGGTTTGAGCCAAGCCCCGAGGGTGCGAAGGAGACAGCCAAGTGAAGCTGGAGCAAAATTTCAGAAATAACAGAGGCCGTTGCTGGTTCAAGGAACAGAAAATGTAGTGGAGGAAGGGGATAGGACAGGAGTAGTAGATGAGGTCAAGGGTTAAGCAGGGGTCACCACCTGTAGGGCCTGGGTGGGTTTTATTCTAAGATCAGCAGGAACCAGAGGCCACTTTAAGCTAGACCAGATGGACTTTAGTTTTAAAGAGTCACTCTATAAAAGACACCAGACATGGAGGAGGACACACGGTGGTCTCATTTTTTGGGGACTCAAAATTGACAGGCAAAAGGTAATTGGTGGCACAGTAGTCAGTTTGGGGCGATGATGAATAAAGCCATCATTGGATTTGGAACTTGTCTCATTGAACTTTTACAAAAGAGAAGTTAGAGGGTGCGTTCAGGAATTAGTTTGTGCCATTTACTCTGCAGCACGTCTTCATCTCCTGCACTGAAGATGAGGTACAGGTGCTCCGAGGGAGAATGGGGGTAGGCACCGCATCACGGAGCCCGCAGTCTTGCAGGAGTCATAGTTCAATGGAAAACCATATTCTGCTCTGTTTGAGGCCAGGTGCCAAGGAGATGGTAGAGATGTTACTGGGGTTCAGGAGCCAGAGAACTGTTTTCACTGCTGGTGAAGGCGGGGCTGTTTGTTCTGGGCCTTCATGGCAGAGCATGGCTCTCATCGGTCCCTCTCCCAGAGACTGGGACGTGGCTGCTACTGGTAGGAGTGCAGGTGCGGGGGGCCCACAGGACACCAGATGCCTGCACAGACGCTATGGGATGAGAGCAGCTCCTGCTCTGGCGCTGCACAGACCGTCCGCCCGCCTCCAGGATGATTGGTCAGGCCTGGCACACCTGACACCTCTTGTGCCTCCATGCCTCTCTGGGTGTTCCTGACACACCTTGACACCTCTCCAACTCTGGCTGAGCCCCTGAGAGGGTGGACCTTACACTCAGAGCTTGGGCAGGCAGGGTCCTGTGAGACTTGCCTTGTGTTCTCTGTATTTTTATGCTTAGTTTGTATTTATGGCAAGGGGTACTGCTTTTGTGTTTATGGTCGGAGCACAAAGTTAACTTTTAAAGTAAATTTAAGTAGGAACAGTAGGTAGATTTAAAGAAAAATGTTAAGATACTGACCGTACCTTTGGCAGAGGAATGCTGGAAGTTTGTGAGATGCTGTGGTAAGTGATGGGGGTACATTGTGGGGGGGACAGTCGGGGCGTGGAGAGGAGCGGGGGAATAGCCTGCTCAGAGGGAAGAGGTGGCCTAGGCAGTCTCTGGAGAGGTACACAAGGGGCAGTCACAGTGTGAGTGGGGCAGGACTACAGACCTGGGTGTGCGGGGAAGGGAGAGAGGCCAGAGGTGTGAGTTGGACAGGGCGGTGGCAGCTATAAGGGCCAGACTGAGGAGCAGGTCCAGGTGGGAATGCAGGAGGGGCCATCACCGACGCTGAGAGTGTGAATGTATAGCCCTGTGCAGGTGGACAGACAGCAAGGATGGAACAAGAGCAGGAGTTGGGCAGCAGCTATGAAACAGGAGCTGTTGAGACGCGTCGTGAAGGAGCAGGAACCCGGCCGACGTGGGTTCCTTCGAGCGGGAAGGGATCCTGCGTGCTGGGTCCGGGGTGTGTGTATTTAGCACGTAGTACGTGGGGTGTTGTGTAAGTGTCACATGCACTCGCGAGTACTCTCAGGAGTCTGCTTGGAAGAATGTAAATAGGAGAAGGTGGGAGGTTAAGCAGAAGTTCATTACCAGAGCCAGATGTCCTGAATCAGTGGTTCCCAAACCAGGCTGCGCTTTAGAACCGCTCCATCCACCAGCCCGGACCCGCTGAATCAGAACCTCTAGCGTGGGCGCAGACCCTCATGGATTCCCACTTTTATTTAAGAGTTCCCAGAATAATTCTAACGGACTTCCAGGTCTGGGGGGCCCGCTGGCCTAGAGCAGTCAAACCTTTATTCTTGTACCCAGAACAGTAGCCAGCTCTCAGGTTGGGGTGCCGTTTGCCCTGGCTGACCTCAGACGTCACGTCCGTGCCCGTGTTGGCAAACGTACATGACAGCTTTACGGAGAAGTTTATTTTATGGAAACGCGGCGTTACGAGGGAACTCCGGAACCGTTTTGCTGGTGCTGGGGAAATGTCACCGAACGCTGGCAAGCTCGAAAGGCTGCACGGTGAGCACTTCGGCGGAAGGGAAGGAAGTGGGAGAAAGGGGAACCGGTTGCACAAGGAGAAGCCGGAACCAGGTGGGACCAGGGGCACCAGCTCCTCCTGTCTCCCAGTGGGGGGTCGCTGTGGCCATCGAGACCTGCTGTCCCTGGCTGTCAGGCAGGAATATCTCAGCAGGGAAATTTTCTTAAAAATAAATCTGTTGTCAGGAAAGCAAGATAATAAGCATTTCTCACTTACGCAGTTTACGTTAACACTGTGTTTGCTGGATTACTACGTAGCCGTCTGCCAGGGCCGCCATAGGTACCGCAGACTGGGGGACTTAACGGAAATTTGTTGTCTCGCTTCTGGAGAGTGGAAGTCCGAGATCACGGTCATGGCAGGGTGGATTCCTGCTGGGGGCTTGAGGCCGGGACCTTTTCCAGGTCTCTCTCCCTGACTTAGATGGCTGTCTTCTCCCTGCATCTGTCTCTTCCTGTCACCTTTCCTCTATGGGATCTGTGTGTGTGCAGATTTCCCCTTTTCATAAGGACATCAGTCGTTTTGTTCCCACCCTAGTGACTGCAGCTTAACTGATGATGTCTGCAGTGACCTGTTACCAAAAGTCGCATTCTGATGTACCTGGGTTAGGGCGTCAGCATAGCGACAATGCTATTCAGTTTAGAGAATCACCGGGCATAGGCATGCACTGGTACACTTGAGCAGGAGTCATTGATGGATCGATTCATTCATTCATTCATTCATTCATTCGTATGACCAGTGTTTAGAGCCTGTTACATATCACATATGGCTCAGGCACCAGTCCTGGCTTGGGAATAGCACTCACCTCTCTTAGCTTTATATATAAAATGAAGGAATTAGAATAAATTCTTGGATGCTCTCCTTTTAGACCCAAATTCCAAACAATAACATTTCTTTAATGAGGAAGAAAATTAAATGAGAAATTTGTATACTGCCAGCAGGAATCAAACTCGTACTACCAATTTAAAGTCTCTTAAGTTTAGTGATAGCATGTCAGCCAC
Source organism: Cynopterus sphinx (assembly GCA_030015415.1). NCBI lineage: Eukaryota > Metazoa > Chordata > Mammalia > Chiroptera > Pteropodidae > Cynopterus > Cynopterus sphinx. The sequence continues at coordinate 92,093,993 of CM057389.1, forward strand.
GCTTGGCCAGCTGCTGTCACACACACTGGGTGGCACAGTGGAACTTCTGCTTGGCCAGCTCTCTCCTAAGGGCCACTCAAGGACTCAGCTCCTCTGGTTTGGGAAGCATCTTCCATTCAGTGGACTGACAGGGACCGAGAAGGGAACAGCTCGCTGAGGGAGTTTTTGTGCACCAGTGGTGCTCATCACTTCTCACTTTCCACTGGCCAGAACTGTCATGTGGCCACACCTAACTGCAAGGCAGCCTAGGAAGTGTAGTCAAGCCGGATGCCCAGGGAGAAGAAGTGAGGACCAAAAGAAAGACTGAAGGGACAGTTGTAGGAACTGTGGTGTATTGTGAAAGTGTGAACGGAGTGAGATAAAGCCACAAATATATATTTTTTAAATTTTATTATTAATTTCAGGTATATAATATATAGGTGAGACATTTATATAGTTTATGAATAAAACAAATATTTCCACTTGTTTGGTAATGTCTGAAATTTAGAGAAACCAATGTCAAAAGAGCAGTGTCAGGAACCTCAGTGATACGTAGGGCATGCGTTGTCTCTGCTTTTCACTCTCGCTCCATCTACATTTGGCTTTTCAGTGCGGTAATGAGACTCAGGGACCTGAACCAGTTCTGGTTCCGTGTTCGAAAACATGTGGCGTGTACACCTGATTTCAGTAAACAGGGTCCAAAGAGATGTAGTTGCTAGGTATTTTTTTGTTTTCCCTATAAACAAATCACTAGCCAAAAAATCAGTTGTATTCCCCACTGTGTTCTTCCCTTCTGTAATAAGAGACACGTTGGAGTAATTACAGGTTGCAGAGTAAATGATGTGCTTGTTATTCAAAGCGTGATCTGTGGTCCTGGGTGTTGGCATCACCTGGGAGCTTTCATTTTTTCTTAAGAAATGCAGATTCCCAGACCTGCAGAATCAGAAGCCGGATTCTGTAAGATCCTCAGGGGATCTGTATGCACGCTAAAGTTCGAGAAGTGCTGACCTAGGTTTTAGAGGCGTGACCAGTAGCTTTGACTCTCTAGCTCTCTGGCTTCATTTATTTAGTCTTTGTGTTGGTTGGGTGAGGTGTGTGGGTGTTGTAAAGTCAAAAAGTAAAACAAAAATTTGCACTCATAATTTTTTTTTGAATTCTTTTCATGGGATCGGTGAGGTGGTTAGAAAGTTAGAAAAGGTGGGGCATCTTCAAAAGTGGTTGGCAAGTGCTGATTTTCAGCCTCCGGCCTCCAGCTTATTGTAGCTTTCTGTTGTCTTAATGGTTTGGGGGAATATTAAGCCTGGGGAATTGCATAATATCTAGCACAGGCAGTGTTGAACTTAAGAAAAGAAAAATCTGGTAGAAATTTGACCGGTAGACTCTGCATGTTAGTTAGAAAAAGTTCTGTTTCCAGAAAGCTAGAAAAATTATCTCAAGATCCCTATTAATGCCTTGCTTTTAAGATACAGTCCATAGCAATATATTTCAGACGTTTTTTACATGTTTAATTTTTATTCTTCCACTTCACAAACGAACACAGAATTGGACTGTAGGTGGTTCTGGTGCTCACGGAGGCTGCTCCTTTGTCCAGGCCTCCTGGCCTGTTCCGCTCACGGCGGTGGCCTTGCCTCTCGGCCTCTCCCGCCACCACTTCTAACAAGCCTTGTTCTCCTCCTCACCTGAGCCTGGTCTAAGCTCGGAGGGTCTCGATCTTCAGCAGCTGTTGGCTGACACGGCCAGCCCTCCAGGGGGCTTATCCATCTCTCACCACGAGTAGCCTGAGTTATTCTTTCTCTCTCTCCTGATTTTTTTCTCGGAACTATAAAGTGTCCTGAAATCAGTAGCAGAGTAACGCCAGTAGCATTTTCCTGAATTCGTCTTTGGACAAACTTGCATCAAAGCATCATCTTCCCATCTTTCTCTTTCGGTCGAATGTTCTCTTCTTTCAAGTCAAGGGAACAGTGGTGCCAGAAAGGAAGCAAACACGTCTTACACCGGCCGGCTCAGCGGTTCAGTCTCGCGTTAAGGTGACTCTGCTGCTGGAAGCGCCAGTGCGGGGCCACGGGGACCTCCGCCTGCCGCAGCACTCGGCGTCGGTGCCACCGCTCCAGGCACGTGACCGCGGTGGGGTCCATGGACGAGTCGAACTTGCTGGCGAACAAAGAAGGCGACCGAATGATCCACGGCAGGTCTCCTGGTCCATACACACAGCTGTCGCCCTCGTAGCGACCTGCAGGAGAGAGATCCAGAAACTTAGTCCCCTTCGTTCCCACGTCACTTTATAGTCACACAGGGTCGTGTTCGAGGAGTTCCGAGTAAGTGTGAATGACCGCCACGATCGTTCGACAGGGGCTTTTATGTTGCATCTTGAATTGCTGATGGAAAGTAAGTTTCCTGCTTTCTCAGGGGTCTCTGAAGCTTTCAGTGGCCACGTTAGGTGGGTGCCCTGGCGTCTTAGCTAGTCAGGCACACGGGGGAGGTAGCAGCATTCACTCTCCCAGCAAAATCTAAACTCCTGGGGCTCTTTTTAAGTTCCCTTAACTTTTAAGTCTTTTCCTTCACGTGGGCAGTTCATAAGAGTGGCATGGATTTTAATAGGCCATTGCTTCGGTCCTTACCAGTGATGTAGAGTGAGTGTTTGTTGTAAACAGATTAATCGGGAATGACAGGAATCCAGTGCTGATTGGATCCCTTGGGGGTGAGCTCAGTAGCCCGGTTTCTGTGCCTGGCGCTGCTTGGCACTTCTCACTCTCACTCTCTCATCCTCCCTCCGACACTGTGAGGCCGTTTCCGTCAGCGCCTCCAGTTTGCAGACGAGCGAGCTCGCTCTCAGCTCGTGTGCGAGGCAGAGTTCCACCCGTTTTGGAGACCTTCCTCTTTTCTCCGCTCAGCTCTGCCCTCCCTTCTCCCCACGCCAGCCCAGTCACCCCACTTCTAAAAGCCAGTCTTAAGGAAATGTTATGAAAAAGAGCTGGCATCGCACGCACAGAAAGTCCAGTAAGGCTGAAATAATCAGAAAGAACCCTTCCCGTTCTTTCAGGCAAAGGGCCTGGAGCCGGACCACGGTCAGTGCTGTGGGTGGCCGCTGTTGTCACACTTGAAATCTTTATAAGTGATGGGCATTCTTGCTACAGCGTCATAGATTCTCAAAACAGTTATATGTAACCAGTCGAAAAGTACAAATATGAAGACAAGGAACGTGAAAAAACTTAGGGCGGTGAAAGGAATCAGCTGCACCCTGATTGTCACTGGACAAGTCTGATTTATATACATGTGGGTTTGAACTGGAAGGGACACACACAAATGGAACGTTTTCAGAGTCGTGGTAATACCAATACTGTTTTGGTAACTATACGAACTCTTTGTCACTGACAGTAACGGGGTGGCTGTCACTCTGCGTGCAGGGCTGGGCTTTAAGCTTGCCCGGTGGAGTGGTGCCAGGTGGCCACACCTGGTTTGAGAGCCCGCTCTACCACTTCTGTGCCACTTCCTGTGACTTCGGGAGTGACATCACTTCTCTGAGCCTGAGGTTTCTCATCTGCAAAGTGTGAACCACACTGGTTTCTACCTGGGAGGTGTTGTGAGGGTTGACTGCAGGCCCAGAGGGGTTGACCACACCGCCCCGGCGACAATGCTCAGCCCCCGACAGTGGCTGACCCTAATGCTGGCCACAGATGGCTGTGTTGCCGCTTTCCTGGTTGGTTGGTTTGCGCACTAAGGCTAACGATGGCAGGAACTTTCCGAAGTGTTGACTTTCAGGGAATGATGATTTTTAAGATTTACAGTAACTGGGTTTCTTTGCAGACATTGAAATATTCAGGTTGCCACTGTAATAATTCTGAGTCATTACTTTATTTTTGATGGCAACAGCCCTTGGTGACTTTCCATACCATCTGTGCACCCAAGGGAATCATTTTCGGGAAGAGCCTGAGCTCCCTGTTTTCCCGAGCACGCTTACTAGCCGCGCCAGTCCCCATGGGTGATGGCAGTGAGCTCCTGCTTTCTGGCGAGAGGCCAGTGGTTTGTTCACCTGCTGTTTAACTGTCACCTCCTTGCTCTGTGAGCGTCTGCCTCACTGAATCAGCACTACCTTTTTGAAGATCCTAGAGATTATTGCAGCCCTTGGACCTGGAACCTGTCGCGAGGGTGGCTGTGCACATGGCAGCAGGAAGTGGCCATCTATGAATTATTTCGATATATTCGATTTTTGTGTAAAACCTCTTTTCAGTCTTCTAAACAGCTCAAATCTGGGTGACCCCACTCTATTTTGCATATCCAATCCACTGTATTCAAACCCGAGGGCAAAGCAAAGAGACCCTCCTTCAGCAAGACCCTCTTAACTGTGGGAGGGGGCATCTGCGTTATCTGAGCACTTAACATTAAGATTTCGTTGCAAGAAGGTTTCTGCAGGGATGCATAGTAAAACATTTGAATCTAAAAATGAAGTCCGGGTTTTTCAGGGAGCAATTCAGTCTTTGACTTGATGAGACTGGCTCTGAAGTGCCTCTGCCAAACAGATCATATGACAGAGGTGGCCCATAAACAGCTAAATTAAATCTGCAGCTGCAGGATCCTGATGGAAAATAACTTAAAACACATACAGTTTATAGTAGGTTGGACAATACGGCTGTGCAGCATTTAAACCTATAATGAATTGTCGTCTAGTCTCTCTCTAAGGAGCATGCACACGAAACAGGTGTGAAGCCTGTCGCTCTAGAGCAGCATAGAAACTTCCAGTGAAGGGCCAGAGGGAATGTTCCCGGCTGTGCTGTGTTGTCAGACACAGTACAGTGAGTCCGTGGGCATGGCTGTGGCCAGCAGAACTTTGTTCATAAACGCGGGCGACAGGCAGCCCACGGCTGGTGGTGGGCCCAGCGCCCTCTGGAGCGTGCGCCTGTGCTATTCGGTTTCCTGTTTTAAAGGAGAGACCCAGGGAGACACAGGGCTCATTTTTAATTGATGGCTGAGTTTGAATTCTAGGAACAGGCGGGGAAAGCCGGATCACTCGTGTATTTTCATCTTAAGGCTAAGAGTTGCAGCCCTGTCGCGTGTTTGCTTTGAACATGTATCAGCCTGAACGCTAGGATCTGTGCACTTTTCTTCTGTTAACAAAGTTGTCAGCAGTTGACACCATGCACTGGCTCGCCACTGATTCGAGAGCACTCTGAGCGTGATTGCCAGTCCTATCCCTGTCATCGAGGCAGCGGTTGTGTAGTTTTTGTGACACTTGAAGACTTTTTTTGGTTTCGTTTTTACCTTTACATCCATCATGAACCTTCCCCTCCTCGTGTCTCCACTTAATGGCTCGAACGTTGCCTGCCCAGCCAGCATTTGGTGTGGCACCCGGAGCATCTGTGGGCGGAGGGGACACAAGCATACAGAGTGGGACCCAGCTCCTCAGTTCGTTTAGTGCCAGCTCTCCCTCGCTGCCATTCCTTTTTCTCTAGATACGATAATTAGGACAATGGAGGCAAAGTCCACCCTCGTTTAAAGTACTCTCCTCTGATAAAAGGCCAGCACTTTGGGGGGCTGGTGGCCTGCACTACACTGGCAGTAGCAGTGGGGTTGACCAAGGCCCCCCCATCTTTGTGATTAGATTTCTTTTTCCATCTCTTCCTCCGTCCCTAGTAACTGACTTAATGTGTGCTGTGTGCCCTTCATGGTCGTGTGTGGTCTCTTTGGATTGTGTTTTCTCCATAAGAACCCTCTGAGGTGATTTAAAAGTAGGATTTTCAGTACATATGAGAGATTCTAGAAGGTCCTAACCAGTTTCGGCTGGATTTGTCTGTCCTGTCATCCGGACCAGTCAGCTTAGCTGTTCAAGCTGCAAGCCACATTCTGTACAGGAGCTAATCAGCTTTACACAGAGAGACAATAAGACCCCTTCGGGAGGCATCTGATTGCCTCTGCCTCTCAGAGGACTCTCTCAAGTATCCCATTTGCTACAAACAAATTTCTAGTTTAAATACGTATCATTTTTTAAGAGCCCCTAGTGCAAGGCCTGGCACTGGTAGGTAGGTTTATTACGTGAATGAAGAAATAAAGAACTTTCCAAAATTTGCACTTAGAATTTCCAAAAGGCTCAATTTGAGGAGATGCAAAATGCTTCGTTCTGGAGAGGGGACGAAAGCAGCCAGGTTGCTTTGGGAACATGGCACTCTCTCAGCCAGCTCCGCACCCCTAAAATCAGAGCCTCTCCTATACTCCCCAAGTAGAAGGTCTTGCAAAATACAGAGTTACTTACCAAACCAGGGAGCATGGCTGAGGGGGGAAGACTCAGTAAGAATTGACTCCTGCGTCACCTCTGATTTGAACACACACCATATTGTCGGTTTGTCCTTACCTTTCAGTCGGTTCAGAGTCACCCAGTAATGTCGCTCTGGGCTGTGGATGTGCTTGGACCACTGAAGCATGTCTTTTGCACGGGTGTCCGTCAGGACAAACTGTACAAACTTCCTCGTTAGTACGTAGTGAGCACTTCCAAAATAAATTGTTAAGTTGCGAGGTGGTTCCTCTTTGAATATTTTATTGGGAGAGACATAGATACTCCCTTCAGGGGTGGATTCGGGACGACTTCGACTCATCTGGGATTTAGTGTTCGGTGGCTGAATTACGCCGGGAGTGATGTTTTTATCTTTCCACTTGCTTCTGATGTAGTGTATGATTTCTTTGTTGGTTTTGATTGGAAAATCCTGTCCACAAAGGTTAATGACATAGCTCCACTGGAATTTGGAATGGACGAGGTCTTTCATGCAATCGATGTCTGCCTGGAGTCTTGTAGAGCCGGTGTCAGCCACCTTCTCTCTCTCGGAGGAAATGAACACATTTTCAAAACAGTTAACCAGGGTTTGCACAGCAGTCCTAGACTTCTTCGGGGCCTTTTTGTCAACATGAATGCAGTAAACGTTCTGAGGGACGTAAATCGCTCTGAGAAGCTGCACCAACGTGGCCAGCTCCTTGGGCACAGTTACAATGTATGCCAGGGAGAAGTTGCCTTCCTCTGCCGACAGGGGCCTGGACACGAAGTGCAGCGCCTGGGAAATCCTGGAGCAGTTTCCCGCCGTGCGGAGGTGAGCAAGTATTTCCGAGCCCTGCGGGGTTTTACAGAGCCTGGCAATCTGGAGGGCCGCCTCTTTCCCCTCCAGTAAAGCTGAACACAGCTCATCCGGGTAGAAGCCGCATCCCACGACTGGTGGGCGGGTGGGCTGCTCCTCCGACTCCTCTCGGGTCGGGCCCCTCACGTAGAGAAAAACGGAGACGCCGATGGCCACGCACACGAGGAGCCCAGGCTTCGAGGCACGCAGCTGGCTCATGGCGCCCAGTGCCTCCTCGTCACCATGGCTCGACAACTCATTCAAGCTTCCTAAAAGAACAACAGATAGAAGTTAGGGTGTTTTTAAACGCCCCCCAACTTTATTGGTGTGCACACATTTAAAGGGTGTGATTTGATCAGTGTTTACGTGTGCGTGCACCCAGGCCGGCATCACCACGGTCACAGCAGGCGTGTCCCTGACCCCTAAACGTGTGCCCGTGCGCCTTCACACGTCTTCCTTCTGCCTCCTCTCTGCACAGTCGCCGAGATGCTCTGTCACTGTGGATTCGTGGGCACGCTCTGCCATTTTATCAGAGTGGCATCCTACATACACCATGTGCTTTCTGCCTGGCTTTGTTCACCTGGGATAATGCTTTTGAGTTCACCCACATCGTGGCATTTATCAGCACTTTATTCCCTTTCACTGCTGAGCGCTGTTCCATCCTGTGGACGCGCCACCGTTCACCCATGCACCTGTCGGTGGACGCTGAGGTCGTTTCTCGTTTTCAGATGCTACAAGATGCTGTAAGCATTTGTGCACGAGTCCTATGGACCTATGTTTTTCTTTCTCTGGGGGTAAAAACCAACAATTAAAATGGCTAGCTAACTTCTTAAAAAACTGCCAGCCACAGTTTTCCAAAGCGGCTGTGCCATTTTATATTGAGAATCCCCATATATAAATGGGACTTGGGTTAGTTCAGTAAATGTTCACTGATTGCCCCAAAGTGTCATGGCACAATTTTAAAGACATTTTTATAAATTGTATAATGCTTTTTGCAAACACAACCATCATTATAATTAACACATTTCACATGTGGTCTCTAGAAACCTTTTTTATACCATAAAAATGTTTTATAAAAGTAGAAATTCGGTAGGAAGGAAATACCCTCTTGAAATGAAATGAAAATAAAGCTTTTAACTACTTTTCTTCTGAGCATTCTGGTTGAAGGTGAATCAGGTAGTTTGTCATGGTTCCCCAGTGCCGCCACTTTAGTGTGGGGAGGGGCGGTTGGGGTTTTTGGTTTGTTGTCTTGGTTTTGTTTTTAAGCTTGTGGCCAAAGCAGAACATTGTGGTCCCATCACAGAGATGTGAGGCTCGCTCCACTGACAGATCACATCCCATGTGGTCCCCAGACCGAGGAGAGGAGGGGGACTGGGCGTTTGCAGTAGCTGATGCTAATTAAATGCAGGAAGTCTCCTGTGTAATGCCCTGTCCTTCCCCAGTGCTGGGCTAAGTGTTTTTCCTTCCCTTAGGCTGCAGGCCTCGGGCACGCTGGCGGCCTTGCACCTGTCCCTTAGTGCCGTGGCCACAGTGGCCCGGTTAGGTCTTTCTCCCGGCCCAGGTTCACTTTGAGAGCTGGAATGCCATATTACCAGGTACATGGGGCCAGCTTTATTGTCCTCATTTGGAGGCCGTCAGGCCAGCCTTGTACATGCCCCCCAGAGCCTGCCCTGCTGTGAAGGTAAAGGCAGGTCTGCTGTCGCTTCAGCAGGACCTCTGGCGGGTGATGGGGAACTGCGCCAGGAGGCAGCTCTTGGGGCCCTGTGCATCTCCTCTGCGAGTAGCCACGAGCACAGTCTTCAGGGCCACGAAGATCTCCTAGCCTGTGATTTGTTGCTGATTTGTTTCAGCTGTGTAGCCATAGTGATCGAGGAAGTGTTAAGCAGGTGCCTTTTGATCACCGAGTTCATTTCCAAGGCTTTTAAGCGGTATTTTCCAAGTGGGGAATACGCAGCTCGTAAAAGGGTGCAGTCTTACTGATTTTGGACCCACTTTTTCCCCTCTACAGAAAGTTATATTTAAAATATTTATTTTAAAATCTATTTATTGATTTTAAAGGCTTTAGAAAGGATGGTGGTTATTCTTGTATATTATGAGCAGATATAAAAGTTCTTCGTCCACACCAGACCCAATTTTACCATTCCAGTGTCCCGTTTCCTCATGTATTACTGAAATCACAAATGGCTTCTAGAATTTTTATTTTGGAAGTGTGTGAAAGAGCGTTTTAAGGCTTTTTCATGCATTGTCATTCCTTAATTTAAATTTCTTGGGCTTTATACACTTTGATGATCTTTTAGTCTTCCATCTCTGCAGCTTTTGATAAACATACATAATGGACAGCAGAATTAAATGGCTTCTGAACAATGAATAATGCTTCGAAGATTATACACCGAGTTCACTGAAGACACGATATCCAAGAGAGGTTGTAGAACATCTTCAGTAGAAGTAATTACCAAAGTTCATAGTTAAGGACGTTTAATTTTTTTTTCCTTTCTGTAGTGTTAGAATCTCTACCATGACAATTCTCAGTTACAGGGCCCAGAGTGGAATTGTGTCACATTTTATGTTTTTGTCCAAGCATGAAATACTTCCAGGGGTTGTTTCAAAACATGTTAGTATCCTCATCATTGGAGCCAGCGAGTATATTTTTCTTTTTACTTCTTTGTCTTTCTACAGTACCCCTCTCCTTGCTACCACCCCCCTCCCCACCCCCACCAGGCCCCAACGGCCCAAAACGAAAGTCAGCCGTTTGGGTTTGGTATTGTGTGTTACCACCAGAACACTTGATTTAAGGGCAGTCCTTTAAAATGTGCTGTGATGGGGTTTAATTTGCTATAAAGACTCTTCAGGGGGCGTTGACAAGATCCCATATAAACTAAGTCTTTTCCCTGAATCTTTTATACTTTTTTTTTAAGGTTGTTTCCCTGAGTAAATAGGTAATGAATGGACATCTTTAAGGATGAACTGAAAATACTTTGCCGTATATTCTAGGATGTTACTGTTTCAGAGCTGAACCAGATTAAACAGTTTCTTCTCCATTTTCTGGACTGCAGATGGGGCACACGATAGTGTCTGCCTCAGAGGCACACGGGGACCGGCTGGGTGTGCGCCTCCCACCGAGCCTGGCCTGGGGAGGTGCTCAGTGCTTGCGTGGGATTGGGGTGCTTAGTGCTCACCAGCCCCCCAAAATAGTGTGACCCCCAGACCATGAATGCCGGATGCTCTCTCCATTTACTGTCTTTGTCCTGAGAAACATACTATAGTCACAGCAGTGAATATTTGGTTGTGCTGTTTCTGTTGGGCTCTGGGCTCAGAATGATATTCAAAGCACCTCACAGGTTAACACAGGTCTTCCTCGAACTGTGTGAGCTTGTGACATTAGACTAATTTTGAATTCAGAGACTGTCCAACTGTCCAGTAAGATGCCTTAATCATAACATGCTTATTTCGAAAAGGCATGTACGTTTTTTCAGCCACTTCGATAGGAGGAAAACTTTTAGGGTACCCACTCAAATCAGCCACAACAAAAATAACATTTTCGTTATCAGCACAAAATGCAAGCTGAGGGTTTGGACACGGCCTCGAGGCTGGCTGAGTTATTGTCCCCCCTGTGAGAACAAACAGTGGTGACACTAAAATTGTAAACTCTTAGTGATCTCATACTGAAAATATCCACTTTTATTTTCTTTGGCTTAAACAAAAAATTGGGGGTAAAGATGCCTGTTACACTTGCATTTTACAGTGTTACTGATATTTCAGCATTTCTATTTTAAAATTGTAAAGGAAGCAACAGAAAACATTTTATTTTAATAGCAGTCCCTGCTCGGCCTGTGCCAATCGTGACCTGTGCACGGGCAGGGGAGCACTTACCAGCAGGTGCCTGTCCAGCTCCGCGGGGTGGGCACGCGGCTGCACCCCTGCCCGCGTGGCCTCCTCTCCCATCCTCGCCCCTCCTGCAGCGGCCACAGCAGGAATCACTTCCACACTCGCTCGGCAGGTTCCGTTACCCTCTCGTCCCCAGAGGACTGTCTTGTTGATTCTGACCTGTAGATGGAAAAATCGTCACTGCTTTTGCTTCTCTGAGTGTGTCTTCAGGACTGGCCCACTCCTTCCTAAACAAAACCGACGGCAGAACACTCCTGGCCGGGGGAGGGCCCACGCGGTGGCTCCAGGGTTCTGGGTGAAGTCCTGGCCGGTGGGTCAGAGTCTCTGAATGCTTTCCAGAGTCAGGTGTGGTGATCCAACCCTCTTTCCTTAGAGGGATACATAAGTCATTTTACCATCTTAAAACCTCGCCTCCTAAGCATCACGCATAACAGTCCGAGTGCGTGAGCATGGCCGGATTTCAGGGCGGCGGTAAGCCTCTCCCCGCCTGTGTCCTCTGGAGCCCCACCAAGGTCGCATCCGTGCCAGAGCACCTGCGTGGAGTCTGTCACCGAGAGCGGGCCCGCCCCCTCGTTAGTCTCCACCACTGGGGCCCCGGGGACCTGTGCTCCGGGCACCCTCCCCCTGTGTGGCTGCTCACGTTCTCACCTGCTGGCACTGTCCTCAGGCCTCCCACTGACACGTCTAGGAGAATAGTGAGGCCAACAGACGTGCCTCGCACACAGGGCAGGCATTTTCTCTGTTGTCAGAAACTCTAAAATAACTATATGCTCTTCCTTTTAGAAATGTACTGTCTGTTTAACCATTTCCCCCATTTTGGGGACATGTAAGTTAAAAGCGATAAAAGGAGGCAAAATTTAATAGAAATGTATCATTTCAACTGTGCAGTAACAGTACACGTGGAAAAGCACATTTGCAGGAAAATGTGGGGTTTTTTTAATTTGTCTCGTGTTAATTTTATAAGCAGAGAGAGGATCAGTCCCTTTGGGCCAGCTGTGCCTTTGTGCAGCCCTGCCGTCCCTTTCTGAAGTGACCCTCTGCCGTTCAGGCCACAGAGAAGGGCCCCAGCCGGGCAGCGGGCCCTGTGACAAGCCCGCGTCCTGCCCTGGCTTCACCTCCCCTCCAGGGATGGGCCACTCCGCCCAAGGTCCGAGGTCAGGCGAAGGCTGCCAAGGTCAGGCACAGGTGGCAGGGCCTGCAGCCAGCGGGAGGGCCCTGTGCCCAGTCGTGCCCCTGCTCGGGTCCAGGCAGTTGAGGCCTTGAGGGTGTGGGTCTGGTATTAGTGGATCGTTTGGATTTGGGAGAGAAAGAGCAGGACGTCTCAATGTTGATGTGAGGTTCCCATCTTTTAATCGTTAGTGGCTCGTTCAACTTTAGACATACACCTCAGTACCACTGCGTGACGAACGGTCCACGCCACATCTGGACACCAAACGGTCATGTCCAGAGAGCGGAGGCTGCTGACTGGACACGCGAGGACCGGGGTGGCAGGGAGTGGTGGGAAGAAGCTGCAGGAAGCCCGGAGTGGCGGAGGAGGGACAGAGTGGGACAGACAGGAACAAACGCGCGACCCGCCCCCGCCTCTTGCTGTGTGCTCAGGGGGCTGTTTGTGCCGTGGCCCCAGCCCCAAGCCCCGCGGGGCCTCTCTGCCACCTGATTCTGTTCCTGCAGTTTCTTTCTCATCCCCTCCCCAGGGGAAGGCTCCACCCGTCTCCCAGGGTGGGGTGTCCTGGGGGACCTCCTGCAGAGCAGGCTGTCCCCCTCCCGTGGGCCCCCCTCTGCGGTGATGGCAGACCAGCTCCCCTTCGGAGGCAGCCCTGGCGGGACGCCGTACCCACCACCCTGTCGTGACTCCTGGATCGTCTCTGTGGGTCAGGGACAGTCTCTTCAGTCATGACAGTGACCAGACCCACCCTAGAAAGGGAGCCGACTTTGACCCAATGCAGTGGCTTTTGGGGACAGAACCACAGTAAATAACCAGCTAAGGCTGCGGGCTCTGAGCTGGCTAAGCCAAGAAGGGGTTTCCAAAGAACCTGAGGGGCCGTGGTTGGACTGAGGTGGGGGTCTGTGGGGTGGCCGCCCAGCACGCGGTGCCACAGCATCTGTCCTCATTTTGCTCTCTCCAGTGTGGGGCTGCCTTCCAAGAGGACGACGTCATCGTGCTCAACGGCACCAAGGAGGACGTGCAGGTGCTGAAGAGCAGGATGGAGGAGAGGAGGCTGCGAGCGAAGCTGGGGAAGGTAACTGGCCCCGTGTGCCCCGTGCCCGCCGACACCCTGGGCACGAGCCTCCAGGTTCTGCCGGCCACAGCCCGGCGATGTTCCGGGTCTGCAGTGACCGAGGAGGCGGCTTTGAGAGCTTGGGAGGGCCTGGGCTCTCGAAAGAGTCCAGCCCCGGCCCGGCCGCCCCCTCGCTGTGTTGGGCCCAGCGCTGCCCTCTTCCCCGCTCAGCCTCTCCATCAGTGAGGTGGGGACGTCTGTGTAGGACGGGACAGTAACGGTGTTGTCAGGAAAGTGACAAAGTTCGTGCCTATAAAGCTCTGCACAGAGTGCGGCCAGGTGAGCGGGAGGGAACGGCAGTCACCACGACTGCTGCGCGTCACCTGAGTGTCCCCAGCCCTCCGCATCGGCGGTGTCGGTGGATTCTGCCAACTGCCCACGGAAGATACTCAGGGCGAAAGGCTCAGAAAGTCTCAGAAAGCAGAAGTTGAATTTGTACACGCTGAGCCCTGGGCCGAGCCCACACGCACAAGGGACGCGCAGGCGTGCCCTGCCCTGGTCTGCATGTGGGGTAGGACGTGTGCGCCTGCCGTGCCACCCTCGGGCGTTGGTGCCCACGGGGGATCTGGAACCAGTTCCCCCCGTGCCGAGGGACGACTGCACCTACTGGTGTTCGTAACTTGTAAAAGAAAGGAAACGTGGGGAGCCACCGCCCCAGCCCTGATTTCGTGTCCCGGGTCACCTGGAGATCTGGGCGGGCCCGGAGCCCGCCTTTCCCCCCCACCCCCACTCCTGTGACCGCACTGTGAGCCGCACCAGCTAAGCAGCCGCCTCACACCTGGGAGGGGCAGCCCCGGCCTCCCTCAGCCCTCCCTCGAGGGGAGTCTGGTCACCTGCAGGGAGGCCAGCGGTACTCGCTGGTCATCTGGCTGGTGACCAGAGCCCTGGGTGGAGTGCGGGTGTGAAGGCCTGGCTCCGTGTCCCTCAGTTCGGGGCCCCTTTCCATAAGCAGGGGGATCGTGGCCTAGTGATCTCGCTCAAAACAGTTCATCAGCGAAGAAATCGTTCCGTGTGCCACCGACTCTGGGTCCCGCAGTAAACGTGTTGAGTATTTAGAGATGACAGCTGCAGGCTTTGTGAGCAGCCAGCGTTTCTTTAAAAATAAAAATCGCTTCGTGCGATCAGAATTAAGGCAAAAAAAGCTTGAAGTGTTAGTGGAGTATTAGTTTCAGTTTCCTGAAGACGTGAAATTGTGGGAAAAAATAGCCTGCCTCTGTGTGGCTCACGTTCACCAGAGATGATAGTGAGTACAGATTTTTCAGTTTCTTTTTTTTAATCACAACAGAGGAAAGAGTGAGGCATTTCAACTTGGAATAATCTGTAATTTGTGGTCATGAGGCTTGAAAGGCCGATGCTGAAGAATGTGACAGCAGTGTTGTTGTTGTGGTGTGGCGATCCGGAATTCTCGATGCCGCATCTTTGCATTTCCTCTTTATCGTTTTACCTACGTGGAAGATAAACGATGCGTGTAAATGGTGTAAATGGTTCCGTAGTACGGGGAACGGTGGCCAGACTGGGTCACCAAGTTCGACAGGAGGACCGTGAGGAGCAGTTTCATAAGATACATCACGAGGTGTAGGTCAAGGCTGAGTGCAGGTTTGAAAGTGAAACTTTCTTATAAACGCATTCGTTCTGCCTTGGCTTTCTAATTCACTATGATCGCATGTCACGTGAACAAAAGAGAAAGAAACAATCCTGGTGTTTCTGACAAAGGACGGTTCCCAGAGGGATCTGCCTGCTCATCGCCACCATTGACCGACCTGAGTCTTTACAAAGCACAAGGGGACAGGTGGTTTTCTCAAGGGCGCTCCTGGGCACGTTCGCGTGGTGGTTCCCCATGCACCTGGGTGAGTCTCCCCTGCCCCCTGCCTGCGGTCGGGTTGTTCAGAGCCCCGGGGGACTACCGTGCCCCTCGCTGAGCTTCGGGGCCTGCCTCCTAGATACTGCTGCCGGGATACCAAATGTTTCCCCAAGACACTCGCAGCTGGAAACAGGACGTCGCGTTTCCTCTCTCCCTATCGCTTGGCGCCTGTCAGATAACCTCAGCCCAGGGTGCAGGGCTCGGAAGTCAAGGGTTGTCTCTGAGTGTGGAGGACGAGGTGTCGCCCACCCTTGGGTTGGAACGCTTGCCTTGCACGTGGGAAGCGAAAGGCAGGTCGTTTGTCTGAGACAGTGGGACGGATCGCGGGGCGCGTGTGCGGTACGAGTTCTGCCGCCCAGAACTGCTCTTTCCTCCACGTGTCCCAGGGACGGGAGCTTTCAGGGGTGATCAGGCTGGGTCTGCAGCACCCTCTTTTGGCTACTTCAGAAAATGGCATTTTTACAGGACGGTCTGAGTGAGCGTGGCCGTTTGTCCTTTCTGGGACTGAGCCAGTTCTCGCCCAGCGGTGTGGCTCTAAAGTGACGAGGGTCCGTTTTTCTGTGTTTGCTGACCAGTTTGACATTCGGAGGGACAGAATTCTAGGGCTCAGAACCTCCCGAAGGGCCCCAGCGTGTAGGAGAATCGGCTAGAGCATCCTTCAGCCTAAGCCTCGGGTCCTTGCAGTGAAACAGACACCGGAGCCCTGCGGCGGCTCTGGGAAGGACCAGCGGGGACGGGGACGGTCCCGTGTGTTTATCCTGGCCGACGTCGCGCGCCTGCGTGTGCTAGGGGTTGTGCAGTTACCTGCTCGTGTGTGTGCGGGGTCTCCATTGGCACCGACTCCTGCCACGGAAACCTGTCATCCTCGTTAAGTGTTTTTAGGAATGTGACGTCTGAAGACAAAACTGAGCAGACGTGCACAGACGTGTTCTGCGAGGCCAAGCGCGTGATGGGAAACGCGTGCACAGGGTCCAGGCTCAGAGTGAACCGGCAAGGCCGGCCGCAGAGCGACCCCCGTGTGTGCGAAGCGTCACCTGCTGGCAGGCTCCCGGGGGGCGGGCGACCCCGCTGGCCCCGGACTGGAGGGCATCCAAGCACACCTCCCGTGGCCTCTCTTCTTTTTCCAGAAAGCGAAGAAACCCAAGGCGGCAGAGTCTGTCTCCAAACTGGACGTCAGTGAAGGTGAGACGCCGAGGTGGCCGCCCTTCAGCAACGCGGGGCTGTGGCCGTGGCCAAGTCTGTGTCCGCAATCAGCTCGCGCCCCATTCTGATTTCGTCGTGCCCGCTTTGTCCCTTTCGCAGAGCCCGCAGGGCCATCGAACACGAAGAGCGGGAGGCCCGAGGAAGCCAGCCTTGACGCCGGAGAGAAGAGAACGAGCGCGGCTCCCCGAGGCGCAGGTGGGCCCGCCGCGGCCACAGTGAGCTGCGTGGGGACCTGGTCCCGTCACAGCTCAGTGGCCTGGGTTCGGAAACTGCCTCCCAGCAGTTCGTGGGGCCCCCTTGGGGGACTAACAAGAAATAGTTAACACACCCCGAGCCGGAGCCCGGCAGGCACGGGCGCTGAGCATCCCGTGTCCCTGTGATGCGTGTGCTTGTTGGGCTGACGAGGCTGCATGGCCTGCTAGTGGCTGGGGTCACGGGACAAGTGTCCCTGACCCTTATGGGCGGGGGTTTAGCGTGTTCCACACACGCACTCAGAGCCAGCCTTCCCGCCACCCGCCTGTCAGCCGGGTCGTCAAAGAGCCATACGGCAGGTGGCTCAGATCTCAATGTGGTTCCCCCGAAACTCACCACCTGTCACTCAAAAAAATAGTCTTTACTTCACAAACAGAAACACACAGGGAGGCTAGGTAGCGCGTGTGAGCACGTGTGGCGAGGAGCACGCGCAGTGGCTTTGGGGTCCCAGCCCCGCCCTGCACTTGGTTCCCCCGTGTGTCCGGTCCCCAGGAGGCGCCTGCCACAAGGGCCCGATGCTCAGTGCATGGGGCTGGGGCCGGCGTGTGAGCATGTTGCAGGGCAGTGTGGCTCGAAGGGGTCATGGGCCACAGCCTCGTCTGCTCTTAGGACTTGACGGTTGGGGTGGCGGTCCCCAGGGAGCAGGAGAGTCCCGGGGGCAGCGGACCCCTTCTCCCTGGTGCGAACGGGTGTGCTGATGCCCTTTCGGCCCAGCCTGAAAGCCGCGGCTCTTCCCTTCCCCGCAGCGGCCGCGAGCACCTCGGGCAAGGCCGGGAGGCCGCCCTGCGCCGCCGCCAAGAGGTCGATCGCCGCCAGCGAGGAGTCGGAGGCCTACAAGTCCCTGTTCACCAGCCACAGCTCCGCCAAGCGCTCCAGGGAGGAGTCGGCCCACTGGGTCACCCACACGTCCTACTGCTTCTGAGGCCCGGCCGCTCGTCCCCAGGGACAGGGTTGGGGGCCGTCCCCGCCACATGGCCCTCTGCACACGTGATAAAGTTTCCTCCAAACCCCCGAGCCGTGTGGTCACTCTCTCATGAGGCGCCTGGGTTCTGGGAGAGGGCGTGGGGGCGACTCGCAGGGCGAGTCCCGTGCTGGGCCCCGTCTGTCCCAGCCCAGTCTCCGCGCTCACGCCCACCTTCTCACGGCCGCACGCACGGTGGCCGCACCTTCTGCGTGTGAGTGGTCAGACTTCCCATTCCTCCTGGGGCCCGGGGGGCTCCTTTTGACTAAAACCCCAGTGGAGGTGCTGCCCCGGGGAGCTGGCCCCGGGAAGGCGCTCGGGCAGGTCGGTCCCAGGCCCTGCGCCCGCGGGTCTGTGTGCGGGAGCATCTCCCTCAGGCTGAGGGGGCGGGGGGCCCCTTAGTTCATCATCTTGAAGATAGCGGGTCGGCTCCTGTTCGGTTCCAGCAGAGCGGCCCCGTGTCGGAAGAGCTTCCATGTTTTCACAAGGAGAGAAGGAGCCAGGAGTCTAGGCGTTTCGGGTGAAGTTCCCCCAACATTTGAAGGTTGC
The DNA here is from genome assembly GCA_030015415.1 of Cynopterus sphinx. Taxonomy (NCBI): domain Eukaryota; kingdom Metazoa; phylum Chordata; class Mammalia; order Chiroptera; family Pteropodidae; genus Cynopterus; species Cynopterus sphinx. The sequence goes on from CM057389.1 coordinate 92,112,056, forward strand.
GAATAATTATTTTTAGAGACTTAGGAAACAGAACTCAGCGGTGGCTCCTAGTTCATAGCCCTGGCTGCGTGTCTTTCCCACTCGGCCCTCAGCTCCACGGGGACACGTGCCGCATCTGCTCTGCTCGCCAGGCCTGGGCCCGACAAACAAAAACGGTGAAGGCTCGTGCCAGGGAGCAGAGTCAGAGGGACAGGCGAGGAGACGTTACTCCGTCGTCCCGGCCTCCAGACTCTCGTCACCTGCAGGCCTTGCCCCCCCTCCCTGTAAGTCCCACCCCTGGACGACCCCTGTGGGCCTCTGCCTCCTCCACCCTGACGTCATCACAATGGCCCGAGCGTGCTGGCCGGGGCCTCTGTGACATCACCGTCGGCCCAGCCCTAACTACCCAGTCCCGATGCGACGCAGACAGACCCACCATGAGCACCTCCCTCCCCCGCCTCAGCTCACCATGCGGACGCTGAAGTGGTTCTTGTTTTTGCCCCTGTGTCTCTCCTTCGGCTACGCCTTCATGTTCTCTTCCCTGAGAGACCCAGTCAAAGAACCCCAGGGGAAGGTGCCTTGCGGAGGGCACTTTCGGATCCGGCACAGCCTGCCGGAGCACGCCCAAGGCTGGCTCGCAAGCAAGTGGCTCTGGCTCTTTTTTGTGGTCCTGCTGTATGGGATCCTGAAGTTTCGCGGGGACAGCCAGGAGAGGAAGGTAAGTGGCTCCAGTTTTCCACACCACGTTTGGTCCCATCTTAGAAGTGTCAGGCTTGGGGAAACACGTCGCAGTCGGTGTGGACAGGTGTGAAAGCGTAAAGAATCGGGATGCAGAGGAGCCGCGTCACGGTCCGGGGAAGCCCTGGCGCATCCTTAGGGACGATGACGTCCCTGAACCCACGGAGGTGGGGCCGAGCGGTTCAAGACCACCTTCTGCTTCCCGGGAGAATAAAACCCTGTTAATTAAATGAGTTTTATCCTTCAGCTTGAGGATAGATTCAAGAATTAGGCATGTTTCAGGTCAAAATGGTCCACGGAGCCAGACTTCCTGCCCCAGATTTTTAGTCTCCCGGGCGTTGGACTGATCCAAGTTGCTGAACCGAATGGCGATCGTATCATGATCCCCAGGAAAGGGAAAGGCCTGTCATAAAGGGATGGAGGGGTAGCGGCTCGTCCCCAAGGGGCCACACGCCATCCAGAAGGGCCAGGGGCGAGAAGGGTGGCAGCGCGTTCCCTCCTAGCAGACCCCACGGCTCCCAGGGCCGTGCCCACACTGACGACGAGATCGGGGCGTCGAGCCTCTTCCGTAGGGGGTGGACGCTTTCACCTGCACAGCCCGTGCGGTCTCTGTTGTGACGACTCAGTCCCGCATCTCGGCACGAACGTGGCCCTGGGCAGTGCGCGGATAACCCGAGCCGGGCTGGTTCCAGCAAAACTTTACTGACAAAGACGGGCGGCGGGCCAGGTTGGCCTTACTGTGCCAAGCCCCGGGCTAGAGCAGTGCCAGAACCGGCCCCTCTTAGGCGAGCCCAGCTCTCTCAGAACCAGGCCAGACCCCGCAAAGCCGACGGGGCCGTTCACCCGGCGTCTCTTTCTTGACAGGACAGGGGTCCTCCCAGCCTCCGAAGCTGTTCGCTTCGCCCAACGGCGAAGAAGAACCAGCTTGCTTCCCCCCACCGAGACTACGCACTCAACACCTTAAACCAGCTCGAGGTGGACCTTGTGAAGTTTATGTCCAAGGTGCAGAACCTGAAAGTCACCATGGCAGGTGGCAGCGGCAGCCCCAAGCTCCAGAACCTCGAGATGCTGGCGAACCCGCACAGTAACGTCACCATCTACGAAATCTGGGGCGAGGAAAACTACGAGTGAATGGATTTGTACGTCGAAGTAGGAGAGAGTGTCGGGCGTCGATGAACCGTATACAAATTAATAAAGTTATTCTGAAGAAAAAGAAATCTGGACTCTGAGACCTTTTTCTCCTCTTTCGTGAAACCTGGGGAAATAATGAACGTGAGACCAGTAGCCACAGCAGTCATCGTTTCGTTTCTGCCTCTCTCACTTCCAGAGTTACGGCGGGTGGCAGCACCAGGACAGTGACGTGGTTGCATGGGTGACGTTCTTGGCCATGCTGCATGGCCCCGTAGGGACAAGGTTTAGGACATCCGGGACGAGACGTTACATCATCTTCATAATCGTTACCTTTCTAGTGGGTGTGCGTGCCGAAGGTGGAACGATTTTTATCTTTGTGACATTACAAACGGCAGCTTTATAGGCTTCAATGACAAACTGATAGATGGGGAAGGGAGTAGGGGTGTGACTTCCGGAACCATTTCCTTCTCAGCGCCAGGAAAGTCGTCTTACTCACTCCGTTTCACGCATCCCGTGTGTGGGCTTTTCTAACATCGAACGAGCAGCGCCACGCGTGCCTAAGGGGATCCAGAAGGATGGAGAATCGGTTCACGTTTCCGGTGTAATTCGGATACAGATGAGCTGAGCAGGGATCCCCCCGTTAGTTGACGTGAATGTTCTTTATCCTCCTTATTAAAACTACAGATATTCTGGCATGCTGACGTAGCGCGGAGGTTGCACTCCCTCGAGGCTGTTACATTAGACCCCGATCCTTGCAGAGACGTGCTGGTGAGGCCTGAGAGGGCAGGTAGCTGTGGCCCCCCGTGAAAATCCCCCGACGTCCACTTCCTTCCAGCTACACAAGAAAACGTGGGTTCCCATCGTCCGAGCCGTCGTCAGCGTCTGTCCCCCGCGTGAGTGACAGACCTCAGGCGGCAGTCGTCCGTCCCTTGCCCTCGTCACTGTTCCTCTCTCGTTGACGAGTGGCCCCTGAACCCTACACTTTTCGTCTTCGCTTACAGAACGGGACAAGGCGGAAGGGGCTGAGAGTGCTGCTCTTGCCTTCTGGGTGCTTTCGGAGCGTTTTCGAGCAAATGGGCCTGTGGCGAGTGACTTCGTACAGCACCCTCCGAAGAAACTCAAAAAAGCAAAAAAATATCGTGGCCTTAATACGGGAAAGCAACATGGGGCAGACTGGAGGTTAGAATGGAAACCCCTCAAAGGCCAGTGGCCAGCAGCCTACAGGCCGGCTCCACCCGCTGCCTGTTTTCAAGTGGCGCCTGAGCCGAGTGTCATTTTCATATTTTTAAACGGTTAAAAAGACACATAATGGACGAGATTTCACGACGTGAAAATCGCACGGAATTCAAATTCGGATGCTCCGTAGCTACTGACAGCCTCTCCCATCGTGTGTATGTTGTCTGCGGCCCTTAGGTGCTCGGCGTGCACTTGAGGCACCGTGCGGCCCACGACGCTGAAAACACCTGCCAACCGGCCCGACCTCGTCCACGCTTGTCTCATTTTTTTTATGTTAACATCCAGGAAGAGCGTCCAGCTGCACTCGTCACGAACATCCCGTATTTGTCTGAAAGGAGGCAAACGGGATTCTGTAAATCTCTTTTTTGGTCATTCTCTGCACGTCGCTAGCAGGTCTTCGTAGCGAGCTGCACGTGAGCACAAATCTGCACCTCCCGTTGAGTAGTGTCCCGGAGCCTTTGCCTAGCCTGAGACAGAGCGTCGTGGACCGCGGTTTGGCCTAGAAAAGTGGTTTTTCAAACCCATTCGTGCAGTATTTTCATGCAAAAACACGTGAGATGCAGTTTTAGGAGCCAGGGCTCGACACAACTCGTTTTCGGCTCTTAGAGCACACGCTCCAATTCTCGTGTCGCCACGCCGGGGTCCCAGAACAGCAGCCGCCGGGCAGACTGCACGTGTCACCGCAGTCGTCGACACCCGAGGGCGTCACCGAGGAGGGTCACCCGGGCGGCCGGCAGGGCTCTCCTCCTCGCAGCTGGGAGTCTCGGCAGTTTGCTTCTCCGAAGCCGGCGAGGAGATGAAGGCCCTGGACTGAGTCTGCTCCATGACGCGAGTCCCGGGAGGGGCCGCCTGTCGCCTCCCCCGTGTCCCGCAGGTTAGACACAGTCGCGCGGAGCAGGGCGTGAGCATGGCTGACCCCCAGGCAGACCCAGCTTCAAAGTGGGGAGACCACTCCAGCACGAGGGGACGGGGGGCTTCGCGGGGTCACGAACGAGGAACCGTGGAGGACACGTGGCGCACACCTGGGCGAGGGCGGCAGGCGAAACTCCAAGGTGACCCACAGCGGCGCACACCTCGTCCTGTCTCTCCCCCGAGTGTGGGCAGGTGTGACCGATGGAATCGTCATCTCCTGTGATTACCTGTGTCAGGCGGCTCCGTCGCAGCCGAGAGACCCTCCTGGGGACGCTGAAGAAGCCAGCTGCCGTGCTGCGGGATCAGGGGTCGCGTGGCAAGGACAGGCGCAGCCTCCAGGACTGAGGGTGGCCCCGGGGGACACCTGGGAGAAGAGCACGCGGCCCAGTCGTCATCCGACGTCCAGGACAGAACCCACCGGAACCAGTGGCCTGGAAGCGGCCCCGCGGACACCTGAGCAGAGAGGCCCCACCTGCGCACAGACTCCGCGTCACCCCCCTTGGGTGCCTTTTCTGGTCGCATCATCACCGCGTAACCCAAAGCTTTCGGTTGACCGGTTTCTTGCCTCCCACCCAGGTCCCCGTGGACGGACTGGGTCACAGCGCTCGCGACAGTTCCTCGGCCTTGAGCCTCGAGCATCCCGGCAGCCAGCCAGCCCAGGGCCGCCTTGGGACTGTTCCTTAGCGTTTCTACCCGTTTCTACTCCCGGGTGGTTTCCACTGTCGGTTTACTCTTTGCAAACGTGAGGGTCCGTGTAGCTCCACGGTGGCTCTGAGGGGCAAAGAGTTAGGAGGAGGCACACCCAGGGAGGACTGCCACTGCGCCCCCCGCCCGCTGCGCAGTGCCACCCCACGCCCCCGCCCCCCACGAGGCCCTGCAGCAGCGCGGCCTCTGGCTCCTGTCGCCGCCGTCCGTGTTTCTTTCGCACAAACAGACGCGCGTGTTCTCCTGCCACCCCTCCTTTCTCACGCGAGGGGTGGCGTGCTACCCGTCCTCCCGCGTCGGCTCACAGGACCCTGCTCATTTTTCCCTGGCTGCAGAGGACCCCCCTTTGGCGGGTGGACTCTTGCCATAGGGCCCATCAGGTGGTTCCCCGTGGTTTGAAACAGCAAAAAAGGATGCGCTGAAGACCGCGCGCGCGCGTTTCTGTGTGGCTGGGCGTGTCTCTTTAGAAGTGGGGCCGCTGGGTACATGCACGTGAACTGTCGTTAGGCATCACCACATCCCCCCCCTGGAAGGATTGTGCCCAGTTGGGTTCTCACCGGGGGTGCCCGACAGGTTTTATTCAGCGACGTGGGGACCTCTTCCCTGGGACAGCTCTTCGAACGGGTGGCGTGGCCTGCAGTTGCCAGGGGTGGCCACGAGGTGACAGGCAAAGCCCACCGCGAAGGGCGAGGGCGCACGGGCCTCCCAGGATGCGGCACCACGTGGAGGTGATGGAGCCCGCGACCCGTGGTCCTGTGACAGTCTACAAGGGTCACGCTCCTGTGCTCTCGACGGCGCCTGTTTCCCAGCGAGCGAGTGCGACGTGGACGTGGAGCCGCCTGCGACGCGGGGGGCCAGAAGGAAACAGATTCGGTTCCGTTCTGAAAACCCATGAAAGGAAATCCGATGAAAGGAAGAGGCAGTGGCGGGCGGGGGGCCCCTGAGGCCACCGCCGTGAAGATCGGCCTTTGGCTCCTCGTCAGCTGTCCCCTGGACGCCTGTTGGCCCTTGCTAGTTCACCTGCTGACCCCTGACCCGTCACTGTGGCTAAGGCGGGGGAGAGCGTTGAATGGCTCAGGCCTAGGTCACACACATGACCCAAGCCTTGGCCAGGGCCCATCACCTTAGGGAGACACCTGGGCTGGGAGGAGGAAGAGGAGGGAAGTGGGGGGCAGTCGTTCCTACAGGAAGGAGGACTGGGAAGTGGGGAAGAGAAACTCCAAATACCACATTCGTGGGAATGCCAGGTGAAACCCTCGGGCAGGGGCGTTCAGGCTCAGGGACAGGCGAGGCCAGACCAGGGAGGGCCCGAAGGGGGCCGGACTTGCAGCTTTGGCACAGCTGGGCATCGGGCCAGCACCCCAGAGAGTGCACGGCCTCCTGGCTCCCGACCTGGGCTGTGTCCCCTGAGAGGACCCCCGCCAGGACGCCTGGCCGCGGTGGCCGTGGCGGGGTGGCCGGTGGTGTCCGTCTTTGAGTTGGTCCTGTCGTGGGACAATGCCGAAAGAGCAGGGGATCCTTGAGAAGGCCGCTTCTCCCGAGGGCCCCCTGTCCGCCGGCTTGTCCTCCACCCCGTGCGCTCAGAGGCCCACACGCTTTTTCTGAAATTGCCCAGAAACAGCCAGCATTTCGGGCTCTGTGGGCCGTCTGGTCTCCGTCACCCTACCCGGCTCTGCCGTGGTGGTGACAGCAGCCGGATGATGTACGTATTGCCTATGGCCTGCGAAGCCTGCACCGGCTCTCCCGCCCTTCAGGGAAGACGTTGGCCAACCCCGTCCGAGGCCATGAGCATCCTCCAAGCCGGTCGACGCCCTTCCTCGCCGCCACTGTGAAGCCTGCGCTCTCCTCCCCTCTGCCAAGGTCGCCAAAGCCGCCCTGCTGAGAGCCTGCATTTTCCTGGCAAATATTCTCGAAACTGCCACAGTGAACTTGGGGGAGCAACGGGAAGTGTCCCTACCGTCCTGCCCGCCTTCTCACCCAGCCCCTCCACCCCTGGCCTCCGAGCTCTGAGCGGTTCCCCCTGATCTGAGATCTGGCCGCTTTGCCGACTGCGACTTCGTTCCCCTGCTGAGGATGCCTGTCCCCCCTGTCCCAGGAGGGTCCGGGGCAGCCCCCTCTGGCCCCTGCGACCTGGCCCCACCCCCACCGAGCTCCTTTTCAGCCCCTGAAACCTTTTCCCCCCTTAATTACAGTTTGCAGCTCACTGGAAGCAATAACTCGCCTGCCTGGGGTCACTCTATATCAGGGGGCCGGGGGTCTTCCTGCTGAATCAAAGCGGGAGGAGGACGCAATACAGAGGCACGAACCGGTTTTTCTAGTTCCCAGGCACCCTCCAGATTTGTCTCTGGGTAGAGACCCCACTTGGATTTGCAGATGACGTGAGGCTCTTTGTCACCCCAAATCCCTCGGGGTGGGTGGGGGGCTCACAGGGAAGTCCGCTGTTTGCAGAGTGCTGCCTCTTGGGCTTGTCTTTTTCTCTAGAAAAGGAGCGATAAGCTTTGCTCCCTCTGACCTTGGACTTCGGCCACGTTCCCTTGGTAGCATCTTCACTCGGTAAACACGCGCCTTTCTCCGCCGGAGCCCCGAGACTGCTTCCTGTACCCAGAGCGAGGTTTGTCCAGCGAAAGTCCTCCGGCCTGATCACACCCCAAATTCATCGTGTCGAACACCCCAAATGCAGATGCCGCCTCCCAGCCGACTTTTAGATGAACTGGAACGCCAGAAGGAATGAGACATCATCGTTCTGCTCGTTCTTCATAGCAAAAAAAGAGAAAAAATCGGGGTCTCTGGAGTTCCTTTGACACGTACTTGAAATTCTACTTTTTGATTTTATAAAACGATGCGTGGTCACTACAGAATAACTGAGAAGTCTCAGGCGGGCCAACCACCCGGACGACAGCCACCAGCCCACCCTCAAGGTGGCAAACACACACGACCTGGTAGGACAAACCGTTCCCACCCCTGTTCGTGGAGCCACGGCACCCATCGGGCACCCGACGGGCACCCTTTCTTCTCCTCCTCTCTCCTGGGGGACCCCTGATTCTGTTCTGGCATCCACCCCGATCACGTGCTTCGGGGGGGGGGGTGAAGCTTGACCAATCTGAGACGCATCTGTCCTGGTGGCCACCTCCGTCCCGGTAGGTGGCCCAGACCTGAGCAGGGACACGATGGTGGGCAAGGAGATGGGGAGGCGGCCGTCTGCTGAGGGGCTTCCCGAGTCGCTTTTCCTGCCCCTGAATGAGCCACGCAGGAACAGGGGCCTCCGGCTGTCACTTCTGACATGATGACCGGGGAGACAGACAGAGGCCTGCGACGTGACAGCCGCCTCGCCTCCCGCCTGGGGGGCAGCAGGTGCGGGGAAGAGGTAGACCCAAGGGAGTGGCAAGTAAAGCAGGACCCCGGTGCCTCACGCCCGACCTGCCTCTTCGTGGGTGAGGGAAGATGGACCCAGATTCGAACCCCATCTGAGCTGTGATCCTGCCTCTGTAATGAGCTGGTGCGTGTGCGTGTGCACGTGTGTGTGCACGTGTGTGTGCACGCGCCTGTGTGGTTACGTCCTTTTTGTCCCTTTAACTCTGTGTGCGTGTGTGCGCGTGTGTGTGTGCGCGTGCGTGTGGCTATGTCCTCCCAACCAGACGCCATTAGGAACCTATTTGGGTTCCTAAAGATGGGCCTGTTTAGCTGCTGGGACGAGGACCCAGGGGAGAGCACCCAGAGAAGCCGTTGGGAGTCTGAAGGGGAGGGACAGAGAGAGCCTGAGCGTGTGCTGGGTGATTCTGAGGAGAAACGGGACCGGTTCTGGCCTGGACAGAGTCAAGGAGCCGGACAACTGGGCGACTGTTTTCATGATGATTAACACGGGGTTGGACTGGAAAGAATCTAATTCTCACCTCCTTCCTCGCCTGCGGTTCTGGTTCAGTTGACCTCACCTGGGAACCGGCGGTTTTTAACGAGCCACGGGGTGATCTGACGCCCACCAGGCCTGGAATCATCACTGTGGCCTGGAATGGTCAGTCGAGATACCACATCGTCCCAGTGTCTCTGCCTCGAAGTCGAATCTCTCCTCCAGTGTCAAGGACTCTGATCGGCTCCTCGGGAGTCACACGTCTCACTCCTGGACCCATCCTTGTGGCTGGAGAAAGGCGGGGCTGCGACGGGCCAGTTCTGAGTCACGTGCCCTTCTCCGTGGATCCGTGGATCATGTGATGGGTTCAGGGAGAAGTGTTTCCCCCAAAGCAAGGTGCAGGTGCCCATGCTGGGCATGCCATCCCAGAACTGTCTAAGCCACTCCTCCTCCTCCAGCTCCGCCCACCGCAAGAGGCAAAAGCGAATTAAAAGGCGGCTTCGTCAGTGGTAACTGGGGTTTTGGCAGAAAGTGGATGAACAGGGCTGTCCCTCTGGCTTAGAGGTGGAAACGGAAGGAACTTGCCCACCGCCGTGGGCCTTCGCCTGGTCCCTGGGGTGAACCGTCCCAGAGATGCGAGAGCAAGGATGCGGGACCCGAAGGCCAGCGCCGCGGGGGTCAGGAGCTGCCACGTTACGTGACAGCGACCTGGCAGGTCAGTCGACCATTCCCACGCAGTGTCTGAGGACCTGACTCCGTCAGACGTGTCCGTCTTCCTGCCTGACGGGGAACAGGGAGGAACTGCGAGGTTTCAAGTTGAAAAACCCCAGGGAAGAGCCCGCACTGGCTCGGCCCGGGGCCTAGGAGGAGGCAACCCCAGCATGTCCTCCTGTCCACGGAGTTCGGGGGACAGAAGCCGTTCTTCTGAGGACCTCCTTGCTCTTTGTAAGACGCTGTGTCCAGGCACGGATCGCCCAACACCCGTGGGATCGCTGACGTGATGCGTCTCTGTGTGCTCATGAGATGCCTGGTGGCCAGGGGCTGCTGGAGAGAGAGCCTCTGAGGGCTCCGCCCCGTGCTCAGAAGGTTAGAAAGTTCAGCCGCATCCCCCGACTTTGGGGGAGGGGGGTAGAGGGCCTTGAGTTAATCACTAACGATCTCTCCGCCCCACCCCACCCCCCAAAAACCAACCCCGAATAGGAGAATAGGAGCCGGAGCGCTTCCAGGCTGGCAGACGCGTAGAGGGGCCTGGCGAGGGAGATCTGACCCTCACCCCACCCCTCGCCCTGGGCACCCCTCCCGCTGGCTGTTCCCGAGCTGTCCCCTTTATAATGAGCTGCCCATCGGGAAGGGACACTTCTCCGGAGTCCTGTGGGCTTCTGGCGTGGCTCGCTGACTTGGTGTATAGTCGCTGGGTCAGGAGTGCTGGGTGCCGGACCCGTGATTTGCACTTGAAGGGGGGACAGACGGCCTTGTAGGACTGCGCCCCCAGTGCCTGGGCGTTAGTTAGTGTCCTGCCTGCACTAAGTGATGGGACACCCAGTCAGCCAGTGTCGGGGAGCAGAACTGATCGTGTGGGAGAACCTGCCTCGTGCAGGGGTGAGCAGAGTGGGAGTAATGGTAGGAAAAGCACGATTTTTTCCTTTATTGCCCCCCTTAAATGTATTCACTTTAATACAAGAAAAAAACCTCTTTCGAAGGTTCGTGCACTACGGACCGGAGGGCGGGGTGGAAGCCAGCAGGGCGAAGAGGTGCAGGAGGCGGGCGGACGGCGCTGCTGTCTGACTCTCGTTTTAGTCCTGGGCCGACCAAAAAGACACTTTGGGCCGCTCGGTGAAATGTCCAGAGCAGAGACCGAGAAACACGGCGAATGCTTTTCATCATTACTTGTTTTCCTCTGGGGAAGTTAAGGCTTCTTTAAAAACTATCTTCCCGTAGCTCTTGCTTTGACCCAAAGTGATTTTCATTAAAAATAATAACAGCAAAAACACTGTTTTAAACGGACAGTCCCTGAGTGCTCCGAATTGGAGGGGCTGGTCTCTCCGGAGGAGGGGATTTGTCACCAGGCAGGGTCTTCCCAGAAAGCTCGCTCTTGTCCTTTATGTGGTGCGGCGGCTGCTGCTGTCTCCGGCGTTTGGCGCATGGTACGGGCTGGATCAATGCGGACGAATGAACGAATGGACGAATGAATGAAGTTCCTCTGAAACCAGGGTCCACGGTGCGTGGTCTGTGTCCCCAGGGCCCCTTCCAGGCGGCACAGCTCCCACGCTCTGGGTCATGGCGCCATAGGACGACGGGATGGCAGGGCTCCCCTCCCTGGTTCGAGGCTTGGAGGGCAGAAGCTGCAGCCTCATAGCTGTTCATGCCCGTGAGGTCCGGGGCATAAGGGTCGCCAGGCACCTCTGTAGCCCACGCATCTTGTCGCTTGACCCGCTGATGTGCCCCCGCTGCACTCAGCCGGGCACCCCCTCCCGCTCCCCAAGCGGGGTCGTGTATGGGCTTCTGTGCCCAGCGGACTCTGACGCCCCGGGGGACAGGGACCTTCTCCCCGCGTTCCTCCCGGCGTGCGGGGGGCCTGGCGTGGGCACGGGCCCTGGCGCACGGTGGGCGCGAGGACCATCGTCTGAGTAGTCACCGGGCCCCCGGCGTTGGCTCCCTTAGGCTGCCTACATGATGCCCACGTCAGTTCCGGCTCGCAGAGCCCTAAGCCTGCAGGTCCCCAGCTCCGGACCAGTGGCTTCCGGAGTGTGGTCCCCAGATCAGCAGCGTCAGCATCACCCGTTCCTGGGCCCCACCCGGACCCACTGAATCAGAGACTCTGGGGCCTCTGCCCAGCCCCCACCCCCATCCCAGGCAACAGTCTCTCCAGGTGATCCTCACGCACAGCCACACCTGAGAGCCACCTTTCCTGCGTTGTGGACGGACCGGAGCGGGGCAGCTGGGTGAGTCCCAGCGGGGAGAAGGAAGGACCTTTTCTGAGACCTCGGGAGGAATGTCGGCTCTTTCCCGGCTGGTGGTGACCATTGTCATTCCCTCAGGGCATCTGCATTTTCCATCCCCCGCCCTGGAGAGCGCGGGCCGGCCCAGCTGCTGGTGAGTTCCCGGCTCCAGTCGGTTTCCCCCTTTTTAAATAATCCCTGCCGTACGGGTCTGTCTTCATTTTTCCAAACGGGACGCGTGTGATTCGTCGGGAAATGATTTCTTCTTCCTCGAGAGGAAAACGGTTCCCTGGGTCCGACGCCAGATCTACCCGGGTTTAGGTGTTCCCTTCCCTCCTCTACCAAATTTTTTATCGTTGAACTCGGACCATCGTCTCTGTTTTCAGAAAGATCTTGCTTTCCGTATAATGTTAAAAATAAGTGTCATTATTTCTAAAGTGTCTGACCACGTCAAAACAACACGCGGTGGCTTCCCCCGGTCCCTCCCCCAACCCCAGGCGCCGGAGGCAGCGGTCTGGGTTAGGGTTCCAGAAGGATTAGGGAGCGGGAGCCCAACAGGGGTGTCAGCATTTCAAAGGCAGCGGTGCCCAGTCGGGGGACCAGGATTGGGGAGGTTCCCACCGTGTCCCCAAGCTTCTGGGGGGTCCCGACCCTCTCCTTTGAAGGGTGGGACCTCCCGGCAGTTGTGGGGGCCGACCTGGGTGACACCCCTTTTCTCCACCAGCTCCTCATGGGCTGGCAAAGAACGCTCCGGGCTCCAGGCACCACCCGGTGTTGGGGCCCACACCGTTTCCTTCCGCCCCTGTGACAAATGTCCACAAACTCAGCCGCGTAGACGACAGATTCCTCCTCTTACAGTTCTAGAAGGCAGACATCTAAACTGGCTCGGAGGTTGTGCCCCTTTCGGGGCTTCAGGGGACACCATCTCCTTGCCATTTGCAGCTGCTAGAGGCCCCTGCACTCCTGGGCTCGGGGTCCCTTCCTCTCGCTAAAGCCGTCATCACGGCCATCCTCACATGGCCTTCTGTGACCGGGACCCTCCTGCCCCCCTCTCTCTCACGAGGGCGCTCATGATGACGCTGGACCCGCCCAGATAGTCCAGGACCATCTCCCCATCTCAGAATCCTTAATCACATCGGCTAAGTCCCTCTTGCCAAGCAAGGAGAGTGGCGGGGGTTTGGTGGTGGCCTCTTTGGGAGGCCATTCTTGTGTCTGCCGCGCTTGGTCATTCCCATTGTGTCAGACAACAAGGAAAACCATGTCGGAATACCTTCCCAGGCCTTAATTCCATCCACTCAGCTCCACCAGGAAAACCCGTGGATGGAGCGGCGCCAGGCTCATCAGCCCTCCCACAGGAGAGGACATCGAGGGGGAGGGAAACGGTGTTTGCAGGCTTTTGGGGCCCTGGCTGGGGGGTCTAAAAGGTCACGCCAGGCAGGGACCGGCCAAGACCGGGCAGAGTCTCTGCCATCGCAGCTTCGGTGGCCCCAGATCGGTTCTGAAGTGAGAGCTGATGCATAATCTTATCTCCCAGGAGCAAGTGTTTCCTGGAACAAACAGCTAAGTGACTTTTGCCGATCCCAGGCCTGTGTTGCTTAACCCAGGGAGCATGCTGGTCTTAGCTCTCACGATTACAATAACCATAGTTTCCCCCACCCTTTTCATTTTTTTGTTTTTACGTATTTTATTTTATATTTTATATTTCATTTCATATTTTATTTCATTTCATTTATTTTATTTTATTTTATTTTATATTTTATATTTCATTTCATTTCATTTCATTTCATTTTTTATTTTTTATTTTTATTTTTATTTTTATTTTATTTGAGCACCTCCTGTCGGCCAGGCAAACTCGAATACATTTTGGCGATTCCAACAACCCTAAAGGCAAGTGTTTCAGCCCCATCTCAGTAGGATCTAGGATCGCCTCATGTTTCCCCCGTTGGGTCTGGGAGTCAGAAAGTCCTGCGTCAAAATCCTGGCTCCTCCGCCTGCCTCCCTGGTGAATACAGAAGGTGAACTCTGGGGTGAGGCTCCGTGTCTCCAGGAGAAGGCTTCCTGCTCCTCGAGCAAAGGCGTGTATACGGAGGGCCCCGGCTTTCACAGGCCCTGGGGCCCCCCTCGCCGGAAGCAGACCGGTCCACGCCCGCCTCCCAGGGCCAGGACCGATGGGCCCCTTGGAGTGTCCTCTAGTGTCCTCCTGTAGATGATAAATTACATGGCACGGTTCGACGCGGCGAAGCGATGGTCACTAATCCTACTCTGTGTAGGTGGAGGGGGGTCACCGAGGGTGGGTGACCTGCTGGGGGCGGGAGGAGTTGTCCACATTTGACGAGCTCGTCCTTCTGCCCGGAGCAGTCCCCCGACCCAGCCCCACACGGTGCCACCCTTGGTAGCCGTCCATTCGTGGGATTTTAAGGGTGGGAGCCTGTCTCCCATTAGATCAGGGGTCTCTGGCAGCCCAAAGAGCTCGGTCTCGGTCATGCCTGACAGCGGGGCCGAGACGAGGGACAGAGAGTACCCACCGTGTCGCTCGCTCTCAAGCCCTCGGCCTGCTGCCTTGTGGGTGTTCAGGAAGGGGGTGACCTTTGCGAGGCCACTTTTCCCTCCTGAGACCCAGCCTCCAGGGTGCGGCCACGCAGTTCTGGAGGGTCCATGGCCCAGCTGGGCAGGAGCGGCAGGGGGCACCCCCAGGACCCAGCAAGGCCACTGCCACGGTCACAGAGGGCCTCTGTGCGAGCACACAGCCCTCACCTCGTCTCAGCAAGCACCTCCGCCCCAAACGGCCAGGACGGCCACCCCCCACCGCCAGCCACGGCAGTGGGCTCTCTGCTACCTACGCCTTACATGCTGGGCTGGGGCCTGACCCCAAAGGTCCCGGGCAAACAGGATTTTTTCCTATAATTACCATACTTTGGGCTTGGCCCTCACAGGGTTATCGCCATCCAATCAAGCGGGATTTCTTGGCTCTGATAAAGCAGCCTCTCCCGGTGACCAGGACAGTACAAGGAATGCCTTGGGCCTCGGTCTCCCCAGCAGGCTCTCCCGGGCCAGAACGAGCCCCCGGATGTGTGTGTATCCAGGGGAGGGTCGTACGCGGTCCTGGGGGTCAGACTTCACCCATGAGGCTGAACGTCCAACCAGACCCCATGACTCAGCGGCTGCAACTCCCGGCCGCTCATCCTCACAAACACGCGGGACGGACAGGTGCACCACTGCACCTTTATCTCTCCCTGCAGTAACAGGAAAAACTGGAAGGACCTCAGGGCGCATTAAGGGGGAAGCGGGTGGGAGTGATGCAAGGTCTGGGCGTATCCTAGGAAGGAATGCCGCGCGCTGCGACAGGAAGGACAGGAAGAGGCAGAGTTAAAGGTGACATCAAGGACGGCTGGGGGGGAGCGAGGCCAGGGCTGTTTTGCCGGAGCTGGGTGAAGGGTTGGAAGCCAGGGAGAGGTCTTAGGGCTCGGGGTCACCCAGCCTCAGCTCTGGGGCCAGTCAGTGGTCCTCAGCCCTGGGGGGCCGGCCGTGAACTGGAAGCTGTGTGGGGGCACGGCCCAGACTCGACCCACCAGATGCCTGAAGCACCCCCTTCCCTTAGTTGTGACAACAAAAGCGCCTCGAGACATTGCAATCTGCCCCCTTGGGGGCAAAACCACCCCCACCCCCACCTCCCGGCCTCAGGCCGCCGGACTAGGTCTCCTTGCCATCCTCCGGGGTGGCCTCCAACATCACCCCCTTCACTCTCAGAAACGCCCTGGCGGATGAATTACATGCTCACCCTGCTCTCCAGAAAATGTGCCCCTGCCTATGGCACCGTCACGCCGACATCGGGCACCCAGGTTGCCTGCCTGCGTGACGAAGGCGCGGCACCTGTAACAGCTAAGGCTGTGGGCCTCGGTCAGGCGCGCCTTCAGCTGAATTGCGAACTTTCCTGAAATGTGGCCCCCGCTGTTCTGGGTCCCATGGTCCAACTTGTCCTTAAGGCCAGAGTAAGAGCAGGACGTGGGGGGACGTGGACGAAGCACGGCGAGGTGTTCAGATGCAGTTCTCCTGCGAGGACCTCAAGCAGTTCTAGAATGTTCCCCCTGAGCACCATTGTTTCTTTCGTGATCTGAGCACTGTGATTCTGTGACTAAATACTGAGTGAGCAGCCGTTTCAGGGACTGAGGTTGTTTCTGGGGACAGAGCAGTGAACTGGGGGCCGGTGGCCGGGGGCTCTCATCCTGTGGGCGGGGGGATGGGGTGGGGAGTGGGGGTGTTGACTCTGACCAACGAGCGAAGCACTGCAAGTTGTCATCCCTCAAACCCCCTTCGGGACGTCCTCCGTGACCACCTTGCTGAGATGACCCAGGCAGCGACGCCCCCACCCTCTCGCCTGCCTTTTTAATCCTCATTTTCTCTTCGGTCCTTGGGGGACCTTCTTCTGAGGCCGTCATGATCTGATGTTTATTAGGTCCTTTCAGTGGAAGGGACGGATGCTTCGAGAGGACAGGAGTTTTGGGCTTAAAACTTGTGTCCTTAAAGCCAAGAACAGCTCTGGGCGCAAAGCACGTGCCCCATCAACACTCATGGGACAAATGCTACAACAGAGAGGACTGCGGCAGAGACAGAGGATCGCAGGGAGGAGGGACACGCGGACCCGGGTGGCCGGGGGAGGCCGGTTTGGGACGGTGACGTGTATGACCCAGCCCCGGTACGAGAGGGGACCAGTTAGTCATGGGAAAGCTATGCTGATGCCACAGAAACATGTGGACACTGAACACACCGCAAAGTGACCTTTAAAGATCAGGACCTCCCACTTGCGCCGGGCGCCAGGGCTTTGCAGACGTTGCTTTTCACTTCTCCCTCCCCTAAACCCGAGGGTGAGCACGTCCTCTCTGTTCTCCGTGTGGAGAAGCCGAGGCCCGGAGAGGTTAGGTAACTTGCTGGTGAGGGAGGGAGAGGGGATTTGAAGCCAGGGCCGTGGGACCCCATAACCGACCCCCCCCCCCAACACACCTGAACAGCTCCGGGCGTGCTGTGGGCTGACGGCTTCAGTTCCGGTGACAAGAGCCTCTCACTGGCTCTGACACTGACCAAGGCCCTGGGCTGGCAGGGCAGAGTGTGCGAGGTGTACCCGTGGGGTCGGCGCTGGAAGAGGGAGGTGTGGCATTCGGACAGGCACAAACAGCCATGGGGCAGGTCCCATCTCCAGTGAAAGGGTCAGGACCCGCCAGAACCTCCCCAAATTGCTAAGTGGCAAAACGCATCATTTCACAACAGCGGGGCGAGCGTGATTCAAAAACAATACTAATCCGGGACACTGACAAGAGAGAAGCCTCAATCGTCAGCCCCAAAGAAAGGACGGACATAGCCAAGGAGAAAATGCATGAAGTGGCAGCAGGAAGATCAGGGGGGGAGAAGCGGTGACACGCACGGGACTGAGGAGAAAGGCCGGCGCGTGTCATCACGTAGGAATTCCAGACGCGAAGCATCTCAGGCACGAGGCGAGGAGGGGGACAGCCCACCCTGTGACGTCCCGTGTGCTCAGGCCCCAGATGGCAAGAGGACACGAGAGCAGACCCCCCAGGCCCGCCCCCCCCCCGGGTGCCCCATCTCAGATGCGAAGTCCTCCTTCCCCCTCGTGTTTTTATTCTTTCGTTTCCTGAGGAGGAGGGACCGATGGCTCTTGTGCAGGTGAAGCTCCGCGTGAGCACAGACCGCGAAGCCGCTTGTTCAGTGGAGGTGGCTTCACGCGACATCAAAGTCACCGTTTTAACCGTTCTGAGGCGGACAGTCCGGTGGCCTTTAGTCCAGTCAGGAATGTGGTGCGCCCGTCGCTGCCTCTAGTCCCCGACGGTGCCCTCGCCCCGGAAAGCCAACGCCGTGCCCACGGAGCTGCCGCCGCGATTTGCCCTTTTCTGGGCATTTCAGATCCGCGGACTCCTACAGGGCGTGCTCTTTGGTGACCGGCCGGCTCCTTTCACGTAGATGACGTGCCCGAGGTCCCTCCGGGTGGCAGCAAGCATCGCCCCTCCTTTCTGTGGCCGAGTGAGGGGTGTTTCGCTGTTTGAACAAACCGCCTTTTCTCTCCGTCGGTCTGTCCGGGGACACGTGCGTGGCTCCCACCCGGCGCCTGCCGTGCACGGGGCCGCTCTGAACACCGACTGGTGTGCAAGGCGTGTTCGAAGGCCTGTTTTCGTCTCCTTTGGGTGTGCACCCAGGAGCGGATTCTCCCTTCACCTTTAGGACCCGCCAGACAGGTTTCCTGCAGCATTTTGCATCCCCCCAGCCAGCCACCAAGGCTCCGGTGCATCCTCTCCCAGCCTGGTTTTCCTTTCTTTGCCCTTTGTCGTGGCCAGCCTGGTGGGTGTGTGGAAAGTTCCGAAACTTCCTAGCCATGATTTACCTGAACGATATCCATATTTGTACATGGAGCTCACCGCGGGAACGCGTAAAGCCTTGAAGGGCTGGGAACATTCCAGTCCGAAATATGCCGCTTCGGCATATTCCTCATGTTGAGCGGGAAGCAGGGGAGAAACGGCAGATTCCGGGAGGGCTCCCTGTCCTCCCTCTTTCTACCTGAAAACAGGACGTCAAATTTCCCACGAGAAGCATCTCTCCCCCTGCATCAGGAAGAGAACATTCCAGACACCGGGAGCGGAGGCCGAGATGGCTCTGCGCAAACAAACCCACTAAAGCCACCCGTCCCCCACTGGTTCCTGACCCCGCAGATCTCCTAGTCGCTTCTTTACAAGTGACTCACCCAGACCCCTTTGCCTTGTCTTTTTTTCCCCCTAATTTATCGTTTCTTTGTCTAAAAGGTTTAAAAGCTTCCCGCTCTGGTCTCTCCTTCAGGCCTTCAGTCTCTCAGGAAGGCCCCCCGCCCCCCAGCACATGCAAACATTTGATGAAACTTGCAAGCTCTTCTCCCGCTCACGTGTCTTCCGTCGGCTTTGTCCTCAGGCCCAGCCAGGGACCCTAAGAGGGTGAGAAGGGTTTCCTCCGTCCCCACGGCCTCGGTGGCGGCTGGTGGTGATCGCACCCTGGCCTGCCCGCGTCACGCTGCCCGCGTAGATCAGTTCACTCCCTGGCTGCACCATCTTGATGACCCTGGGCACCTCCGTGCTCCCCATTTGGCAGACGAGATGACTGAGGCCAACGTGCCGATCCAGAGAATCCTTACGAAGAGCCACTCGCTCATTAATAATTGTTTTTCTCCCCCAAACTGCACTGAAACTAAAGACTTGGTCTCTGTGAGTGTTTAGGCTGATCTCCCACCATTTTCTTTTTAAATTTCAGAGATTGGGGGCGGAAACCGATGTGGGCCCCAACCCGGTCCTCAGCGTGACCTGCCCCTCAGGGAGGAGACTGGACCAACAGTGGGCACCTGACCCAGACCTGGCCCGTGACACGAGGTGCCACCCTGCGCTTGTCTCTTTGTTCTGCCCTGAAGAACTCGCTCCCTCTGTGTTTCCTAAAACTGGAAGCGGAGTTTGCAGGCTTACTTAGATTCAGGTTGATTTTTATTTTATTTTATTTTATTTTATTTTGGTCATAATTCTTCATGGGTAGGGTTGGCGGATACAGCAGATAAAAAAGGGGGTGCCGTAAATTCAAATTTCAGGTGAACAGCGAGCACTTTTATTAGTCCGTTGTGCCCCACGCCTTATTCGCATGGCCCACCCCTTCTACAAACCGGTATTGTTTATACAGACTTCCACGTGAACTGGGCATCTCGCATCTTACCTGGCGACCCCCGTTAGAACCGTGCGGCTGGGGTCCCCTCCGTGGGGCCTCGGTGAGTATGTCACTGAGGGCGGATCGGACCTCTGGGTCGCGAAGGTGACTTCCCAACAGCCGGGCTTGGAATCCGCCACGTCAGGTACTGGAAATGCAAAATCAAAAATGACCTTTGGTCCCAAGAAGCCAACCGCCCGGGGCATCTCTGGCCCCCTTCACTTCTCCTCTGTCCGCCCTGCACATACCTGGAGCTCGGCCTGGATTTTGTTGACTTTCACGGGCCCGCATGGAGGGTCAGCAGGAAAGATCACCGACTCCAGGACCCACAGATCGGCTTTCTATTCTGAGAGGGCGTCTCTGGGCAGGTTATTCTTGCGAAAGCCAAACCTCCCTGAGCCTTCTCTGCCCACTGAACCGATGAGAAGACCAGTATCTGACTCATGGGGTTGTTGTGAAGATGAAAACAGACAGTTCATTCGACAAATATGTGTAGACCCCTTGATGGTATCAGTCGGCACGGAGAAGGCCTTTGATAAAATTCCGTGCACATTCAAGTTTGAACAAACCAACCACCTCGTCCTGTGAGAACAGCTGGAACTGGTAAAGAGCATCCAGCGCAAACGTATAATCAACGACTTTCTTAATGTTTTTGGACAGAAATCCCAACTATGGCTGCTTTTCTTCAACACCACGCTGGAGGGCCTGGCCCGCGGGGGACCGGTGGTGGCTACGTTCTGTGCACCAACACGCTGATTTGTTTGGATCGTGAGAGTGTCTTATTTTTATAATTAAAAAACGAATGAGTTAATTAAAAATGTGACCCAACACAGGAGCAAAAGGCATAAAAGCCCAGCAGAGATCACCTTATTCAAAGCCTCAGGGCTCCCCACTCCCCATCTCTAAGTCAAGCCCAGCCCTGCTGAGAAAAAAGGAAAAAAGAAGAGAAAGGATTAAAAGGAAAGAAACAAAAATGTCATAATTCAATGATATGACTGACTGCATCCAAGAGCCAAGAGATTCAATAAAGCATCATCAATAAAGGTGTTTGGTAAGATGATTGGGGGGAAAAGACCAATATTTTTTAAAAAATCAATAGTTTCTATGATCAACAGAGTTTCTACAGGAAACAAGAACTAGATATAGAGTTAAAGATGTACAATAGCAGCAAAAATAATGAAGAATAAATGTGATAAAAGATAAAAATCGAGGGGAGAAATGAGTTGGTTGACAGTTTGGGTGAGGGCGGTTTTAGCACGTATCCGTCCCCCAGGGATTTGGACTCTAGACTCCGGAGTGTAGGCTTCGGGATTTTGTCATCTTTGCCAAGAATCAGAAAAGCCAAACCCTTTTTTGCGAAGTCAAACAAAAGAGGACACACCGGGAAGGTGTCAGTGCTCCCTGGAAGCCTGCGACGAGCGGAGCAGCGTGGGGTCGGGCTGGTGGGTTGGGCCAGAGCGCGGGCGACGCACACTTTCGTGGGTGCGAGTATGGGACAGGGACGACCGAGGGCTCGCAGGGGCGGAATCAATCCGTCGACAGATGGTTCTGGAAACCGGCAATTGTAAAAACGCAGCACGGAAGCTTTTAGATCTCGGGGGAGGCAATCCCAGGATCTCAGGGGAGGCATTTCTGTCTTAATCCAGAGGGAGACCATAAAGGGACATGTCCATGCATTTAAGGGCATTAAAGATTTCCTATGGCAAAAGGAAGAGGAGGAGGAGGAGGAGGAGGAGGAGGAGGAGGAGGAGGAGGAGGAGGAGGAGGAGAAAAGATATTCTAAGTGGAAATGCCACCCATAGATTGGGGTAAGATACGAACAACATGAAGCAGAAAAACCGAAGATGTGAACAGGCAGGTCACAGGAAAGTCAGCCCACATGACCTCCAAGGTAATGGAAGTCTCAGTCTCGCGGACGATTTGGGGAAATAAATACAAATCAAAGCCCGACTGCATCTTCACTCATCGGATTGGTGCGAATGAATGAGCCCGAAAGCCTCCTCGACGGCTGATGAGGGGGCGGGGAAGTCAGCGTTCTCACTGGGAGTGTAAACGGGGAGTGTAAACGGTTACAGATCCGTCAAGAAGATGATTTCAGATCATGGCTGAGCTGCGAGACTTAAACACGGGGTGGCGTGACGGGAAGGCCGGAGGGGCTGTTTTAGGACGGACGATGGAGAAAGGAACGGCCCCCGCGCCCCAAATTCTAGCCACGCCGCCTGGCACAGAACAGTGGCCCCATAATCAGTGCTTGTCCAGTCACCCGACGCCCCCTCGTGCTCCTGCCCCGCTCATCCAGTCTCGTGAGGATAAGCCCCGAGACTCCTGTCAATGACTCAGTGACATCAACGCTGGGTTCTGACACCTAAAGATACACGGAGAAAAAACCTGAAGCCATATGCACGCAAAGTGACAAAGGAGGGACAAGGGACCTGCGGGACTATGCAGCGGGATTGTCTGTGGGCAGCATCGATGGCCCAGAACTGGGGGTTGACTCATGGCCTGGACAGGGCTGGGGGAAGAGGGGCTCCGGGGTAGAGGGTGCGGGGGCCCGAGGGAGCCTCTGTGGTGGGTGAGTGACCGAGGAAGGCAGAGCAGGGGGGATTAAAGGGGAGTGACCAGGGAACAGGATAAGACGCGGGCCAGGGTGGTGCTCCAGGTTCTAGATTTGTTTGGACCCAAACAAAGCCCTGGAGCTTGTGCCCATTTGAAGCGCCAAAGCAGCACATTCCGACTTTCCTTCACGCACGTTGGTGGTTGGTGAACAAGGCCACGTTAGCGCAGGCCTGGAGACCTTCCAGCCACGGGGCGGGCGACGGGGGCGACATCTGTGTGGCATTCAGTAAGATGCAGTCGAGCGCCCCAGAACCGGGTTCGGGTCAGAGACGGGCGGTGTGTGCGACGGCCCCACGTGAGGATAACGGAGCCGCAAGGTCCCTGTCCCCTCCTGACGTTGTAGCCAGGGTCGCGTCACAGTGTGACACATTACTCAGGCGTTCGTGGTGACGTGCGGCGCGTGACACTTGGCTATGCTCCTGGTTTGTGTCTTCCCATCCTCATCACTCCTGCTCGTGCCGAAGACGACAGCTGCTGTCAGCGGCGTGGCGTGGCGTGTCACAGCGGCCGCGGCCTCACGCATCTCGCGGCGGCTGCGTCTTGCTCCTTCTCGAATGCTGAGGGGACAGGGAAATCAACTCTTCACCTTCCGCCCTTCTCTTTGGTCTTCCAGGCCACACGCACGTCTTGTCGTCGTCATTAAAAGTGACTCATTCGGTTGGCGTTTGGGACCAGCAGAAACCGTGCGTCTCGGCCTCCCACGGCCCACTCGCCCCTCTCGTTCCCTGCACCGCAGGGGGACTCAGCCCAGGTCAGTTCCTGCCGTTGGACCTGGGCTCCCAGGGGCTTCCGTCCTCACAGGTGTCTCCACCAGCCCGACCTCCAGGTGTGCAGGAGAAGGGGCCCCTGCCAAGGCCCAGCACGGGGGGGGCAGGGGGTCCCTGAGGACACGTTCCTTTAAGGAACCACAGACGTGCCTGGTGCTGTCGCCTTGTGTCATCGTTTTGTCGCGTTTCAGTGTCTCGCCCTTCACAGATGTTGCACTTTTTACAGGTCGGAGGCAGGATGCTCCAACAGCAGAAAGGCTGCGGCTCGTTTCATCGCGGTGCTTGCTTCATCGCGGTCGTCTGCAACCGACCTGCGACGTCTCCGAGGCACGGCTGTGGCGGCAGCACCCCTCGGGGACCTGCAGCTGGTTCATCCGCGTTGATGAACTCGGGAGAGGCCGGGGTCCTTACGCTCCGGACCAGGCAGAGGTTGAGATCTGCCAGCTTGACCTCGCCTCCTGACCTCCCTGCGGGATGGAGGGGACGTGAGCCAGTTTCCAATTCAGGGATCCTAGGGCGGGGACCCATGATTTGCATTTCTAATGGGGGAACCAGGCTTTGAGAACCAGGGTTCTAGAGCTTAGGAAGAAAGCTGATTAGGGAAATGGGTGGCGCCCAGCAGGGAAAGGGGAAGGGCCTCCCTGGAGGCCGGGCCTGCATTCCAGCCCTTTGTTATTCCCACAGGGACATGGGTCCCACGCCCACCTGAGGAGCCAGCGGGATTTGGGCTGGCACCACTGTTGTTTTCCCTCTTCCTGGGGCTTCTCCAGAGGCCCAATGCCAAGGCCGCGGCCTCAGAGCCCGCGTCTGTCTGTCTGTCGGATGGGGAGTAAGTTAAACCCCCAACGTGGTCGGGTGAGGCGAGAATTAAGGGTGACACGGTGGAGAATCCGCCCAGGACTGGGCACCGAGTCCTCGGTCATCCTCAGCGACTGTCTCGCCTTTTCTTTCCTCCACGGCTGGATCTCGAAGAAGACAGCCTCGAGGCGGGAAACGTGGCTGGCAGAAGGACAGAGGCAGCGTGCCAGCCTGTACCCGAGTGTCGTCGATGCACAGGGTCCGTGGGTCCATGAGAAGCAATGACGGCAGGCACCGGGGGGTCCGACTTCTGCTGCCCAGGGTGGCAGCGTGCTGTCCTGTTTCCCGCGCTGAGAAGGGGGGCGCACACAGGTGGTTGAGCTAGTATTCCTTCCAGTTTGTTAAAATATCTGCAATATCTCATATTTGAACGTTTTAGGTGGTCAATTCTGCCAACGCTTTTCCTTCACGTCTGGGTGTGAAAGTCACATCTCTATCGCTGCATACGTGTGACTGACCCTTCGCTGTAAGTGTGCCTTTGGGGGTAAGAAATTAAGTCCCCTCCCCCCGCCCCTCAAAAAAAATAGCTTCTTCTGAATATCACTTATTACGCAATCTGTTCTGTCTTCACCGATAGGAAATGACATCTTTTACCATTTGCCAAGTCCCCATGGACATGTGGGTAGGGTGCTGAACGCCTTCTCAGTTTCACGAAGTTTTCTCATTGCCTTGGTACCAGGAACAAACGATGTGATGAAAAATGAAATGGGTATTTCTAGAGAAAGAACACGTGTTGACGATGGTGAGTGATGTTGCAGCGATCGCGAGTGTGATCTGACATCGCCCGCAACCCCTCCTCCCCGAGCTACAGGGCGGGGTTAGGGTTCCTGGCAGGGTTAGGGGCAAGAGCCCGGATTAGGGATGGGGTGACTGCACTTCAAAGGCAGCCACGCCCGACGACTAGCAGCGGGGGTTCCCGTCGCTTCCGCAGCCTCAGTGGTCCCCATTTGTTCCCGAAAAGGGTGCACCTTCGGGGCTGGGAATCAGGCGAGCGGTGACTGTTATTACAGATGACAAAACTGCCCTGAGCCGTTGTCTTGTCCGGTCACATAGCTGGGCTGGGAGGTGAAATCCTGCAAGTCAGAGCTGCGTGGAGGACTGTGTTCCTTCCTTCCTCACGTGCATTTGTGGCTCCGTATATTTATTTAGTCGAGGCCATCTCTGTCACCCCCAGGAGACCAGAAACTCCGCGGGGGCAGACGGGGGCAGACGGGGGTCTGCTGTGTCCACTGCCCCACGCCCAGAGCCTGTGCTCATGGGAGGTACAGAGTAGGTGGTCCATGGATGTTTGTGGATTGGCCGGGCAATGCTTATTCTATTGCCTGGTGCCTGGCCAAGGCTTAAGACATGCTAATCGGGACACCGGAGAGGGCCTTCATGCGCAGAGGCACAGTCTCCTAGTGGCCAGCACGGACCCTTCCCAAGGACACTCAAAATTCCAGCCACAGGGCGTGCATGTCGGTGGCAGACGAGCCTGTTTCCACCGTTGGTCGGTGCAGGAGCGACAACGAGCCACCTTCACAGTCAGCCGGACCCCGGGAGGGGAGAGAGATCTGCAGGCCCTGGGCCCTCTCAGACGTGGCTGATGGGCCACCCCGCTTACTGCCAGGCCCCTGGAGGCCACCCCGGATTTTCCTCCATCACCGCACTTAGAGGGCGAGGGCGTCTCACCGGCTCACCGCCACCTGAAGAAAGTTCTAGATTCTTCTGGAATATTTTCTCAACGACTAGAGTAACAAACTCTTCAACTGTTGGTCACCCTCCCGGGCTTCTCTGCCACAGCGGAAGATTATCGTGTGTCTTTATCGATTACTTAATTTCTACAAAGTGGACCCTTCTGCAGATATTTAAAAACGAAGGACAGCAATAGGTCATGTTGCAGGAGAATGGCCCAGAGCAGTGCTGGGTGGTAGGTTTGTGTGAAATGGCAAAGAAAAAGATCTTCACA
This sequence comes from Cynopterus sphinx, assembly GCA_030015415.1. NCBI lineage: Eukaryota > Metazoa > Chordata > Mammalia > Chiroptera > Pteropodidae > Cynopterus > Cynopterus sphinx. The sequence continues at coordinate 92,137,448 of CM057389.1, forward strand.
AAAGCTGTTTGCGGAGATGTATAGAACGAGGTCTCCGAGGACCTTTCAGACTCCGAATCAGCTGTTTCTGGGGAGAAGGGAGGTCAGTGGACATTTCCAGGTCCTGCAGCTGTACGTTTGTCCATAATTCCAGGACATTTTACAACCAAAGTAGATTCATGCATTCCTGGGTAATTTTAAAGCTACATTAAAGCAAAAACAAACAAACACAACCAGAAATTCATAAGATAGGAAAAATGCAAACCCCTGACCCCACACATTCACCTGCCCTCCTCCCTCCCGGGTAGCCAGGTAAACAGTGGCTCCTTAGAGCTGTGATTGTCCTTTTGCAAGTAAATATTTGTGTTCAGAGACAACGTTAATAGCAGTTTTCGGCAGTAAAGCTGGATGGTTATGCATTGGGTGTGGCCGCAGGAGGAGAAGGGAATTAAACCCAAGTTTCCACCCCCGAAAGAAAGAAAAGAAAAAAAAAGAAGAGAAGAGAAGAGAAAGAGAGAGAGAGAGAGAGAAGAAAGAAAGAAAGAAGAAAGAAAGAAAGAAAGAAAGAAAGAAAGAAAGAAGAAAAAAAAAGAAAATAAGAAAGAAAGAAAAAGAAAATAAGAAGAAAGCCCACAAAACGAACACCTTTCTGAGGCCTGATCTCCTATGGATATTGTGTAGACCCAGGAGTTGCCACCGCCTTTTAAATCACAATGAAGCGAATTAGAATAACACTGGCAGCCGTTGTGTCCTTGGCGGGGCCCCTCCTCCAGCTTAATGGCCTTCTCTCTCTCTCCCCCAACATCGGGCTCACATCTCATTTCCATTCTATTTGCTATTGTCATTGCCGAATGGTTCAAACACACCCAGAAAACAGAGGGATGACCCACCCTTCACCCTGGACCGTGCCTCTTCCCCCTACCACCCCCTTCTGTCACTTCTGTCCTGTCCATCCCTCGGCTCCACGCCCACCCCTAGCATTTCAAAACAAACCTGGGCCTTTTGTGTCATTTCCGCACAAAAATCCTTCAGGTTGTGTCTCTAATAGATAAAGACTTTTGTGCTTGTTTGTTGTTCTGGCCACTTAACCTCAGCACCATTACCACTCCCAGCGGAGACTAATCCGAATTTCTTGCCAGCCGACGACCAGTCCCTTTTCAATTCTGGTTTGTTTTTTTAATCAGTCCAGAGAAAGAGCAGAAAAGCTTTGAAAAATTGGCAGATGCCATAAGGCATTTGAGGAGTGTCAAGTGGGGTTAGAGGGACGGCCACCACCACACCACTGGGACCTCGTGAGACGTTCAGAACCGCTGTCCAGACCCGCTGAAACCGAACCACAGATGCGTTGAGTCTGAGGCTCCCCGGCGACTGCAGAGCAGAGCATCGCATGCAGTGGCCGGTCCACTCTGGGTTAATCCACTTGCTTCTGAGTTCTAGATCTTGCCGGTGAGAAGAGGCTTCACCCAGGCCCCTGGGGCCAGATGAGGTCCCACCGTGCTCACTCTAGTGGAAGAGACACAATAAGCAACCTGTACGTAAATAAGACAATGGCAGGTCCTGATTGTTTGCACATCAGCTGGGCTGCACCCCCAAACCCTATTTAAGTTGCTCCCATCCCTAAGGCACGGCCTCCCACCCCTCGCTGCCCCCCCTTCTTGCTCCACTTTGCCCCTGGCCCTCATCTCCAGGCCTTGGGCCTTAGGTCTTTTCCATTTATTTGTTCCTTTTTTCCCCCCAGCTAGGATGTGAGGTGCAGGACTGATAGCTGCTCAGGGAAAACCTACTACAGTTTCTGTGAGCAATGCAAGTACCTAAAAGTGGTTAAAATGTGGATCAGCTATTTTAATCAAAGGAGTGCTGATAGGAGGCTGGTAGAAACAACTCCTGAGCTGAAAATGAAGCGCATCTGACGCTTAGGAGGGCGGTGGCACAAGGTCTGGGAGACTCAGTGTGGCCTCGCCCCTGCCCTGAGCTGTGGCCTCTGAAGACACCCTGGGTGGGGCCTTGGGTGAGTCCCTGAGGGCTCTGTGCCCTTGTGGCCATCCTCCAGGTCATCTGTCTGGATTTTTATTTCTTTTAACCTAGGGGGGGCTCAGCATCAAGACCTGGCTTTTTATTGTCCCTTCTAGACAGAAGAGGGACCTAATCTCAGCCTCATTAGTATAAACACTCGCAGGTGTCTCAAAATGTGTCTCTAGTCAAAAATATAGCAAGTTTTTTTTTTTTTGGGGGGGGGGAGGCGGCTGGAGGAGGGAATAGTGAAGGGTTGGAGGCTGGAGAAGAGCAAATAAGATTCTGATGCTCCCGTAGGGGACGAGCGCGTGTGTTTCCCTTGGCAGGATGGAGCTTAGCCCCAGACTCGAAGCGACGGGGAAGATGCCAAAAAGAGACGGAGCTACAGAGCATAACGTGGGAGAATGGCCGAGAATATCGCCCCATGGTAAATGCATGTAGAATGGTAAAGAATAGCCTCATCTTTATAAAAGCCACGAGCAGGAACAGGCACTAAAATATGCATTAAAAATGAAGAGAAACAGCTCCAAGGCCACGTCCCACGGCGACTTCTGGGGAGGGCCGGGCACGTGTGCTCGTTACCATGCACCAAAGCCGCCATCCTTTGCGGGGGACCTGGTGAGGACGTGGGCCCCTCCGTGGGGCTGGAGCATTTTAGAAGCTGAATGCAGCGTTGGCTGCCAGCTCGGCACAGCCCTTCTCTGCCCGCCTCTGCCCTGCAGCTGCCCCTGTGGGGTCCTGCAGGTCCCAGGGGTTCTCACCGTTGTCCATGCACCGAATCCTCTAGCACAGATTCTCCTACACCAGGCCTTACATGGCCCGTGGGTGTCCTTCCTTTAGGCCACTGACCATATTAAAAGGTGACTCAACCAGGCAGGGTAATGGTTTCCTTTGAGAGCAAATGGTTTTCACACACACGTGGTGTTGGGTTCTCACGGGAGCCGCCTGCCTGGCCCTGAGGGGCCAGTCTTAGCCCTCTGAGCGCCTGGGGTCCCTCAGGAGTGCCACGGGGAGTCACCTCCACAGCAGGGACTTCCCACCGCCCTTACCATGTCACACTCTTCACGTCCTACCTGCTACCTGGCCTTCGTACTCACACCTGTGCTGTCTTAGGTGTTAGGTCTGTGGCTGTCCGGCTGCCCCCCACCCCATGGTAAGGTCTGGAGCAGGGACTTTGCTGCCTTTCTCCCCCCACCAGCCCAGCCAGACCTGGCACGTCAGAGGCACTCAGAGTGCGTCTGTCGCGTGATGCAAGGACCACCCTGTCCACACCCCCATGAGACTTAAGGGGCATCCTATTCACCACACACCCACCCACTGTGGCGGGTCAGTGCTCTGTGGGCACCGCAGATGACAGGCCGAGTGTTCATGGACTGGAGGACATAGCTCCCGACCCCACCCTCGCTTGGGCCCGGAGCTGGGATCCTGCTCACTGTGCCGCAGGGCCTCTGGCTCCCTTCCCCTCCCCCGCTGCTTCCTCTTTAGAGCCACTCCACCCTCAGCACCCTCGTGACTTCAGCGTCACCCCCCTGGGAAGCTGTCGCACCCCCAGACCAGGCCCCATCATAACCCCAGCACCCATGTTTCTTCACAGCCTCGCCTCTGCAAGTGTTGGGTCAGATGTAGAATCGGTTGCCAGGGCCTGTCTCCCACCAGTGACCGTGGATTTGGGCCACCTGGAAGGCCCGGGCACCGGGTCTGGCACACAGCACACGCTCCACAAACACCCGAGGGACAAAGGACGTGGAAAAGCCACCGGGCAGAGACAGGGAATCAGGGGGGAGGGACGTTGTGCACACGGGTGGCTGGGAAGGCCAGTTTGAGGAGGTGACACGAATGATGGACACCTGGTCCGAGAGGCCACCAGTTAGTCCGGCCTCCCCAGGTGCCGATGATGCAGTAACTTGGGCACAGAACACACTGCAAAGGGACCTTTAAGGTCCCCCACCTGTGGCAGTCGCCCGGGCTTCGCAGACAGTGCTCCCTTCCCCATATACTAGAGGGTGAGAATGGCCTCTGTGTGAGACGTGTGGGAACTGAGGCCCAGAGAGGACGGGGTTCTCGCTAGTGAGGAATGACGATGGGTTTGGAACCCAGAACTGCCGGACCCGGGTCCCCAACACTTGAGCATCCGCAGGGGTGCGTGGGCCAGGCGCATGGGCTAGACACATGCGCCTCCTGCTGCTCTGACATGGGCCAAGCCCCCCGACCTCCCTCCGAACGTCCCTGGGCCTCAGTTTCCTCCTCTGTAAGTGGGGGTGTTGCTGGACCCGCCTGGCAGGCCGGGGTGAGGTGGGAATGAGATGTGCACAGCGGGTTCCAAGGCCAGGCCGGCACCGAGGCGCGGGGCTTGGGCCCTCACTGTGGCGGGGCTGCACCTGCCCCACACCCAGGCCTGACCCGGTGGGGGGGGGAGGCGGGGGCGGGGAGCGCAGTGGTTACAAGCCCAGCGTCCAGGTGGCCGGGTCAGCCCCCGCCCCCGCGTGGTTGCTCCCTGGGTCCGGGCCGGGCGATCCCTGAACACCAAGTCCTCAGCGGGAAACAGGCGGGGCCCGTGTTCCCATCTCGAGGGGTCCCTGGGAGGTAAAGTGAGATGAGCGCCCAGAAAGCGCCCACCACCTGGGCCTGGGACAGTCTGCGCCCCGCGAAGGAAGGGCTGGGCCCTCGTCGCCTCCCTCGCTCCCCTGTCGTAGGGTTTGGGACCTGCCTGGTGGGACTTGTCACCGAAGCTCCCTGCTGTCACCTGCTCCGTCAACTCCCAGACTTAGAAACATGGGAAAGAATCCTCCCCTTCCCCCAACCCCATCCACAGGGAACACTTTGGGGGTGCGGGGTGGGTGGAGGCTGCCAAGGTTCTAGAAGGATGCGGGACCTACCACTGGCCCCCGGAGGCCTGGTCGGTGCTCGGGACTGTCAATGCGGGGACACTGCCTCCCCCACCGGCCTGGCACGGGAGGCGGGGCCCCACTTCCCCCTGCCCGCTCCCCGGCCCCCCAACGGCCAGCCTTCTCAGAGGCGCAGATGCGGACCCCTTGGCCTCCCCAGAAATGACAGGTCGGGGCCCCTCATCACTTCCTGAACCACCACCCACTGCCCTTGGCTCCGGCAGAAGGAGATGCTCCCCCCGCCAGGTGAGGGGGGCGGGGCCGGGAGGGGACCGCTGGAGGCCTGCCCGCAGCAGAGGCGGACGGCAAACAACCCAGAAGGTTTCCATTGTATTTAGAACCGCACTTCCTTCTCCTCTCCAGGCTGCTCTGCTGTTACCAAGGGCATCTCCTTCTCCTGGAGGACTGCCACTGCCCCTTCCAAAGGGGGAAATCGTCCAGGTCCACAGGGCGCTCCTCGCTCCCTCCCCCACCGCCACCCTCTCCCCGGGACGTTTGTTTCAAACGGCAGATCTCCTACCCTCAAGCGTGTCCCCAAACCTACTTCTTCTTAAACTTAATTAGTTTTTGAAAACTGAGGTGTGATGGACACGGAACGTGATATCTAAAGATTCGACGTTTGCAGATATTGTGAAATGAGGGCCACAGCGAGTCTAGGTAGTAACATCCGAGGCCAGGGCTGCTGCTTCCCTGATGACAACTTACAAGATTTAGGACCTTAGCAACTCTAGAAGCTAAATGTAGCTGCCGGCTCTGACTCGCAGCTTCCCTGCTTGCCTTTGCCCTGCAGACGCTCTCCTGGGAGGCTGCAGGTCCCGGGTTCTGGCACTGTCCGGGCACTGAATCCCCGGGCACAGGTTCTCCTGATCCCCCCTGCATGTCTACGACGCAGTATTACTATGATGGGCCGAGTTATCCCTGAGTTGGCGGCCAGGCTGCACATCACACCCACGATTTATCTCTTTTATAACTGGAAGTTGGTACCTATCGGCCCCCTCCTCCCATTGCCTCTCTCACCACTAATCTGCTCTCCCTCTGTGGGAGCTGGTTTTTCGTTTCTGTTTTAGATTCCATAGATGAATGAGATCGCGTGGCGCTTGTCTTTGTCTTCTCTCACTTAATATGATGCCCTCAAGGTCCATCCCTGTGGCTGCAAAGGGCAAGCTTTCATCCTCTTTTAAGGGGGAACAGTATTCCATCATAGCTGGAGATAGCGCCAAACGTCTCGTTCTCTCTAGCCGTGCCCCCATCAGTGGACACTGGGAACGTGTTGCTCTCTTGGATATTGTAAAAAATGCTGCAGTAACGTGGGGATGCATATATCTCAAAAACATCCTTCTTGATTAATTTATTTACTCATTTATCCCTTCACGTATCCACTTAAATCGTGCAATAAATGAGCACCTGCGTGGTGGCTAGATACCAAGGGCACCAGCGGGCAGAGACTCTCAAAGTTTGGGTCTAAGGACCTCTTTACATTTAAAAAAAATTATTAAAAATCTTCAAAAGCTTTTGATTGTAAGGATTATCAATAGTTACCATATCAGAAGTTACTGAGACATTAAAAACATTATTTATTTGAAAAATAACAGTAACACGGCGATTACATAGTAACCTAAAAACATATCTTACGGAAAAAATAGTGATAGTTTTCCAAAACTTAAAAAAAAAGTTGCTGAGGACAGCAGGCTTTGTTTTTGTTGTTTTGTTTTACTTTTCAGAACTCCCTTTAGCGTCTGCTCCATAGAAGGCAACCAGATCCTCCTGTCTGCTGCCTTCAGTCATTGCACATCATGTGGCCTCTGGAAAATTCCACAGTGCAGAGTTAGAGAGGCAAGTGACATTTTATGAAATAGTTGTGACTTCATGATCCTCTGAAAGGGTCTTCTGGATTCTACCACTAAAGGGACAAGACAGCCAAAGCCACGTGGTCCCAAAGAGCTTCCGCCTGGTGATGACGGGTCGGGCCCAAGGGCCACATGGGGCCGGGGTCCCGTCCTCCATCTCCCCTTTGTTTTGCCCCTCGCTCCCCAGTTCCTTCCCAGCTCCCCCTCCTGAGGCTCGGCGTCTCAGCCAAGCTCAGACTTTTTTCGGGATCTGAAGCCCATAGCTTTGGGGTTTGTTCCGGTATTTGTTTTGTTTCGTTTTGTTTTGTTTTGTTTTGTTTTATCTGCATCTATTTTGTGCTGAATTTACTCCCAGGCCACGGGCTTCTGTTTCTTCCATTTCCCCTGGGATACCGTTTTCTTCCGTGCACACTCCTCCTGCGGAGTAGGGACGATCTGCTCTTTCTCAGCAAGGATGGTGGCAGAGTGGGGGCATGAAGCAGGGGTTCCTCTGCCCTGAGCTCCTGACCTCTGCAGGGCCTCGCAGGGGCTTGACATGCCAGAGGCCCCATCCAAACCCCCGAGTCAGTGCTCCCCTCTGATTCCTGAGCATGAGCAGTCAAGGTTCAGCCCTCTTTTCAGGCCATCGACCCTGCGTCCAGCCCTACTGTCTGTCCCGGGCACGCGTGCCAACCCCACCATCACGACGACAGGATGGCACCATGGCTCCTGCAAAGTGCCATCCTTCAGGTGGCTTTTTGGACACGCGTACCTTTGATGGCCTGCACAGTTTCATGAGTGTTCTTGATGCAAACACGGAGGCTCGAACCTCTTAGTTTGCGTGGTTTTGTGGGGTTTTCTGGGTCAAGGGAAAAGCGGACCATCTTGGGAGGTCACCTCAGGCCACTCATGGGAAGAGCAGCTGCGGCTTGTATTTGCCGTGTGGCCTTGGGCATGTCAGGTAGCCTCTCTGAGCCGCATCCGCCCCGTCTTCAAGGTGAGGAAAGTAAGACCTGACTCATGGGGGGGCATTTTGTGGAGCCAGGAAGATTGGCGCAGGGCCAGCTCGTTTGGTCTTGCCCTCCACACTGGTTTCCTTGCTTCCTGCCTGGGGGTCGGTTATGTTACTGTTGCACTTTTTAAAACCCCTGGTAACTTGCCACATCTTAAGTGTACAGCTCAGTCAACATTCACAGAGTGAATACATGCTCGTCGCTGATTCCCAGATGAAGATCTAGAACAGTCCTTCGCCCCTCAAGGGCCCCCCTGCCCTTTCTGGTTCATTCACCCCACCGGAATAAGTAAACCCCTGGGGGTTGTGTTTGCTTGTTGGTTTTTTATAACGTTTAACCTGCCCTTATCAGATAAGCCAGCAAGACCAGTCCTAGGTATCTAAGCAAGAGAAATGAGAAAATATATCCACACGGAGACCTGTACACGAAAGAATAAAGCAGCTTTGTCTGTAACAGCCCAACAGTGGGCTGAATGGTTGTGTCCCCCCAGATTTTTATAGTGAAACCTAATCCCCACGGGGATGGTGTTTGCAGGCAGGGCCGATGGCAGGAGATTATATCCCAGGTGGCACCCCTGGAATTAGCGCCCTTATAAAGAAACCCCAGAAAGCCCCCTCACGCCTACATCATGTCTATGAACCAGGAATCGGGACAGCAATAGACACGGAACCTGCTTGATCTTGACCTTCCCAGCCTCTAAAGTAATGAGGAATAAATGTTTTGTTGTTCACAAGCCACCCGGTCTATGCCGTGTTGGCATTTTGTTATAGCAGCCAGAGCTGGCTAAGACATGGCCAGACGGACAGACAAATGAAGAAATGAATGGTGGTAAGTCCACACAGTAGAATGTTACTCAGCACCAGCAACGAAGGGAACGTGGGCACGCCAGTGACATGGGTGACCTCAGAACATCACGCTGAGCAGAAGAAGCCCGACGTAAAAGTGTACATACCCACATGCACTTTACTTCTGTGGCCTCGAGAACAAATTAAAATAATCCACAGTGACGGAAGCAGATTGGTGCCTGCCTGGGACCGGAGGTGGGGCGGGGGCATTAGATCGCAAAGGGAAAGGAGGGGGCCACCTGGGGCGAGGGTAACATTCTGTGCCTTGATGGTGGCGGTCACGCCATGGGTGTCTGTATTTGGAAAACTCATCAAACTGCACACTGAATCAACACCTGTCACGACATGTAAATGAGACCCCCATAGAGCTGATTTAAAATGTAAAAATAGATAAATAAATAGAAAGGTCTGTCGTGATTCCTGTGGATGAAGGTACCGAAGAGGAAAGGGGACTGCTTCAGACACCTTGCACCTGACCCTGAATTGCTGCTCCAGCCTCGCTTAGGGCTGGGAGCCTCTGGTGCTGCCTCGCCCTGCCCGGGGTTGCCTCCTGCAGAAGCCGGAGAAGCCCCAGGCCAGGCTGCAGGTGAGTCACTGAGTACTCTATGCCCTTGTGGCCATCCTCCAGGTCACCCGTCTGGACTTCCATTAGCAAACCGACCTCAAAGCTGTTGACATTTTGGACCAGATAAGCCCCTGTCCTGGGGGCCGTCGTGTGCACAGCATCCCTGGCCTTTACCCATGAGCTGCGACAACCAGAAATATCTCCAGATATTGTCACATGTCCCCGGGGGGGACGAAGTCTTCCTGTTGGGAGCCACTGCTTTAACGGAGAGCTCTGCCTCAGGCCTGGCTTTTCCCCATGTCTTCTAGACACAGAAGAGACCTAATCTCAGCCTTATTAGTATCAAGATATCAGGTCTTTGTATCTACACATCCAGAGTAATTCAGAATTGAAGCAAGATCCGTGCGTGTGTGTCAGGGGGTGGGGAGGAGCACGACACACGATTCTGAGACGTTTCTGGAGGGCTCGGATCAGGCAGCTGTGGACACAGGGCGAAAGCTGTCGCAGTCCGAGCTCAGCATGGCACTGGCCTGGCAACAGGCCGTGAGAGGAAATGGGAGAAAGGGCAGAAAAGTACACACGCGTGTGGAATCAGCCCACGCGACCGAAGGTGGCATTCCAGTCGGCCGGCCCCCACGGCGGAGGCGAGGGGTTTCCCTCTCTCCAGCTGGAAAAAATGAAAATTCGGGCTGCTGCCTACCTTGGCCCACAAATTCCTCCTCCTTCCCGCCTGCCTCCTCCAATACCAGCTGCATTGAAAGGATCTAAATATTAAAATATTTAGGCAAGTCATTGAAAAAAAATAAAACAGGAACGATAGAAAAATGGGCAAGTAGCACAAACAGTTGCCAGAAGTCACACCAGTGACCACTAAGTATTTGAAAAGACGCAAATCAAGTTTACCATTTTCTTCTGAGCCACCTGCTCAGCAAAAAAAATCAGAAAATAGTAAAATAACCTCAACCGTGATGTGGGGAGATGCTCAGTTTTTCTGCTCTGCTGATGGGAGCGTCGGTGACCCTGCAGGCGGTGCTGCCACTCTAGGCTCTGACGGCCGAATCCCACTTCTAGGCCTCACGCCGGGCAAAGAAAGGTCAGTCTGCTCTTCTTCCAGCCCCAAAACCCTCGGGAGGCCTCACCCCTCGACAACCTGTGGCATGTTTTGTTAGTGCCACAGCTTATCTTAAAGGACACCTCGACTCAGCTCTTGGGGTGTTCGTTGAGCCTTCGGTGGGTGGGTGAGCAGCATGGCCCTAATTTATCCGTTTCTGCCACAGCCTGGTCCCAAAGGCGAGTCATTGAACCGCCATGTCCCTGGGTCCCCACAACGCACAGCCCCCTCTTTGCGGGGTCCCGTGAGGATTAAAGGAGACAGCACACGCAGAGGGCTTGGACGAGCAAGGCACGCGAGCCCGTGTGTGGAAAAGGCCTCAAGAGAAAGGAGAGGAATCGGAACGGGAGGGCTGAGGCCTCTTCTTTCTTTCCTTCTGCGCTTGCATTTTAAACAACCTCCTCACAGGTCCCTGCTCCAGGCGCATCACCTCTACCTGGCCACCTCTCTGAGGTACCTGTGTCCTCACGGCTCCCCAGCCAGCGCCCAAGGAAGCTGCAGTCACAAGTACGGGGTTTATCGTGTGTCCAAAGGCCCCCGGCTCCTTGAGTTCAGGGACTTGACCTCTCCTTGCCACTGTCCCCTGGCTCTGGAGAGGCCCCGGGAAGCTGCTGCCTGAGTGAATGAAGAAATCCAGGCATGACCTGGTGAGCGTATCAAAGACGGGGGAGACATTGTCCTTTCTGAGCATCTCCTCTGGGCCCAGTGGTCAGCAGCGGAGAGGGACATTGTGTCGAGTGAATGAATGAGTCTGGGCCCCCATTTCCTCGGCTGATGATGCTCTTTCCAGGACAGGATCCCTGGCCCCCCACACCGAGGACTCTCCCCTGGCCTTGGCCGTATCTTGGGGTCCCCTTCCATCCTCTGCCCCAGAGTCTGCTCTCTGGCACACCCCGACTAGTCGGCTCCTCCCCAGCCTGTCACCAGCTTGCACAGCCCCACGGCACCCTGGCTTTTTCCTCAGCATGTCTGTCTTCCTTCCTCCCTCCCCTCTCCTCCCTTTTCCCTCCCTCCCTTCTCTTAATCCCATCCTCAGAGTTTCCTTAATGCTATCTTGCCAGGCCTGTTATCAATTTCATGAGTTTAGGGATTTTGCCAGACTAGCTAGTGTTCCCTGTCCCCAGGACCCTGCGACAGAGCCCGGCACATAGTAGGCCCTCCCAAACAAGGAGAGGTGGTGGGACGAAGAGTGTCTCCCTTTCTGGGCTACAAGTTTGGAGAGGGCAGATGGCCTAGCAGAGACACTGGTAACTTGAAGGAGGAAGGAAGGAATGTCTTCGGGCCTCTCTGGCTGGTGGATTAACCCTAGCCTGGGGCATCGGGCAGGCTGCGTGTGGGTAGGCAGGCTGGTCAGCCTGAGTAGCAGGTTTGGGCCGTGGACAGAGCGAGGGGCCTCGGCTCCCAGGGTAAGAAGCACCGGGTGATGGGAGTAGCACCCATTACACTGCAATGACCAGGCATTGTTTTAAAGGTTCTTCATCCGTAATCTCGTTGAATCTTCAATCCTATAAGGTGGGCGGGATGATCTCCATTTTGCAGATGCAAAGGCCGAGGCCCTGGAGAATCGAAAATCCTTTGCTTAAGGTATGCAAGAGTTAGGATTTGGAAATCACCTGGCTCCCAAGCCTGTGGTCTTACCTGGAGTAAGAGACGAGGGTGTGGCGAATTCCGGGAAATGAAGGCACCACCAGCCTTTTTCCGAGCTTCGTGGCTGGGTGACCATTCCCAGGACAATGGGACAGTCGAGCCATCGGGCCTCCTGCTTCCCACTGTTCGGCACCAGTACTCGGGGGCTGGTATCGCACGGCCAGTGAGGCCAGGCGGTGCAGGAGCCCAGGGCACAGATACACGTATGAAATAGCCTCCCGAGCAGAAAAATAAAGTATGCAAGCTCTGCCACCAAAAACCACGACTCACCCAGTCTGTTCGCCATCACCCATTCCCCCCAACCCCCTGGCAGGAGACACAGAGGGGCTGGGGGCTGCGAGCTGCCCGGACCTCACCGGTCTGCTGCACAGTGACACGGAAAAATAAACACCTGCAGCCCGTCTGCCCCGAAGATTTTGATATTTTCATCGAGGATTTTGGGGGGGGGGGTGTTCCTTTAATTTTTTGGACACAGCGCATTAAAATCATTGTCTTGATCACTGAGTTCTTTGGTTTCTTCTGAAATTCTGTTTCCTCACCCTAATTCCAGCCCTGGTGGTTATCCTCCTGTTACTGACCTTGCAAGTGACTGACCTGCCCTTCTTTTGAGGGTCACCGAGAGTCACCCAGACAGGCAGGTGGCCTGGGTGAGGGGAACTCGTGGGTCCTGACTTTTCCTGGGGGTGAGGGTCCCAAAGAAGAAATGGGTGACTTGCAAGTTTGGATGGGATGGGCTGGGGAAGCTTCGGTTTCTGGAATCGCCTCCTTTGGGGCCTCAGCGTTTTCCTGAAATAACTGAAAACTGGGTTTATAATCCTCTGGGTGGGGGAGAGAGGCAAAGACAGGAGGAATAAAATTCTTAAAATGTGTAAAGATAAACTTCTTTGCCTCCTCTTCCTCTTTCCCCCAAATTGATAGGATTATAGAATTTTCAACAATTTGTAGACATGAAGGAAAAACTTTCTTTCGGACAAAATGAAATCGAAGTCTCAACGAGTGGCTCTGAGTAGGGTAAAGAGTTGTTTAAAAGGCCAGCGTGTGATAAGATGAAATGAAACACCCTTTGACCATAAAAAGGCTTTGCCTGGCTTAGATCACAAAGAGGGAAAGAGAATCTCTTCATCGATGCTCTTAAATTGCGGATTCGCCCTACGCAGTCTCAGCGTCTCACACACGAGCAAGGGAGAAAGACTCCCCACTCGCTTGCATGGGGGTCATTTGTGCCAGGGGGTCTGGTCTCAAATGTTAGCAGTCACCAGCACCACCTGGGCAAGCACAGGTTCCGGCTCCGTCCACAGGGCTCCAAGTTCAGCGGGTCTGGGGTGGGGCCTCAGAATGGGGAGTTCCCATGTGGTGTTCCTGGCCCCAGACCTGACTTTGTAAATCCCTGTTTTATGCCACGTTTAAAATTCAAATGAATAACGTCTCTCCAAATGACAAATCGATGAAATTGCACTTGGTCGTAGCCGGCCTGCCTCTGCGATTTGCCGGATAGAACATACCAGGCCAGGACGGTGTTCTGACTCTTCTTTGATCATGTCTAAGCGTCTTAGGAAAAGGAAACGTTGGTACAAGACATTTCTAGGTCTCAGAATTTTATCTGAAGCTAAAGATGTGTAGGTGAGGGAAAAAAATGTATTTATATTAGTTTTTCAGATTTTTTGGTGGGTGTGCCTGTTTTTGGAAACTGATGTTTATTTAATGTTACCGAGTGGATCGAAAGAATATCCCTTCTTTGTTTGAGGTTCTGATTCTAATGTGTTGGGTTTTGCTGGCTAGGCTTTCCCTCTGGATCCCTGAGTTGCCATGGTGCCATTTTGGCTTTTTTAAATGTTGTTGTTGTTTTTGGGCTGACGGCCCCACTGCAATGAGTTCTTACTTGCAGAACTCAGGAGCTTGGCACCAGGTCCGGGGCGGCCAACGCTTGTGCGCCACGTGAGGGAGATGCCAGGGGTTAGCGGAAGACACTGCGGCCTGGCTCGTAGGTAGGACTTCAAAAAGTGGGAAACGAGGAAGGACACCTGGGGCGGATTGCCGTGGGTCTCCGGCCTCCTCCCTGCAGACCCTGCCAGTGGAAGCTGTTTAAAGTCAGGGGACCCTGGGGAAGTCGAACCTTGCTCAAGTGCCAAATTTTCACGGCTACATATTGTGACAGTCAAAGGTGCTCCAGTTTCTGAGATCAAATAATAGATTTGGGCATTAAAAGGGATTACTGCATTTTTTAAAAATTATAAAAGTATGACACAATCGCAGCGGCAACAAAGGCCAGACGCGTAGGGCAACAACAAAATTCCTTTCTGGAATAAATTTTGAAAGAAAATCAGGATCTTGACAGTGATTAATGTGTTCATTTAAAAAATTAGAACAAAACACTTAATGGCACCCCCACCCACACCCACAAACACACACAACAAAAGCAAAACCCTAACCATGAGGAAGTAAAAAGTCAGCTTTCTCTCCACATGCATCCCCCACACCCCCATCCTATTGCCTGGGTGTAGCCACCTTCAAAATGTGGCCTGTGTCCTTTTAGCTCTTCCTATAGCAGGAACAAAAAGCAGAGTATGTGTGGACTAAGGACGGAAGATTATTAATGACCAAAATCCAAGTTACACCTTCAAGCAAGCTAACTTTCCCTGTAGTTTTGTGTTCTGCCTATTTCTGCCCGAAGTGGTGGTTCAGCACAAATGTTTAAATCCCTTTCCCCCAACCTGTAGCTGGGCCTTTGTGACTTTTCGTTTGAAGAAATGTCAAAATGTCCACTTCTCTCCATGGACGGTTCTATCACAAGAGTCTCTGGCTGCATTTTAAAACCGGTGACTTTGAAGACCGTGGACACAGGGAGACGCTGGGAGAGTTTGCCAGTAGGTGGAGTTGAAACGTGCAGCTTTTCAGGCCTCTTCTGTCCTTTTAGGCATAAGTCGAGGATCTTAGGTAAGTTTTCAACTCATCTCCCTCAGGGGTGGGGGTGGGGAGAACTTTTTGGGTTGCCTGGGCAGGTTTTGTGCGAAAACCATCAAGGAGCCACGTAATGGGAAACAGCTTCTGTGCAAATCTAAGTTCTACTGCTGGCCTGGGTGATCAGAGCGAGTCCCATAGTGTCTAAACTGATGGTTCAGTCAATAAATGGCATTGATTTCTCTGTTTACAGTCTTGCTGGGCTCTAGGCTGTTTGTTTTTGTTTTTGTTTTTTTCTAACCAAGGCACTTTGCCTCTTCTTAAGGCAGATCACTTGGATAACCAAGGCGCAAAGAGACGGCTCTGCCATGTGAAGGAGACCCCACACCCGCCCACCTCCTTCTCCCCTAGTGATTCGGGGGCCGCTGGTTCAGTTTTTACCTGGAAACCTGCGAGGTGCCTGAAGTGAGATCAAAGCTAGAAGTGACAGCTGAGAATTCACGGAAATGAGACAAAATACAATCTAAAAGGTCCTTTCTTTGGCAGCAAGGCGTAGGTAGGCGACGGTGGAAATAGGTCCGTGACCGAAGGAGCCCTAGCGTGGCCCGTCACACACACACACCCACGTAAGGCGCGTGACCCTGTTCGGGCGGCGGGTTTATAGTCCCCAGAGGCGGAGGGCAGGGGAGGAGTAAGAGGGCCTTTCAGGTGTGTCCTCCAATCGCGATAGCCCGCATCGCCGGTGCATCGCCCCCCGCCCCCTCCCGTTAATTAAATAAACGCTCTGAGCCCTTTGCAGCACTCGCCCCGGCCCTCGGAAGCGGCTCCCATCGGGACGTCCTCGCTGCAGACGGTCGCAGAGCCGACGCCATGAATTTCCAGTTCCTAGGGGTGAGACGAGAGCTGTTGGGGGGTGGGGAGGGCGGAGGCGACTCCAGGGACCCGCTGGGACGGGGGAGCGCCGAGCGGGCAGCCGGCTGCCCAGGGCGAGGATGCTGGGTGCCGCGGGCGCGCTGGGCGCCCAGGGCAGCCGGGTGGGCCTCGTCGCCTGGCGGCCACCTGCGAAGTGTATTAAGGCCTCCGGGCGGAGGGGCTTGGAGCTGGACCGTGTCCTACGACGGCGAGGCCGCCGGGGGCGCGAGGCCGGGGCTGTCCTCCCGCGCGCCCTCGGAGGGGCCCGGCGGCGCGCCGTGGGCCGAGGACATCAGTGGGCAGGTGCCAGGCGCCCTGCAGTCCGGCCTGGCCCCTGGAGGGCGCGGGGTCCCCCTGGGCAGGGGAGGCGGGGGCCGCGAGGGAGGGATCCCCGAACAGCGGGCACGTTTGTGGCCTCGGGGCGCCCGGACAACTCAAAACGCAGCTTCGCTCGCTGGGAACGGGGGCGACGGTGGTCCAGGTGGAGGCGGCCACCCCGCGGCCTCTGCCAGTGGGCGCCGGGCTGGACCTGCGCCCGGGTCCCACGGGCGCCCTGGGCCCCCGCCTCGCTTCGCCCCGGGGGAGGAGCAGACGTGGTGGCCCGCGAGAGCCCGAGGCCGCGGCGCCCGTTGGGGCGCCCGGCTCAGGGGTGAGCAGGGGCCGGGGCGGCGCTGGACCTGGGCGACGGCGCGCGGCCCCCCTGGGCGTGCACGGCGCCCCCCCGCCCCGGCGAGCTGCGGTTTTCCCGTCCCCGCCGTTTGGGCCCGGCTGCGGGCCGGAGCGCATGGCGCCGCGCGATGCGCGCCTTCGCCGGTCCAGACGGGGTGGGGGGCGCCCCTGGCAGCCCCGTCGACGCTCCGCGCGCCCCGGTGGGCGCCCCGGTGGGGGCCCGCAGGGTCAGGCGCGCGAGGGGCGCCCTCCTCGCGGACAGCGGCCGCTTCTGCACTTGGGCTCGGCCCCGCCGGGGTCAGGCCACCCCGAGGGGCGGGACGCGCACCCTGCACGCGGCGCGGCGTCCGCCGGGCGCTCGGGGGCCTCACCTGCCGCGCGGCCCCTCCCTCTGCGGAGGAAAGGGCAGCCGCGGGCCGGCCCCATCCAGCCGCGCCCGCCCCGCCCCGCGCGGGCTGCGGGACCCCGTTTCCCGCGGGCCCTGCGACGCCGCGTCGCGTCCCGTCTCGCGTTTCCCGGGCCCTCGCGGCGGCGAGGGGACCCGGTCCGCGGCTTGGAGCGCTGCGTGCGAGTGCAGGCTCCCTAGGGGGCGACAGAGGGAGCCGCCGGCACCCAGCGCCCCGAGACGCCCGTTCGTGCGCGGTCGGCGGGCCAGGCTCGCCGGGGGCACCCCCGCGCTCTACTGCGAGGCCCCGTGGGGGGAGCGGGGTGCGGAGGGGGCACCCTGCCCCCCGCCTTGGCGGCCTGAGCGCGCGGCCGCGCCATCCCGCGTCTCCACGGAGGCCCCGGAGGGCGGTCAGCCTCGGGCGCGGGGATCCCCCGCCCCCACCCCCCGCTCGCAGCTGAGAGGATAGTAGCGCTTAGGAGAGGGGGAGCGCCGGGGCCGGGGGCTGCCCTGCGGGTGACGGCCTTTTCCTAATCCGCTGGGCCCCAGGGCTCCCGCAGCGAAGGCGTCAGACCCCCGAAACCTCGCTCGTAGATGCACCCCCCGAGAGGGGGAGGGGAGGAATCGCCATCGCTCGGGCGGGGGGACGGGAGGGGGGCGCTTGTCTGCCCAGCCCTGTCCTCAGCCTGCCCGGGGGTGAAGTTCGTTCCCGGCCCAGACACCTTGTTCAAGTGGCGGGTCTTGGGGTTAACCCCGGGGCCGGGAAGCCCAGCGCCGAGGACAGCCCCCTCCCCGCGTCTCTGATCTGGGAGTCTGGGGCGCCGAGGAGAGCCCCCTCCCCGCGTCTCTGATCTGGGAGTCCGGGGCGCCCGGAGGAGGAGCCGCCACCTCCCTGTCGCGAGTGCGCGGGACCCCGAACTTCCACGCGTGGCGCCAGATTCCCGCAGTGCGCAGAGACCCCCTCCCTGCAACCTCGAACGCCGGGAACCCTGCTCTGCGCTTTCTTCCTTTCCTCCCGGGCCCCGATGTCTGGGAAGCGAGGTGTCGGGGGTCGTGCGTGCTGCACTGTCCTCTGTACTTCGCAGTGCGGACCCCCGAAAACAGGCTCCCAAAGTCCCCAAGGGGTTTCGGTTCTAAGTTTTGTTCTCACATCTGGTGGATCGATCACCCCGGACCTAAGGCTCTCTGGAGAGAGGCCGTTTGGCTTGGAGGACGCCTGATTTCATTTTAGTTTTATTTTAGGCCTTCCTGGGTCTAAAGCAAGGCTAAAACCCGACACGGGGCGGGAAGGCGGCGGATGCAGTCATTCTGGGCGTGGGGAGCATGTCCACTCCAGGCCCCCACGCAGGACTGATAGGTTTTGATTACTGCGAAGTCGGATTCGGAATCGAATCCTTAATAGCCCCCCTTCCCCTCAGAATATTTAGCCCCTGGAGCCAGTCGGGACATCCAAGAGGATTCGCCCTTGAGAACAACCCGCCGATGTCCCCCTGCAGTGGGAAAGTTCGATAACAACAATTGGGGGCCGTGGATTTCGTTTTTACATTTTTCTTTTAATACTGCGCGTCGTTTTCCAGTTTGGGTGGCAAAAGCATGTTGGCGGGGTGAGGCCGAGGCTGTGCAGAAGGGAGTTTCGTTTTCCGTTTTCCGCCGGCGTCTGCAGAACGGGGGTGCTCTCTCCAGCGGAGCCCCCGGCCCCGGCCCGCCGTCGCCCTCTACCCCGGTTCGCGTCGCCGGGGTCGTGTTCGTTCGTCCGCGCGCCGCTTTTCTCGGGCGAATTGAGGCTTCTGAGCGTCTGGTGTGTCATCATCGGAGCAGCTCGCGCTGGGCTGCGCAGGGCAGGGCCAGGGCGCGCGGGTGTCCCCGGAGATGCAGCTTCGGGCGATGGCTGGGGGCCTCACGGTCCCAGACTTCGGGGCGGGTGGAGCCCTGGGGCGCTCAGGGCCGCCAAGAATCCCCTGCAGGCCTCGTCCCCCATCTCCTTGGAGGGACGAGATGGCGCTGTGCCCAAGGAAAAGGGCGGAGCGGGGGGCGTCGCGAAGATGCGTCTGGTTGCGGGATCCCAGCCTGAACTTGAAGCCTCCGTGGAGGGGGCGGGGCGGGGCGTCTGGGTGGATGAGGGGGACACCGGCCGTGGCGACGTCCCGATCGCGGGGTCTCTATCTGCGCGTGACAGCGTCTTTTGGAGGATGGGGGAAGGCACTTTGGACGAAGGAGCGGGAGGAGGGGGGAAGCTTTGGGTATTTGGATCCGGGTCTTCAGCTCGACCGCTCTCAGGCGCGTGCCCGGTGGGGGTGGCTGCTGGACGGCGCGACGGGGGGCCTCGGGGTCTGGGGCTGTCTGGGGGGCCGCCCCTCCTCGCCCCCAGCGCCGTGGGTCTCCGCGCGGCGCCCGGCCGGGGTGCGGGGCGGGGCCAGGCGGGGACTGGCTGGGGGCCGCCCCGCCCGGCGCCCTGGCCTCGGCGCCGGCCCCCGGGGAGGAGTTATGATAATTTCCTGCTCATTAAGGCGCCCGGGTCCCCCGGCTCTCACCGGCACACACGGCTTCCCGGGGCCCCGGCGGCGGCCTGCGCACCGGCGGCGGCATCTCCGCGCGCACAGCCGCGGATGCGCGTCCGCTGACCCGCTCAGCGAGGCCCGCGCGCGGCGGGGGCGGCGGCGGACGCCCGGCACCGTGACCCCGATTTTGGATTTACCGCTCGGGGGGTGGGGGGAGCCTGGATTTAACTGGCGGCTCTTTTGGGGGACGCAGGACGCCATGTTGTGGAAAATAACCGATAATGTCAAGTACGAAGAGGACTGCGAGGTGAGCGGGGCGCAGGGGCGCGCGGCCCGGCGGCGCCCCGAGGACGGACCTGCCCCCTCCCCCCGGGACGCAGGGGCCGCTCGCCGGACCGAGGTCCGGGGCCAGGGCGCAAGCGCCGCCCACGGGCACCGGCCGCCGCGCCTGCATGGGACGGGGCGCGCCTCTCCGGACACCCCCCCCCGGTCGGCTTCTCCCGGCCCGCTTCTCGAATCGGGCCTGTCCCCAGAGATCCAGCCCGGGGGCCGGGGCCCGGAAAGAGGATGGCACACCCCATCCCACCCACGGAGCTTACCGCTCGGCTTCGGGCCACGCCAGCCAGCCCTCGTCCCCGTTTTCCGAGAAGAGCGCGGGGCGCGCCGTCCTGCCCGGGACGCGGCTCGCGCGCGCCGTGTCCTCCGCGCGCGGGGCTCCGACAAGACGACCCGCCGGCCGCACCTCTGCGGAGGCTCTCCCGAGGCGGGCGCGCCCCCTGCCCCGCTCCCTTCTCGGGGGAAGAAGAACGCAGCGTGTCGCTCGGCTTTCCAGAGAGGTGGGGGCTGGGGCGGGGGGGCCTGGGGCCAGACGGGGCCGCAAGCGCCCGGAGTGCCCCAGCCTGTCGGACAGGTTGGGCTGGAGTGCCGGGGAGCGGAGGGGGCGGGCGGCGCGCGGGAAGAGGAAGACGACGCTGGCGGCGGCAGGCGCGCGCCCCGGCGCTGGGATTGGGGAGCCCGGGCCGGCGCCCCGGGGCCCGCGAGGGGCTGCCCCCGCCGCCAGCCGCGTGCTCCTCCAGCAGGGGGCGACGGTGCCCCGTTTCTGCGGGTTCCCCGCTGCCCTGTGACCCCCGGGCCCCCGGTCCCCCAAAGCGCACGGAGACGCATCCTTTAGGAGTTAAGCCGGCAGCGGTGGAGGGGCGAGGCGACGCGCCCCGGCCAGGTGGCCCCACCTCAGGGGCCTTGGTCCCCGCTCTGCTCCGCGGTCCGCGGGGACACTGACCTTGCCGGGGGCCCGGAGCGGGGACACGGACCGCGGCCGGGCGCTCGCAGCCGGCTCACCTCCGTCCCCGCGCGGCGCCCCCTCTCGCGGCCCTCGGCGGCGCCGGCTGGGGTGGCAGGCCGGGCTCGGGCGTGTCACACGCTCGCCGGGAGGGCTTTGTCCCGAGGGCGTGGAAGGGCGCGGCCCTGGGGCGGGGGAGCACGCGCTTCCCGCGCGGCGCGCTTTATCCGCGCCCGGCCCCGCCGCCTTCTGCGGGCGCCGCCGGCATGTGCGGGCGGGTGAGCGAGGGCGCCCTGCGCCGCGCGCGCCGCGGCCCGACCTCGCGGGGCGTCCGGCCCGGGACCTGGGACCCGGCACCCCGGGGCGTCGGGGCGCCCGGGCCTTCACCGCCGGGCCCCGAGCGTGCGGCCCCCCAGGCAGGTCTTCCCGTCCTCGTCCCTTTCCCCCGCGGGCTCGCGCTTTACAACGAAACCCGCGGGGCGCCCCTCGCGCGGGGCTCGGGGCGCGCGGCCGCGCCGGCCGGTTCGCAGCAGCGGGGCCGTTTTCGCTCTAAGCGGGTGTCCGCCTCTGTCCCGCAGGATCGACACGACGCGAGCAGCAATGGCAACCCGCGCCTGCCCCACCTGTCCTCGGCCGGGCAGCACCTGTACAGCCCCCCCGCGCCGCCCCTGTCGCACAGCGGCGTGGCCGAGTACCAGCCGCCGCCCTACTTCCCGCCGCCCTACCAGCAGCTGGCCTACCCGCAGTCGGCCGACCCCTACTCGCACCTGGGGGAGGCCTACGCCGCGGCCATCAACCCCCTGCACCAGCCCGCGCCCGCCGGCAGCCAGCCGCAGGCCTGGCCGGGCCGCCAGGCCCAGGACGCGGCCGGCCTGGCCCCGCACCACGGCCGCGCGGCCGGCCTGCTGCCGCACCTGGCCGGCCTGGACGGCGCCGCCGCGGCCGCGCGCAGGGACACCTACCGCCGGCCCGACCTGCTGCTGCCGCCGCACGCGCACGCCCTGGACGCCGCCGGCCTGGCCGAGAACCTGGGCCTGCACGACATGGCGCACCAGATGGAGGAGGTGCAGGTGCGCGCGGGTGGCGCCGGGCCCCTCTCCCTCCCTCTCCCTCGCTCCCCGGAGCGGTTGTCTCCCTCCTACCCTCCCTCGCTCGGCCCGGGCTCCCCAGACCTTAAGGGAACTTTGTCGTTTCTCCCCCAGATTGTCGACGACCAGCACCTGCTTCTGCACGACCAGACTGTCATTCGCAAAGGTAAGGTTTTGGCCACGGACGGCCTGGACCGGTTCTTCACAGTTGTGAAGCCACTAAGTTAATGGCAAGGGTTGGGGGGGGCATTTGGTGGCCGACTGGGGACATCAGTGGTGGAAGGGATGAGGACTCAGGGAAGGCGGGTTTTCGGAGTGAGAAGAGAGGGGATTATCTGCTTCTCTCTGGCCTGAATGAGAAAGGATGCTGTGCCTGTCTTTGATGTGTTTACTAATCCTCGTATCTGACTGTGTTTTTACAACGTTAGGGAAAGTGTTCCAGAGGGAGTTAACAACACTGATTTAATTTGGGAAGAAAAAAAAAAACCCCGCCTTAGTCGAGTGGTTGGTTCTGTGACATTTTTAGTGGTAGAAAGAGTTGATGTGATGTTTGCTTCCGATTTCAAATGCGCATGCCAAAGACCCTCAGTTCTGACCTGCAAGAAGTTGTTTTGAAAGTTTGGCCCTCCAGATAGACAGCCTTGAAAGACCCCGGTGGGGGTGGGGGCGTCATGATCTGTCAGATGCGTTTATGCAGGCGAAGCCGGGAGGGGATTTGGAAAATTGGATTACTGTACTTGGGGAGGGAAATTACCCTACTGTACTGATGGGATTACCAGTCCGCCTGTTTTGGGAACCGGAGTAGGCCCAAATTAAAGATGGCTACGGTCTGTTACTTAAAGTTAGACTGCTTAAAACCAATTGGGGGAAATGGGTTTTGGAGGGAAAAAAAAAAGCCTCAGAAAATAAACGGAATTCCCCAGTAAACGTAGAACAGAACAGGTTTGTTTGTATTTAAAAATTGACTGTGATCTGTTGCACTGAAAGGTTTTGGCAAAGGATCTGAGTGTCCTGTGATTTGGGTTGTTCGTTGAGTGAAAGGAAAAAAAATCACCATTTACTTAGTACTGCAGGCAATCTTTCACAAACAGATATTCTAATTAAAGATTTTTAACAGTGGCTAGAAAATGAAAACCCTTCACGCTTGAGATCTTGAGCAATTAACTTTCCAAGGTGTTTGTTAACTTGCAAATTTCAGTTTCGATTACCTTTGAAGAAATATGGCTTTTCAGAAATCTGCTTGCAATTCATAGCCCCGCGACCTGCAGTGTTGCTTGTTTCAAGAGCTCTTTCTGCTTTGGTTGAGGGGGTTTGAAAAGGTTCCTCTTGCCTGCACTCAGCCCTCGAGACTGCCCCTTCTGATCTTCATTCCCAGGTCCTGTTTCTATGAACAAGAACCCCCTGAATCTCCCTTGTCAGAAGGATCTGGTGGGGGCCGTGATGAACCCCAGCGAGGTCTTCTGCTCCGTGCCTGGACGCTTGTCCCTCCTGAGCTCCACTTCTAAATACAAAGTGACAGTTGCCGAAGTCCAGAGGCGATTGTCCCCGCCTGAGTGCTTAAATGCCTCGTTACTGGGAGGTGTTCTCAGAAGGTACACGGGCACGCGTTCTGGCACGGTGGAAGGTTGGGTTGGTTGGCTCGTGGAAGGTGAATATCTTAAAAGGACCAGGAGGTATTTTTAACATTTATGTAACTTTTATACCTCACACTGAATTCTAATGGGCTCAGAGGGTTTTTAGTACATTTCTCCTCTTTTAGAAAGTGCCAACTGTAGAAGGAAGTGCTAAAGCAGCGCTAACAAATTATCATTTGGTTAGAATTGGGTTCTGTGTGTGGAGTGGTGGCATCTGTATTATGGAAAGAGGAGCTCCAAGGGTTTTGTTTCCTCGGGCAGTTTTTGTTGTTTAGTTTTTTGGATTTTTTTTTTTTTTTTTTTTGGAGCTGCTGCAGTGTTTACGAGTGAAAATGTATCAGCTCCAGGGCAACTTGAAATATTCTGTGATTTCAAAAAAAAGAAATGTTGGCAATGCTTAGGTAGATGTTTGAATTTTACAGGGATTAATTAAATGAGGGCGCCCTGAACTGTTCAGCATGATCCACATACTGTAGATAATAAGTCTTTGCCGAATTTCAATTTTGAGGGCAGCACTCTAGGAATTTGGGATTTGCAAATGTGGCTTCTTGAGAATAACCACGAGTTAACTTTCTTGTACTCAGAGCCAAATCCAAAAATGGGGGCCGGTCCTTGCGGGAGAAGCTCGACAAGATCGGGTTGAATCTGCCGGCGGGGAGACGGAAAGCGGCCCACGTCACCCTCCTGACGTCCTTGGTAGAAGGTCAGTGGAGGCTTGTTATGTTCTTGGGGGTGGGAGGGTTGTTTGTTGTGTTGTTGTGTCTTTAATAGTTTATTCTAAAGAAAACTGTAAAGCACCCAACCAGGGGTGGAGTGAGATGAAGGCGAGTTGAATTGTCCTAAGTTCATTGGAATGAATCGCTGTGATCATGTCAAATAAGTCAGCGTTTAACTGTCTGGCTGCCGAAAGGTATTCTTTTCTGGGTTCCCAGATCCATGCAAAAAAGAAACTGGTTTTCCTAACCAAGAAATCATGCTAGAGGCTGTTGAGACGTTTCCCCTTAAATGAATGCGTTTTCGAAAGATGCAGTCTGTCAGTTGGTACACCTTCAGACAGCTGGGGACCTTAGTGGTGGGCAGGAGTCTGGGCTCTGGTGGTTTGTAGCTGCGGGGTATTTGGATTGTGGTCAGTGAAAAGAAGCCCTTGCTAGGTCTGGCCCGGCTGGCAAGTCCTTTGTGCCTCCTCCCCATCCAAAAAGAAAAGGAAAAAGTACCGGGGTGGGGGGAGGGCCCACAGATGAGCCCCTCTCCCCACGCCTCAGATAGAGTAGTAGGATGTGACGTTGCAGTTTCTTGAATGGACCTGCACGCCCCCACCCACCCTGGAGAGTAGCCAAGGATGCAGCACAGTCTTGAAACGGCGAGAAAAAAAAAAGTGAAGTAATTTTTAAGAAACAAAGCACGCACGCTTCCTGTGCACAGGCTTCCCCCGCAGCCTGCAGCCACCTCGCGCTAGCACCTTGCCCAATCAGCAGAGTGCCGGGCCCTGGCCCCGGGAGCTGATGAGAGAGCGGGGTTCCAGCCTTTGAGCACTTTTCTTTTGCCGGGTCTAATGGCTCCACGTCGGTGCTGAAAGGCTTGGCAGAGCCCCGCTCTACCTTTTGACGAGTGCCTTCGGAGGTCAGGGCCGGGAGAAAGGAGCTGCCTGTTAACTGCCTGTCTGGGACCAGCTGTCCTGCGTGGAGAATGGTGGGCCCTGCGTGCCGGGCGCATAAATGTGTCTCGGCTAGGTTTTCTTACGAGCCTGGCAGGGGTGCTTGAATGAGAAAGTGTGTGCCAGAACAATGCCGCTCAGACTCTGATTTAGTAAGTCCTGGGGTTGGGGGGAGGGGGCGAGCCGTGAGGGGGCACCATCTGGGGCTTTGGAAAGCGCTACCAGCCTGGCGTCCTGGAGTCAGGACCGGGCACCTCTGTTGGGAGGTGACTGCTGTGGGTTTTCTGCCCCTCTCTCTGCTCCTCCCAAGGACTTGCACAGAGGGGGTGGGAGGTCAGTCCAAGCGTGTAGTGGGGGCTCTGAACATTTCCAGCAGGAGACACACTTGCCTTCCTTTCGTAAGGAAATGAGTCTAGAGGCCTGCCCCGTTCAGCCACGGGAGCCCTGGTCTAAGGAGAAGTTCCACGTCGAAGACTTTGTCACCGTTTCGTCCAGAGAGACGGCCAGCTGGCTGCTTGCTGTCAGCCGTGCCGGTCTCCTTAAACTTTCCTCCTTCTGCACAGTGGTGGCATTTTATTATCAAGTGAAAGCGTGGGCGTGTCTCGATTTACCTGTTTAAGCTGGGCAGGAGGCTGGTTGGCATCACCTCGGCACAGCTGAACCTGTCCCGGTCTTTTTTTTATCACATCGGATGATTTCACCCTCCACCCGGGAGGTTCTTGCCACCTGGGTTGTCGTCCCTGCTCCCGATTTCATTTCCGGATGCAAAGCGACTGGCAGACAGGGAGAGTTAGCGAAGGGCAGCGGGACCATCTGCAGGTGGTGGCCGCAGCCGTCGTCAGCGCTGTCCTTACCCGTGATTCTAGGTGAGGCTGTGCACTTGGCTCGGGACTTTGCCTATGTCTGTGAAGCAGAGTTCCCCAGCAAACCGGTGGCCGAATATTTAAGCAGACCCCATCTCGGAGGCCGGAATGAGATGGCGACGAGGAAGAACATGCTGCTGGCTGCACAGTGAGTATCCAGACGAGGCGGTGGCGGTGCTCTGACCTCCACGTTCCCGGGCCAGCACCGTCTCTGGTGCTCGAGAAAGAAATGCCCTTGAATAGGTTAGGGAGGGGGAGAGCAGGAGCACATGGCAAGGGGCGCCTTTGACAGAGTCGGGTAGGTGAACTTCTTGATGGGCTTGGGAAGAGGAATTCAGAATGGGCGTGTTGCTCCAGTAATGGGTGCTTTTTTGAGCTGCTTGGTGACTGGAGTCAAAATAGTTCAACTCCCCTTTTCCCGTCGTGTTTGCACATCGTACGGAAACGTGTTGAAAAGAATTTGTTTTGTCACATCCCGTGAAGGTTGTGTGCCTTCTGCCTCCCGATAACAAGACTTTTCTCGTCTCTTAAATGTAACGATTATCGGATTTGGGGGAGACAAGTGGGCACATTAAACGTCTCAAAACGACCCCGGCAGCTGCAGGATTTCTCATAGAAACCCACAGCAAATTGGTTTAAAAATCATGGGAAATGAAGCAGAACTAGTCAAGTCAGGAAATGGAGCAAAAGGGAAGGGGGCACAGTGCACCAGCTGGGTAAAAAGAGTGAGTTTCAGAGGAACGTGTGATGCTCCGCGTTCGTTTATGGCAGCGACCTGTACCCAGCATCCCTTACCCTCCTGGGCTGGGATCCTGGCCCCACACTGCCTCCCCCAGTCCTGGTGACCTTGGCCCGTGGACTGGGGTTAATCCTGTCATCTTTTCAGTTGCAGTGAGGGTTAAATAAGATCGTCCCTGGAGAGTCGGGAGCGCATAGTAGGTGCTAAGTGTGGCACTTGGCTCTGGTATCAGTATCTAAGCCTCCTACTGCTTGGCTCGGCCAGAGTCGGATGGCACACCAGGTGTCATCCTCTAGGTAGTTTGCCTTGGACCCTTGACCTGTCAAGAGCCAGGTGGATCTCACAGGTGTGTGTGTTGACTGCCTTCTCCGCAGGCAAGTGTGTAAAGAATTCACAGAGCTTCTCAACCAAGACCGCACTCCCAACGGGAACAACCGGCCCGCCCCGGTCCTGGAGGCGAACATCCAGAACTGCTTGTCTCACTTCAGCCTGATAACGCACGGCTTTGGCAGCCAGGCCATCTGCGCCGCCATCTCCGCCATGCAGAACTACATAAAGGAGGCCCTGACGGTCATAGACAAATCCTACATGAATCCTGCTGACCAGAGTGCGGCCGATTCTAGCAAAACCCTGGAGAAGATGGAGAAGCACAGGAAATAAAGATGGGGCGTGGACAGAGGGCCGAAGAGTCTGGAAGGAAAAGGTCTCCCCAGAGGTTCTCTGCCCCCCAGACAGGGCAGCTCCTTGCCTTGGGGGCTGAGGATGAGGGTGTCCTTCCCATTAAAAAGGCCTCTGTCGATTGGTTTCTGGATCTTTCTGCGCCCTTCCAGCGTCCTTAGAATTTCTCGAGCGCTGAGGCAGCTCCTTCCTCTGGACAAGGTATCGGAAGGTGACGCGTGCTGATTCTTCACTCGTTAAGCTGATGTTTTTATTGTCGTTGTTAATTTTTGAACCCCATTCTTCCTTTCTTTGAAAGTGGTGCTACAAGTTAGAACCTTTTACGTAAATCCCCTGGGCTGACAATCCCACACGCTCAGCCGTTGAAACGTCACATCGATGAGACTCAGATCGAGGACAACGTTCAGATCCACGAGAGTGGCTGGCTTTTGTGCCCACTCAATCTTTATCCAGAAGAGGCGTTTCTCGAGCCTCTTCGGCCATCAAACCCTACAGCCAGTAGGAGGCAGGGATTCTCTCCACTTAGCACTAATTAGTAGGTGGCATTGGATACGCTTAAAACCCCTTGTTCAGAGGGGCCTTGGGTTTTACAAAACTTGTAGAAACAAAGCCTGCTGATTGTTTTTCCTTTTTTTTTTTTTTTTTTGTCTTTAAAAAAATTGAAACCTAACTCTTCAGATGGGAGATTGTTCGAAATGACATGTTCCTTTAAGGTACTGAAGCTTTATTTGCATATTTATTTCACATCTTGGTGTTTCGAGTAAACTTGAAAAGGGTTGGCATGAAGCATATTTTTTTTTTCTTTTTTTTCTTTTTTTGCTGCCTGTCATGCCCAAGTCCCGGAGGAGAGGCTGTTGTTGTCTTGAGAGACGGTGCGTTGAGTGTACAGATTTTATTTATGCATAATTTAATCGGGTCTGTAAATACGGGTGCACTTCTTACGACTTTTTGAGAAACGGGATTCCGTTGTGTGATAACTCTGAACGGTGATGGGGTCATCTTATAAAACATATCTGTGGGTGTTATTCCTATGTACACAGGGTATTGAGAATCAAGAGGGTCCTGGACTCTGTTGATGCAGAAGAGTCTGTCTGATTGAAGCTCTGTCCACAAAGCAATAACGTGTGTGTCTCGCTCGTTCCCGCCTGGCTGCGCTCCGAGACGAGTGTGCACGGGGCCGCGTGTGTGTGCGCGCGACGTGGAGTTGGGAATCGAGCTCCACGCCTGTCACGTTCCCCAAGCAATTGCTGTGTATACGATACCTGTATAATAAAAAGTATTCTCGGTAGAAGCTGTGACGGTCTGGTTATGATCTGATTTCGTCTCAAGTCTCTCAAGGTGATGAGAGGGGCACAGTGGCAGCTCAGGCGCAGTGCGACTGGCTCCGTGGATGGGACCGGGCGGGTTGTGCGCCCTGGGGAACCTGAAGTTTCCTTTCCCCTCCCTGCAAGGTGGTTCTGTGCTCGCCCACGGCTCTCAGCTGCGAGTGGGACTGTCCCCCTCACCATGAGGGGGGTCGGGGAGTGTGTGAGGAGGCACAGTTTATTGCCAACAGCGAGAGGAGCTGGGGTGTGTGTCTCTTGCGTAAGGCGGCCCCGTTGAGAAACAGTTACTCCACGGCCAAGCTGCCACCTGAAAGTATTGAGGATGGAAACGGAGTGACTGCAGGTAGGAGGTCCCCTGGCACACGCTCCTCAGGAGGCCGTGGCATGCGACCAGGTGCGAGCGTTGCAGCTGTGGGCGCTCGTTGTTTCCCATCCATCGGAGTGAGCCACCTTCAGGGGCGGGTGCCGCGTGCGTACCCGAGGCGCCTGACCATTTGGTGCTCCGGGGGAGTCAGGCTGGGTCTCCGCACTCCGCCTGGGGAGCCGGGGAGTGAGTGGCGGGGTTTGCCGAGCTGCCGGGCCTTTGAGGATCTTGGATGCACACCGCCGGTACTTGACTCCAAGTTCAAGTGGCCTGGCACGGCCTCCGGGAAGTGATACGTTTGTCGTCTGGCAGGAGTGGCTGGGCTTCAAAGGCAAGCGAGGGCGAGAGGAGGGCGAGAGGATTTTCCACGTGGGATGAGGCCGTGGCTTCGGCTCCAGCCTCCTCATTCTGCACCCACGACTCCCTGCCGGGGACGCGGCAATTCCCGACTTAATAACGTTGGCGTTGGCTGTTACTGAGGAATTTGAACTCGGCCAGCCTCAAACTGGGCTCTGGGCAGCAGAGTCACTGAACCTTCTCGCTGAGTGGGGTTTATCTGGTTGATAAAAAGGCAAAATCACCATCGCTGCGCTTCAGAGCAGCGGAAAAGAAGTCCTCCCTTGGCAGCTATTTCTCAGTCGAGACGTGAGACGTTTGGGGGCTTTAAAAGGAAGTGATGGGGGCAAAGGGCCGAAAGTAGGACTGTTTTGTTACCGGCGTCTTTGTTAGCTTGGTTTCGGGACGACAGTTTGGCTTTTAGGAGCCGTGCCGAATTGCAAGGCAGACAATGTTCTGGAAACGCCCCAAAGCCAACCGGGGGTTGGAGTGAGTCATCGGCGGGGCTCGTTGCTGCCTCCCTGCTCAGTTCTCATTCCCGCTGCAAGTCCGCAGGACAGCCCCTGACGCTCCTGGGCCCGGTGCACGCTGCCAGGGGTTTCTTCCGACCCCTCCGAGCCGATGCCGTGTTAGAGAACCCAGTCCCCTCAACAGGTCCCCACTGAAACGCTGGCTGCCTCAGCTCTGCCATCATCAAGCTGCCGTTGGCGCGGGAGACAAGGGTGCCCGGCTGGGGCCAGCAGGTGGGTAGCCCGCCCCTTGCTTTTCCGACGGGCACCGTGGTTCTTGCTTCGAGCTCGGGGTGAGTGAGGTGGCACTTCTGTCTCCTTTTCCCCTTCGCCCTGGGCCGTTGTTGCACTTTGGCTGTTTGACAAGTCGGGTTTTTTATTGAGGCACGTGACGCTGCTGACTGAAGTCTCTGCCCTCTGGGAGAGAAGAGGGAGATGCTTCCTCCTCTCCCCGCTGCACTGAACGGAAACCCCTCATTGTCTGTAGGCACGCTTCTAGAATTCCACTGATGAGCCATCCCTCAGCAGGCCTGCGTGTCTGTTGGCTGGAGCCTTGCCATCCAGACACACCTGGCACCTCGAAGATGCCCCTCCTGCCTCAGGCGGCACGCGGAGAGGTTCCCTGGAGGGTCAGAGGGCGTTGTCGCTGCACCTCACGGTTGTCGCATCCTCCACGCGTGCACCTTTTACGGTGTGGGCTGGGAAGGGACTGTTAGTCCGGACCTTGTTTCCAGCGATTCCAGAACAATGGCCATCATTCTCCTCTCCTGGCGGGGGTGGCGGGGTGGCTAGTGTCGGGGTGAGCTCTGAGACCTGGAGTGCCTGTGTCTGAGCGTTAAAAAACAAAAACAGGGCAGGGTCTGGGATGGATGAGAGACAGGTTCCTCGGAAGGCGTGGCGGCTGGGGCTTCTAGAACCCACGGCCTGCTGTCCCGGGGGAAACACTGCTACCAGCTGTTGGGAATTCCTGCAGAGTTTGCCGTCGCTTCCCAGGACCTCTCAGCATGTCTCCCGTCTTTTTCTGAGGGGTAGAGAGGCGTCCTAACGTGGCAGTTTAATTTTCCTCCTTTACAAGCAGGTGGAGAGGACCCGTGGCCACAGGCGGCTGAACAGATAGTCTGAGGTCC
This sequence comes from Cynopterus sphinx, assembly GCA_030015415.1. NCBI lineage: Eukaryota > Metazoa > Chordata > Mammalia > Chiroptera > Pteropodidae > Cynopterus > Cynopterus sphinx. Next base: position 92,168,290 of record CM057389.1, read on the forward strand.
CTTCCAGCGTGCTTTCCGGGTGAGGGAGCTTTCTGTCACTCTGGCACGGCAGTGACCCTTGGCCAGCGTCCTCTCCGAACTCGGTGGGCGGTGAGGGTTTTCCCCGTAGCCGGAGATAAGGAAGGTTCGCTTTGGAAATCCCTGTGCTGCAATGCCTGGGTGTGCTCTTCCCGAAGGTGCAGCTGCGCCCTCGATGATGTGATCGCGGGTGACTTCCCTTCCTCGCATCGCACTGTGCCTTGGGTCCCTCTTCCAGGTGGCAGCCTCCCTTTGCTTCTCTGAGATTCGAAGGCCACCACGCCAGGAGGCTTGGGGACATGTGGAGCTGTCAAATCTGACCCCTGCCTGGTTTGGCCAACCCAGGCGGGCGTCATGCCCGAGGCCCGCTGATGCAAGGTGAAGCACACCTTGGACGTCTTGGTCCGCGAGGAACATGGAACATAATCTTCCGCAGAAATAAACTTGACCTCGCGATTTCAAAAACACCGTGGCATTGGCGTCCGTAGTTTTCGTGGAATGCTGTTGTTTTTGGCATCGTCGCAAGCACTGAAATTCCCCCCGCTCTTTTGAATAACATCTTTATGGGGGAGATGGACAGAAGGAAAAGATGGAAACCGAGTAGATTCGAAAGGCATAACTCCAGGGACCGCGTCAAAGAACGTCTTTGTTGAGAATGTCTTCAAGGTCAGATCTCAGTGGGGGTTTTTTTTTTTTCCCCGTGGCGAATGGACTGTTCCTTGTGGTTTCTCAACATTTTCCAAGGAAAGGCTTTGGTCCAAAGGAACGACAACCACAGGTTGGCTAGGTGGAACGGTCGAAGGGGGAGGGTGTCTTGGCATCTGGCCCTTGCTGAGACTAGAAGCCTCTGGGACTTCATGGGTGTTAGTGGGTTGAATCGTGGACCAGAAAGTGTGTCCAGTCCCTCACCCCGTTACCTCAGTAGGTGACAGTATTTGGAAAAAGCACTGTTGGTTAAATTGAGGTCACATTGGGGTGTTGGGGGCCTTAATCCAGCATGACTTTTGTCCTTAACAAGAAAAGGAGACGACATGGCCACACGCTGGGAGAAGGCGTGTGACGACAGGCAGCGATTAGAGAGTCTAGGAGTACCAGGGATTTCTGGTCACCCCCAGAAGCTGGAAGAGGCGGGGAAGGACTCTCCCTGACAGGTTTCAGGGAGCCTGGTCCCGCTGACACCTGAGTTTTGGATTCTAGCCTCCTGAACTGACTGAGATGATACGTTTCTGTCGTTTTACAGTTGATGGTACTTGGTTATGGCCGCCCCATGCGACGAATACAACGGAAAAGTACCTTTTCCTTTGTTAATTTTCTTCCCAGCGACCTTTCTGTGGGCCCTTTCCTAACCATCGGGTGGGTGTCATCTTCACACCGAGAATGAGAAAGCCACCTCCGTGGTCTGACACCGCGGAGGTCTTCGCCTTTTGATGACATGTCATTTCCACGCTCGTTCCTTCTTAGCTGTGTTGACACTTGGTGCTCTTTCCTGGTGGCCGGGGCATCGGCCAGTGATCTGATCGTCCAGCTTCTCAGGGAGGAGAACCCCCAGCATCCCCGCCCAGAAGCAAACCCTAAACTCTTGGAGGTCCTTCTCACTTCTCCTTTCTTGCTTCTTTCACTTAACGGGGTACCCTTGGGTATCTCGACATTGACCCCTGAGGGGCGGTGGCTGCTAAACCGGGCAGGTCATTCCCTTCTGTTGCACTTGACCTGCCGAATCAGAAGCCGGGTCTGGGATGTGGGGCTCGCAAAGGCACTCCTTAGGGTTCCGTTGTCTGGCTCGAGAGCAGGCCCTGTCAGACTTGCCCTCCGGGGCCTCTCGTGCCCCAACTAGCTCAATGCCCAGCACCGGGCATTTGCTCAGTACGCACCTGTGTTGGAGCATGGGCCAGGCGGGGTGAGGGTGGGGTCTCTGGGGTGCTCCCTGCCAACAGCCGTTCTCCTGAGCCTCTCCATGGCTCTGGCACCCAGAGCCGAACTACCAGAAGGGCGTCCATCCCCCTGCGCCGAGCTGGTCTATACAGGAGCATTGCCACTGGCATCCAGTGTGGGGAGGCCAGGGACGCCGCTCCCCATCCTGCAATGCTCAGGACGGCCCCCCACAATAAAGAACGATCTGGCCCCAAATATTCATAGTCCGAAGGCGGAGAAATGCTGCTATAAACACAGAGGAAACCTCTGGAAGCAGCGTTACTCACACCGCTAAGAATGTGCTTCCCCGAGGTGGATTATCGGCTCACTTTTCACCTGAGACGCTTCTAACACAAACACGCATTACTTCCATAAGTAAAGAAAGAGTCGGCCTGATGTTTATAGAGATGAGTAAATGCTAAACGGATGGATAAATATTTGAAGAAATGAATAGAGGGGCCTATGCGGACTTGCTGCCTCCCTGTGCCGTTGTTTCTAACTTTGGGTTCCTCCCTGGAGGCCTCTCATCTGAAGCAGTTTTCTGGAGGGGCAGGGGCGGGGGGAGAGGAGGCCGCCCCTCCCGCACCCCAGGGGGGCCTTTGCTCCCTCCTCTTTCTTTTCCAATTGGGTGGAGAATCCCGAGTTTCTGTGAGCAGGAGACATCATCCCACGGCTGACACCGTTCATATTCTTTTCCCACGAGACAAAAACATTCTGCGGTGGAAGGCACCAGCCATTTAGGAAAATCTCCATAAAGACAGAATTTTCTCAATCTTTGTTGTTGTCCCTGTTAGTTGCTGCTGACTAGTTCTGGCTGATGACGGAATGAAGTAAAGTGTCACGATTTTTTTTTTATCGTTGGCGAAAAGCAACACACGGTACATGCCCACACGCTCCTCCTAGAAGGACATCTCTGGGAGGACAGATGAGACGCCACAATGAGGGGGCCAGGGAGCCGGACCAGGGCCTCCCACTCGTTTTGTCCAGTTTAGAAGTTCTAACTTGCCTGTCATCAAAACAGCAAAACCTGCTCGCAAACCTAGAAAAACGCCAGGTTTAGTAAACACACACACCACACACACACACACACACACACACACACACACAGTCTGGTGCTTACTAAACAAAGAACCTACACACGGAGAGAGAAGACACACCTGCGCTATGTTATTCAATTCCCCAGTGATGGAATTTGAGCCCATTTTACAGGTGAGACACCAGAGGCCCAGACAGGTGAGCAGCTGCCGCTGCCCGCAGAGTAAGGAAGCGGAGGGCCGGCTTCGAGAGCCGGCTGGGGGCCTCCAGAGGTGGCGCTCAGGGCCCGGGGCTGCGCCGTGCCCAGATGCTGAGAACCCACAACAGTGGGCACTCAGAACGAGCCGGCCACTGTTTTAGACATTTCTCCTGTTAAACTAGATTGCTCCTCCCAACTGCTGTGGGAGGCAGGCGAGAGAACCCCCATTTTACAAATGGGGAAACCGAGGCACAGGACGGTGCGTCGTCTGCTCAAGGCCCCTCACTTGGTAAGTGGGGGAGCCCTGACCGGGGCTCCAGCTCCGGAGGCCAGTCCTGGGGAGGCAGCACCTCGTCCTGGAGGCGGGCAGGCCCAGCAGGGGTGCTGGGAAGGGGGCTCTGGGCGGGTCAGTTTCCTAGTCTGTTAGGAAGGAGCTAGAAACAGGAGACAGGAATACTCAGAGAGAAACGCTCTTCCTCGCCCAGCGTGCTGGGCTCAGTGCCTGGAACACAGTAAGTGCTCAATAAACGTGGGTTTTTAGCTCTTTTGAGCTGAGTGGAACGAACTGACCTCTGGTCAAAAGGACGAAAGGAAAAGAAGAGAGAAAGGGGAGGGGAGGGCGAGCAGGAAAGGGAGGAAGTGCAGAGAGAAGGAAAGTGGGAAATGGAAGGCAACAAGCCCCTCTCGGTGTCCCCCGGCCCCTGGGCTGTGCCCCTTTCTGCCCTTCGTGGAGCGGTGGGAAGGCAGGGGCTTCTGCCACCAGGCTCAGGGGCCCTGCCTGGCCTCCAGCTCAGCCTCGGCTTCAGCCTTCGGGGTGGCTTTGGCCATCCCTCTGCCTAGAAGCTTCTCTATGGCCTCCTACGGCCTCGCCTGCCTGGTCTCACCCTGGGCGGCACCTCCTCCTGGAGCCTTCCCAGGCTGAGGTGTCTTCTCGGCTCCCATCACACCTCCTGTCACACTGTGTGGTAGCCGGCTGCGTGGCATCGCCTCCACCTCCTCCTGGTTCCTGCTGTCGAGGAAGTCCCTGGGGTCTGATGACAGCCGTACCCCAGTGCGCAGCTCGGGAGCTGGTCAATAAATACCCACCCACCCACCGTCCACCACCATGCTGGGCCCCGGGGATGCGCTAGGGAGCTAAAGCTGCACTGGGGCTGGCCTTGTGGAGCCCACAGTGTATTAGGGGAGCCAGACCCCAATCCAGAGGTCGCACAGGTAACCGTCAACTGGGTGTGCAGTGCGCAGAGAGAGAAGGGGAGCCAGGGGGAACTGTCGCTGCCGCAGTAGTTTCCGCCGCAACAGGAAAACTTTAAAAGGTGACACTCCTGGCCTTCATTTCCATCTTTGGGTTGGGGCAGTGTTTCTGGCACCTCTGGGACGGTGGCTATTCGACTTCAAGTTACATCCTTCATCGGAGACAAGCTCCCTGCTCTCGGATGGCGCTGGAAGGGGCAGACCTGCCGATAACCGAGTGAGGCCACATCGGGGCGATGGGCAGTCACTGTTACTGGGTGTAACTGGGGTCCACAGTGGAAATGCCAGTGGCCCGAACGGTCTACAGAGCTGAGCGTGCCCCTGCCCACCGTGCCTCCCACACCCAGTTCCCCGGCTAGAGGTGAATCTCATTACCGATTAGGTGTGCAATCAAGAGGTATTTTAGGCCCAGACACACAATTACATGCATTTCTTTTTTAACCCAAACGGTGGCATTTTGCACACACAGTCTGGCACCTCACTCTTTCGCTCGATTTATCGTGTTGACGGTTCCTTGCCGGGTCATATAGAGCTGCCTTGTTGTGCGAGGTGTCTCTTGCGTGTGATGTACAGAGGATGCACCCTTTGCTGTCGGGGTTTAGGATGTCTGCAGGCTCCTGCTGTCATAATCAAGGCCTCGGTGAACATGCTGCTCACAGATCGCTTCACGCGGGTGTGAGTAGACCCCACCATCTTATCCTCATTGCACTGTCATCTCCCTGACCCCCATCCCCCTGGTCGACACCCCTGCAGTCTACATGAACGGGCTGGTTGGGGAGTGGGGTGGGTGGTGCTTTACATGGGATGTTCAGAGAGTCCCACCAAGCTGGCTAATGGGTGAGGAGCCAGCTGAGCAGAACCAGGGGCAGAGTCCTCCTGGCAGAGGGACCAGCATGGCTGGCAGAGATGAGGCAGGGATAGGGGGTGGGGGTGGGGCAGGTCATAGCCGCATCTGTGGCCCTTACAGGCCTTAGGAAGGAATTGAATTCTACCCCCTGGTGCCTGTGGGAAGCCAGTGGAGGGTTGCAAGCAGGGAGGGAGGTGGATTTACATTTTAAAAAAACTACTTTACTACTTTACCTGGATAATGGGCCCCAGTGGGTAGGAGTGGAAGCCAGGAGCCCAGGAAGGAGACCATGTGGGCACTGAGGCAAGAGAGAGCAGGGGCTGGTGGGAGCCATGATGAAGAGAGCTGGAACCATCTGGGAAGCGTTTTGAAGGAAGAGCTGAAAAGTCGGAGAGCTGGATGGATTCAGGCATGGGGTGAAGGATGGGGAGGGATCTGAGGTGGGGAAGACCCAGTATACCAGCTTTGTACGAGTGGGACCCATGAAGTCAGTCGCGGAGAAGGAAGTCCCCATGGAAGCTGCCCTCAGCGGCTGTTAGCGGGGACGCAAGTCAGCGCTGGAGCTTTGGGGTGACCTGGCCTGGAATGGTCTCCCTATTATTTCTGAAGCCGCATATCTCCACACGCCCTGACGCACTAGGAGGAATGGACGTTCAGGGTGGGGCAGGCTGGGTCTACTTCAGAATTTAGAATTCCTAAGCTCACCCGCCTAGAGGAGGTGGGGCTGGGGTGAGCCGAAGGGTGGGGTTCATTAGAACTTTATTGACTGTCAACACCAGCAGGAACCTCGAGATGGATTGATCTGGAAGAAAGGACTTGTTTCGGTGGTAAGTTATATTCATGCCCTTCACCTCGTGAATTAGAGTCGAAACGATAACAGATACTGAGTATTGAGCATTTATTCTGCAACGGGGTCTAGGCCGAATGCTTTACATCGTTTATTTCATATCAATCTCCAAATAACCATCTAGGGAGATGCTATCCTTCTCTGCTGAGTAACAGGCTGAGGATGCTGGCCCGAAGTCCCAGCTGAGTCACAGTCCCAGGAAACGAAATGGGAACCTCCAAGGGCACTCGTTTCCCCACCTCCTGTTTCCAGCTGACACGAGCGAAACCCAACCAGATGGAGTCACGGAGTGACCAAGAGACACACGGTCAAGAGAAAGTGAAGGATCTTGGAAGTACAGTTGCTGGCCCAGGAGAGTGTGGTCTCTCCGGTTTGAGTACCCCACCTGCCATATTTGTTCCCAGAGAGAATGACTCAGGAAAGACTTCCAGCAGCACGATGCAGGGGCTAGATCTCCAGCGGTTTGCCAAATCAGAGCACTGCATTCTTAATCTCTGCTAGGCCGATAGATAGAAAAATATCCCACGTTTCCCTTGAATACGTCTCAAATGTTGATGGGCCACATGCATCTCCTCCCACTGATCTTTAATGGCGAAGCTTCAGATTCTGGACGCCTCCTATTTTATTTTTTCGTGTAAATTATTCGCGTATTCGTTCCACACATCTTTGAACTCAGTAGTGTCCATTGTGTGCCAGACACTGTTCCAGGTTCAGAAAACAATCTGCCCTCAAGTGGCACCTTCCTAAGGGAGATGTGGACTGTGAACACAACAGACACGTAAAATACACTGAGTGCTCAATGGTGAGAAGTGCCTTAGAGGAAAATTAAAAATTAAAAAGGGCTGGTGAAGTGTTGCATAAAGGAAGTGAGTGAGGGAGCTGTGGGGGTGGGGGATGAGGAAGAGGACACAGAAAATGCAAAGGCCTGGAGTAGAGACTGTGCCTGGTATAAATGAAGAAACAGCTGGGACGACTGAGGCTGGAGTACAGTGGCCAGGGAGGGCTATGGGGTCATGCGCCCTTTTTAAAGGATAGTGCCTTCTGCTTCAGGGGAGGTGGGCCTTTGAGTGTTTATAGGGAGGATTGATGGGACCTGACTTCTTTGTAGCAGGATAACTTTGGTTGTTGCACTGTAAATAGATCGTAGGGGGTCAAGGTCAGAAACTTGACACAGTTTAGAGCATATACCTATAAAATGGTGACTTGGTATAATGGGTTAAGTAATGTCCCCCCAAATTCGTGTCTACCTGGAACTTCGGAATGTGACCTTATTAGGACATTGAATCTTTGCAGGTGTACGTAGTGAAGGCTCTTGAGATAAAATCAACCTGGGTTTCAGGTGGGCCCTTGAATCCGATGACTGATGTCCTTATAAAAAGGAAAAGAAACAGCAAGATGATGTACAGGTGGAGGAACAGATTAGAGTGATGTTAACAGCGGCCAAGGGACTCGGGAGCCCCCAGAAGCTAGAAAGAGGCAAAACGGGAGGCTCTGGGTCTCACCCAGCCCCACCTTGCTTCCCTTCCAATGCTGACCTATAGCTGTGGCTGAACTTCCGATTTTGGAGCCTCAGCTGCTGAGGCTGAGAGTAAATTCCATAGGCCCCAATCTTCAGCCCCCACTGGGAAAAGCTGGAGAATCCTCCTGCCTTTCAGGATTCAGAACTGATATATTTGCATAAGAAAAGAAAACATGTCTGAGCTCTGCTCCCCCCACCCCCTGCCCCGCCTGGTGACTCACAGTCCTTCCTACTGGGCGGTCCCACTGTCTAGTCTCAGGATCACATCCCACCCCACCCCCCATTTCCATGAACTTTACACTCTTCAAAAGCAGAGGGCCTCAAAAGACAGGGAAATGTCAAAATAAATAAATAAAAATAAATAAAAGAATGAAAGAAAAAAAGAGATAAGAAAATTACGGTAGCTCCTAAATGTTTATATTGAACAAGTAAGACTTTTTGTTGTTGTTGTTAATAAGAATTTCTTTCAGCCAGACTAAGGATGTGCTGGGAAGCGAGATCTCAAATGCTCCTAAACTTTTTTTCTTTTAACAAACAAGAATTGCAACGCAATGTAGTTGTATTGTTCAAACAATAATTATGGATTGACTGAAAATAGCAGAGCTGTTAAGAGAAAGGGTCTGGAGGCAGGAACGGCCTGGGCTCAATTTCCACTTCTGTCATGTCATAGTTGTGACTCTGGGTAAATAAATGAGCCTCTGTCAGCCTCAGTTTCCCGACTGGCCCCACGGATTCTGGGGGAAACGCATGTCTATTGCTGTGGGTGGAGTCTCCTCTCGGTTAGCGTTCTGTCTATGGTTGTGTTTTCAGGCAGTAGAGGTGGGCAGCCCCAAGTGTGCAGTTGCAGATGGCGTTTCCCATGTGTACATCTTGGTGACAGCAGGGGTGCTCATACTTGGGGAGGTCCAGATGCAGGATTTGGTGAACGTAAACCTCGTGGGTGGGCTTGGCTCTGCCATCCTTGAAGAAGCCTTTGTGGACCCTTCCAAGTGCACTTGACCCCATCAGGTCTTTGCCCCAATTGAAACAGAGGCACCAGCATGACACTTGTAATTGCTTTTGATTGCATTTTTACTTTGGCAACGAGCTAGGGAGGTCCAAGGGGTCAGAGGCCACCATTAATCCATCTTTGTGCCTTTCCAGTCCACCCCAGTGCCCAGCAGGCAGAGCAGTTAGAAGGCAATGCTCAGGGTCAGACTGCCTGGGTCTGAGCACTGGCTCCCCCGCTTACCAGCTGTGTGTGCCTGGGCAAGATGCTTAACCTCTCTGCACCTTATTGGGGATAACACCAATGGTAGTCCCCAAACGGGAGGATTCTTTTGAGGAGTAATAAAGGTCATGCATGCCAAGCACCTTTTCGTGTGCCTGGCACACAGTAGGTGTTCCCTTTTCTCCTGGATTCATTCGGCACATGCTCATCCTACGCCGTTTATGCATTAGGTCTTCTTCTAAATGACGGGGCGTCAAGAGAGAAAAAAATAGACAACGATCGCTACCCTCTGGGACCTTCCATTCTGGTGGGGCAGGGAACAAATAAATAAATGGGTGAATTAGCGTGTTCGGTAACAGTTAATGCCGAGGAGGAAAACCAGATGGGAAAGAGGCCAGGCCAGGCGGAGGATGACAAAGAGGTGCGGTCATGATCACGACCAGACGTACAGTAAGGTCCATGCAGTGATGGAGAAAGGGTGAGTCCGGGCTGGCCCTGCCTGTGTCTCAGTGAAATGACACGAAGTGGGCGAGTGGGACGTGGTGGTGGTGGGAGGGGGGCAATTAAAGGAAGATTTTCCCCAAATGACGTCACGAAGGTGTAAATGACAGATGTGTGTGTACAGTCATGTGCAGTCACGCAGCATTCGTGAATGGATGAGTGACCTCCTGCCTCGGAGTCGCTGGGCCACGTGGGGGAGGCGACGACGCCAGGGGACACGGAGGGAGGCGGATGATCATTCAGGCCTTGCTCTGGGCTCATCCCAGGTCAGGCTGGAGCTGGACGCCCCGCCCCTTCCGCTCTGGACCGGAAGCGGAAACGGCGGAGTGCCCCCCCCCGCGGGACGGGAAGTGCCGAGCCCCAGGCCCCTGCGGCGGGCCCCGGGGCGCCCACGCAGCCCCTGGGGGCGGGGGAGCAGGTGGCTCCAGCGTCCGGAGTCCTCGGGGTCCTCGGGGCTTACCTGTCACCCACTGGCTTCACACCCCGGGGCGTGCAGGGCCCCGGCCCGCCCGAAGCCTGGGTGTCAGGAGGGGACCTTTGACCCGGGCCGGGGTCACGTGGTTCGGGGAGTCGCACGCCCCGTGGAGCTGCGCGCATGCGCGGGGCTCACAGGCCCAGTGATGAGCCAGAAAGTGCTTCTGCCTTCGGGGGGTTTTATTCCTTGGAGACGAGGGGACGCCGGAGTGGATTGGTATTTTTAATTTTTAAAATTTCTGGATTAAAAAAAACCGCATGGTATTTTCAAAAAAGTTCCAACCGAACCAAAGGGATGTATTTGCTGAAAAATAGGTGTTTTTTGTCCTCCCCGATTCCCATCCCTCTGGAGGTTACCATGTTCCTGTTGAACACTTTCCTCCCAGGAAGTGTGTGCAAATGTAAGTGTGTGGTGTAGACCCATCATACCCCTTATACTGTAGCACTTTACACCCTCCTTTGCACCCCGCCTTTTTGTTCCCCCTTAAAAGAGTAACAGACCTAGGCATCATTGTTCATGGCTGCATGCTATTCCCCTGTGCACATGGAGCATAGCATATTGATTGTTTAACACTGGTGTTGTTTTGTTTCTTTTGCTAACAATCATGCTGGAAGGAACCTACCTGAATATTTATCTTTAAAATACATATGTTTTATTTTATGTCTACATGTATGGAAATAGATTTTCGGCAGTAAAAGGATGATATTTGAAACTACTAAAGTAATTGACTATCCTCCTAAGAGATTGTATCAGTGTTTATTGTCCCAAATCTCATGATTCTTTCCTTACATCTTTATAAATACTGCGTATTATCAAACTTTTTGATATTTATAAATCTGATAAAAGTGGCATCTCATTGTTTATATTGGCATTTCTTTAATTATGAGGTTGAGAATTTTTTACTTATTTGAGCTGCTTGTTTATGTTCTTTTGCTCTTTTTTTCTAACACATGTTCTTCACACGAACTTTTTATATATTAATGAGCTTCATGCTTTGTCTGTCATGCCACTTTAGATTATGCAAGTCTGGTTCAGGGGCCTTAGTGTAGTGATAGAGATAAGCCTACAACTTATCTCTTTGTGGGAACAAAGGCAAAGGTCCCGTGATGCTGTGTGAGCTTGGGTAAGTCAGGAGAGATTTTGGGAGGAGGTGATACAGAACTGAGTCTTAAAGGATGAGATGAAGGAAGAGGATGTTTCCGTAGAGTGGGTTCCATAAGCAGAATGTCATGGCGGGAAATTATGTATGTGTTGGTGGGAGGTGGGGGGAATGTTAAATAATTCTGCCTTCTTAGGGTAGAGTGCTAGGAGGAGAGTGGCAAGAAATGACACAGGAGAAGGCCAGTTACAGAGTTGTCCTGTAGGCAGCAGAAAGACGTAGAAAAGGTTTTAAGCAAACGATCAGATGATCAGATTTGTGTCTTAACACCTATTTGGCTACTCTGTAGCATGGAATGTAGGAGAGCAAGGTTGGAGAAGGAAAAGCAGTCTGGAGGCTAAAGTAGCAATCCGGCCCAGGCTAGGAGGTACTGAGCATGGAATGGGGAGATGGGGACAGTCTTAAAAACCATTTACATTTGGGAGGTAGGATCGGTAGGTGCGGTAATGGATCAGCTGTAGGAAATCGTGATTCACTGCAGTCCTCCACCTGCAAGGCGGATTTAGAAGAGGAGGATGTTGGTGCTGATGAGAAGCGGTGAGGATGTGTGGGCGGAGGATAGCCTAGGGATTTATACACAGTCAGTGGATGTTCCAAGGTTCCTGACCTCGAATTAGACATCGTTTGGGCCATCAGCCCAGCCCACACCCCCTTCTCTGAGACCTGCCTTGTCCTCTGGTCTCATAGCTAAACTGACCTTGCCTCTCATAGCTACCTGGATCAGGTGCAGACACTTGACCCAGAGGACACCAATCAGAGCCTTATTCCCTGGGATTTGGAATTCGAACTGGGAAAGACACTGGGTCAGTTAGCCATGGGACCAGGGCTCACCTGACGTGTCCAGTGCTCTCTGGAGGGCCATGCCTGTGCCGTGTGTGACCGAAGCTGGGGAAGGGGATTCTCAGGGGTAAAATGAAGTCCCTGGACTGAGAAGTGAAGCAAGGACCTCCAGCTCTACAGGCAGACTGAGCCCTCATGGTGGTCACCCCTCCCTCCCCAGAGCTTACCAACAAGGCATTCTCAGGACAGAGACCTGGGGATGAGCGCTCGTGAGATGTCAAAAGTGATTGGAAGCAGAAAAGCTGGTGGGCAAACGGTAACTAGCTTAGCATTCCAGAGGATCCTGTGAAGTTCTAAGTCTGTTAAGGAACCTCTGGGGCTCTGAAGCTGCTATGTCTCCTTTTCTTTTGACTAAAGAGTTCTTTCATCCCAGGGAAAAATAATTCCTCTCCAAGACATGCCTGTCCTGGTCCCTCATCCTGCTGACCCAGGCGGCTGGGAGGAAGAGGCCTCTCCTGGGCCAGCAGTTGACCCTGTGTCTTTGCCAAATGACCCTGGCAGCTGCCGCTTCCCCATGCCCCCGGGGGCCAGGGCCAGGTCCAAAAGGCACCATCTGAGGCTGGCCCGGGTCCCGACAGTCATCTTTGCTGGCAGGGGATGGAGCCAGTTGGCTCTGCTTCCGAAGGGGGAGCCAGAGCTTACTCCAGTTTGTGCCCCCCAAGGCCCTCTCGCCCTCACTTTGCTGGACCAGGCGCTCCACACTCCTTTGCGCCTTCTCTCCCGCATCCAGAAGCTCTGGGAGGCAGAGGTCTGGATGAACGTGACCATCTTCAGGCATCTGGACAGCAGCCGTGAGCACTGTTCAGTTCGCCCCACATTTATGAAGTGTTCGCCTGCAGGATTTCATTCTTTTTTGTAATTAGCATAGATTTATCTTCTAGGTTCCAGTTGCTAGTATTGATAATTTAATTAATTGGTCAGAAAGAATGAGGTCATTTTGGTGACACACATTTGAAATTGGGGTTTGATGACAGGGTGACCCACTAGTCGTCGACATGTTCATGTCGTTTGTCCACTCCAGGGCCTCGTCGAGCGTGGCACTGGGCTCTTCTACTAGTCATGCTGGGATAGTAAGTGTAACCCTGGCCGGTCTCCTGTAAACCCGATATGTGGTCACCCCGTTGATAGATGACTTGCTCACACTTAATAGCCCATTTATTTCTGAATTGGTTTTGGTGGCGAGAGCCAGGGAGGAAATCTGAGTCACACGGCGAGTGACAGGGTTTTTTGTTCGTTTTTAGCTCGTTTTGAGACAGTAGTTCAATACCTTGGCTCACCTAGAGCAGGGGCTGGCACACAAAATCCACCTGTGGCCGGTTTTTCTAAATAAAGCTTTACTGGGACATAAACGTGCCCGTATTGTGTCTGGCTGCCTCTGGGCTTCCCCGGGCAGAATTGAGTAGCTGAAGTAGAGACACTATGGCCTCACACCGCAAACGTTTACTATCTGGCCCTTTTATAGAAACAGTTTGCTGACCCCAGACCTCGGAACGTAAATCCTAATGTCCCTCTCCAAGAGACTGATTTAATTGCCCCAGGGGATAGCCTGGCCACCAGGAGTCTTGAAAGTGCTTTGGAAGAACCTAGGGGACAGTCAGCACCAGGGAAGGGGCTGAGGCCCTGGGGAGGGAATCCCGGGCAGAGGGAGTAGTGCATGTGAGGACCACCTTGGGGCCACCCTGGGGGTTCAAAGACACCCATGCTGCTGGGTGCCCAGAGAGCTGAGGGAGGGCTCCCACGAACCGGAGGGAGTGGGTAGCTGGGTTCTGCGTCGCCCCAGAGGTTTCGGTTGGACTGGCGAGTCAGGATTCCAGGAAAACAGACGTCTCTTCTGCCCGAGTCTTTGGCAGCTCCGCATTCCAAGACAACCCACTGCTTCCTCCGGCTGCCAGGCCGGTCCCATCCCCGGCGGTGGGGGCAGGAGCCGGCCTCTCGCTGGGTGTCGTAGGTGAGAGGTCTGGCCCCGGTGGGTCAGAGGAATGAGTTGCAGGTGGGGAAGTCCTGGTCGTTGGAGCCTGTCGGCCTCGGGTTCAGGCCCCAACTCTGCACTTGTCACCTGTCTTCAGTTGAGTGCTTGGGCAGCAAGCTTCAAGCAGAGGTTGTGAGCAGGAAGGTGAGCGGGGTGTGTATTCAGGGGCCACACCTGTGAGGGGTGGGGGCGGGCAGCCGGACTGCACTGGGGGCCTCGGCCCATCGCCTGTGGGGGAGCCCTGAGCTGAGTGGGCTCTTCAGAGATGTCCCCAATCCAGGGAGAGACTGCACTTACTCGTCCCTGGATCTGAGCTGTCCCCCAAGGAGGGGTCCTCTCGGATGGGGCAGCTCTCTGGGGCCAAGGGCACTTACCCCGGGGAGCCCCCACTCCCAGCCTTTGTCTTGGAGAAGGTGGATCTGAGACTGCAGCTGTGTGGCCTGGAGCACAGTGTCTGACCTCTCTGAGCTTCTGCTGTACAAAAAGGAGTGGCCGCGCCGTTGGGAGGCCTGGAGAAACGGCATCTAAAGCACCTGGCTCCATCCTCCGCTCTCGGAAGCGCCCAGGTGTTTAGCTGAAAGGCTGGATGAGAGTGTCGCTTTGTAGCTGAAGGAGTCTGAGCACTCCCTTTGGGTGGAAAGATCGTGGGTGCCGTGGTCTGTCCCCCACTACTCAGCGGTGTGACCACAGGCTGCTGCTGCATTCAGCTCTCTGGGCCTTAGTGTTTTTCCTTGCAGAGAGGGACAGGACACCTATGCGACCTCCTTGGCGTGTCGGGAGCAAGTAGAGATCATGACACGGGGAGATGAGAGCTCCGAAGGGAACCGATGTCATCGTTCTCCACAGGGGGTGGGCATGGCATCAGGGGGCTGAGCAGGAGGGGTCCAGGTAAGCTGGGACCCTCGTCAAGCCTGAGTGCAGCCCTGCACCCACGTGCACACACACATGCACGTCTTTCACACACGCATGTACACGCTCTCCTTGTAAGCCCACATGGGCACGTACACATGCACACTTTGGCACACCTGCCCCCCACAAGCATACATCCCCGAGTGTTTGCACCCGCTCACGCACTCACACCGGAGCCAGATGGAGAGCAGGAGCGGGGCCATCTGAGGGCCCGCGCCCCTCCCGGCCGCTGACCCGGTTGTGGGCTGAGCATCAGGGCTGCCAAGCAGCCCAGGCGGGGGCCTTGTGCGTGGAGGTCAGGCTGGCCCAGCCGTCCGGCTGCCTCCTAGCGCAGGCGGCCAGGCTGGCCGAGGCCGCGTGCCGGGCCGAGGAGTCCTCGCCAAGATGATGGGCCCTTAGGGAACAGTGAACGACCGAGTGAGCAGATCCAGCTTAGCTTTCCCTTCCGCGAGCCGTCGCGGCAGGCTGACACGTTACTGCTGGGCAGCACCGATCAGTGGCACTGCGGGGATTTCTGTCGCCGTCCCCTGGTTTTCACTCGTTCTTCTGTGGTCGGCATGCGTTAGCTTGGAGTAGCAGTCACAGTCTCAAATGCGGTCGGTCGAAGACCTTGGTTATGAGGCGCGTCCAGTGTCCCTCCTTCGGCCCCTCTGCTGCTTGTGGATTCTGGCGGACCTGACAATTGTGGGAGCTGGGACCCAGGGCTGGCGGGTGTGCGGGCCGGGCCTGGGGAATCACAGCTCCCCTTCTGCAGACCTACGGTGATTGTCACCTGACCCGTGCCGGGCCAGCCTGCCTTGTCATTTCACACACAGACCCGGGGAGATTGTCCTCTGGGATGCTGGAGCTGTCTCCGCCCCTGCCCCCTCTCCCCACAGCACAGGGGAGAAGCCCCTGCAGTGGGGGAGGCTGCTACCTGGAGAAGCTGAGCACAGGAAA